>CM025786.1:518766-680186 GCA_014636745.2 Centella asiatica | reverse complement strand
TTTATTGTAATATATACATATATATATATATATATATATATGTATATATATATACATATATATTATTTTACACACACACATATATAGTAGTATATTACATTTTCATAATTCTGAAATTGCTGAGAAAAATGAAAACGAAAAAAGTGAAAACACTTTTTTTATGTTTTCAAAAATGATGGTCAAAATGAAAACATTTTTATTTTTTTTGAAAACAAAAATGATACCAAACAGTCCATCTGCTGTATTTGTTTTCAAAAACTAAAATGAAAATGAATAAGAATTCAAACAGGACCTAAGAAACCTCAATAGATTATGAAAACTTTAGATCTCTCACTTAATTTTTAAAAGAGTTAGAAATAAAATTTGAAAAAATAACTCTTAGAAATTTTCAGAATAACTTAGAAGCATAGTTATCAATAAAATTTTACGATAAGAAGAAAATAAAGGGAATAGAGATTTTATAGTTAGTCGGTTAAGTTTACTCCACTATTATTCTCTTTTATTTGTAAGTATGTTTTATATATTATTGGGCCAAGCTTGTTGTTAGTGATCGAAACATTGTCATTTATTATAATTTATGTAATAGTGAAATATCAAAAATATAATATTTGGGAGCCCTCTTTTATTATTACCATTTCATAAATTGAAATGATTATAATAAAGATGTACACTCCCATAGGATGTTGATGTTGATACTGCAACAGAAACCTAGTGGAAAGGCAGAATCCCAGGTCACCAATTTTTGGTTTTTAAAATTTGAATACAACTATTTTTCATGTTGTCTGATGTTGATGGTTTGAAATATAGAATACATGTCTTCCACGTTCCCTGAGTTTGATGATTTGGGATTTAAAAACTGCCTCCTACGTTGTCCAGGATCAATGATTTGAGTTTTCAATACAACTAGCTTCCACATTGTATGAATTCTCTCTTTTTCTCCGTATATAATTCTATACTTTATATATGTGATTATAATATATTTATATAGAGAAAACATGAAATAAATAATTGTCGATAAAAATTATTTCAACAGTTACAAAATTTTTATAGTATTTACTAAATTATTAAACAATAGTTTCTTAATATTCGACTCTCATGATTCACTAATCTCCTGTAAGATTTAGTTACCTAAATTTCTATAAATTTATTTAAGCAGATGTGTCAAATTAAAATGTATCTCATTATGATCTCTATTTTTGATTGATTGTTGAAATAACTTTCGGCAGTCACTTATTTCTCGTACCCTCATTTATATATGTGATAGGAATATATAACCAAATATATTATATATTATATATATGTTTCAAATTATATGTTAGACATTATATATAATAAAATATTATTATTATTTATTGTTTAAAACATACATAATATATGGTAATAATATATTTCATTTGTTATACAATTAGAATAATTAAATAATACTTGCAATATAACTACTTGAATATTAAATTAAACGAAACATATCTATTTCACACTACTATTTAACATATAATATGAAATAAACAATTTTAATCATCACATAAATAAAATTTGTTTTTGGTCTCCGAATAATACTAGTTACTCATTATGTCGTCTTCTTTAATTATCAAAGATGACACAAAACAAGTAAGGTACTATATAAGAAAAACAAGTTTCTTTTTTCTAAATTATGAGTAAAAGTATAATTCTCTAAATTATGAGTAAAAGTATATGTTAGGTCTCTAAGGGAAAAATATTAGAAGGGGGGTTGAATAGTGTTTTTCAAAATTTAAGTCTTCCTTATAAAACTTTGTAATTTTAAACACTTCTTGCTTATTAAAAGAGTTTCTTATATTTTAAAAAGATTTAGCAGCGGAATTTATTAAGTAAAGGACCCCTTAGAAAACAAGAATAAACAAAATAAGCAGTAAGAAAGATAAGCAGGAAGAATGATAGGCACGAGAATTTTTATAGTGGTTCGGTCTAAACCTACTCCACTCTTCTTCTCTTTTACTTGAGAAGGCACTCACTAGAAAGCTCACACAGAACAATAGCAAAGGGACACTTAGTTCGAAATTACACAAGGTCACTTAAACCAAATTCAAGTCACACAGACTATAAACAGATTGTAAATTTTGCTTGCTATCTCTAAGTAAAGAGCTCCTTGATGAGTAGATTAGATAGCATTTGTTCAAGCTTGTTGATGTCTTTTGGACTCTTTTATGTGTCAGAATGTCAGAGCAATTCTTGGTCGTTCAGTTACTCATAAATGAAATTTATGGCTCCTATTTATACTACTCCAAAAATCTATCCGTTGAGAATTTTGAAATAGATCCGTTGGGAGTTGTACTGCTTGATAGTGACTTATACTTTTCCCAATGTTTCTTGCTTAGTTCAAAAAGATAGCCGTTATTTTGTCTTCTAGTGCTTTTTGAAAAAGCTCTCTAAGAGTTAACTAAGCAGGACAAGAGATAATCTTTTTCTAACAAACTTGCTTGGATCAAGGTGGAAGATCTTGCTATATCAGTCCTTACTTATTTCCATTCTAAGCAGGACTGTCCTTGAACTTTTTCTCTATATCTTCAACATCCTTCTTGATCGATGAGCAGAGTCTTCACTTGTGATCAAAATCCTTGCTTAACTAGAATATTATATCCACCTAACAAGTTGGATATTTTTCTAAGTCCTTTTATATCATATAAGCAAGGACTATATTATATCATCAATTCTTATATTAAATAAATGTAATTCTTTAAGCAGGGGTGCATCAACAATATCCCCCTAATTGATGATGTCAAAACGAGTTATTTTGATCACCACAGCAAGCAACAAGATTCATTTTATTTCATAAAAAAATACATGAATGATAAATGAAAATAACATACACAATTAAAAAAAAATCTAATTTTCATTATCAGCCAATCCTTCTGATGTTTGCTGATCCTCTCCAAACTTCAGTAGCTCTAGTCTTCTCCTTTGCTCGGCTTCCTCCCTTTCTCTTCTTATGGCCTCTTTTTCTTTCTTCCTCATCTCCATTCTTTCCTTTTTGCGATTATACTCCCTCTCATTTTGCTGGTCCCTGAGTCTTCTCATCTCCAACTCATACTGCTTGATTTTTGATTCTGAGTCTTTTATGCTTGCAAACAGTTTGAGACTTTCAGCAGGCCCTGACTTCTTTGAGATTACATCTGCTTCTTCAAGAGCCTTCTGAAGTCTCATGTATGGAGAAGGATTGAGGATTTGCACAACAGACTCAGAGATGCGTTTTGGAATTCTTCTTCTGGAAACAGCAGAGGGAGTTGCAGTTGGAATAGGGGCAGCAGAGGGTGAGATATCTTGTTGCACTACTTGATCTTGTTGTTCCGCATCATAAACTCTCTCCCCCTTTTTGATATCATCAGCCATGATGGGGAGAAAGTCAATCAGCTTATTCAGAGTTAGTAGGATTTGATCTTATTTACTTTCCATCTTGTTGATGCGATCTTCAAGGTCGGAGGAAGCAGGAAGAACCTTGGAACTTTGAGCAGATTCAGCAGGTTGTGTGTTAAGACTTGCTAGGACCTTGTCCATTTTGGAGTCCAGTTCAGCAAGCCTTTTCTTTATGGACTTTGAGGAGTGCGAGCGGGCTGATTTTGAAGGCTTGGAGATAGCAGAAGGAGCCTTGGAAGCATGAGAGTCTTCGAGTCTAACTGGAAGAGTGGAGTGTGCACGGATGTATACTTGATGGCGCGCACAAGAAGGATTTTCTAGAGAAGGATCAGCAGGTGGTTAATATCTGACAACAACAGGAATGTTAGCAGCAGGTATGATTGAGAATTTATGTTTGCGCATGTCCATCCTGAGTCGTTTGGCAAAAGTAGCAGCAGTGTCCTCGGTAGTAGGGGAGGAGTTGATCATGTCTAAGGATTTTCAATAAGCACTATAAAGTTTGGCACCCTTCTGAATACATCCGAGATGACACACATGCCCATGCCACTCCAATATGCATAGAGGAGGGGTAGGAATAGAATGAAGTCAGCAGGAACCATGTAGGAAAAGAAATCATCAGAAAGACCTAACCAAAGTTTTCTGCTTCCTGCTGAAACTTCAGAAGGAATGATCTCTTCTTCAAGCTGTCGTCAAGAGGTACCGTAGATGTTGTTGATGTTTTCAACAGAGAAGTCCTTGGTCTTTTCAGCAAGCATCCTTTTCTCTAAGTGTTCATATAGAACAATCTCTCTTTCAGCACGTTCGTAGAAGGAAGAATGTCTGACTAGTGCATCAAAGCCAGGTTCCTTCAGCCGCTTCAGCAGGATCCTCCAGTAATGCCTTACTGTGAGGTCAAGACTCAGATCCAGCAGGCAATAATCATTTTCAAGCTCCATGTTGTGGTCTTCAATCAGATCTCGTTTGACCATCCTGATGGCAGCAGCATGTACCTTGCCCATTTTCTCCGCCTCAGTTTCTTCTTTCTCCCCCTCAACAGCAGGCTCCCCTTTAGCGGGAAGGATGTTAATTTCTTCACTTCCTTCTGCAACTTCTTCATTTGGCTCCCCCTCGGCAAAAACCCTTGTTGGTGAGAAATGACTTGGACCCTCTTGTATTTGTTCAGCAAGGTATACCTTGGAATCCAGGCCAACTTCTTCTGCATCTTGGATCAACAAAGCTCTGATGAGTTCTTCGGATTGTTGTTTCATTCTCCTCTTAGTAGGAACATCATCAGAGCTCTCAGAGTCGCTGTTGCTGGACTCTGTCTTCTTAGCTTTCCCCTTTCCTTTAACAGCAAGGCGTTTTCTTTTAGGAAGATGGCCTCTCTCTCGAATTGCAAAGCCAGGAAGTACCAATCTTCGAGCAACAGGAGGTTTGGTGGGAACTGAAGTCTCTGCTGATTGGTCCTCATAAAGATCTTCCTCTATTATTGGCTCAGGTTTGACCATATCAGCAAGACGTAAGTTAGTGTGCTTCTGCTCTCCGGTGATCTCAATATCAGTAGCATCATCCTTGGTCTCTGGGCCTGTGACACTATTAGGTGTGTCAGCAAGTTCCAGGACTTCGGTGTTGCTGACTATCTCTGTGGCAGCAGCATCAATGCTTGCTGATGTCAGTTTATCAGTAGCAGTGGGTTGATCAGCAGCAATGATGGCTCCATCAATAGCGTCAATCTCCCTGAAAATTTCATCGGATGAATTTCTCGCATTAGTAGGAACTGGTGAAGAGGCAGCAAGATGATAGTTATCTATTTCTTCAAAAATATCATCCTCTGCAGTCACGGTACAAATGTTAACAGTAGTGGGTATATCTTGCTGGTCAAGATATTGCTCATCCTCAGAGGGAGGTTCAACATCTGAACCTCCAGTAGCAATTGTCGTTGCAGCAGCATCTTTTTGTCGTATAACTCCATATAGAAGTCGTACACTTCTTTCTCCTCGGAGTTGAGGGTGGAAGGGTCAAACTCCAGATCAACAGGGACTGCCTTGGATTTCTTTTTGGGCCGCTAAATCGAGTATTTTATTGAATAAAATTTTAATATTCAAATTCTACTCTAATTAAATTCGAACTACTCACGATCTAAGTGTGAACATTTATTTAATCCATTTCACAAAAGATAAATCATGTTGATATTAATTTATATTTTCTTTTTACAATAATTTTTATATATTATAGTAATAATTTTACTTGCAAACACTACTATTTAAGTAATTTTTTTATTATATATTATACCTAACCAAATTCTTTTGACAAAATTAATTTTAAATTATTTTTAATATGTTATAATATTTTAATATATAAAATATAATCAAATTACTCACAAATAAAATTTAACAATTATTACCATGTTCATATTCTAGTAGTTTACCTTATTAAATATCAAACGCATAAGATTCGTTTTTGTATTAAATTTAAATTGAATCGAATAATTAATCGTTTAGAGTTTGTTGCGACCATAATTCTACACCCAAAAGTTATATCAAAAGATTATGTCGAGTGAAATAAAAAACTCTTTTGAAGCGGGAGTATGAAATAGGAGTATTTAAATTCCCAATGTTTCGGTCTGTCGGACAATTTAGCATTCTTATCTGAATTTGTCCTTTCCCACCTTTGACTCTGTCTATTTATCTTCGTCTACCTCCTGGTGCTCTTGATTTTTATATTTTCTTGGAAAAACCCAGAAGAAACTACTAGCCACTGGCTACATATCAAACATGATAATAACCTCTTCAGCCAATACCAGAAAAATCCATTAAAACCCACATATTTTTCTCTCCCATTAACCCCATTAAAGATTTAAAAGAAATTATTTTTGTAGATACACACACGCGCACACGTGTGTGTCTATATATATATATATATATATATATTATGTATAAAGGTCAAACCAGAAACTTCAAAAGACCAGCTCTGTGCTGAGGTTTCCTCATAAGGGTATGTCCTTCGGCCTTCCTAGCATTTGTTAGGTGAAATAGGAAACTTCCTCCTCATTTGATTTCAAACAATTAAATTACTATTCTTTTTTATTCCTTCTATATGTTTATTTTTCTTTTTTGGAATATATTTTAATTATTTTATGTGTTTAAAAGCACCCCATTTACTTGCAAGCTTCCATTTTTGGAAAAGAAAGAAAGACAACAAGGCTCTAATTTCTTCTTCATCGCTCTTTACCAAGTGTCTGTTTGGCTTTTGTAGGTTCTTCTTCATCGCTCTTTCACTTGGAAACAGCTTTATTTTCTCTTTAAGGTAAGTTTTCTGTTTTTTCCCCAAACAAAGAACAACTACTCTTCTAATTTCTTCTGGGCCTGTCTATATTACATAAATATAAATATATATATATATATATATGTATATACATGTGTGTGTATGAATATCTATATACATGTCTTGTCTGCTAATTTGTTGCTACCGGAATTGGATTATTGTGTTATTATTATGTTGTCTTCGGATTCATTAAACGCCATTTGGGGTTTGTGCGTGGGGGGTTGGGGGGGGGGGGGGGGGGGTTATTTTGGTCAAAGATGTCTGTTGACCGGTTAATCTTTTAGAGGTGTGATTTGATTAGTAATAGTCTGGACCTTACCTGTTCGGGTAGACTCCCGGGTCGGAACATCCACTGGTGTGGGGGGGTTGGGGTGGGGGGATGCAAGGGAAGATGTCCAGGGGGTCACGTGACTAACGTTTCATCAGGATAAGGGTTCTCAACGGGGCGGGCATTCCATTTCCCACACCTACCCTGTTTTAAATTTTTTTTGCTTCATACCCGCTCCATATTCCCGTGGTTATTTATTGTAGTTCTCATACCCGCCCCGTAGGGATTTATCAATGCCATATTTTGTCCCGTCCCGTCCCTTTTTTTATATTTATATTTTTATTATAGATATTTATTATTTATTAATATTTATTTTATGTTATATAATTTATTATATACAAATAAAATATATTTCAATAAATATATTATAATATTTAATAATTAACATAACATAAAAAAATGTTCTTAAATATTTCATAATGCTTAAATAATAATAATTAATACAATTTCTCAATATCAAGTCCAAAAGATTGAAACGAAAATCTGAAAAACAATAAAATATAATTAATTGTGGTCATTTCTTTTCATTGTTCGTCACTGCGTCTCTATTCCTGTAATAAAAATACAAATAATACATTAATATATATATCACTAATATAAATCTTATTAACAAATAAAATATCAAATTAAAAATATATATTAAAAACTTACATCATCCGGTTCTCCTTCAAGTTTATTGTATTTAAGATTGTAACTTAAAAACAAGAAAATGAGTAGAAGCACTGTTTAGAGTTCTCAATTAGTTACATGAGGTTATACCCATTCAGGACGGGTTACCCGTCTTTCCCACTTCTGATAACGAGTGGAGAATGGAGAGTAGTGTTGGTGGTCACGTGAGAGGTGGTCAGTTGTGAAGCAGTACTGCAGTAGTATCTTCAAAATGGTGTAGAATGATAAGCGTTGGATTAGAATGTTGGAAAAATAATGAGGCTCGCATCTCCATGGGGGCAACCAGCTGGCTACCTCAATTTTAGAGTAGAATCAGAGGGTGGTCATGATAGGGGGTAAGCTGACGATGTAGGTCCCACGCGTTCGGTGTTTTTAAATCTTTTCTTGCATAATTTGTGAATTGTGGCGTGGAAAAGGAAAAAACTTAGAATTTGGTAACAATTCAATTTCATTATCTGATTCTTGATTTTTTATAAGATTAAAATTTAGAGATTTTAAATTATTATGTTATAATTTATGTTATTAAAATTAACTTTTAAAATGTAAGCCGATACAAACAATTATTTGAACCGATGACTAATTTCGAATCAAATTATATTAATGTTACTAAAAGAATTTCTTTGATATCAACTTCAAGGGGAAAAAAAATCTTGATATCTATTTTCTTCATTCAAAAAGCTAAACTTCCAAAACCACCGATTCGCCAAACCAATAGGCATGGTATAACTAGTAACGATATAACACGTGAAATGTCGTGGACATGACATTTATTTAATAGAATTTTCATAATCGAATTTTGCTTCTATAAGATATCTTAGTATGGTGCTTTTATAATCGGACTTTATAGATATAGAATTATTTTGCTTGGTACCATTTTTATATGTACTTTTCATATTTTAAGAAGATGCACTATTTTTATTTCCTAGGATAAACTTGTTTTGCTTATTTCGTAGGAATTACATGTAGAATATCAAAAATACGTAAAGATATCAATTTCAAGATTATAACTTGTGGCGCAATAGTTCTTGTAGAACTTTTGTATCTGAAAATGTTAACAGAATTGATTTTTAATGTTACAGTATGAATACTTCATATTTAGAGTATGCACAGAACTCACAAAATGCATGGTGAAAATTGAAAATCTCTCTCCTCCTTTTTATTGTGGAGTCAACCGTTCTTTTATTTTTATACCACCTCTGATTCATGATAACTATAACTTAGTCTTTTTTACACATAAATTTAAGTGAATTTTTTTTATATATTAAATATTTTAATTTAGTTAAACTTTTTATTTATATTAATTTTTTTAAAATTAAATAAAATATTAAATATATAAAAAAATTCACTTAAACTTACATATAAAAAAGTCATATCACAATTATTATAACCAAAGAGAGTATTAATTTGTAAACTTTTTGTGTGACTTAGTTTGCGGACACATAATTAAACCTGAATTACATAAGCTTCTGCAAATGTATGCAAGTATATCATTTTCATAACAGAATCTAGTTGTGTGGGCATGTATCCCGTAACAACACGTGTGAGTGCTTTCCAGGTAGAAAGACAACCTTTGGGAGGTCCATGGGGACCAAAACCAATGGAGGCAACAGTTGTCAATCTGATTCATCTTTTCTCAAGAGCATATTTATAGCAGCAGATATATTATGTATTTTTAAGATAATTACTGCAATCGTATAATTATTTTATTGGCAGGGGCAAAATAATTTCGACACTCCTAAACCAGTTTTTTGTTACAATTATTTCAAATTTTCAATAAGGGGCAGAAGTCAGTTCTATCAACAAAAATATCTACCTTCTTAGTACAGCAGATAGTGGAGAATAATAGGATAATCTTGTCTTGAAGTGAATTAAGAATAATTTTCTGGTATTTTCTGCACTTATTGTACAAGATTTTGTCTCATATTATGTGTATGCAGTAGTATCCAATGGTTACCCACTAGTCTCAGATTCTCAAAGTTGCAGATCCTTGGCCTACATATGTAGTGATTCATGTCATAAACCAGTTGGGAATTTTATATATATATTTTTTGGTTGTTTCTGTTATTTATCTCGATTAATACAGAACACACTTGTCTTTGGTTTATCAACAGCAATTTAATTAGTAGTTTAGTCGACAAAGAGGACATATTCTTCCCTGTTGTAAGCAATAAAACTTTGTACATATTGGACCAAATCAGAAACTGTAGGTAAAATTTCCTGTCCTTTTCCAAGTTATAGCATGTCAACAACCTTTACTTGAAAATTCTTAATACTTCCAAACACTCATTTTCCCATTTGGTTTAACATATTGCAAGGAATTTTTGACTTGGCTTTCGACTTTGATATATATTCTTGATCATCTTCTGATTTTTCTTCCTTTCTATCCGTTATTTGATCATCTTCTTCTTCTTTTTCGTTTTTTTTCCCCTTATATATCCCTTTTTTTGGCATGATTGTTCAGATCACCTTTTCGAGCTTTTGAAGGAAGAGGTAGCAGTAAACAAAAAAGGCAAAACAAAGGGAATTCCTTATGCCACTCAAGACCTCGATATAAGAATTAAAGCATGCTGCTTTTCTCTTTTGCTGAAACAAGATTATCATTGTCTTCATCATAATCATCATTACCATAATATTCCCATTTCTTCTCTTTGGCTATATTTCTTTTGTATTACATGAATTGTTAGAAGTTTATCTCAGTCTCTCTTGTTTCATCATTGTCATTGTTATCAACACTCTGATCTTTTTTCTTCAGATGGATTCGGCTAACCAAGCTGCGACGATGCTCCCTAATAAGAGAAGGTTGGCACGAACTTTGGCGAAGGTTTTGCATATTCGAGCCTTGACAGGGATTTCACCAGATGGTGAAGTTCGGAAAACTAAGAAACGTGATCAGGGAGTTCAGAAAAATAAGATGTATGATGAAGTCAAGCACAATGGCTTGAGCACGAATCCCAGGTTACCCGATGAAGAAGATGATAAGCTTGTCAAAAAAGCAGTCACAGAAGCTTTTCTTGCAAAACTATTTGCAAGTGTTTCATCTCTAAAGGCAGCATATGGTCAGATGCAATTTTCTGAGTCTCCCTACGACGTTGATGGCATTCAATCTGCTGATGAGAAGGTTGTCTCAGAATTGAAAATTTTATCTGAATTGAAGCAGTGTTACCTAAAAAAACACTTGGATGATTCTTCTCCGGAAACTACACGGTTGTTGGCAGAAATTAAGGAGCAGAAAAGTCTTTCGAAGACTTTCGAGATTATGGGTAAGAAGTTGGACCATCAGCTTAAGCTGAAAGACTCTGAACTTACATTTCTCAGAGAAAAACTCAATGAAGTCAACAAAGAAAACAAGTTGTTAGAGAAGAGATTGAACACGAGTGGGCCAATATCGGCTCTTGAGAATCTTAACTTTTCCACCTTAAGCCCCAGCCATTTCATTTCAGTTCTCGGGCAGACTAGTAAAGCTATTCGGAGTTTTGTTCGTTTAATTACAAATGTGATGGAATCTGCTGGCTGGGATCTAGATGCTGCTGCCAATTCAATTGAACCAGGCGTTATGTACACGAGTGTTAGCCAAAAATGTTTTGCATTTGAGTCATTTGTCTGCCGAGAGATGTTTGATGGTTTCAACTTCCCTTGCTTCTCTGTCACACATGAATCTTTTCCTGACAAGAGAAGACGACAGCGGGAGTTGTTCAACAGATTTTTGGAACTAAAATCCCAGAAGCCAAAGGACTATTTCGCTTTGAAGCCTAAATCACCATTTACAAAATTTTGTCGAGATAAGTACTTGAGACTTGTTCATCCGAAAATGGAAGCATCTCTTTTCGGTAACTTAAATCAGAGAAATTCTGTAGGATCTGGCGTCTACCCGGACACAACTTTCTTTACTACATTTTCCGAAGTGGCAAAGCGGGTTTGGCTGCTGCATTGCTTGGCTTTCTCGTTCCAGCCCGAGGCCTCAATCTTTCAAGTTAGTAAAAGAAGCCGATTTTCTGAAGTGTACATGTACTGTGTGAATGAAGAAGCCTTCTTATCATCAAATGTCACCGCGGACTCCAATCCCCGAGTGGCATTTACAGTGTTCCCCGGATTCAAGATCGGTAAAACTGTCATACGGTCTCACGTGTATCTGTCCTGATGTCAAACTCGGATCATCATGGATTGGAAAAACGAATGTGACGGAGATCATTGTCGGATTTTGGGCCGACCAGAGTGAGAATTAAACCCGAAATCTCGGCCATTTGAAATAATATCTTTGAAAAAAGATGGAATTCATGGCCGGCCCTGCTGTTTGTGGTGGCTCATGTGGCCCAGAGGGGGTGATTTGTCACCCTTTACATGTTGAAAGGGAAATGAGGTAGACGTGTTTGTTGGATTGTAATGGTTGTATGGCACCGAGCCTTTTTTGTTGATAATTTATGGTTAAGAGGACTCTGTAGTTGTATATCATATCAGTCATGTAATATGTAGCTGTTGGTGTTTCTTATGTGCAAATATGTTGAGAATAAAGATAGCCTTTATATATATTTATAAATGCTGTGTGCCTATAAATAGGTTCTTCAGTTTTGATAATTTTGTTTCATGGTGATGTTTTATTTTACTATGGGCATATGTACTAACATATTCACTCTCGTCAAATGATGAAATTTCATTTGTTTCACAACAACTGCATTTAATTTTTCTATACGTAATTTTAGGTGAATTTTTTATATGTTAAATATTTTTTAAAATTTTAAAAAAGTTAATAATAGAAAATATATTAAATAAATATTAATATGAATAAAAAATTTAACTAAAATAAAATGTTTAACATATAAAAAGTCACATAAAATTTTATACAAAAAAGTTAGATGTCAATTATTATGAAATAGATGTAGTAGTAAAATATAAAATTCTAATTTAGAAGAGATAGTCTTAAACAGGTTCAATTAACATAACAATACTATTTATGGTCATTTATGACCATGAATGTGGAATTGAATGTATACGTAAATTTATTGGAGTACAATCTTAAGGCATCAACGGTGTTATGTTCTATTCGATTTGGCTGGACAGTTGGGCCCAAATTCATGAACTTGGTGTTATACTCCCCTTCCCCCGGTTCAAATCTATTGCTTTGTACAAGTTAGTGCAGTAAAACAAATTTTATAACATAATTTGTTCAAAATATATTGCAATTAAAACATTAAAATTAATCCTTGAGGGAAACAATAAATTGGATGTAGTTGAGGTTATGAAAAAATTACATGAGCATAAGTTGAATTTTTATTTTTTTATACTATTGTAATATTTGTTGATAATTAAATTTCAAATAATTAACTTATATCTTGTTTTCCAGAAGTGATACTTGTTATTTATCAGAAAATGACATAAACTACAACTCTTTTAAAATAGTTGTTCTGACCAAATAAAGAGAGTATTTATATAGCATTTTTTACTTTTATTTTGAAAATTCAGTGGACTATTTTTAAGTCATTCAGAATAATTAATTTCCTAATTTACCGTTGAACCTCAAAACACACTAACCAAGAGAGAAGTAAATAGTAATTCTCCTGAAAGCCCCACTAATGAATTTTATTCGCTTTAAACTGTAGCTGAACAGAATGCTTGAAGAACAGTTGTATCATCTTCAAGTACAAAGATGACGTATCAAGTGGCGAATGCTTCTTCCTACAAAAGTTCTTCTCACTAAGGGAATCAAACGAAGATTCTTCAGGTTATAAATACTTCAAACATTAATTAAGGTTCAGTTACCAGGTAAACATAAAACAATCGTTGTAAAACTAGTTTCCAGTCTTCTTGCTAGCATTTTGTTCGTTGCTGGAGCATGTTATTACTACTTGTTACGGGGAAATAAACAGTCTGGAAAAGTTGAAAGGGAAGGAGAAGGTGAAGGGGATAGATATGGAACTGTGTTTGAAGGAACTATTGAGGATGGAACAAAAGTTGCTGTCAAGTGCTTGAACAATCAAGGGAACAAAACCATAGGCAGCATTCCTCATTTTAATCTAGTGAAACTCATAGGGTACTGCGCTCAGAAATCAAACAATGTGCAACGGATCTTTGGATAAATGGATATACCAACAAGATCAGGCACAAACTCTTAATTGGGAAACTAAGAAAAAGGTCATTTGTGGGATAGGCAAGGGACTTGAACATCTCCATGTGCACTGCAATCCGAATATCATTCACTTTGACATCAAACCCCAAAATATCCTCCTTGATGGAGAATTCAATGCCAAAATCTCGGATTTTGGATTAGCTAAATACATTGACAGGGACCAAGGCCATGTTTCTACTCACAAAAGGAACTCCCGGGTATATAGCCCCTGAGTTGCTTTGAGGTAGTAATATTTCAGCTAAGGTAGATGTTTTCAGCTTTGGGATTGTGATCTTGGAAATTGTTCGTGGGAGGAGGAGCTTCAAACTCTCTCAAAATGAATATCTGATTGATACAGTTAAAGCAAAGGTAGAAGAGGATCGACTTTCTGATCTTGTTGATGACGATATGGAAGAAATGCAACAGAATAAAGAAGAAGAAGCAGTTAAGATTATGGAGATCGCAATATGGTGTCTACAACCTTACACAAGAATACCCTCCATGTCAATGGTACTGAAAGTTCTTGAAGCCTCAATGAACATACAGCCTATCAGTGACTACAGTTTCTTAACTAATCTTTATGCAGATATTCCTATGATATATAGAGATGTAAGAAGAATATTAACCATATCACAACTTACAAGAAACACTACTGAGTATTTTATCCCTATTTTAGGAATGTAGAGAAGTGCTAATATGAATAGGTTGGAAGGATCATTCAAGGAAACATGTAGGTTTCACTTATTTGAGAAAGGGATTTCAGAATATGATTGATGTATGAGGTGAAACTATTTGATTTAATAAGTTGAGAATACTCTCAGCTAATCAACTTCAACTAGAGATGTAAGAAGAATATTTGTCAAGGGATTTTTTTTTTTTTTTTTTTTTTTTTTGCAATCAATTTCACTTTTGATTCACCCCTTGATTTGTTTGTTATGAATATATAGCAGATAACTGAACTGCATACAATGTTAACGGTGATTACTTGTGATAATGGTGTTAAGACTCAATTATAAGATGAGGATTTTGTTGGGAAAAATTGACCACGGCTGAATAATAATTTCCCCTAACCTTGTAAACCTTTGAAAAAACAATTAAGTAGAGAAAGAATAAAACAATAAATTTGTAAAACACAAGCCACAAGACACACAAGAATTATACGTGGAAAACCTCCCCAAAGACGAGGAGTAAAAATCACGGGACCGTAGTCCACCCAAAAAATTCCACTATCACAAATAATTTGGTAATACACAAGTCTTCCCTAGTTAAACTAGAGGCACACAAACTCAGAATATATCATCACATTTTCTTGAAATAAACGTCAAGAAGTATGGAATAAAAATAGAGACAAAATCAAAAAATATCACCTAAAACAGGCAGCATGTTCGTACCCCAAAAACGCACACTTCCGGACCTCTAAAAACGATCTCCATCACAAGAACTAGACGTTGCGAAATCGTTGTCCAAAAATTAGAACAATCCGACCAACCAAACTCCAGAAAACGCAAAAATAAGAACGCTGCATCGTGTTGATGGAAAGCTACGAATTTCACTATTTCTTCTATTTCTGATTATTTTTGTGTGTATACAAGCCTACAAATCAACCTTATTTATAGGCAAAATTATTCATCCTAAGACATATCTAATTTAAGATTCTTATTTTCTATTTCCTTGTAGAATCCAAAAATAAGAATTAACCATTAAGTATTTCCAATTCCAAATAGAAAAGAAAAATATCCAAACATATTTGAATGACACGAAGGTAAATGCCAGATGATCAAAGTTATCAAGATTCAGTATTCCCTAGGTTCGGAATCTCTTTGATTCTAAAACATAATCGAAGAGGTGAATGTATGAACTTAGCGCACAAACAGATGTAGGCAGATTATAAGATTATGAAGCAAAACAATTAACAATGTGTAGGCACAGGGTTACCTGGTCATTGATAAGTTATAAGATTGATGACATGAGAAGGTTGAACTACTGTGATCGTCCTGTAAAAAGAATTCTCTCCGGATTATTGCCCCGTTTATATTAGATTAAATTTTAAATATTCTAGATTTTAGTAATATAAATTACATTAAGTAGAAACAAACGGAGTCTATGTTAACTCTACAAATATCCATCATATAATTCACAAACATTATGTTGCTCATCACACATGTAGCTAAAGGTTGACATGTGCTTCTACCATGTTCAGAAAGTGTGGATATCACCTGAAAACATGAAAGAAACTAAATAAGATAAGTACAAAATCTACTGATTATGAAGCTTCAAGTTCAAGAGAATATCTAGCTGACCACTGATGGAAGAAGTGAAAAAAAAAATGGATTGCATTATTTTGGTTATTAGATGAAATAAAAGATTTAAAAGAGACATGCATGCTATAGATTGTTGCCAAATGGTGCTTCAACCTGTCATGTGGTAATGTTTGATTGATTCAGCATCTCTATTATTGCCAAGTCATGAACCTAAAAATGCTTTAGTATTTCCTTCATATGTCATCACTTTCACTCATTATTTTCCTCAATCAACATACTAATCGATCACTATATCTTTAAGAAGAACCCTTTACGGTGTTCTGTCATCTTTGTGTATAGAAGTTGATGATTCCCACCCCTCTTTCTACAAAAAGGGACTCATTTTTATCTTCTAAACTTCGTCCATTATTTGAAACAGATATTGTTTGTATAAGTTTAAAAGGCTGGAATACTTATCTTACGGTAGATGGGATTGTATTAACTTAATATATATATAAACTCGCATTAATCTCGAATTCTAGAATCAAAAGTTAACCTCAAAAGGTCAGAAAAATTCCATTCCCTCCTTTTCAAAATTAGATATATATTTTAAGTCGAACAACAACATATTAAATTTCAAAATTAATGTAATTTATAGAAGTTTGAGATACAAATTATATTGTAATTAAAGATTTTTGTTATAAACTATAAGATTATAATAATTATTTCAACTAAAAACAATTGAATTAACATTAGTTTTAGATTTCAATAAGTTATCGTTTAACTCAAAAAATCAAATATTTATCTGATTTTGAAACTAATGATAGTATAATGTAGTGGAAGGTAAATAATTGAAGGGTTTTTAAATTTTTTTTCTTTTTTTAAGATTTATAAATATATAAAGTTATGGCTCTTATAACTATAGTACAAGGTTATATTGAACTTTCAGTTATTGAATTTTCCATGATCCTTAAATTAATACATTGATACTGCCATACAATTTTTCCAGATGTGCATATTATACGTCATCTATATGAACCGAATAGCTGCTGACAATACCATCATTCTTAAATGATATCTGCAATAAATTTGAATTTGTTGAATAATAAACCATAGTATGATCTAATAACGATTTTCTTGTTACCTGAATAAAAATTATAAAATAAAAAAAATTGGGATATTTGTTTGGCCAAGGACCACTCTTCTTAAATCGGCCTATATTTTCTTTAAACAAACTGGGATAATTATTTTAAATTGCAGAACACTAATCACAACTCTATGATTGCAGGACATGTTATGCGTTCGAAGGGCAGTGTTGACATGGAGAGGAGCAGCTTGAGCTTGATTATATCTAATATATATTTTCCTCTTTATCAAAAAAAAAGGACCACTCTTCATCACATGATCTCATTGAATTGTTCTTTCAGGTTTTTAATGAAACATCGAACTTCTTCCGTTCTAAAATTAGTGAAAAATTTCTTAATCCAAGATTTTTAAGAATATTATATTTCCATATATATCATTCTCAATAAATAGAAATGAAGCAGAGGTAACATAAAATAGTTTAATCTAATTATAATACATAATGGTATATTGGGAACTTCATGGTATTTATAGTCAAATATTAGAATAATTTTTCTGATTTTACAACTCATGGGAAAGGAAATATATTCTTAAATGTAGAACTGATTGAAAAGCTCTGTAGAACAATTTTACACTAATTGGTTTTGTAATGTTAGGATATGAGTCTATGACATTGTTTTTCTGTCCTTTTACAATAAACGTACATCCCCTGTAGATTATATTATATTGATGCAAGTGCTTGAAATATAAGATCCTGATAATAACACATTTGGAGTTATCCTCTGAAAAGGAGTATTTTAACATCTGCAAATTCCTCTTGTGCACTCAAAGACAGCAATAGGATGAAATCTAAGCTGAAACATATGAAAATAGAGAAAGCTCAGCTCATTCAGCAATAGGGTGGTGTAGATTACTTTAATAATATTTGGTTATTATATTTTATGTGGTAAAGGATGTGTTCATATTGCAACCAACTTATCTTTAAAACATAGATCTTTAACAGACAGCTAAATTAGGCGCGTAGAAAAGGTCAGCTGTGATTAACAAAATATGTTGTTTCCTATGAAAACATCACTATCAGATCATGATACACTTCTAAGTTCATTTCTTGACCAAGTTTGCACTTGTTTTTGATTGGTTAGACATGGAAAAGTTCCTCCATTTCGACGTAGTTACATTTTCCATATTGCAGTAAACAACAAATGTAGAATGTGATCCCCAAAATATATTGTCTTTGACTGTTTCTACAAAGGGATAATGAAAAAGGTTATAATTTTTCAAAACTGATTGTGCAAAGAGAACAGTAAGCATGGCCATTTTGGTTCTGTTGTTATTTATCATCCCTTGTGCGCCTTGTGCCCATTCGTCGATTATCCATCTGCAAACGTATCTATGTCATGGCCAAATTCCGTTTCAACGACAGAGGAAGTTGGAATTTCAGTGATGGTACACTTTTCAGACCTATCCTTGCAGTTGGCAGGGATGGATTTCCGGACTTTGGCTTTGGTTTTCTCAGCTATGTAAACTCAAGCACCACTTTCATCCTAGCCATTCTTAAACTCCCGGTCAGTGTTAATTTTACTGGTGTTGATTACACTAGTCCACCAGTTGTTGTATGGTTTGACACAAAGACTCAACCTGTTGGAGAAAATTCTGTCTTACGCCTATCTGCCGATGGACTGTCATTGACAGATGAACAAAATGTTACCATTTGGCCTGTTCATGTAACCAAAGTAGTCAGCCGCATGGTTTTAGACCATGACGGAAACTTGAAACTTGTTGATGGCAAAGAATTTGTGATTTGGCAGACGTTTGATCATCCAACTAACACATGGCTTCCTGGACAGGGCTTAATTATAGGCACAAGAATATTCTCTCGTGTTCCAACCACTAATATGGTGTGAGAATTGTTTTACATGAGCGTCGATGAGGATTGCATTCGTACTGCTGTTGCTTGGCGTCCTGCACAACCCTATGGAAAAAAGTTGTGCTTCACAAGTCTTGGTGCAAATGCATCTTTTGATTTTGGAATAGGATTCCTTCTTCAATCAGGTAATCATGTGACATACAATGCATTGGGAAAAGAATTTCAATATATGAGGCTACAACCAAATGGACATCTGAATGTTTTTAGCCTTGTTGATGGGTATAAACAAGAGTTGCAGTCTGATCTCTTACGAGATGAAGTTGATGGTGAATGTGCATACCCCACAAGCTGTGGTGCTTATGGGGTTTGCAGCAACAAAAGTAACTGTACCTGTCCTGGGGATTCAGGTGCTATCAGTTCAAGGTACTTTAGACCAGTTAATGCTACTCAACCCGACCTAGGATGTGCAGAAATTACACCTTTGTCTTGCCAAGACACAAACCTCCAAACCTTTTTGGAGCTAAAGAAGACCACCTACTTCAGATTAAGTCCAGCAGTCTCAAATGTCAATGTTGAGCAATGCAAAACAGAATGCTTGAAGAACTGTTCTTGCAAAGCCATCATATTCATATACCAAGATGATCCATCAAAAGGTGCGTGCTCTTTCCCATTGCCCGTCTTCTCATTAAAGAATATTATTAGTGATGAAGAAACCCTTTATAAGTTCATTACATTGATAAAGGTTCAGCTACCAAGATCATCAGGTAAGAAGAATTTGTATGTGTATGTATTGGTATCTTCTCTTCTTGTCAGTCTATTTGTTGCCTTTCTTTTTGGAGCTTATTATTACTTCTTGACAAGGGGAAAGGGGAAATCTAAGGTGGTGACTAAGAAAAGGGAAGGGGATAGATCTTCAATACACGTAACCACTTCGATCAAGAAATTCTCTTTTGCGGATTTGGTATGTGCAACACAGAATTTTAAGGTAAGCCTTGGTAAAGGAGGATTTGGCTCTGTCTATGAAGGAACTCTGGCAAGTAATCACGGAAAAAGAATTGCTGAAATGCCTGAACAATCAAGGAAACAATGATTTTCTGGCAGAGGTGGAAACTATTGGTCGTGTTCACCATTTTAATCTAGTGAAGCTAATTGGATACTGTACCGAGAAATCAAAGAGGTTCCTGGTTTATGAGTTCATGTGCAATGGATCATTGGATAAATGGATATTCCACCAAGATCCATCACAAACACTTGACTGGGAAACCAGACAACAGATCATTGTTGGAATAGCCAGGGGACTAGAATATCTTCATGTGCATTGCAACCCGAACATCATTCACTTTGACATTAAACCCCAAAACATCCTCCTTGATGAAAATTTCAATGTGAAAATTGCTGATTTCGGATTAGCCAAATGCATCAACAGGGATCAGAGCCTATTTTCTACTTTGGCAAAAGGAACTCCAGGGTATATAGCTCCCGAGTTGTTTAGAGGTAGAAATATATCAGCTAAGGTAGATGTCTTCAGCTTTGGGATTGTGATGTTGGAAATAATCTGTGGCAGGAAGAGCTTGCACTTGTCGAATGATGAATATCTAATCGACATAGTGAAGACAAAGGTAGAAGCAGGTCAACTTTCTGATCTTGTTGATAATATAGACAACATGCAATGGCAAAAAGAAGAAGCAGTTAAGACTATGAAGATTGCTATCTGGTGTCTACAACCTTACTCAAGAAGGCCATCCATGTCAATGGTAGTGAAGGTTCTTGAGGGATTAATAGATGTAGAAACTATCACTGACTATAGTTTCCTAACTATGTTCCCTGAAGAGTCTGCACAGAAAGTCACTGATTATAGCTCATCATTTCTTGAGGCATCAATCTTATCAGGACCAAGGTGATACCAGTGCCTAGAAGTTCCTTATGTTCTGTGTATGTGTCTTTCTTTTACATATCACTTTACTAAGTTTGTGTCACACTTGATCACCATTCTTGTCGTACATATTCTCATCGTAATTAAAATTTTATTTTTATTTTTCAAATAAGAAGGGGGTAGGTGCTATGGTTATTATATATTGTTAATCATAAAAAGTTTGAATAGAAATTCTGTACCTGAAAAAGAATTAATGAACAAACCTAATGGAGTTAAGGTGCAATATGTGGCTATCACCCTGACCAGAAAGAGAACCAGCAATTTATTTTTGTGATCAGTGAGGGAGCATGGCATATTGGCAATATCAAGTTATTATTGATTTAAGAACATATATATAAAGCTTGATTTGATGTTTCTAATGTGAACAACATATTCTATTTTTCCTAAACAACTAAACTTTAAATTAGCAGTGTTCATCATTTCAGTCATTGCACAGATATTGCACTAACAACTCACATATAATTTCTAGTTTGTGAGCACATGGGCAATGGATGTTGCCATACAGAAGAAGCACTGAAGAAGGCCATGAAGACTGCTACTTGGTATTAACAAACTTGCACGAAATTTTATGTAAACTCATTTGATCTTGATCAAAAATAGTAAAATACCCAAAAATAACTACCAGCCATTTTGTTGTCGATTTATCCGTCACAATTTGAAATTTAAATTTTAGGATTTCACAACGACGAACGAGTTGAGTAATAAACAGTAACACCACACAGACAACTAGAGAAGATATTAATACAGTAATTTTAGAGATAAATTATTGTACCTGATGATCTTGGCAGATGAAAATTAATAGATGCAAGGAAAATATAAAGGGATATTCTTCCCGAGAAAGTGGAGGACATGACTAGATTCGATCGAATACTGCGCAAGGTAATCACTTCAAACAAATGAGTATTCTCCTTTGTTAAGGATTTTGGTGGATCATGATCAAAATCATTAGTAATTTGATAATATCCCCAATCTCATGTGAGTTCAAAATTGAAAAACAGAATTGCGAAAAGTGTTAGCGTTATCTTTTTGTAACTATTTAGTTAAGATATGTGTTCGTCATTTTCAGCATGTCTTGCGTTTGATGAATTGCCTGAACGAAAATTGTTTTCTTTTGAAAAGAAGCTAGTTAGTATTAACATGAAACTCACCTTCTTTTTTCTCAATCTTAATACTAAGAAAAACAAGAACAAAGATCGGCATATATATCTTTTCTATAATCTACGCCTACTTTGTGAATTTATTGTTTGAATATTTTTCTTTCCTATTTGAAATTTGAAATACTTAGATCCTATTTGAATTCTTATTCATTTTTATTTTTTTTATTTTCATTTTAATTTTTAAAAACAAGCACAGTAGATAAACTGTTTGATATCATTTTTGTTTTTAAAAAAAATGAAAATATTTTCATTTTGACCCTTATTTTTTAAAACACAAAAAAGATGTTTTCACTTTTTTCGTTTTCATTTTTAAAACACAAAAAAGGTATTTTCACTTTTTTCGTTTTCAATTTTCTCAGCAATTTCAGAATTATGAAAATGTAATATACTAGTGTAAAATAATATATATATATATATATATATATATATATATGTATATATATATACATATACATATATATACATATATATATATGTATATATATGTATGTATGTATGTATGTATATATATATGTATTATATGTGTTATATGTGTATAATATGTATTATATGTGTATATATGTATTATATGTGTATATATGTATTACAATAAATATATAATATACATATGATATAGATATATATTTACACACACACACACACACATATATATATATATATATATATGTATATTATATTATATAAAATATTATAATCAAATAATTAAATACTTAAATTAATCAAATAAAATTATTATATTATTAATTTTTTAATAAATAATTAAATAATTAAAATATATTTACTATATTACAATAAATATATAATATACATATGATATAGATATATATTTACACACACACACACACACATATATATATATGTATATTATATTATATAAAATATTATAATCAAATAATTAAATACTTAAATTAATCAAATAAAATTATTATATTATTGATTTTTTTAATAAATAATTAAATAATTAAAATATATATTACAATAAATATATACATATATATATATATACCTATATATATAATATACATATGATATAGATATATATATATAATATAGATATGATATAGATATATATATATATACATATATATATGTATATTATATTATATAAAATATTATAATCAAATAATTAAATAATTAAATTAATCAAATAAAATTATTATATTATTAATTTTTTAATAAATAATTAAATAATTAAAATATATTTACTATATTACAATAAATATACAACAACTTATATATAATATATAATATATTAGATGTTAATATAATATTTTATATTATTATTTATACTATAATATTATTATTATTTTGATAATATTGAACTATAATTTAAACAAAATATGTATAAATAATATTATATAGAGTATAAAATATTACTTAATATATTATTTGTATTATGATACGTTATTTTATGTATAATAATTAATAATAATGTAATATATGTAATATAATAATTAATTATTTATTAGATTATTAGAAACATGAAAAATATACAATCTTGCAACCAATTAATTATACTTTATTTTAAAAATAAATGATATAAACAAAAAAAAATTGTTCCAAGCAAACGCATTTTCGTTTTTAGTTTTCAAAATTTTTGAAAATAGAAAGTTTTAACCAAATGTCTTTTCGTTTTCAAAAAAAAATGAAAACGAAAACACTTTTTATTTTCATTATTTTTGAAAAGAAAAAAATGAAAATGAATAAGAATTCAAACGGGGCCTTAATGGTTAATCTTGTTTTTGGATTCCACAAGTAGATAGGAAATAGGAATCCTAAATTAGATCTGTCTTAGGATAGATTATTTTGCCTATAAATAAGGTTGATTTGTAGACTTGTAGATACACACCAAAATAATCAGATATTTTAAGAGAGATTTTAGGAGAGAGTAATCACCATAAAACAGAAAAAAAAAAGAGTGAAATTCGTAGCTTTCTATCAGCACGACGCACCGGTGTTAATTTTGCGTTTCCCGGAGTTTGGTCGGTCAGATCGTTCTGATTTTTGGATAGAGGTTTCGCAACGTCTGGTTCTTGTTTTTGAACCGTGGAGATCGTTTTTGGAGGTCCGAAAGTGTGCATTTTTGGGATACGATCAAGCTGCCTGTTTTAGGTGATATTCTCTGATTTTGTCTTTGTTTTATTTCATACTTCTTGCCGTTTATTACAAGAAAATGTGAAGATATATTTTGAGTTTGTGTGCCTCTAATTTAATTAGGGAAGATTTTGTGTATTACCCAATTATTTGTGATGGTGGAATTTTTTGGATGGATTACGGTCCCGTGATTTTTACTCCTCGTCTTTGGGGAGGTTTTTCATGTATAATTCTTGTGTGTCTTGTGACTTGTTTTACAAGTTTATTCTTTCTCTACTTAATTGTTTTCTCAAAGATTTAGGGGAAATTATTATTCCGCTGTGATCAATTTTTCCCAACATTTATCTTATGTCTTATTTTTATATTTAGAATTTTACTACACACCGCAATAAAAATTGTAATAATGTATTATTATCATTAAAATTATTTTAAAATACAACTGTAATGAATCTTAAAGTAATTTTAAAATAACAATGTTTTGTATTATAATATGGGGTCGCAAAATGTAAGTGACTGTTTCTATCGGCCGTCGTAAAATTTAACTTGATATAAAAAATTGATATAAAAAATTAAAAGATAAATGTAAATAGATAACCGTTAACGGTCATTTATTTCCGATTTTCTTTTATGATATTTGTTGCTTTTGTTTGTATGATCATAACTTACTAACCACTACACATGCCTAAGGGAGATCCGCCATAGTACCATATGAATTTGACTTGGTGGGGTTTGGATTTTGTGGAAATGGGGCTTGGATAAGCATGGTAAAGCAACACCAGTCATATAATATAATTCAATGAATGGCACCAGTAGTTCATATTCTTGGATCTTGCCACCATTATCAAGATATGCGTTTGGTACTCTTGAGTAGTACTTTGTTTTGAAGTGTACGTTTGATATTATTATGACTTCTTGCTAACTGTTTTCATTGGACAATTATTGGACTGCCTTTTCAAAATCTCAATTATGGTGGAGCACTCCAGATCACCCATTGCAATTCTGTTCACATTTTATTCTTTATTTCTCATCCCTTTTCTAGGAAAGAACAAACTATTGTATTGCATGCAGCAACTTTATATGGTCCCCTCATTTTCTTCTTTCTCATTATCTATCTTATATAATTTCTATTAAATTATCATCTTATTTTGGCTGGTGACTAAAACAGTTACGACCAACTTCTTTTAGAAAAGAGTTCGAGATTTCTAACCTTATAAATTTTATAAAAGTGGTATAACTCCTACATATTCAGAAATAATAATAAATTATTATCTCATCTAAATGTTTATGTTATAATCTCATCTAAGTATTTAAGAGTTAAAGGACAATTATGGGGTTAAAGTCAACATGCACCGATCAATGCCATGTTACAATATATTCTTTTGTGTAATTTAGTGCATGTTAGATTTATTAATAATTTTATTAAATTATTAAACAAAAATATATTAGATGAAGATTAATATTAAGAGAAAAAATAAAAATGATCTAAAATACATAACATGTACTAAATTTCATATTAAATCATGTATTGCTACAATGTTTCTGTCATCCTTTTTGGCTTTTTGAGACAGAGGTATTATATGTTACCATTTTAGTCTTATGTAATAATGATCTAATAGTTTGTAGTCATTAAAGAAAGACCATATAGCAAGCCAATGGTCAAAAATTTTTAGGAATTCGATTCATTACTATGCTTCCTTAATTAAGAAAAGACAGAAACTTAGCTTAATGAAGAAATTGTAGTAATAGAATGAACGATCTCCGTTTAGGAGAATGAATTTAAAGTTATACATAATCTCGTGTAAAAGAATAAAGTAAAAAATAGAACTAATAAATAATCTAGCAAATAGTGTGAAATTGTCTCCATTCCTATATCATTTCATTTTATCAAATCAAACCAAATACATCATTAGAAGCTAGAAAATTTCATTACATAATGGTTCATTGCACATATACAATACCGTTCTGCCTATACAGTGATTATTTATGCCATAAAAAGGAGTATACAGTATAATTGAAGAACATAAGGAAGCCGCAGTCCAGAAACACTTGTACAATTAATATATATATGGTGGACCTCAATCATTCTAAATCGAGTTGGATCGGACCAAAGAAATTCTCATGTTCAAGAAATCATACAATATATGTCAGAAAGTAGACTCAATGCAAGCATTGCTAGCATATATGATTGATATGATGTAATTTTATCTGTAAGTTTGAAAAAGAAAACAACACCAAGCTAGAGAATTCATCAACAGTTTTGCATCAATGGCCAACTCCTGGACTAGGGACAGACTGCATAATCCGGTCTACACGAGCGAGATGGCGACCGATCATTAGCCTCTCATTAACAACACCACTACCATGACTCCTGCCACTCGGTGAAGAACGTGCAGGAGTAGTTCTCTTCGGAAGCTCTGCGCTCAACACCACGCTCTCATTTGCGTTCACAATTGTAAACGTTTGCGCCTTCTCCATCGTCAAGATCTTCCTCGCATCAGCAGAACACATCAAAAGGAGAAAGGATATCAACAACAAATGTGTTCTTCTACTAGCCATTTATTAGTATATGTGTAATAGTTGATGATTCAGATGATATATATGAGATTGAAATACAAAAAAGGAAATTAATCCGTATTGACTGCAGGTTTGTGGAACAAGCTAGAGATGTTTACTTAGCTAAACATGGGACATGTATATATATATACACACACACACACACAGAGTCACATACACATACATATATAGTTTGCCGATGCTTGTATACAAGTACTCGTGGAGGTTGGGCAGGTAAATGTGGACTAAGCCTCCGGCTTGGCCGTTTTGGTATCTTGGCAATCTTTTTTTATAGTTTAATGAGAATACTATTTTTCTCACAGCTTCTGTTCTGCTCCAATTATTTTTGTAACCTGACAAGAAGATGAAGACAATCAGAACTTAAAAAGACATGCGCACGCGCGCACATACATACGTATATCCTGGACTGTGGCTAATTGAGTGCACGGATGACTTTTGTGATAAAATATTTTTTTCCTGCATTTCCATCAGCACACGAGGCTGATGATTGACATTTATTGAGACGGAAAGTTTTGTGACAGTGAAAGAAAGATGATTGATAAGACTACTTCTTCACATGCTTCAACTTAGAATTCTTGATGCATAATTAGATCTGGAATTGACATGACATATATTCAGTTGTTTGGTCTCATTTCGAGTAAATAGACTTGTGCATGATTTGAATTTGCAGCAAGCACACACACCCCCACCCCCCGCCACCCCAAAAATAAGGATAATTTGTTAAGAGTGAAAATGATTATGCTGGATGTTAGCTTGAAAATTTTAAAATTTAGTAAGGAAAATGAAATTTCATCCAAACATTAGACAAATGATGAGGACAAAAGTAGGGCATGATCATTCAGAATACAATCATAATGTTAATGACTTTAGGACGTCCTTAGATATATGATAAAGATATCATTCCCCCTCCGTCTCATATTTATTCAACATCGGACTTTTTATAATTCTTAAGAAAAAGTTTGACTATTGATAATTTTACAAATATGTCTTTTAAAATTTATATATAAAAAAAAGAGGGAATTTTAAAATCTTGAATTTGAATTGTAAAAGTGATAGAGCCCATATATGAATGACGAAGTTTGTTGATGTGATTAGAGAGGTATTTTAGATAATTTGAATGACTTAACTTGCTAAAATAAGAAGTATTGCAAATAATAAGGGACATCCAAAAAAGGAAAGCGTTCAATTTTTGTGGTACAATATCCGGGAACTAGTGCACTACTAAGTAATAGTTGATTAGGTCTTACTTTTGAGAGCTTAGTTTTGTGTTAAATATCTGTGGTCTTCATATTAGCAGTGTATTAAACATATATTATCTATGAACATGGACTGCAGAACTGAGATCATCATCCCTATTAAACTAGGGCAAGTAAGATTGACTTTAATTAAAACTTATATAAAAGGGCATCTTTGTTTTTTAACATGGAAGATAAAAATTGGATCAGAACGGCTAATTCAGAAATATAGGGAAGATGGATAACCAAAAACAGAAATTATGTAAATGTAAATTAACTGCGGTGGCCGGCATGTCATGGGCTGCCGTAGCAAGTTAAACCTAGACATATAGTAACAGCTTTTAATATGAAAATATGAGATTAAAAACTAGAATGCAACTTTCATTGTGCACTAACCCAATAAGGCTTGTCAACTCACACACACACACACACAAAAAAGGCCCAATATAGCTGCCATAAAAGAGAATTCTCCGCTGTGGGATAGAGAGAGAGAGGCACAACATAGAGAAACAATTCAAGTAAAAGCCGAAACTAAATTTCCACAAAGCCCATATATCAAATTCCATAACGCCGAGTACTTCCGTTCTCGGCATTTCATCGAACACTTTCAAAGCACAATCCACATGGCAACATAATAACATAATTACACAAACAGCGAAACTAACACCATCAGAGACGCGTTTCTTAATTTAATTTTATGGTACCAATTACTTCTTTCATGCTGCTAAATGGGAAAATAAATACATAATGATACCGAAAAGAAAATTATAACCACAAAATGAACTCTGATTATACGACAAGAAACCGTTACAAAGTAAATACAGAATACAATTGAAGAAGACGATATCAAGGAACAAGTCTAAATTGACGGATCAACTTCTCGTTTGCACCGTATAAATCATCTCCTCGTATAAATAAATATATAAAAAATTGACAAATGTTTTAATTTCAGTTTTTTTAAATGAGAAATTTAAAATTCTATTTGGAAGGAAGCAATCTCGGAAGAATTGGATCAAAAAACATATTATATAATGATTTAGGCTAATATCTCCCTAAATTTAGATACTTTCAATTGTTCGATAAAAATTTATATTTACATATTAAAGGAGTAAGACACCAAATTTAGACTAAAAATTCATCCTAAAAAAAGACAAAGAGTAAAACACGAAATGAAAGATACGTACATATGATAAAAGAAAAAAAAAACTATAAAAACTCACCATAAACACACACCCTAAAAACACGCGCAACACAAAATAAATGAGTAAAAAATACTCTAAAAACTCACAATAAAAACAAGTCCACAAAATTAATGATAATCTAAAATCACACAACAATAAAAAAATATATATAAAACCATAAAACCAAAACAAAATCAACAAAAAATTCGTATCAATCTTAAAAAAAGCATATCTCACATGCACCAAAACTAAAAATAAAAAATAAAATTTTAAAAATATATTATTTATAAACTTAAGAAAGAGATAATTTAAAAAATACTCTAAAATACTATATAACATCAAAAAAAATGTATTAAAAATTTCTTTAAAAACACACAAATATCAAAGTCAAAATGTTAAAAGAAAAAAATATTAATAAAATATGATATAATAAATGAGTAAGGTACGTACGTGCAATAAAAAAAAATATCGTAAAAATTTACAGTAAAAACTCCCAAAGAAAAATATTGCATAAAATGAAAGGTATGTACATACAATCAAAGAAAAAAACATCATAAAAAATTTATAGGAAAAACTCACCCTAAAAAAGGAGCAAAACAAAAAAAAACGACTAAAAAACTGTAAAAACTCATAGTAAATACTAAACCTAAAAATTAATAATAATTTAACAACTTGAAATCATACAACAATAAGAAAAACTTACAAAACCATAACACCAACAAAAAATTCATTAACTTAATCTTAAAGATAAAAATAAAAACAAACATATCTCATATGCATCAAAAATAAAAAATAAAAAAATAATTTAAAATATATTATCTATAAACTTAGGAAAAATATAATTCAAAAAATACTCTAAAATACTATATAACATCTAAAAATACATTAAAACTTTCTAAAAACATATAGAAATCAAAATCAAAATATTAATAAAATATTCTTGTAGTGTGCACAGGCTCCATAGCGAGTAAAAAGGAAAAACGAAACAAGAATAAAAGTTAAAAGACCATTTTTTATCTATGACCTTGAACATTTTGAAATTCCTTTTTGCAATGCCTTGGGAATTTTGAAACATTTAAATATATGACGTAAGAACAAAAAAAAAATCATTAAATTCTTTAGTTGTTTTCAATTTAATCATCCAAGGTTTTTTTTTTTTTTATCATTGAATTTGTATTCAAACTTGTTAAAAAATCAATATTCATTCTATGTCACGAACTTTAATTAACATTGACCTAACTTATAGGTTGGTTATTTATAAGTGAAATTATAAGTTGAATATAAGTTATTTTGAATTATAACTTATAGGTGATATTGTTTAGCAATAATTTTGTCTTATAACAAAAAATATAGATTAAAATAAGATAAATGATGTTTGAATAATTATGATTTATAAGTTAAAATATATTATATATTTATTAAGAAAGGCTTATAATTTTAAAAATAATAATTGAATTTGGTCATCTCTACTTATTTCATTTTAATTTATGATAAAAAAATAATAAACAAGTAATTTTTTAAACTTATTTTCTTGCTTACAAGTAAAGAAATAAGCAATAATCAAACAACATTATAAGTATGTTTTGTTAGGTCCCAAAGGGTAAAAATACTAGAAGGGGGTTAAATAGTATTTTTCAAAAATTAAGTCTTGCTTAAAAAACTTTATTGATTTAAACACTTCTTACTTATTAAAAGAGTTTCTTATATTTTAAAAAAGTTTAGCAGCGAAATTTATTTAAACAAAACACCCCTTAGTTCTTGTAGCAAAGGTTAATGGCAAAAAAAAGCAAAGATAGTAAGTTTTTGCTGATAGAGTTCAGCAGAATTTAAGCAAATCACAAAACAAAGCAAGTAAGCAATAGAAAGATAAGTAAGAATAGAGATGAGAATTTTTATAGTAGTTCGGACTAAACCTACTCCACTCTTCTTTTCTTTTACTTAAAAAGGCTATCACTAAAATTTGTTCACACAGAACAATCAGCAAACGTGTTCACACAGAACAATCAGTAGACGTGTTCACACAGAACAATCAGCAGGAGGACACTTAGTCCAATTTACACTAGGTCACTTAGACTAGATTAGTCACACAGACTCTAAGTAGATTGAGTAAATCTTGCTTGCTATCTTCAAGTAAAGTGTTCCTTAGTTGAGCAGTTTAATAGTACTTGTTCAAGTTTTTTGATGTCTTGCTGAAGTTTTTAATGTGTCAGAGTGGTTGTTCAGTTTTTGCTCAGTTAGTTGGAGTTAGTCATAAATGAAATTTATAACTCCTCCAGAAAATCTATTCGTTGAGAATATGAAATAGATCCGTTAGAGTGTACTATTCTTGATTCTTGATGTGATCTTGTACCTTTATAGTAGTCCTTGCTTAGTTCAAAAAGTTATTTTGTCTTCTAGTGTCTTTCTGAAGAGTCTCCTAAAAGTTGATTAAGCAGGGATAAAGATAACTTTTCTGACAACTTGAATTTGATAAAGTAAAGGATCTTACTTACTTAAATCCTTACTTATTTCCATTTTAAGCAGGACTATACTTGAAAAATTCTTCATATCTTCAGAATCCTTCTTGACCAATGATTTTATCATAGCAGACATCAAATCAGCAGGCTTCAATGGTGATCAAACTCCTTACTTAACTAAAAATTATATCCACATAACAAATTAGATATTTTTCTAAATCTTTTTATAATACTTAAGAAAGGACTATATTACATCATCAATTCTTATATATTAAACGATAAATAAATGTTTAAGCAAAAATTATATAAGTAGGGATGCAACAACATGTTTGACTTATTTATAAACATTTGTCAAACATCCTCTAAATCAAATGGTGAGCGAAGAAGTGTTTTTCCTTTTTTCATTTTTTTATTAACGAAAAATGATCTGTGACCGTTTTAAATTTGTTGAGTCATATAATGATATATTAAATTTTAAATTAATATTAATTTAGTTAAAAAAACTATATATAATTTTAAATCTTATAACAAATATCTTTGATCACATTAAATTTTACAGCTAAAGTTTTTATATATTAGATTTTTAATATGTCGTCTTTTAACCAAAAAATCAAAACATATCTCTAATTTTAGAAAGATGAAATATAAGATTTCATATTATGATTATTTGAATTTACTTATCCGAATTTTAATTTCTCAAATTTAAGCTGAATTAAATGTAACACAAATGAATCTGTTGAGTCGTTCTAATTGCGCTATTATTTTTACTACATTTAAAAATAAAAAAATAAACAAGTGATTAATTTAATTTTTCAAATTAAAAAAATTAGTTCTTGCATGACAGTTAATGTTTCAAAGAAACGGAACACTCTAAATGTTAAATAAACTACATGTTTCAAAGAAAGAGCCTTTTAATTTGGTCTTCATATAACCTAAATGTTAAATAATACTTCATCGTTTCAACAAATAAATTATTTTTGACTAAAGAATAATTTTAATATTCTTCTCTCCGAGAAAAAATCTACCATTATTTCTTTGAAGTGGACCAAACACGCAACATTTTATTTTTATTTTAACCAATATTCATAAGTAGCTTAGCAAATATAAGTAAATACTTTTTTGATATTTTTTAAATATTTATTATTTAATATTTGTAATATAAATAATACATTTTAAAAAATAAAATAAAATATATAAAACATAAAATAAATTTATTATTTCTTTTCATGTGCCATAAAACCTAATTATATTAACGATGCTACGCTCTTAAAAATTACCACAGACATTTTAGATCAACATAAAAAATAAAAAATTAGTTGAAAAAAAACTAAGGAAAGAAAAAGTGCGGCAACATAACTCCCATCTCCATCCCTCATGTGAAACGGGGAAACAAAAATCTGCCATAACCTCGTCAATCAATCAATCAATATATAAAATTATTATTTCAGAATTTTTTTATTAAAAAAAAGGAAAAAAAAAAAAAGAGAAGAAGAAGGCCTATTGACTCCGTATTTTTTGTTCAATTTTTACTTGATGACTATAGGTGAGTTTTAATGTTTTAATATAACTAGAGGAACTTAAAATTTTGTTATCACAGTGTTTTTAATTACATTGATAAAATGTCACTCACGTTATTATTTGAATTTGAAATAAAATCTTTCGATGAAAAAAATTATATTATACAATATTATATTTAGTTATTAAATTGTAAGATACAATTGTTATTTGTTTTTAATTTGGTTTAATATTTGATATTTTAAAAGCCTTTATAATTGATTTCTAATTCGTCTCTGTGATTAAAAACATATATAATTAAAATTTTAATTTGTAATAAATATAATAGTTAAAAAATAAAGTTAATATGAATTAAAATATCATGTCTTATAATATTATACATATATATTACTCGTATTGGGCACCTACTTTCCGACTAGTTTCTATTATTTTAGTGTCTGGATCCTTATTTAATTGCTTAATTAGTGAAGTCTTAAGTTTAGACAAGGAACTACGAAGATGTGCATTCTAAATTATAGGAACCAGGAAGTTTCATGGGAAAAATTTAAATTATTTCTAAGTAACCGACAATTGCCACAGCTTGATTTAATTATTTTTAATTGAGATTAAAAATTCTTCCTATTGTTATTTTCACAAAAAAAAAAATAATAATTAAACTAAAAACAAAAAATATCTTAATTTTACATTTTGAGACACACACACGTAGTGCTGAGTGGCTAATCAGTATTAAACCTTGTGCCATTTTCCTCGCTTACTTTTGAAGTCATAATTTATCATATCTCTGATCTATTTATTTACCTATTTTTTATATATTATTATAGAATTTGAGATAATTTTAGAATAGAACAAAAATAACTTAACTAGTTAATTATTATGTCAACTCACTAAATTATAAATTCAATTGAAATATATTTTTAATTATAAATTTTGTTGAGCCGTTTTAGTAAATTAATTTTGTTATACTTTTTACCAAAGTTGATTTTGAAAAAATTATAATTAATGAAAGTGCAGTTTCATGTTACAATTCTTAAATTAACTTTAAAACTAACTGAATCGGCGATCTTCTTTTTACGAAATATATACTTAATGCATATAAAATTTATCATCGAAACAAAAAATAAAATAAAACACATAGTTATTTTAAAAATGAGACATATATTATAAATCCTAATAGAATAATTAGAATAAATTAACTGTAAATAAAATTTTATTTTATTTAAAGTTTTGTGTTTTTTATAATTTAATTATTTCTCTATTATGTAATGAAACATAAACATATTAAAAAATAATAAAAGTTCCTTTAACTTTTAATTATTCAAAATATGATAATTGTATAGCGGTTATTAAATTATAAACTTTTTAAAAAAATTATGTGTACTGTGTATGAATTTAGAAGTTAGTTTAAGTCCTAATTTATCATTAGACATATGCAATCTTTTGTGTCTGTCTTTCTACTATCTATTTCATATTATTTTATACTTTATCTAATTAAAATTAGATATACGTTCTGACTTTTTTAAGTCAAATTTAATGATATCTGTGAAAGTTTTAAATGAAAATTATGTTTTAATCAAATGTTTTTGTTATAAACTATAAGAGTATAATAATTATATTAACTAACAATTAAGTTTGTATTAATTTAAAGTTTAATATGTCGAATTTTAAAATTCTTATAAAGTTTTTAGTTTATAAAGATTCTCTTTTTTCCAAAAACAAAAAGAAAAAGAATGACTAATCCTATTTAAAAATTATCGAAATATGATAAACACAAATACATCGATCAATCTATTTTATTGATAAAAGATATTCACAAGATTAATCGGGGCTTCTACAAATTGATTTGAACTAGGGCTTCCATTAGGGCTCGCTATATGTTGTCAATTGGACCAATTAGAAAGCAATAACGCGTAAGCTACTCATTTTTTAATTGACAAATAAAACCTCCCGCTCTTTTCCTTTCCCCCAACTCTCAATTATTTCTCATACCAAGAATCCAGAAACAGTAACTCCACTCCGGCGGTCCTCTGTTCCGCCACTCCCCCACCCCACCCCCCCACCCCACTTCCAGTTCCAAATTCTCATTACATACTGAAATTCAAAAATTTGTAACTCAAAACTAGGTAATCAAACCGGAGAAGATGAGGGAAGAAGAAATTGAGAAGCTAAGAGGTGTAATTAGGGATTGTGTCAGCAAGCATCTCTACTCCTCTGCGATTTTCTTCGCCGATAAAGTCGCCGCCCTCACTTCCGACCCTGCCGACATTTACATGCAGGCTCAAGCCCTCTTCCTCGGCCGCCACTACCGCCGTGCCTTTCACCTCCTCAACGCCTCTCAGATCGTTCTCCGCGATCTTCGCTTCCGCTACCTTGCCGCCAAGTGTCTCGTATGTCTCTTTCACGATTCTTACCTCTTGAAATTCATCATTTATTTTAACAATGTGATTATTTATCTCATTGAATTGATGGTATTAATTATTCCAGTTTAATTTTGGGCTTGAGGTAATTTCGGAATTAAGGGTTTAAAGCAGCTGCACTTGCTTTTTTTTTTGGCAATTTAGTTGTCGAGTTGTTCTTGGCCGCTCATTGCAGCAATTAGATTTGTAGATAACCAAGTTTAAAATTGCTTTGTAGGAAATATATATGCATACAGAAATTTGTTTTCGCTTTATGATGTATATGTGTCCAGGAAGAATTGAAGGAGTGGGATCAATGTCTTTTAATGCTTGGTGATGCCAAAGTGGATGAACATGGAAACATTATCCAGACAAAGGATTGCAACCTCGTGTACATGGATAAAGATGGAGAAGATCGTGAAATCAATGCAAGTCTCATTTTCAATATTATTTAGGCTATACATTGCTGATATTAGCACCGCCACATACTATATGAATGCATCTCTCTTGATTTGTTAAGATACAGCAGCACTAATGTGTTCGTTTCTCATAGAGTGATTTTCAGAGTCCTCACATTCATCACAGAGTTGAGGTGACTTATGAAATAAAAAATTAGCTGTGGATTTTAAATGTGTAGTATATAAGAAGCAATGGTGTGATCTCTGTAAGTTCTTCTTCTATATATGGCATGAGAACAGTCTGAATTCTATAATCTGTGATCAAACTTATCTTATATTTGTTTGAAATTATTGAAGTCATAGGTGATACTAGTGATCAGTTCTGTCCTTTAAGTCAACATTGATTATTAATAAGTGCTTGTTCATTTACTACCTTTTTCTTATGTATTAAAGTTGAAATCTAACTTGTTGCTTTAAATTAAAATGTGTCAAAATCATAAGTTAAAAGGTGTTTGGATGAAAAAATTGCTTAAAGTCAAAATTCTAATAGAAGAAATAGCCATAATCCAAAAGGTAACGAAAACTTACTTCTTAGATTTTGGATTAAAATTAAATATTAAGTTAGAAAATAAGTAGGAAAAGAACACTCAAACAGTGAATTGAATCTGAAAAATAACATTTGGTAGAAAATATGTAGGAAATGAACACCCCCTAAGTCGATGCTCGAGAATAAGGCAGTTGTTTCAGGAACTACTTGAAAATAGTTATCGTGAAGATATGTCCAATACCCCATTCTTTGTATCTGAAGTATAGATTTAATCATGTTATTACCTTCGTCTTTAACCTAAAGTGTTTTTGGAAACATATTTGTTTTGTGACTTCTGTCATTGACCATCAAATTTCTAACAATGACATCTAATATATGGAATATGCTTTGCTCTCATGCTAAAAGATCTTATTGAGTTTGAAAGGGATAATAAGTATTATTATATTATCCTGTAACAGATTTCATCAGCTATTTGCTTTCTAAGAGGAAAGGCATATGAAGCTCTGGAAAATCGTGTTCAGGCTCGACAATGGTTAGTAACTGTTAACTTTCATATACTACATGTTAGAAGAGTAAGGAAGAGATGTTTGGGAAATATTTTGGGATAGTCCTTCTCATTTTTGGTAGAATATATACAGAGATTTACACTAATCTAAGCCTGTGATTAAGGCTGAGAATCATACATTACAGCTGTATAACAAATCCCTATAATTATGCTAGTCTATCATAAACTGATCCTAGTAGATCCTTATAATTATGCCACTGATTATGTACACATTCTAACAGTACATAATCTCATTGTAACTTTCAAGATGTATGATATAGTTAGTTGATGTAGTTTCAGCTATTTCCTTTGAGTAGTAAGCAAGGATTGCTAACGAAACATTGAGTTTGCAATTATAACACAGCCAAATATAGGCCTCAAGTGTTATGTTAAAGTTTCAATTTCAACATATCCAACAGAGTCACATTGTTTCACAAACTTTAAAAATGTAAATAATAACAAGAAAAGTATCTGGACGTCTCAGGCACATCCTAATGTGTCCAAGGCTTGCTCATGTCCTACTAGTCCAGGGCTCGGACTTGTTGATCGTCGGGTACTGTACCCGTTTCATATGCAGTAACTATTATGTTTAAATGGTAGAATTGTGGCCATTCTTATCTAGGTGTCGTATGTCAAGTCATCTTGGCTCTGTTTAGGTGGAATTTAGATTACATGGCTTCTGTTTGTACAGAATCTTCTCTTTATGTTTTTTTATATTCCTTTCTTTCATTGTTGTTGAAAGATGTCTATACATTGGATCTCATCTGATTTATGCATGAGTGAAGGAGACCATTTAGTTTTTCTCTATTGTTATGCTTAGGTACAAAGCTGCTGTCAAAGCTGATCCATTGTGTTATGAGGTTAGTGCCAGCGTTTACCTCATGATACATGCCTAGTCATGTAGAGTGGTAATATTTCCACTACCAAAAATTACACTTTCACATTCCTTCCTCTCACATAATTAATTAGTGGGTCCCACTCTTATGTGCGAGTGGGGATTATGAAAATCATTTTTTAATTGTGGAAATATCACCACTCGTCATATATCTTACTTTGTCTATACCCATGTATGCATGTCAAACTTGACTGCATTTCTGTAATTTTTCTCATTCAGCATCTATATCTTTATTGACTCATGAATTTATGTTCAATTTTATACTATGTAACTCCTTTTCCAGGCATTAGAGTGCCTCGTTGACAATTACATGCTCACATCTGAAGAAGGTAATAATTGCATATAGTTGAATTCTCCTCCATATGCTTAGATTTCATTACCTTTTAAATTTAATTTTTCAGTTTGTTGTGTACTTCATTCAGAGGATCATATATGCCTTAAATATATCTACTGTTGAATTCCAGAGGCTACTCTACTTTCATCACTGCAATTTTCTCCTGAAGATGACTGGCTCTCTTCTTTCTATTCATGCTTGGTAAAAAAGGTAAGAACGTCCGCCTGTGCAGACATGCAATTACTTAATTAATGAAGAATTTTTTTTGTTGAGTCCATATACCACATGCTAACCTTTAATGTTTGCACTTCTATCTTCTTCACCATTCATTGTTCTTCTGTGTCATATCATGCTCTTATTATTATTTTGTTTGTATTGTTCGCTAAATGAAGCAGTTGTTTTCCTTGTATTGTTGTTCAGTATGACAAAGAAAACACTGTTGAGGCCAAATTCAGAGAACTGGAGCAAGAAGAATTTGATATGAAATCTTCCAATCAGTCCAAATGTACACTGAAAAATAACACTGATCTTCTGGCTTGCAAAGCTGAGTACTATCATCAGTGTGGTGAATATCAGAAATGCTTTGAATTGACTTCAACGTATGCATGTAATTGGTTAAAATTTATCTTTGCTTGCTGTCTTGTTTTTCTACATCCTTGAATAATTGGGGCCCTGTTTGTTCGAAAAAATGTAATCCAGATTGCTTGAAAAGGATCCCTTTCATATGAAATGTACCTTGGTGCATTTAGCCGCAGCTATGGAACTGGGACATTCAAATGAGCTCTATCTCATGGCGTGCAACTTGACAAAGGACTACCCTCATAAGTAAGAATGTTTTATTTTCTCTTTAATCTTCTTCGTGTTCCCTAGACTTTTGTTGTTGTGTACATCTATCATTGAGTCTATGGTTTGTGTGCACAAGAGACAAGTACCGCACTTCAGTTAACTGGTGAATGAAATTCTACCCACGATAATATGGTAAAGTACTAAAGTAACAAGATATATTGAAAAATAGTTGGAAAAGAAAGTCCAGCCTAGTGTTACATACTTACCTATTTGCTCCTATCCCTCATAAACATGAATTAACTATGTGTTCCACAAGGTGGGATGCTGGAGCACTTTGTGAAATCAGGAGATTCCATCCATGAGTAGAAGATTAATGAAACATATACTCTAAGAATTTAAGTCTGTACCGACAGGTCTGAGAGCAATTAGCAAAAGGATCAAAGGAGTATCAATGTACAACTCAAGCACTTTGTTTGATGGTAAGAGAAGTACAAAATCTCCCTGTTTAACCAAATTGCAATTTAGTTAAATTGAAAGGAAGAAAGTGAAGAATCTAAGTAACAAAGATTGAGAAGTTATGGAGTTTGAATTATTGAGTAGTATTTAGGTTTTGTATTGTTAATAATATCATCAACCATGTTGAATTGTATATTAGATCAACATTGGAAAGATATTTAGAGAAGCTGTATCTTAAGAACATGACCACAAAATTGAACATAATTGTCAGGTTGTCTAAGCCAAGTACATGGTCCGAAGCTCAAGTGACCAGTCGACTTGGCTACCAACTAGTTGCTCATGGGTCAGCAGGTCAATGCTAATGTATGGTCTAATAGTACTTAATGACTTATAATAAATATAAGTATCTGCCATTGAAATTGAATAGAAGGCAATAGACTGCCCATTATTTTGAGAGAAAAGAGTTAGCTGCCCATTACTAACTACTATTGCTCTAACATTAAGACATATCTCAAGCAATTTTGTATTCACAAGTCAAAGGAGCCTAAAACGTGTTAGATGACAACTAAAATAGGAAAGATAGCAAAATTTATATAGACAGTGTTAATAGGTAGCATACAGCAACACGAGAAAAGACAGAAAAAGATAAAGGAGAAACATTCCCAGGATCACAAACTCACAGAAACAAAATTAGGGTTCCAATATCTTTCAGTTGACTTAGGGTTTCATCGGTTGATGTCCATCTTTAATCTAGGATTATAATGGATGAATGAATTAATAATGGGCCTCAAAGTTTCATTTTATTATTTTCCGAAGGGAGCTTAAAATGCAAGATGCGAGACTTTGGGCAAGACTTTGTAGTTGTATTGAGGAATCAGATTGGGAACTTCTCACAATCTCAAAAGTCACACAGGAATAGTGTAATAGTATAAAAATGCTTATAGTTGTGTAGCTAGATCTTTTAGTAGGTGATCGAAATTATATTCAATTACGAAGTCGTCTTCTTGGGAACTAATATAGGTAGGGATCCAGGTTATATAGCTCTATAACAATCTTTGTGCAACTGAGCATCATGATTTCGTTTTCAAAAGCTTCTTATTTGATTAATTTATAGCACTTCCCAATAAATTGCCAAGTAATTTCAGACTTACAGTTACATCAGATAAGCTTTATTACATATGTAGGTTCTCTTAAATTGTAAGTCTTTGAAACGAAAGAGAAGAGTAGAAGACTTATTGTTCTGTTTATTGGAACATAAACATACACCAGCTTAACTTTGAACATCTACAAGGTTAAAGGGCATTTGGAACAATGACAAGTTACAACCCATATTATCATGATATTGAAACCACTTTGTCATTCTTAATATTTTATTCTTTACCATGTCCCTGATTTCTTCCTTGTTGCCTTCCAAACTATGCTACTGATTCTTCACATTTATCTATATTTGCCTTTTTGATGTTCCTTGATAGGTTAACTATTAACTTTTTTTCCTTTGTTTCCCAGGGCTTTGTCTTGGTTTGCTGTTGGTTGCTATTACTATTGTATAAAAAAGTATGATCAATCAAGACGGTATTTCAGGTAATGTTTCTACATTATGAGTACATCAGAACATGAACTGGGTGACACATTAAATGCTTGAAAACATAGTACTTGTCTGCCTTGAGCACGCATTCAATAATATCTCAACTTCAACATCAACCTCCTCTTAACCCTGAACTAGCTAAGGTCAATGAAAACATCTAAAAATAATAAAAGTAAAAAAAATGCCGGTACCTGTGGCGGAAAAACGAAAGAAAAATAAGTAAAAGCCTAAAAGGAAAGAGAAAAAATTCAAGTAATAAAAAGTGAAATTAAAACAGAATGAGTAAAATATAATATTTAAAAGTAGTAGTTATAATAAAGAGAAGGGAAAAAAGGATTCAGGTAATAAGAACAAGAAAGAGCTAGTAGCACAATCTCAACTCCTCCACAAGGGTAATAGCTCCTCTACTTCATCATAACACGGAGCATGTGCCAGTCAATATCTCACTCCGTCAATCTTTTCACTACCTTTCCGCAAGCCACTTTCTCCCGAACTCCTTTCCTTATGTCTAGTTTCTGGCTACAAACTTCTTTTTCCTAGCCGAGAATCCAAATATTTTCAAAGAACATACCTGAACCATCTCAATCTATGTTTTCTTGTCTTTTCATTTGTTTATAGTACTTTGACATTTTGCTGAATATCTTCACGTTTTTGTTTATCAATCCGTGTATAACCACCAAAGGATGAGATAACTACACTTTTAGTGGAATAAAGCAAATCATATAATAAAAACAGAGTAGGAATCAACCAAGTGACCCATGAACTCCACAAATACACTAAGAAGTATTTTCCTTTAATAAACCCATTTAATACATTTTATAGGATGGAATAGTTTTTTGTGTAACTTTTGCAGTTGAATTTGATACTAATTGTCCTTTAATGGACAATTGTTTTTCGTACTCTACATCCTTTCAAGGAGGGATATTCAACTATCACAAGAACTTGATACTACTTAGTTTTACATATTGCATGTGTTATTCAAAATAATAATAAGAAGAATAACATCAACGTACAAATTCCCCGCATAGCTAACAATATTATGAACAACATAATTTTGTTTAAAAGAACTTTCCAAATTGCTATCCAACTTTCAGCCTTTTATCTTTTATTTTATTATCATTTTTGTATTTTACACAAACTAATTTATATACTGTTCCCCAAACAACATTGGATATGCTCTTAGTTAAACTACGTAGGTCATAGAGTTGGTCAACTTTGAGATTACCATCAAGATGATAATTCATGGTTGGCTGTTCATCCTTGTCAATTTTCATGCTAATGGAGATGGTATACCTTTGCCTAATTAAAAGAAACAGAATTTTATATTTATACATCGAAGGTTTGCGCATCAGGTTTCCTTTTTCATGGGTTATGCGCTCTATGGATTCATAAAGTTTCCATTGGTTATCTTAATTGACAGCAAGGCTACGAGTTTAGATGGAACGTTTCCTCCAGCTTGGATAGGTTTTGGTAATGCTTATGCAGCTCAAGAAGAGGGTGATCAAGCAATGTCAGCTTATCGTACTGCTGCTCGTTTGTTTCCTGGGTAATTTATTGTTGTTTATTTCTTCATTTTAAACTTGTTATTAATTTTATATTTGTTATCGATGTTTGGTTCATCTTGATTTTCTCCTGCATACCCCCATAAGCTGCAGATGCACTGGCTTTACTGTTGTTTTTATTGATTAGAAATCTAATTCTCTAGCTTTGCATTCCCATTACAAAACTTAGTGGGGGAAATTTTGCGTTCTTGCATTGAATTGTTTTTCTTTTTGGGGTGAAGAAATAAGGGGAAGGGCACAGTATTTCAAGAGGTTGATTTTGTTGACGCAGAGTTTGATCAAAACTGAAAGTAGCTTCTAAAAGATTCATGATTGGAGTGTATCCTCCATTTTCTCCTTAAGAATGAGTTAATTATGTTGTTTTGATACTTTAGAGTTGATTCAACACACTTGACTTTATAAAGATAACTTGATTCCCCTAATAAAGTATTATTGGTGGTAATCTGCTAATTTTATAGAATCACAGTTGGTTATTTGGAGGTTTTTAAACCAAAGGTGGTACAATGCAAATGGGGACAAATCACCAGTGGTGCAGTGCATTTTACAGGTTTTACCCTAATAATTTAACATTTTTTTTCTTTTCTTTATAGTTTAAAAAATCCATGTAAGTTCATCTAGTAAAAGGTAGTTGTGTTTCATCACTGGCTTGCTACATCTGACACAATCCCTCTCCTTTATCCTGGCTTGGGAGAGGCTGTGCGAACAAAAAACATAGGTGGAAGGTTGTTGATGCTGATTAAAAAGACATTCTACTTGAAAATTTAACAAATTATTTGTTTATATGATTCCTTTCATGATTCATGGAGTGCTAATTACTTAATCATGTAGAAGGACAGTTCTCTTCAAAATTGTATGAATTATTGGTTTTATATGTTCCATTCATGATTCATGGAGTACTAATTACTTAAACCATGTAGAAGGAAGGTTCCCTTTTTTGTCTTCCTCCTTGATCTTTAGTTGCTCTTCATCTGTTTCATTTCATGACATGGATTACTAATTACTAAATCTTGTAGAAGAAATTCTTTTTGTTTTTTGTTCTTCTTTTTCCCCCTTGAACAATAGTTCTTCTACTATGGCTGTTGAAAATAGCTAGTACTCCTTTTTTGTGCTTGTGTATGTAATTTAATGGTTTTTTATTCACAGTTATACATTGTAGAAGTTCTGTTATCACTTGTTTAAGTAGTCAAATTGCCTTTGACATGTTCAATCTTAATTTCCTTTTGCTATGTATTTTCTGTTTTTTACTTTTATTCCAGGTGCCATTTACCAACTCTATACATAGGGATGGAATACATGCGGACTCACAGCTTCAAACTTGCTGAGCAGGTGATTTTTCTTTTCTTCATCAGTTCATCATTTGCATTGCCTATTCTTAGCTGGGGTTGCTTTCATTATGTGAGTTCATGATGAATAATAAAAGATTTTTATTAGTGGATATATTTTTTAATAGCTTAAATCTATGGTCGAGATTTACTATGTAGTTGCTAGCTGGAGTTTGTATTTTGATTAATATTGTTACAGATACATTTAGTATCCTCATCCCTCGCTTGTTTCCAGTTTAATTGCATAATAAAGAAAATAATAATCTAAACCCTATCACCCACCTCTCATCTTTTCATCTTCATCATCCTTTTGTCCGTCACCATTATGCACATCTCCTTATTTTTATTTCATCGAACTTATGGGAACTTGGAGACATAGAATTGTGGTTCAGATTCATCAAATAGTTTATTAGAAGATTACCCTGAAATTCTATAATTTTACCTACAATGTTATGGAAGATATTCCCCCTCCAACTAGATATAGCAAATTGCAATTTGTTACCAATGCACCCGCTAATGGTACCACCTCCAATGTAGGCTCCATGTTCAAATTCTTAATCTAAAATATTAGGAAGATGACTTTGGTGTTCTGGTGTTAATATAAAAGTACCTAATATCCCCTTCCATCTAGATGTAGATTGCTTTTCTTTAGTTCTTTATCAATACATCCCAATCAATGCCACCTCCAGTATCCAGTGAATTTCTTAGTTAACTAATTCATCTTGGCATGCACATTTTAGTTGTTTATGTGGCTGACATTGTGCTGATGATTACAAATAATCAATAAATTAGTTTATTCCTCACTTTTTTTTTTATTTTGATTTCAACCTTTCAGTTTTAGTATGTCATTAGATAGATCACTCGCAGAAGTAGTTTATTCTTTTTGCAAAACATAAGTGTATATGCCCATAGAACTAGTTTTCTTTATTTTTCTTTTCCAAATCATATGCTTCTTTATCTGATGTTCTGATAGGATATTGTATTCAGTTTTTCACGCAGGCTAAGACAATTTGCCCTTCTGATCCACTTGTATATAATGAACTTGGAGTTGTTGCTTATCATATGAAGGAGTAAGGATGTTGGTTCTCAAATTATATGTAGCTACATATATACTTTCTTCATGTCTGTTTTAAATTAGTTTCATAAAAATGGTATAAGCTGAATGTTACACGGTACTTTTGTTTCAAAGATTTTGTTCCCAACACTAGAAGCATATAATGTTTGTATATCCCTTTGTCATTATTCTTCAGAGAGAGAGAGAGAAGAAAAACATGAAGGTGCAAAAAGTATCGTGTATTACATAGTGAAAAGAGAGATTAAATTTTGTTAGCTATGATGCATTTAACAGAGTATAAAGAAGGAAACCCCAATCCTCATGGCATCCTTAACTGCAAATTCTCTTTTTACGTGATTGAAGAAAGTGATGATGTTTTCCGTTATTATACCTTATATTTCCATGGTGCCAAAAGAACAGTCTCCTTCGCTATTTTCTTACAAATATTAACGACACAATCTTAGCCCACGATTATATAATCCTATACTATCAATTGAATGACGAAGCAGTCATCACGGAGTAATTTTGATGCTAAACTTGTGGATATTGTTTGTGTCAATACTGTCTATAATGAATAGACGCAGCTTTCTTTTTACTGAACAAATAGTTCTACAACCAGGATCCTTTGTGTGGAATAACAGGAAATATATTAATTATAAAGTTGAAGAAGTAGATACACAAGTAACACAGCAAACAAAAAGATATGCCTTTCCAGTCACCCCTCATCAAAATGACTAAAACCCTTTGATTCACCAGTCTTGAACTAAAGTCAGTAATACTAAAGAAGCATCCTTCTTACTTCATTTATATTAATGCGTTGCTATTTGTTACCCAATATATGCAGCATTATACCGAGTGTCTATGATATTGTAATTAACATAGTCTGTACTTATTCTGTTTTACAACTCAGAACATAAGTAAATAGAATAGAAATCTTTTATTTATACCCATCTTTCTCTCAATATACAATAGTGGAGTTTGCAATCGTGTTGTTTTCTTTCATAATTATTTCAGGTATAAGAAAGCTGTTTGGTGGTTTGAGAAGACTTTGGCCCACATTCCATCTTCTTTAAGCGAAATGTGGGAACCAACTGTAGTCAATCTTGCTCATGCTTTACGCAAAATCAGGTATTAAATGTTGTTAAATTTGTCTTTTTACGCTTTGATGTGGAATTGGGGATTGAATTAAATATCTTTCCACCTTTCCCGTTCAACATCAACATTAAAAATGCCTCAATCCTAAAGTAATAGGGGTGAATGAACCCAACTGAAAAGGATAAGTTGAAATGTAATGGAAAAAATAAATTGACAATATAATAATAGTGTTACGCAAGCAAAAAAATAAGGAAAAAGCATATAAAATTAGTATTATATAGGAAAGTAGATTTGAAAAGAGTTACACAGTACAAACCTATATCCGTCCACATTCCACATTCCTGAATACATTACACTCAATCAGATCTCCTTTGAAGCACTATGTTTCTCCTCAGTGTTTTGTGGCCCACCCTGCTAAAAGGTTCTGCCTCCCACCGTCGTTTAGAAAAGAAGGGAGAGTAAAATAGTTTTTTTTTTAATCAGCAGTAGATTTTCTGCTGTGAAAGACATAGAGCTATTTCTGACCTGTAAATAGTGATCTACCTTAACTGCAAAAGAATAAGCGGTGGATGCCATCCACCTTAATTGCAAAAAAATTGAATCCCTTGATCGAATTTTGTTATAATATTTAAGCACCAAGGAAATTATCCAATATTTCTTGTTTGCTAGGTGAGTCATGCATCTTTTCTTCTTGTATATGATGATCAAGGTCATCAGTTATAATTATAGCATAAATATGCAATCCAGATTTCTTAAATTTGAGTGTACTGACTGACAATTATAACTTAGAATTGCTATTTACTATTCTCTGATGAAGATTCTTGTCAACTTTTTAATTACATTCTATTTATCTTGCTATCACAAGTCTATTACTTGAATAGAAAATCATAACACGAGTCAACTTGTATCAGGCGGTACGATGCGGCAATTTCATATTATAGGAAAGCACTCGACTTATCAACCAGAAGCTTAAGCACTTATGCTGGACTTGCATACACCTACCATCTGCAGGTAATCCGTCCTCTCACCGAAAAAGTCGGTCATCTCCATTTTTTGTCTGGTTTAATGTATTTACTGTGTCTGTAACATGGACATGATGCTTTAGTTTTACTTGAATCTTTTAGTTTTCAAAGATCTGTATTTCATTTATTTCATCATTGCGATAATTCTGAAACAAGTTTAACACCCTTGACAATGCACGAACTGCTGAAAACCACCCATCAACCTCAAGAAACTTTTCATTCATTTTGGATTCCCAACCCCCAAAAAGCCAAAACTTGACATGAGTCTGCTTAACCCATTTTTATGATCCTATTTACATTGGATCCTTGAAAAATAATGCTATTCTGGTTGATATCTGTTATACTAATGAGTCTATCTCTCCACTTCTGCAGGATAATTATACTGACGCAATTACATACTATCACAAGGTAAGTTGCTCTATAATCTTAATCTCAACATATGTACATTGCTGGGGACATGTAAATTTGTAATATTTTTGTGTAGAAAACAAATTTCTATACTCAAATTTGAACTTTTATTTATAGTTATCTTTTTTTTCCCTTGATATTCCGGTCAGGGGAGCCTTATTGAAAAGATTCGTTTGACATCACTTGCCCGTCATTTTGCTCATGATCTAACTTGTTACTTTTGTTCTTCATCAGGCTTTGTGGCTTAAACCTGATGATCAGTTCTGCACAGAATTGTTGACTTTAGCTCTTGTAGATGAAAGCCGTGGTGGCATTGACCCCAAAACTGAAACGCGTCAAAGTGAGCTATTCATATAGTAAAATTACAACCAAGTTGTAACTTCTGTTGTACTATATATATGTAACCATCAAGTTTGCACTATCTCATGTAATCTATTTTTTTCTTTCAAAACGTAATGTAATTATTTTTTTTCTTCTTGGGGTGGGGTTGGGGCCGCAGTTAGGGTCAACTATACTAGGACTCTGCGGTACTATTGAAGCATGTCGCTTTTTACTCGATGAGCATGGACTAATTTTCACGAAATTGAATTTACTCCTGTTCCAGAATAATTGACACGTTGAACTTTGTTTGGTCAATTTGACCATTTTTTTGACTTTAAATTTGCACACGCATATTTACAATTATAAAATTATAAAAATTGAATTATATTTTAGATCGTAAGAACTTTCTTGTGATTATCATTTTCACATACATAGTTATATAATAATATAAATTTTAAGTCAAACCTGGGTTAACTCTGACCAAAAAAAAAAAATTTAAGTGAAGGAAAGAAACGAAGTGAGTACCGTAAATCATTGTCTATGCATCTCATGGATTTACAGTTGAGTGCTGTTTTCAGTCTTTGAGACATATTGGGCTTTTTAAACCTTTATCCAAAACGAATGCAACGCTAATTCTAGTTAAATTGCATCAAGTCTGGATGTTATCAATGTGTATCGTATGAATTCTGATAGACTAGAAACATCATGGACTCAGTTGGGGTGCTTTAAGGCTCCCAACATTTTATTTTTATTTTTTTAAATGGGGGAAGTGTATAGATATGCTTTATTTTGTTCTTCATATTCCACTCAAGTAATTTGAATCATTTTGCGCAATCATTAAAAAAGAGAATAAATTACTGAGAGACTGAAATATCTACCTGTTTTTCTTGCAAACTTTATGAACTTGTGATGCCATATGCTCTGCTGTAAACCTTGTTTCCTGCCGATTGCCCAGTCGATATCTTATCCAGAAAGTTAGAGCCAGACAATCTTTTTTAATGAGCCAGACAATTTTTTTTAATTTTCTTTTTTTTTTTAAGCATTCTTATGTAGTAGTGGTTTTATTTTTAAAATCTTTGGGCAAGCATAGAACTATTAAATTTCTATATGAAAAAGTAGGAGTTTCCTAGTATTCATCATTTCATTCAGGGTAATTGAGCAGCGTAGCACACCAGCTCCTAACATTTCTTTCTTTCAAATGATGGACAACAATTTTAAAAATGTTTTTTTTTATAGATAATTCTGTATGCCCATCTTGTTCGTCATACTAAAAATTTGGTAAAATAGATTGTTCACTTTTGCATATTATAAATAACTTTGCATATGGATGGTAACCACAATATTGATTATTAATAGTATTAACATATTATGAACTCCATGTCTAAATTTCGATGAGCTCATGCATTGGTTGAGTCTGTGACAAGTTATAAGCTTTAAACTAAATAAAATAACTTTAATGAATTATAAACACAATAACATCACGAAGTAATTATTGGATACACTAAATAAACAAAGTATTAGTACCGATTAAACCCACAAGAATAATTTAAATATATACAGATATTAAAAACATACCATAAAAAAACTGATAGCTTCATTTACATGACAAACCCTAAATTTATTCTTAATCCAACCAATTGAAATATCATCCATTATGCAAAAACTACACGTGATAAACATGAAATTTTTTAAATTAAAATTTTGAAGAAAAGATTAGTGAAGTGGGCAACGAGTGGAGGCAATATCTTCAGTTTGGTTATTATTATTATTTTGATGCTGATCTGAAGATATTGGTGGGCCATTCAAAAGACCAGCTAAAAGCTCAGCTGGATCATAATATACTTCAACATCTTCTGCCCTCAGCAACTCATCAACCTGTCCACAACATAATAAAATTAATAATCCTCCAATTAGAAAAAAAAATACATTGTATAGAATGACTTTTTTGTACAAACTCGTCATTTTTTCTAAATAAAAATTCTTTCATTATTTTCTTGATTATATAATAGTGGTGAACAGAAAGATATATTATAACAACAATAGTTTAAGTTCCAACTTCAACAAGTCAAACTCAATTATATTCATTTCTTTTGGGTAAAGTTCTTTTCAGTAATTTTTTTTTTATTTGTTGCCTTTGCTAAAAAATATTGTCTCGATCATCCTTTCAAGATAATAAATGGTAAGATTTACCTTTATCGTCTTGAATAGTCATATTAATAATCATAGGAAATTACCTTAAAAGCACACCAGTACCTGTAATTTTCGTTGATTTAAAATTAAAGTTATCTTAGTTTTTCTATTTTGATGTTAATTTCAAAGTTGATCAATTCTATGAAAGGGAAAAAACGAAATCAATTCTATAAAAGGGAAAAAGGAAGTATTTGTTTATAAGGTTGAAAAGTTTGACCATCCAACAGTAGAAATCATATATATATATATATATATATATATATAGACTATTTTATTTTACTTTATTTAATTCTTTTTTCTTCCGTCATTTATTAACTTATGTCATGAATGACGAATTTATATCATCAATTCAACTCAAAGACCTTAGAAATAATTATCATTTAATTAAATGAAGTTGAAGTTGATTAATTGCTATTACTCTTGACAGGTGTTAGTCTCTTACTTATTAAAGGCTTAAACTACTAAAGCAAGCAACGGAAAGTGTGCGCGACTTGATTATATATTTTGAGAGATTACTATGTTGACTAAAACGCAATTAGTGAGCTTAAACTTTGTCCTTTAGTTATATTTAATCCGGGTTAGTATCAAATTTAGTCCAACCAACAACAATAAACAAAAAAAATTTGAAATTAAAATTTTCAAATTTAACCACCAAGATACATCAGAGTATTCCATCACGATAAATATTGCAGATAGTTCTAAAATATGGGTCAAAAATGGAATGTCGAGCTCATACATAAAAAATAAATGGGATTAAATGAGATTAGACAGGATAAATCGAAGTTTAATTGAGATTAAGTTGATGTTATTCTAGGCAGTAAAAATGAAACTACCTTATCTAAATGATGAATTAATCAAATTAGACAAAAGAAAAATTCATAGCATACTTATTACATGAGATTAAGTTAATTGAACTATAGTTCATTTCTCATATAATACTTATTAATTTTATATTTATCAATTCCCAATCTATTTAGAAAATTTAACTATACATATTAAAAGAGTAAAAAAAATAGAAAGTTCATTTTTTTTGTGGTGTGTAACATAATTTTAATAACTATGTAAAATTAATACAATTTTAACGGTTAAGATATATTAATTTTAAATAATTATAAAAATTATGTATGTAAATAAGTTTGAAAAAATTTAAAAACTTTACATGTATTTTTTGACATGCTCTCCACATAATACGACCGTGTAAGATTATAAAAAATGAGTTTCCCTTTTCCCTTATTATATTCTTGCTTGGAACTATACTTGCCTAATCCGTTTTGAAGTAAAGTCTCGCCACGCCATTTTATCCAATTTTAAAACAGAATATCCGAATTGATTAAAAAAATGATTTTATCCGTTGTGATTTCACACGTAAATTGGTTGAATCATATATATGTGTATATATATATATATATATAAACAATAGTTTAACTAAATATTTACACGATAGTTAAGACGGTGATCAATCACATGGTCGTCTAAGCCAAATCTTGACTACTCCTGCATACCAATTAATCAATTTGATATCGTTACATATGGATCATATGGGAATGAGATGGAATATTTCATTATCTATTTCACCATCTGTTTTATTTTATCTAAGAATGTTACGTGTATTTTTAGAGTACAGTTTTTAACTAAAAAAATTTAAAAATAAATCACTTATTAATTTAAAAAGAATGAAACAGAGGATAACACGATAAATGTAGCAGCGCAACCAACGACATGGGTATAACCTAAAAAATAATACGGGGGAGTATTGCACGTCAATTTGCATTCAAGTTATAAATTACTTCGCTTTTATTTTATATAATGAAGTTCATTTATTTTTTTCTATTTATATTTTTCATCTTACAGGTTTATATTTGTTGATACTTTATTACTCAGTACACCATTGATCAGTTCCATATGTTCTAAAATTACATCAAGATTCATTTAACTTTATGCCTAATTTTGATTGTAAACCCTATAATTTATATTCAACGTGAACTGTTTTTGTTTTAATTAGTGATAAAGTCAATATTAATTTTTAATTTTAATTTTCTCAAATATACAACCCTTTGTATATCGTTCAAAGATATTAGGTGTTGAAAAGAAACCTCGAAATTGACATTCCATCTTGAATTTTATAGTTCTTTAATAAATAAGTAGTTGGCTTCTATCATTTAAGAGCTTGGCCCTAACAAGATAATTAATTTTTTAGAAGAGGAAGATGGGAGAATTCAATTTTAAAAAAATTAAATTCGAGAGTTTCAGCAGTAACTATGCCCATACCTGATCCTAACCCAATTAAGTACCAACAATAATTATCTACAGTGGTGATGTAAAAAAGTAAAAGGTGTAGATCAGATATATCTTTGGTAGCTACAAGATTTTAGAGTTTTTTTAGTTGTTGTAGGCATGATTTTAAATCAAACAAATCATCGTGACACCTACGTAAGATTTTCGAGTTTAAGATGTTTGGTATTTGATATTTTCTTTTCTTTTTCTACAAAAGAATACCATATAACATCAAACTAACACATAAGCACACGAGTACACATAAACTCTTTAGAAAAAAAATAATAGGGAGTAATAATAAAATAAGGGTATAGCTATCTGTCTATCTATATGCAAAGGTTTATTAATAGAGTATGTGGTTACATACCTTGAGGAGTCCCATACCATAGAATTGAAGCATATCACCAGTAGGCGCATGGCCTTTGAAAGGGCCTTCAAAGAAACCCCAATGCCTAAACTTGTAAGTGATGAGGGGTGGTGGAGAATGAACACTTATCACTTCCCATGCAAATCCCCTTGGGAACGCTGATCTGAACTCCTCGTGTGATGATTCAAATGTCTCCTCTTCTGCTTTGTAATATTTGTATCCTTCTGGTAATGAATTCTTCAATAAGGCATTGTAACTCCCTATTTTTAGTGTTTCTTCCCCTGATATTCCTTCCCTCCCTGCCAATTAATCCATAAATTTTGTTCAAATTCAAATATAAATGCTTAACCGATTTAATAAATCAAGATCTAATGAATCTATTAAAATTCAAATACTTAATAAAAACAAACACAAACTTGGTCTCAATAGTCTAACTGTGCGTGTTTATATATGCTTTTTACATATTTTTCTTCGTTATTGTACGCTTAAAAATGAAAAATAAAAAATTTTGAATTCACCAATAATAGCTCAACATATCATTTTTAGACTCATTAAACTCACATTTTTGTAGGCTTGTATAGATTTTTTTTCACAAATTAAAAGACTATATATATATATATATATTAGAAGGACTAGTAAAACTTTTCTCCTAGGTAACAATTAACCATTCTAGGCTTCTAGCTAGTGTAAATTTGTATGAACAAAATAATCAATAATTAGGGGTTGATGAATAATTTAAAGATACCATTGACAATAAGTTGGAACTTATCAGGGTTGATAGTCTTGAAATCTTGAATGCGAGTCTTGTGAGAGAGTTCCATTTCCCAAGACTTTATAGCATTTTGCACCGTCTCCTCCAATGATCCTTCGGGCCATATCTACATATATCAACGCGCGTGCACACACACGTATATGTGTGCATACAAAACAAAATATATATTAAACCGGCCAAAAGAATAGGTGAAAACAAATCAAAATTTATACAAGGAAAAACAGAAAAAATTAAATATATGCATGGAATTAACTAAATGAAATAAATATAATGAATTGTCTATGAAGGAGTTAATGAAAAGAAATTATGTAGTAATTAGTATTAGTAGGTACCTTGGTGCGGCCTTGTTCGAAAAGGGTATTAACATGATCAAAAGTAGGAGGACCACCATGTCTCCATTGAGTGTTCTCTGCTGCATCATGCAGAAAAGACCTATATTTGTCTCCTCCTCCTATTTTCACTTCCATGAAATTAATTCTATCTATATATATATTTCTAAGCAAAAGTTAATTGTTGCCTATAGCTATTTTTTTTCTCAATAACGAAGGTGGTGGAAACTGGAAACTATGCCAATCTCTCAATACTGAATCACCTTTTATAGATAAAATCCGGCGCCCCCACTACATTAAAAATTATATTCTTTTTATTCTGTAATTATAGATACATTTAATATAGTACCATTTGCAGATTCTATGATTTTATTTGTAATCTGAATTTTTAAGATTATCAAATTATGAATGATTATATTTAAAAGTATTTTTCATATGTTTCATAATATTTTACTTTAAAGATTATAAAAATAAAAAATTTCACTTGAAGTTTAAATTATAAAATCTCATAATTTATTTTTATGTGAGTTAAAATATATCCCAAATTTTGAAATGAAGAGAGTAAATTTTATTTTTTACGAAAGAAATAATTGTTGAAAATGATGGGTTCTGATTAAATTTAGTATTTACATTGTTGAGTGTAAAAGTGGAAACGGTCGAATACGGATAGGAAATATACTTAGGCATATAAATTGGGCTAAGTGAGTCGGGATTAGGTAGCTCAAGCTCAGCTCGATTAAAAATTATTCGGGCCAAGTTTGAGTTTAATCATTTCGGGTTAGAATATATATATTCAAACTCAGTTCAAATAAGTTCACGAGTTTCGGTACTAAGTTCGATCAAGCTCAAATTCAAAAAACAAATATAAATTAATGATTTTTAATTCAAAACATTAGGTTTTATAAAAATTATTCCTAAAAAATATTTATTAATTCATTATCTTAAAGTAGTTAATAATTTATATAACAATTTAAAATTATGTTTCAAGATTTATATGTATTAAATAAGATACTTTAATGAATATATATTGTAGCGCAAAGTTTATATATATATATATATGTGTGTGTGTGTGTGTGTGTGTGTGTGTGGATACAAACAAACACACATAATAGTCTATTTCGGTCGGGCTTGTATCAAGCTGGATCACTCCTTAACTAAACTTAACTCTTCAATTTGGACTTGAATTATTGTCCAAACTCGGCTAGGCTCACGCTCAAATCAATTTTGAGCTAGTGTTTTTGAGGGCCAAGCGATCAAGTTTCGCGTTTGTCCATCTTAATTTACAGTCCTAAATATACTTATATTTGTATTCGTATTTATTGTGTATATACAAATAAAGATAATATCCGCAGATAATATCAAATATGAATACAAACAAATGAATTTTTGGATATCATAGAAATGTTATTAATTATAATATTATAATAACTTTTGTGATATATAAATAAATTTTTGCTTAACAAACTAAGCAAACTACCACATTAATATTAGTACTTATTGTATTATAAATGTGTAATTTAATTTGATCATATATCTAAAGATAAGTTATAGTAAAACTCAAATATTTATCAAAAAATAATATAAATGCTCTATAAAACTTATTATAAATAACAGTTTAATCTGTAATGAATATTACGGATATAAATACACATATTCATATTTATATCTATCTATTACCGAATATAAATATTATCTACTTTTTAAACTACGGATATAAATGAATACCGAACTTTTCAGTATCATTTACATGGCCTAGCTGAGCCTATATACTTTTGTTGACACCGTTGAAAAGGAATTTTGGGTAAACGAAATGCATATGTTTAGGGGCGGTTTCATTTGTTATTCATTTTCGTTTTTTACGTTTTGTTTTGTTTTTTAAAAATGAACACATCATTTTACATTGTTTGATAGTATTTTTATTTTCAAAAAAAAAACGAAAACATTTTCGTTTTGGTCCTTATTTTCGAAAACACAAAAAAAGTATTTTCACTTTATTCGTTTTCATTTTTCTCATCAATTTTAGAATGATGAAAATGTCATATGCTACTATATATGTGTGTGTAAAATAATATATATATATATATATATATATATATATATATATATATATTACAATAATATGGAATTTTTTATCAGTTTAGAATATACAAAGCAAAATCTATAATCTATATGTATAATATAACTCATACATATAAATTAAAATATATATACTTAAAGATTATAGTATATGTAATATTGTATTAAAATTATAAGTAATGAAAATTTATAGTTATTTTTTAAAAAAATTAAATTATATTAAAATAATCAAATAAAATTATTATATTATTAAAATATATTTTAATAAATAATTAAAATATATTTACTATATTACAATAAATATATAACAACTTATGTATAATATATGATATATGATATATTAGATATTAATATAATATTTTATATTATTATTTATACTATAATATTAATATTTTGCTATAATATTGAACTATAATTTAAACAATATATGTATAAATAATATTATATAGAGTATAGAATATCATTGAATATATTATTCGTATTACAATAAGTTATTTTACATAAAATAATTAATAATAATGTAATATATTATGTATCACATAATTATAATATATTAAAATAATGTACATTTACATATAATTTGAAATGTAATAATTATTTTATTTAATACCAAATATGTTTTAAAATAAAAAAAATCATCTAAACGCATTTCTATTTTCGTTTTAAGTGAAAACGAAAATGACTATTCATTTTCGTTTTAAATGAAAACAAAAACGAACAATAAATTAAATAGCCCCTTAATTTCTAAAATTACTTAAGAGTGTAATGATCATGAAAACCTATAACTGAAAAAGTCAGCCAATGATTTGTTAAACCTTTGTATCACTTTACTCTATCACTCCATCCGGTTCAAAATGATTTTTCTTTCGTTTTTTAGTATTAATTATTTTTTTAGTTCAAATCACAAAAATGAAGATTAATATCAACAAATATTATAGTATTAAATTTGTTGATGTTGTACGAAGTACTATAACTTTATTTAATATGTATAGAAAAAATAAATACTTATATTTTTTTAAAATATGAATAATAGAAGAAAAATAATTTTATCTTTGACTTAAAATATTAAAAAATCAAGTAAAAAATAAATAAGTCAAACTTTAGAAAAACAATTAAACAAAAACAAGGGGAGTAATCTTTTTAAGTTAAACTACGCATACTCAATAACTGTTACATTGAAATAATAAATATCTAATAAAAATATTGTTTTCTCTTTCTAGAAAATATAAATAGATGAAACAGAATAGGAATATTAATTTCATTAGTAGAGTTCCTTATAAATATGAGAGAGAAAATGTGAGAATTACTGGCAATATAAAACTTTAAATTTTTTTTAAAGAGTATTATTATAAACAGGAGGGAGTATGATTTTACCGTTAATAACGTACCTCAATCAATTATATTTTAAATAAATGAGTGAAAAGTTTGTTGTTGATTTTGAAAATAGATATGCATTGTACTTTAGCTTCTTTCTTTTCTTTTCTTTTTTTGTTTCGTTGTATTTGATATAGTCATTAACAATTATTAACAAAGAAATTTTCAATTCTATGATCAATTTTTGTGTGATATTCATCGGCGTGAGTAGATTTAAACAAGAGAAATTATACTCCCCCGGTCCAGTTCTAAATTTATAATTATCGTTTTTAGTTTCTTTATTTCTTCGAATTTAATTGTCACACAAGAATATTTTAGGAGAACTTAGAGATATATTTTTTAAATTATTCCCTTTCGTGCATCTCTTTAATTTTCATACTCATAGCATTTATTTGAAGAAAGAATTGTTTGAATATAATTAAATAATTTCGCATAGCAATCAAGAGTAAAAGGGATTGTTGAAAATTAAATGAAAATTTTATACCTCTAGAAATTTCAAAAGTAAAAACAAGAATGAATTGGGGACAAAAAAGTCTAAGAAGTGAAGGTGTATTGGAAATAGAGTAGTAGTTTGGACATTTTCAATAAAAACATAGAAGTCATTCATGTTTTTCGAAATTAGCATTCGTTCATATTTCATATTAATTGAATATGGAGCATCTTTTAAACTCTTTTCCGTCCCAAAATTTGCGGCTCGTGAGTTGGCATTGTTGGCTCAATCCGGCTCTCGGTTTTTTCTTTTTTCGCATGACGCCTTTCGTCCTACGAAGTACTGTTATTTTTTCTTTCTTTATTTTGGTATGAATGTGTACGTCGTATTTTATAATTTTTGAATTCATACATAATATGCATAAATTTGTAACTGCTGATTTAATTATAATTATGATATATTTAATTAATGATTGATATTATTCTTGATAAAAACTCTCTCTGTCTCTCTTCCCTCACCCCCCCACCCCACCCCCACATGCATATGGTATTGACTCATAGAATGCAAGTGATCTTAATATCAGTTGGACCAAAAAGAATATCCTCATTAAACGCCAGGTCGCCAACTATAGCATATAGCGGACGGATAAAAAAGGGGAAAATGCTGAAATTTCCGTTCATAATTATAGGGCTACAATTTATAAAATACGTTTAATATAATTCAAATTATAGGTCTCTATTTGAGTTACACTATCACAGATTAAAAATAAAAGTACTAATTGTAATAATATCATTTCATTTTTCAACGTTGTTTATAATTATTTACCACATGCATACATTTTATTGAACGCCACTGCGCGTCTAAATGTATTGCATATGGAATTTGATTAATTAGGTTCATAGTGAGGACGTGAAGTGCACGACTGAGTTGCCTTTAGCCTAGTTCAAGTAATTATGCTATACAAGTAATCAACTACCTATGAAATAAATAAAAAAAAATTAGAAATATTGGATTAATTTAAGTAAGCATTACCAAGAAACAATTATTTTTCTTGAACTAGTCTACCCACGTGGTAATGAATAAGTCGATTATAATACGATAGCAGAATAAAATTCAATTCTTCAAGCATACCATTTCAATGTAATAATTTAATTTCATTTAGTCAAAATAAATTTCATCTTCTTAATCATATGTCCGCAACACAAGATTCACGTGGACTTCAGCTTCAGTCTTGCACGCGCTTAGCGAGCCTTCCATTCCCTAGCATTCACAAATCAAAGAGTGAATTCTAAAGTCAGTAAACAAGTGAACGTGTGGAGGTGTTTGAATCTAAGCTTTTTTCTTTTTATGCTGCTGCTGACATTCTCACTCCGTCTTTCCCCGGACCATGTCAACAAGATATCGATTCAAATTTTGGCCAAAAATCTCGGTAGAAAATGACTCTGTTACATGCCGCCGTGCTTCTTCACCCATTTTCTGTGCCATCTGAGGTTTCTTAATGAATTTTTCCATAGCCATACAGAAATCTCGTGGCCTAGGTTCACAGAGGAATCCAGTAACACCATCTTTGATCGTCTCAATAGGACCCCCGCTGTTGCATGCAATGACAGGTTTATAGGCTGCCATTGCCTCCAGAGGAACGATACCAAAGTGTTCATCCTACAAACCAGAGAGAATTTCCTCAACATACTATTACAATTCATAACTCATCGACATTGGGCAAAATATTGGACTTTTCTCACCTTTGGGGTATAAAGAACACACAAACAATGAGAGAGAAGTGTGTTTCTTTCGGCTGTTGAACAAGATGTAACGAATTTGACCCGTTCAGACACACCCTCCCTATCTGCTAATGTTTTTAATTCTTCCAAATATTCGACATTCTCTCTCAGCCGTTTATCAAAGCCGCCTGAAAATACAATGTCAGAAATTCGAAAAATGAGAACATACATTTCAATTTCATTAAATACGCAAGAAAATGTTGATTCCAATCGAAATAAATATACTTTTACTTTTACAGTACATGTGGTGCGGAGAATTATCTGTTTGAAAATCTAATTGAACCCATTACACTTTTCTATACTCCATGAACAATTGGTAAATATCCCGGATTTCCAAACCACAAGTCAAGAGCATGTCAACGTAATTCCGTACTTGTGAAAAAATAAAACGCAACTCAGTATCTCCATGAACCCCAATTGAACATACAGATTGTACCTACTACACCAGGACTAATGAGATCATGAGGTTTTAAATTGCTCAAAAATGTACTCTAGCCATTCTGGTAAAATTGAATTTAACACCACCAAATATGGAGCTTCAAAGGTAATTTCCAGATAATCCACCAAAGGCAAGCACAATGCTTCTAAGGAAGATGCTCAGTACAAACTGATGATGTTCTCTACTTCATGTCATACCTCACCTACGAAATAGCCATTACCAGGCTGCTTCCCTTCATATCAATGGTGTCCAGAGCATAACTTGCACCATGGTGCCACAAACCAACCCACCCACCCACCCCACAACAACAAACACCCACACCCAATTTGAACCGCATTTTAAATTACTTTATATACTTTAGTTGCAAGTTCCAGAAACACATAGCATCCACATGTAAGCAGTGTACATAACTTTACATCAGCTAAGCCATTCTAAAAACTGGAAAAGACATACAAAGCAAAGAATCTTTAAGAAGACAGACACCTGTTAAATACAGATCCTATGCAGATACTTTTGCATACATGTAAATGGATGAGGGATGCAACTCGCAAGTGAGAATACATGGGGCGCAGTGGAGATTTGGATACCTTTATTTACTTTCACTAGTAAGGGTATAATAGACGCTGTAAACTTATGAGTTGATGATCAAAAAATTTATAAACTATTCATCTCTTAACATTTTAATCTCTAAATGACTATTTTACTTAAACACCTCTAAAGTAATAAGAGGAACGAATAGGAATTGTATCAGAACGAATCAGAAAAACCTATAAACTATTCAAAATCATAATTTTAATCCCTAAATGACTATTAAAACCAAGTCATGTTGATACACTTTTTATTGGTTTCGAGGTTTCTGTGTTAAAATAGTTATTCAAGGTTAAAGTGTTAAAAGGTGAATAGTTACAGGTCATTGTGATCATTAACTTTAAATTTATTGATAGTGTGCTATTTGATATTGCAACTCTTTTTATGGAACAATCTTTTCCTCAAATGTAACTACTTTTTTGGAAGAAAGGGAGTATTATATCATGTACTTTATTAGATAACTACTAATAACTATAAAAACATATAAAATTTCAATGTAACAAACATAAAATTTCAATGTAACCCCTTTTTTTTCGTGAAACTATTAATAACTCTAAATTTCAATGCAACCCTTACCAACCATATTGCTAAACATTTTACGAACATGTATCATGTATCTTAATTCTTTAACATCTGCATCATGTGTGCAACTAGATATTGAGGGCCCCCATTTGTTTCTTACTTTTTATTTGTAAAAGTTACTTTTTAATTAAAAGTTACTATTTAAGTGTTCATTTCTTACTTTTTATATCACTAACTTCTTACTTAAACTCAAACTATAAGAAGCAAGTAATCCTTACCTTTTACTTTTGACTTTTGACTTTTAACTTTAATTCAAAATACAAAAGTAGGAAACGAATAGGGCCTGAGTACTACTTTTTTTAGCAACTAAAGAACAACAGACCGGTCATGAATGTCACCAAAGAATGGATAGCTAAGGTGGGAGTTTGGTAACAAGGAATGATAGTGGCTTTGGCGGTAAACTGTGAGAAATAAGTTTTATCATGGTTTAAGCACAAACATGTAACCCAAGTAGCCAACAAAGTTGAATTGTTAGCACACAAGGTATATGAAAATGAAGACCATTACAGCTAGACAGCTAGTACTGTAACAGTAAAAATTAGCCTTCTAACTTTCTAAGTTATTGGTGACAACTGGATCCATGAAACAAAATTAGAACAGTTGTACTGAAAGTTTACCCACCAAAGAGGAAAGAGCTAATGTGACAGCTAACAATTTTCCGGAACCAACAGAACATTTTGATGGCTAAAGATGATAATTGATTAATTAATTATATAACACACAAGCAGACAAGCACTCATGATGGAAAATGTTTTAAACTCAGCAAAGAGCTAACTATAGAGCACATCCTAGTCAAGAACGAACAAGTAATGAAGAATGATATCAGGCTGCAAATATATCCGAGACTTGCCTGCTATAGTCAAGGTAGCATCAGCATAATTATGACCTTGGAGAACATTGTATTCATCTTTGCAAAGCATTGAAAAGGCGGATATTGCTAAGTCTATGTTCTTTTTCCTTTCAAATCGATTAATAGAAAGGAAATTCAGCCTGACAAAACATATTTAAAGAAGGAATGAACCAGATAAACTTTCAACTTAAATAGAGAATAGACAGTAATATAAGTTCAAAATAGGCACTTTATAAACATGAATAGAATTAGAAGATACCAAGAGATAGAGCCATATTCATTACTTGAAAGCACTGGGTTCATCGAATTGCTCAACGTTTACTGCTGGATAAAGTACAGCAGGTCGAACTCCCCGTGAATCAAGATACTGGAATGTCTTTGCAAAAGTGGTTGCAGTAAATTTGCTGTTAACCAGTATTGAATCTGCCATTCCTGCAGTTCCACCAAAAAATCTAATGAGAACCACACCTTGCAAAGAACATTGAAATGCATCAAAGGGTGGCAGAATATTCACAGGAGAATTACAAGCAACAGTACAAAGAACTAAACCTGTAGTAACTTCTTCCAGTAAGTCAATGGGCTTCCGATATATCCTCCTGAGAACCGTTGTATGCTGAGCTAGCAACAAATCAGGAAAATGGCAATAGAACATTACCTGTACATGTAATGGACATTAGGATAATTATAATAAATCTGTTTAAGCATGACAATAAGAAACCCTAATTCTCTAATGATCAAGTAAAAAGTTAAAACTCTTTTGGTACCATAGTCTGGGGGCGTTTTTTTTTTTTGGGGGGGGGGGGGGGGGTGGGGGGGGTGAGGGGGTGGGTGGAGAAATAAAACAAAACAAACTTCCTCATAATAATATACTAGAAAAGTCAAAAGGTCAACAAGCTACACAGTTCCCACAGAAAAGTTATCTTCCCATAACACTCTTAGGTTTTGAGGAATTGTAATTTAATTTATAATTGTGTTATAATCCAAGTTTAGACTTTATAAGTCAATTAGAACTGAATATTCTTTTGACAATAAGTAGTGATCTGGTTTTTATGAGGTATGAGGTGTATTACATAGAAATTATTCTCTTGTACTCCCTTTGGACTTGTAGCAGTAACACCCTGAGCAGCAGCTAGTTCAGGGTGTCCCACGAAGTGAATGACTTCTAAGGAGACAATTGTGCATATTTATTGTTCTTGATTGGGTGCATAACTTGGAGGATACTTCAAGTGGTTCACCGTGAATGATATTTAAAGGAACTGTTCTTCCAAAACTACACCAAAAGGAGCACATAGCAGACCGGTACGTCAAAAGGGTATCTATGGACTGCTTTATCATTGAAATGAACCCCATACTTTTCAAAAACAACAATTATTACTACTTGGTACTTGAAGTATTCTACAATACCTAACAGTCTACCACAAAGAACATAATGGAAATTCAACTCTTCAAAATTGTTTTTCTCGGAAAGAGTGCAGATTGTACTTTAAGGCGTCCTTTTTGAAAATAAGAAAATAATAACAATTATTACATAACTTGAAATATTTACATAAAATAATAATGATAACAACAATAATTCATTTCTTGTTTTCATCCTCACAGGTTACCTTTGTTGATTTTTTTAACTTCATCAGTGGAATGACTACAGAGACTTGATCCACGAGTATAACATCAAATGAAGGCCACATAAACAACATGCAGACGGCAACAAAGATGCAGCGAATATATGCACATAATGCATGAAATCGTTGGAAAATATGTCGAGGCAGGAAAGAACCATATACGTTAACTGAAAAGGTACCTGAACAATTTTTAATATATATTCCATGTCAAGATTTGACATATCAGTTAAAAGAGCAAAAGATATAACGAGTTATTTCTCTGGTGACATACAAAAAAAAAAAAAAGACATTCTCACCGGTGAGAGTCTCCTCAAAACATCGATTTTTATCATGGTGTGCTGTAAACATATGAACATTATGTCCATGTTCAGCAAGTTCTACAGCAGCATCCACAATTAGCCTCTCAGCTCCACCTATATATCAGGTCAAGTTACGGAATAGTAACTGCAAACATATATCACATGGAATGGGCAGGGACATCACAGAAGAGATAGAAAGAAATAGGTAAAAGTGACAAGGAGCAGCTGTAAAGCTTTCAGAAACTTCATACGCGAATATAGAGTTACACTGTTGGATAATATGTTCAAAATATAATAATAATAATAATTTGATAAATATTAATTATACTTTATTAATTAATATTATACGTGGACAAAACGCTGAAAGTGTATGGGCCAATATAAAATCCTAATAGGAATGGGTCTATGTTGAGTTCGATAACCTGGTTACAAGGGTATGTATATATATCCTTCTGGGGGCAACAAACTAGGTATTCCAAACTTGAAACCTAGGGTGTTATGCTTCAAGCAAAACCCTATATACACCTGTATCCTTCTTTGATATAATTATTTTCTTATATTTATTGTTTATGCCTCCTAGATTTAACAATCTTGAAACATGAATTTCGAAAAACAGTAATTGAATATTGTAGATAGATTCACTCGTGAATTCGTCTTTCGATTTTCGGTGGAGAACTCGCTCGGATGTGGTTTGAGAGTCTTTCAATCGTGATTTGTTTTGATCTTGTTTCTTTGCAAATTGTTTGGCTGAAGAATATTGGTGACTGTCATTGGTTTCTTGAAATTAAGAAGCTGGTCAAAATTGATTTGACAAAATTACGCCAATTTTGACCAGAGCTCTTATCAAAGCTTTAGACCCTTCAATGACCATACTAATCGAAAGTATGAATCAGAAGTTCAAATCTGTCCATATGTCCAGGTGATGTCAACATGGCTTTATTGTTCGAGTTAATTAGATTTGATCAGTTCAAATTGTTAAACATTAGGTGGTAGTTGGAGTTAATTATACATAGAAAATTTGTTCCGTTTAATTAAACTCTAAAGTAGTGTTCATGTTAATTAAACTTGAAATTCTGTTTGAATTAATTAATTTAAATCTGTTTAAATTAATTAAATTCAATATTTGTTCGGGCTAATTAAACATGAATATTATGGGTCTTAGTTTGTTATTTGTAAAAATAAAACACAATTCAAATTGAGTATGTGAATATGTTTTAATCATTTTATACTAATTTTGCGATGAACACACGAACGAAATTGATAGAGTCAAATAAACTTCAATCGAATTAAAACTTCTGGGAGTAGTTTTGAGATGAATATCAAGTATTTATTGAAGAATGTGCTCTCTCGCGAAATAAGTTTCTAACTTTGAATTTTAGTTTTAAATTCAATGTTTGTGCAAATTACTGTGTGTTATAATTTCTATTTGATGCAATAACTTATTGAGTTATTTAATTTATGGCACTTGTGTATATTGTTGCGTCGGATAATAAAGTTAGGATTGATTATACAAACTAAAATAAATATTATAACGCAACTAGAAATTACTTGTAGATTGTTACTAAGTTAAAAGTAACTACTAACATGATTAATTATCACAAGTTATTTCTAAGTTCAAGAAAATCAAATCCTATAAGTGAACCTATGTAGTTGTAAGTTAAGATAATATTTTGAGACAGAGGAAAATACTTCAACTGTAACGTATTTGGTCACTATATATGAAATGATCTGATAATTGTAAACTACCTTACTGTGATATAATCTAATACACCATTTGAATAAGTATTGACATTTTAATTATAAGACTGAGTCTATCAATTTGAACTAGTAATTGATAATACAAAGACCAAATCTCTATAATGGTGATTAGATGGAGGAGTTATTTGCCATGAATGCACAAATAAAAAATTGTGATTGCAAAAAATATTAAATTGTGCTTATGTTAACTAAGATTGCAATTAGTTTATTATGTGATGGAAGCACTTAAATATTTTTTGTTAGAAGTAGAGAGACTTTAGTAGTTAACACCTACGTAGTTTTATGCTTAAATTGTTAAAGTAGAGAGACATGTGTAGATTCAGTTTAGTTTAAGTGATTGATTGAGTCAATTTAATTCTAGTTGATCCTAAAATATGATAATAAAGTTTGAGACACATGATTATAGAATTTATTGACTATCACTAAAACTCATAAATTGTTATTATTTGAACCTATAAAATATGACTAGTGTGAAGTTTGTGCTAGAAAAACTTTTAAGATTGATTTCTACAAAACTACTTGGGTTAATACATTCTAATATGTGAGTGATTTAATGAGTTGAATTACTAGAGTTGATTGGAAGTATGTGGTCAATTTTATAGATGATTATGATAGATACACAGAATGATTATTAAAATTAAAGGTTTTGATTAATATCTACGAATTAAGTGTGAAGAGGAAAATAATTGAATCTGATAAAGAGGAGGAGAATATAGACTCACAGAGTTCAAGGATATTACGCTTTATATGATTTTTGATGAATCATTGAAACTTGAATCTCATACTCAACCTATGTATTGGTATAGCCAAAATGAATTGTTGGCTTTGACGGAATTATAGAAAATGGCATGCCTACTTGTTAATGGTGAGATGAGTTTAGTTGTAGTCATATTATAGGATTATACCTCACTCTAAATTTTTATTTTTATTTTTCTAATAGAATTTGTCTAAATAAACTTTTGACTTTGTGAATTCTAAAATTTGGGACTATATACTATATGTAGTAAATACAGATTCTGAGTAGTCCAAAATGAGAAATAGGATAAACATATGTGTTTGTCTAAGATTTGCAATAGATAGAGTTACAGACATGTTTTGCTATTCAACTAATGTACTGTTGGAAGTAAAGTTTGCACATTTATTGAGAATTTTTTCTCAAATTTACGATGTCCCTATTTAACAAAAAAATACATGGTTGAATAATGAATGAGTCTGGTCTGAACCTAATCTTACTGATTTTTGACACTTGAACAGTTGAATTAGAATTAATTTAAGTGTCTATTTGATAGTGAGTACCTAGTGATTTTGATAAAGATTCTGTAAACTATCAATTAAATTATGATTTATCCTTCCGGAAAGGAGGAGATGAGATTTAAGGACTTGTTCTTAAGAAAAGAATCATTGTTAGTGACATGAATTCTTTGTTACATAATAAAACCTGGAATAATTAATTTGCAAGTGAGTGAACAACTATAAGTTGTAGTTCATTATTACAGAAGAAACTTATTTGTGACAAATTTTAGTCAAGATTGACACGTTTAATAGCAAATGACTATATGTTTGGATTAGGTTCACCTTTTTGTCACATGAATTTGATAAGTATTCTTCTAGTTGTTATATTATTGAGATGTAAATATAGTTTTGGTTATATGGTGATCTACGCAGATTAACCTGAAAAGTGTATTATGTAAGGATTTGATAACTAAATATGTTAATTAATCAAATTATTATAAAGAAAGATCTTGTATAAACACTTAAATTACAATAGTTTTGACATAGAGTAAATAGCTTGAGATTGGTTCTTGGTGATTCGAGTAAATGCCTTTACTCATGTTACATGTCAAATAGAATTGTGATTATTTGTTTATATAATACTATTTCAACGTTATGATATGTTAGCGAGTTTGTAAATAGACAAGATTTTATCTTAGTCTACTCGTTAGGAAGAATGCAGTGATACAATGAGATTGAGATACAATGAGAACTTATGGGGCAGTTGGATTAATCCAAACTAGTCGGTAGTCTCATGTGTGTAGTGACTTGAACAAATATTAACATAGTCTTTGTAGTTGACATGTTTAATAAACTCATTGCAATTCTAAAAGAGCTATGTGATGCCCTAGAGATTGATGAAATATGAGATGTCCTAAAGGCTGATGAGATACTTTATAAGTATTCAATGATATGCTCTATGTTGTTAAAATCCTCTAATTTTAGAAGGATTTTTTATGGTCTCTTGATACCAGTGTGTATATGTATACACTAGGTAGTGCAGTATTGTATTGAAAATCTATGAAATGGGCAAAAATAGTTTTGTCATCTCTAATGTTGAAACTCTATACTCTAGTTTTTAGAAACAGAGTTAATAGAAGTTTTGTTCTAGATATTTCAAGGACAAATTGTTAAGTGTATTCTCCAGAAGTGGTGAGAAACAAACTGCATAGATTTTGTTTAAACACTCTTTAATAGTTGAAGAAAGTGTTGAGACCGTTGCTCTTACAATATATTCCAATAATGAATTTTCATCACAAGTTCATTATAAAGGAGATAAGACTAAAACCATTAGATTTGAGTCTCTTTGATTTGTGACCTAGTATGGTTTATTCTTAATCTATTGTTTGAGTATTATAATTTGATATGTCTTGATGTTGTAGTTTCTTTATATCATTCCAAATTTGATGATATGCCTCTCATGACTTGTGTCATTCCAAATTTGATGATACATCAAAATAAAATCGTGTTAGGTATGAGACTATAATATTCCAAAATAAGACGTGTGGTTCTTATCTTCCATGAAAGAAACCATAATTGGACAGGTTCTATGTGTTAGAAACTTGTTGGTGATGTAAAATAGTTTTGTTTTGTAACTGGTACTAAGTTCTTTTGTGTTGAACTAGATACTTGTATAATAAACTATTTTATGATTCAAAACTTAGTGATGATGCATTGTAGTTTGATATGTGGTTGGTGCTAAGTTCTCAGGTGTTGAACTAGACACTTGAACATCAAACTATATTAATCAGAAGCGATTAGTATATTCTTCGAATCTGATTGGTACCTAAGATGAAGAATGAAAGTTTTTATTTTTGCATCATGTTTTGATATGACTTGTACTAAGTTTAGAATGTCTAAACTAGATACTTGTATTATTCTTTAATTGACGATTATTAATTGGAATTCGTTGGGGGACGCCTTACACGAAATTCTATGTTAAATTGTCATTAGAGAAAATTTACAGAAAATGTTGGAACTAGTAGAGATCAGTAAATTTCTTTATTAAGAATGATGATCTATTAGATGAGTAGAATCTTGTGATTATTTGAATCTCTAAGTCTTTCATTTATCTGTTTTATTTTATTCAAATATTATTCACCTACATGTGAACTTATTCATTTGTTGGATTTGTTCTTGATTCAAAATCTCAATTCTTGATTTGGTTTGATTCTGATATGTATGGATGATTTTATTTAAATTTAGTTTCATGATACTTTGGTATTGTGTGTTCATGCATGGTTCATTATTTTTATTTTATATTTAGAACATAGGAGGAAATTGTTGGATAATATGTTCAAAATATAATAATAATAATAATTTGATAAATATTAATTATACTTTATTAATTAACATTATACGTGGACAAAACGTTGAAGGTGTATGAGCCAATATAAAATCCTAATAGGAATGAGTCTATGTTGAGTTCGATAACCTGGTCACAAGGGTATGTATATATATCCTTCTGGAGTCAACAAACTGGGTATTCCAAACTTGATACCTAGGGTGTCATGCTTCAAACAAAATCCTATATACACCTATATCCTTCTTTAATATAATTATTTTCTTATATTTATTGCTTATGCCTCCTAGATTTAACATACACATATCACTAAACTTATATAAGCATATAAATAAAGTCACTAACATGTCATTAACTGCCTATAGCAATATGCACATGTACACACGAGGCCCCCTACTACTTAAAACTTTATTTTAGTTGAAGTCGATGTTACTTGATGAAGTTCATGACCTGAAGGACTTTATGTTACGTACCTTAAGGGTGCTTTCATTTATGAAATGGAAAAAACACATGAATCATTGTTATTCTCCCAGGGAAGATAGAAGTACTAGCAAATGATGCTGAAGAAGACCACAGACATGTAGCTATTAATTTGCAAGCAAAATGGCTAATCCACAATACATCAGGACCTGTGACGTAAATCCTACTAGCATATATCAACTATATAAACTACAAAAATAGCATCTGTCCATATTATATGAAATTCTTTGCTTTAGCAGTTATTTGAGAGTAAAAGTGCGACGTGAGTGTTTGTTTCATTACATAGCGTGTAATCTTTGTACCAATTCAGTTAAATCAGTGGACAAAGCTCTAAGACACCCTAACATAACTCAAATAAACCAAAATATGAAGTCATGAATTATCAATGTTCATCATTGAAACTAAAGCATAAGGATAGAGAGATAGTCAATCCGAGATTGCAAATATACCAGTTCATAGAATGAATGAATAAATGAATAAAAAACAAGCAGACACATATACGTGCATATATTTTGTTTCGTATGAAAATAGAAATACCGATTCCAAGATCAGGATGTATAATGCCAATCTTCAACCTCGAGCTACTTTTTTTATCCATTTCGCTTAAATCTCCTCGCTAATTAAGAGTCTGATACGACATGAAAAAGATGCCGATCGCAATTGCAGGTGGAAGAAGAATCAGGCATAGAAAAAATGCGAACATACTAGAGGTTAGGTGTAATTTATTACCTGATCGCGACGATCATCGAGAGGACTTCAGTTGGAATGACGAAGAAGACGAAGAAGAGAGACAAGCAGTCCCAAAACCCTTGTTATTGATTTTTTTTTTTTTTTTTTTTTAAGTCAGGATCTTTTCTACGATTACGTTTTAAAACAAATTCCTAACATGAAAGTTTTAATTTTGCGAGGAAAAAGAATTAAAAGAAAACTCCACATCCGATTTCAATATTTATGAGTTCTTTCATTAAATGAAAATAAAATATTTAACAAGAAAACTTTGATAAAAATTTTCTTCTAAAACTGATCGGATCTAGATGAAAACTAATTTCAACAAAAAAAGATATCTTTTAAAATATCTTTTGTGTCCCTAATCACAAATATAAGAAAATTAAATAAGAGAAAATAGTAAAATACTTTCAAAATTAAATTTACTTTTCTCAAAGGAATTCAATTCATTTTTCTTTCAAAATATACATATATAGATTTTCTATTTATCTCATCTACACGAGATTTTAATATACCATAATATAGTAACAATATTCAAAAATTTTATTACTTACTTTTGTTAATTTGTTATTAATAGATAATATGTTACTAATATTATATATAATATATATCACATTTATATATAAATAATGATAATGTAAAATTAAAATATCAATCCATATAGATAGTATATTAATGCATATTATAATTCACATTTTAATATATTATAACATATAATACTAATATATATATATATATATATAATACTAATTTAATATTAATATGTTACATATTAGTTTTATAAATTATAATATATTAATATCTTATACTATAATATGGTAATTGAAATGTAATATAATATAATACAAATTATAATAGTATATGCATTAATATTTTGTACTAATATATTAATTAATCACATATATTATATGGTATCAATGAATTTAAATATGAAAAAATATTACTTTTATATTAAATTAAAATATACTTCCTCTGTCCAGATTTACTTGTCACCATTTTACTTTACACGATTATTAAGAAAAATAAAATCTCTTAAGAATACCTATATTAATTTATATTCATTGTTTTAAAAAAATTGCTATTAATTTAATGTTTACATTCTCTAATAATATAAATTAATGCATTCAACAATAAATTTTAGATCATAAATAAGGATAATATCGAAAGAATGTGATAAAGTACTTCCTCCGTACATTTTTATATGTCATATTTGGCATTTATATTTATCCAAATATAATTGTCACACTCAGTTTTATATGTCACATTTGGTATTTATATTTATCAAGATATAATTATCATACACAATATTCAAGGAGAATCTAGAAAAATAATTTTCTATATTATCCTCACATTTAATGCACTAATTTAGTTTACAACATTTATAATATTTATTATAGAAAATGGTAAATATATAGTTTTACATCAACATTTAATGAAAAATGATAATATTAATATTATTTGTTAGTAAGTGTGTAGATTTCAAAAGCGACATATAAATCTGGAGGTAGGGAATAGTATTGAAATATTAAGGGGACAATTAATTTCGGAAAAATTAAAATAGAGGTATGTACAAGTAAAACTGGATGGGGGAGTAATATTTTAATATAAATATATTGTAAATTAGAATTATATAATAGTATAAAATATGATAAATAATATTATAATTTTGATAATTGTAAATAGTGATAGTATAAGCTTAAGTTTAAGGACACATTATTCACAATCCTTCATCCAATTTTAAATTATAGCTACTAATGTAACATTTTTTTTTTCATCAAGATTCTTTCAATATAAAGAGTACAATTGAGTTTAGAAAAATTGATACAAGTGTTCTAAAAGCTAAAAAACTCTCATTTTCTTTTAGAAGTCAAAATGCTTTTTTACTTTTTAAAATGAAATCCTAACGTATAGGTTTTAAGTTGACGAAGAAAAAATATTAAGAGAAAAGTCAAATTTTCATTCCAATTTCAATACTTGTGAGTGTTTTCAATTCATTAGATGAAAAGAAAATGTTCAACAAGAAAATTTTGGCTCTTTTTTTTCTTCAAAATTTTTCATCCAAAAATAACCAAATTTATATGCAAACTAATTTGAATAAGACTATATGCAAACTATCATGTGTGCCTCTAATCACAAATATAAGAAAATTAAATAAGAGAATAAAATAGTGAAGCACTTTTAAAATTAATTTTATTTTCTAATAAGAAAACTCATTTAGATTTTCATTGGCGAAATCTAAAAAAACTCCATTCATGTTCACACGTTTTCTTGAATACACCACTCAACTTTTATTTTTTTCATTTTATCACACTAACGTTACTTAAGTTTTCAACTCGATACATTTTGTCAATAATTACTAACGGATATGCTGATTTGGCAAAAACTTATCCAATGTGAAAAATAAAACGTGGATCGATAGCATGTGACTCATTCTTGTTCCTCTTTTTCTTCTTTTTTCTTAAATCATTTAGGGTTTTATGAGTTTTTTTAAAACATTTATGAGTTATACATTTTGGGGGTTTTCATCATCATCCAAAACAACATACTTTTCAATCCGCTCTAATGACATGGCTTTTAAAAATTTTAAATGTAACACGTTACTCGAAGTACTATTGTGGTCATCTTCAAATGGCATCATTTGCAATTTAAAACAAGGAAACAATTGATTTTATAATATGTTTAAACTACAAATATTCTATTTTGGTCATCTTTAAGTTTCAACCTCTTCAGATAATGAAGAAGTAACAAAATGTGGGAGTGATACAAAGTTGCAGTAAGGTCGAATATTGAAAATTGAACAAGAAAATGCATCTTTCTTTTGTCCAATTTGGAGTAGAATAAGAAAGTAGGAATATTGGCTTAATTAGAAACATTTACAACTATTGATGCTTCTTCCCATGTATATAGTCCAAACATTAATTGAATTTTTCCTGAATCAACTAATTTGTGAATAACAAGAAGAAGATGTTTGTGGGAAATAAGGTGAAGTCACGTGTGTATCATGTGACTAACATTTACCGCACATTCCCTGTTGTCATTCCACATCATTTATTTATTTATTTTTCGTATGCCAAGTTGGATAATTTGTTGCCAACTCAACATTTCTGTTAGTGATTGTGACAGAATATGTTAGGTTGAAAATTTAAGTAATGTTGGTGTGATAAAATGAAAAATTAAAAGTTGAGCAGTGTATTTAAGAAAACATGCTAACATAAATGCGATATATATAGGTTGTTAGACATAAATGATGTTGATGATGATCTAGATATTAGTTAATAATTGTACATTTGTAAATACTTAAGGTACCCTATAAAACTTATTATATTTGCATAAATAAAGCGTTCACTGATAGACAACTCAGTCTGTTAGAGGATAACTTTAACAGCACCAGGCAAGTCATCAGTGGAGAACTAAAAAGGACTTGATAGTGTCAGGGAATGACTGTTGTACTTAAAATGAGTCAATAAAGTATCAGTTATCAAATATGTTAATGTACAAAAAAGAGTCAAGGGAAACCATCAGGGTATAGACATACTATCAAGGATTATCGTCAGGGGATAGTCTATACACTACATCAGTAGATAACATCAGTGGACAACATTGAGTCTTAACATCAGGGAGATAACATCAGTGGACAACATTGAGTCTGAATATCAGGGAATCAAGAAGTACTAATCAAGTTTACATCAAGACTTGTCATCAAGACTTGTCATCAAGTCTATATCGGGGCTTGTCATCAAAGAATCCAAAAACACTGATCAAAGCAACATCAAATCTTGTCATCAAAGGATTGTAAAGACCTAACTCACATGTCATCGGGGATTAAAAAACATTCATTGATACTTGACAAAAAAACAAAATGTATAACTGAGAAGATTTTTCTTTAAAATATGGTGGTCTAATAGCAACCTCTATATTTGAAACACATGAAAAATAGGAATAGAAACAGAAGCAACAACAACCTATAGAGGTGTGGCACGTATACCTTCGAAAGGACAATGATAGGACATATTGTGGTTACGTTGAAAAGAAGCATGTCTTGCACATGAGTTCAAAATTTATTATCCTATATATGTAAGGGTTACTATACGAAATCATAACTGATACACTAGAAAAAAAAAAATTTGTAATAGTTTTTGATATAAATATTCAAAGAGAAAGACGTAGCTAGTGTGTGAGAAAAAAAGTTTTGTAATAGTTTTTGAGATACATATTTAAAGAGAAAGACGTAACGAGTGTGTGAGAAAAAAAGTTGTAAATCTTTACATATTTGTAGCTGTTTAATCATTTTGTGATTATAACAAATTTTCATAAAAACATAAGTTATAATACAAATATTTTAACTTGAATTTTTGTGTATTTATATTAAATATCTTTATTATTTTTTTTTGGATATTGTAGATTTTTTAATTTGTGCTTGTCAAATTTTTAAAGAACTAAAAAATTGTGGTGTTTATATTCAACTCCTTCTATAAATACTTTTGTTCTAACATACGTTTTGGTGATTTTCATTCTCTTTTTTTTTTCCTTTTAAAATTAATTTTTCTATTTTTTATTTTCCAATTCAAAATTTATAAGCAAAATATAAAATAAACTAGTAATAATAAAGATAAGTGTACAACAATAACATGGTACTCTTGTGGTTGACAATTAATGATACATTTATTTAATGTCGTGTAATTTATAAAATTTAATAATTCTATTTGTAATATAAATTAGTAAAAATATTAAAATTATAAAACTTATATTAAAGATTTTTTCATATACTTTGTAATATTTTATTTTAAATTATAAAATTCATAAATTTATTTTGTATTATCTCGTTATATTTCCAATTTTGGAAGAAACCAATTAAAATAACAATTACATTGGTGTTCTATGATATGAACGGAGGTTATGGAGCAGTGCGGTAACTTTTCTTAGGTAGCAGAGGAACTGAAAGGTCGGAGAGAGATGACACCGGGAGAAGAGGCGGCGCCAAAGCTTGTTCGTCTGCTCTACTTCGTCGGCGCCGGATGTAAATCTAAATCAGAACCCCATTCACTTACATTCATCTTCATAATAATAAATAAATTGTTTGACAATTCCCTTTTTTCTTACAGTTATATGCACAGCCGCGATCAACAAATGGAGAGAACTAGAACGCAAGTCTGTTCTTCAACAACAGCGAAAGGATCAATCTCTGAAGAAGCCATCTAATGCTGTCCAGAAGGCTGTCGAATAAACACACCCTTTCTATTAGGGTTTTGTAAGAGATTTTTCAATTCCTTTCTTTTTGTGTGGATATTTTCGAAGTATTTTTTTTTTCAGTGTTGAATTCATATGGAAGATTGATAAAATATTTGATGAATTTCATTTTCTAGTAGTCTCTGATTTTTATTTTTTGTTCTTTTGGTTCAGTTCTAATACTAACTAGAATATTGTATTTGATGCATAAATTATGTTTCTTTTTTGATATTGGAATGTTGTTCGTTGGTAAACATTCAAATATAGAATAGACTGCCTTTAGTCTTTGTGGTAGTGCTTCGAAACAGTTTGCTGTTTGCCAGTGTAACAGCTTTGATTGTAGTAATGAATGGACCAGGTTTCTCTGGTCAAACAAAATGAAATGTAGCTCTCATTGTGGAATGGAGTACTATTTACTTGTGATTAGTTAGAACTAGAAATGTACTTAAAAGGGGCAAGAAAAACTTTTCAGTTAGAACTGAAGATCTACTTAAAAGGGGGAAGAAAGACTTTCTTCTACTGATTCTTGGTTTTTAGCAATGTCCAGGATCTTCTGAAGTGAGCATTGTACTCCCTTTCGAAAAGGTTAAAGTTACGTCTGTCTTCTAAATATGAGGTTCTGTTTCCAAATGACTTTCTAACATGAAAGAGAAATAGAGCAGTGGTAACATGATAGAAATGATGGCATGCCGAAAATCTCAAGATACCCTATAATCTAAAGTTGATTTTTTTTCTTGAATCTCCAATTTCAGTATGGGTTAAAAAATGACAAGTTTATAGGATTTAGGCCTACAAAGAACTTTTGTAGCCTCCCTCTTCACCTGTCATCTCCAAAGTTATCACTTACCATATAATGGTACTTCATTCCCAAACATCACGTCTCAAACTCTATGTAGTGTATACAATGACCCCAATTTTTTTTTTGATTTCTATCTCTAATTGCTTAAATGTTGATATTTTAATTACCTTTAGATGTTCAAAATCTTAAGGTACTAAACTATCTATTGAGAAATCACCTTTCTAGATGCCAGAGAAAATCATTGATGAACCGTGGCCAAGCACCCAAATCAGTTGATGAACCTTGGGCAAACTATTCTCTCATGATTGCACCAGGTCAATGTGGGGGTGCACTATTAAGATCACCTAGAAGAGGTACGTAGTCTTAGTAAGTTGACATGCACGATGGCCTGAGGATAGCTTTACTGTATTACACCCTTGAATTAGATTCAAGGAGGATGAAGAGCCACATAATATCCAAAGTTATCACTTACCATATAATGGTACTTCATTTCCAAACATTGCGTGTGTCAAACTCTAAGGTAGCATATCCAAAGACCCCAAATTATTCTTTGATTTCTACCTCTAATATATTAAATGTTGATATTTTAATTACCGTTAGATGTTCAAAATCTTGAGTTACTAAACTATCTATTGAGAAATCACTTTCTAGATGCCAATGAAAATCACTGATGAACCTCGGGCAAGCACCGAAGTATGTTCTCATGATTGCACCAGGCCAATGTGAGAGTGCACTATTTCTTTTTTTCCTTGTCTGTTATGAAGCAAGTGTTAGGGTCATGTAGTAAGGACAATATTTGGTAGTACAGAATTGGGGTATTGCATATGCTGGTGGTTATATAAATAGTAGAAAGTCGTTTTCTATTTCTTCAAGACTGAATATGTATTGAGAATTATCCAGAAGAGGAGACATGGTCTCTCTGAGTTATCCTTGTTCGTCCAGCTTTATTAATGAAAACTATTGAACGTCCCTCCCAAACTCCCTGTTTGCTGTTGCATTGTTTTGTGAATCTGTTTGTGTTTATTTTGAGATCTAATTTAAGCCCAAGCTTAACAGAGTACTCCTTGCATGAATCTACACAAACCTACACTAGTTATGACAATTTAACTTATGAGCATACACCTCTGCCATAAAGATTCCATGAACTGAACGATCCATGCTCCAAGACACATCGTCAGCTTCCCTCATCAGAATCAGTTTGTTTCCTTTTTTTCAGCATTTAAATCATGTATGTGCTATATGGATAAATTTTTTTCGCGATAACTACTTGTACACTATGAGCTGGCTAGTGAAAACAATCGAACCGGTATCTGGTTTGCCATCACTGCACTAAAGAAAGTGTGTTCTACTCGAAAGAACAGTGCATAATACTTCTAATTCCAGTTCTTGTGGACCTTATTCCTGATAAAAATGTAATTGTTAGTGTCTGAGTGTTTGTAATTTTTCACAGTACTTTGTTAATTTGTTTCTAGTTACCACTTGATTCATATAGTTGAGGTTGCATTTAAATCCATAGTAGTGATATATATGTACAGAATCTCAAGTTGGGAGTCGCGATATGATGCACTGATCTTCTGCTATGTTTTGATATCTCTATTTGCCATAAGTCGAAGAAATAAACAGTGCGATATTGTGCAGACTGCAATAGTGATATCACATTGCTTGGCTTGAAAGTTTATATTAATGTACATTGGCTATCAATTTGAACACCTTTTGAGAGACCCTGCAATTTAATTTTTGAATTCGATAGCTTTTGCTCGTCACATTTTTCTGTTGTTGGCTGCTTGGAAGGTTTTTTAGACAGAAGCCCAGGGGCTTAACCATGTTTTTCTCCGGTTGGAAGGTCTATTTTTAAGGTCATAACTCATTTCACGCTTATGCTGTTGTTATCGACGTCGTTTTTTATTTTTTATTATTTTTTTTGTTGTTTAATCATCTCCAGAGGTTAGTCTTGGTTTTTTCTACTGAAATCTATTTAGCAATCCTGTTGGTTGTGTTGTTTGAATTCCAATAGCTTATTCAAGCATCAATTTTCAGGCATTTGCTTTTGTTTGTATTCATTTACAGTTTTAGACTGAATCAACGTGTGCCTTGCATTTAGTGGGCCATTTCCGAACCTTCTGGTTTTGTTTTCCTTTCGTCAACAATAAAAAATTGTTGCCTCTACTTAAAAACTTTGGGTGGGAGCAAACAATGACTATACATCCAATATGAATCTTCTCAATTTATAAAATCTATAATAATTAGCATAAAAATATTTTGTGGACTCCCAGGTTTGAAAAAGTTCAATGCTTCACCTACTCAAAATATGAAGACTCCAATATGGATTTTCAACTTTCATCAGTCACTTTATGGGTGCTCCCAAATTTAATACGTGGGGAGATGATCCCTCTCATGTCTCGTGAAATTCATGAAAAATGAAAATTTCTACGTTTCATGTTAAACGTAAATTTCAAATGACACAATTGTCATATTTCAGATAATAAAATGTGAACTGACATTACAGATGTCAAGTGGCGGTGCACAAATGCGTGAGAAGGAGACATTATTCATCAGTAAAGTTTTTAATAATGTCATAAAGCATGATCGTGTCGTCTACTTGGATCAATATTTCTTAATTTAATTGTTTACGTGTGGACTATTGTGTACTTTTTTTTTAATGCAAAAGTCAATATATCATAACTTCGTTTTAGGTTGGTTGAAATAAAACGGGATAAATGTTTATCATTTATATATAAATTCATTATGTATTTTATTTTGTTCAACAAAATTAAGTATTGTTTCATTTGAAGTCTTTTGGTCGTGTTCATCATTTCTTTCTCCTTTCTAAATTTTCTCATTTTCTTCTCATCATCTTTCTGTTCTACTTTTATTACTCATCATCCACTCTATTCTCAATTTGTCCAAATATTTGAAGTAATAAAAAGTACTCCTTACCTTTCAAAATTAAAAATATATATCAATTTACACAAAATAGGTTTGCGAAATCTTATAATTTAAAATTAGAATAAATTTTTTTATTATTAAAAATTTTAAAATAAAATATAATAAAGTAAATGAGGAATAATTTTACATACAAACTTTTATATTTTGATATTTTTATAAATTCATATTATAAATAAAATTTTAAGATTCACAAATGTTAATTAATCCCAAGTTTCTCATAAACACTGTGATTTTGAGAATGGGATGGAGGGGGTACTTGATATGACAATTAAATTCAATGCATGTACTCAACTTTATACATTTAATACTTCGCCTCGTTTTGGAATAGAGGGGGTACTTGTGATTTTTGTTTTTAGTTGTTTTGGGTTCATATACTCATACCGTAATGTTTTAATTAAATCCATATGTATTACACATTTAAAATTTAAAATTATGGACAAAAGGGAGATTCGCTTCTTTGTGCCGTTAATTAATTCAGAATGTGAGAATTCTTCTGTCTGAATAATTAATTAGTCCAATCTTAGAAATATTAAACAAATGAATGTTTTTAAGTTCGAAAAAATTAAATCATGTTCACTGTTTGTCCTGTTCGGTCAATGGGAATTATATATGCCAAAATCCAACTACTACACACGCGTACAAGAATACTAACTTATTATTTTCAAATAAAAGAATCATTTGATTAATTTATAAGAAATAGATAATCTAGTTTATTTCGAGTTTGTACTTGGTGATTCATTGAAAACCTTGAGTCAATGATAATCTGATCTGCGTTTTAAATTGTATTCACTATCTTTCGCGCAAAAGAAATTGAAATTTCAAATTTGTAATTTACATAAAAATAATAAAAAAGATAAATATTATCGTATAAGTTAAATCGATTCTAACTTCATGATTCATCCATGGTCCTCCATCCCCATAAACAAATAAACCATTCAAAAAAATCTATACCTAAGATGTATTTTCTTTTTCATATTTTTCCTAAATCTGATTAAACAAATTTTCCTCCTCCAATAGAAAGATAATAAAGTTGATTAGATTAATGAAAAGTTTTAAATATATATATATATATATATATATATATATATATATATATATATATATCGACATGTAATATTATAAATATTCATTAATTATTTTGTTACACCAAACTAATAAAAAAATCATTTCATTTATAATATCATAAATGAAATGGTCGCCCGTGCCTGGCCTCAGTTTGTTCAAGTACATTTACCAATAGACAACATCGTAGAGAACTTCTTTAAACCCCACCCCACCACTACCACCAACCGATATATAGAGAGAGAGACTATATCTTCTTCTTCTCTTTTAAGAATATCATCACAAATAAAAATCATATTCAAATAAATTACATATATTAAGAATTAATTTTAATAGAGAGAGACTATGTCTTCTTCTTCTTCTTCCTTTTTAAGAATGTCATCACAAATAAAAATCATATTCAAATAGATTACATATATTAAGAATTAATTTTAATATTAATTATATTATTATATGAAAGGAGAAAGAAAGTTTATACCAAATGAGAAGAAAATTTCATTTATAATAATGAAAAATATGTTTTGGCACTAAAAGAGAAGAAAGTCCTATTCTAAAAATAATATATCGCAACTATTACCAGTAAAACTTGAAGCTACAAAGTTTCAATACATCTAATTAATAAATTAATTTCATAACAAAGTTTTAAAAAAATTAACTAACAACAAATGCCCAAGAGGCCAAAAGACACTCATTAACTATTTATGTATTGTACCTTCATGGATATCCGATAAAAAGTATTTATATATTAATAACACGTATAATTAAAATAAATTTATTGATTACAAAAATAAGTGAGAATTTTTCAACTTTCAACCGCTAGTAATTAACTACTTCATTCATTTTAAAATATCACATTATTAAAAATATTACTATTCAGATTTAGAATATCAAATATTTAAACTACTTTTAAGCTCAAGTTAAGATAATCTTATTTATTCCAATCAAAATAATACATATATTATACACATCTCTCTGAGGAAGTAGTACTTTTATCTGTTTACTAGAGCAAAAATTACATGAGAAATGTGATAAAGATCTACATTTGGTTTCACTTCAGGTTCATGTATAACAAATAAACTATTTAGCATATACATATGGCTAATTAGCTAGGAGAAACATGAATTGAAACTAGGCTTTATGTAGCATAGACCTGTACATCTTCTACAGCTGATAGAGATTCCCTGTTGTGAGGTTTCAAGAGGGTTTCGTGCTGACAACCTGAAGGCATGATCGGTCGGATGTTGCCCGGATTCAATGGGAAAAGAAATTTGTAGTATCCATCCATGACTGCTCCAAGATTGCAGGTTGCTGCAACTTTTGGAATCTATGCAAAAATTACACACTTAGAAGAGCAAGAAGCAAGTGATGCACAAAACCTATGATTTGATAAGAACCAAATACTGTTGATTTCAGCATATTCCACCAAGCATTAATACATGAAATATTACTCTCTTATGCCTAAATAATTGAAATAGCAAACAGATGCCATAGTCATTGGCAAGGATCACCCAAAACTGTCAGTTTTGAAAATTCTTTTTCATTAGCTGAATCTTATTCTAGGAAATTATATACAAAATTTACCATATTTACTGAACAATTATGAAAGTAACATTAATGAGCAATATGAAGATTAGCCCCTGCTTAGATATACACAAATACATGCCGATACAATATGTATAACATGTCATTATGTCGGGATGATTATAGCATATGTTACCTGATAAATATCTCGCATATAGCCGTGAAGATTGGGATACTCAACAAGCTTCTTCTTTGTGCACTTAAACAGCACATTGTAGACGATATCAAACCGAATCAAAGTAGTAAACAAACATACATCAGAAAGGGTCAGCTTATCTCCACATAAATACCGTGAACCACCTAAGTGATCATTTACCATATCTAATGTACCAAACAGCTCGTTTACTACATTGTCATAAGCTTCTTGACTTTGTGCAAACCCACATCTGCAGAATGCATCAAACAACAATAACACAACATAAAAAGCCTATAAAAGCTAGACAAATTCTGTGAAAAAAATAAAATAAAATAGAATCTTGCAAGTACCCTCATCACCTATAAACGCCATTATAGCAAATGATTCAATGTAAATGTACATATGCAAACTACAAAAGGTTCATGAGTATGTAATATTTTCTGCCCACATTACCTATAAACACCATTATTAACACTTGGGTATATGATTGCATTCCATTTATCTATATCTTTCTTCAATGAAGGAGGTGAAAGGTCCAAATTAGGATTGAGGGCAATATCATTGAAATCCGAATTGAACAATTCAATAATATCATAACTCTCATTGCACACTACATCTTTCTTCTCCGCATTCCAAAGCATGGGCACTGTGGACCGGCCACTATAACCGCCGGCCCGGAGCTTATAAACCTCTCTAAGGGTTTTACAGCCATTGACATTATCTGAACCAGGGACAAGCTTATCCCTATTCGGAACAGGGGCATCCAAGAAAATCCAAGAACCATCAATCCCCGGAGAGGCAATTGAAACTGGAATTGAATCTTCAAGACCCTTAAGGGCTCGAACAATGAGGGTTCGGTGGGCCCAAGGGCAAGGCAAGCCGACATAGAGGTGGAGGGTTTTGGGAGTGATGGGTTTTTGGCGGGGGAAGTGTTTGATGCGGAATTGGGAGGTGGGTCGGGTATAACTTCCAGATGGGTCGGATGGGGCGAGCTGGGACATCATGAGGTGCCATGTGGTGGACCAGGTGGAACGGACGGTGGAGATGAGGAGTTGGGGTGGGAGGGAAGGGCCCCAGAGGAATTTGGTAATGCTGGTGAGGAGGTTAGGGTTAGGATTTTCCGGCGGCGATGGTGGTGGTTGCTGGAGGCGGAGGGAGATTATGGGGCGGAAGTGTAATTTAGTGGGTTTGCGCTTGGCGGGTTTTTTGGTGAGCGCGGTGGTGGTGGGAATGGGGGAGATGAGGAGGGAACTGAACATTATTTTTGGTGTGTTTATTTGCCAAGGATGCTACCACCAGGAACCATCATCACTCACTGACATCAAGATAGAAGAAGGGTAGTCGTGTCATTTTCACAGAAATCACAAATGAACTGTGCCAATTTTATTTTTAATTATACTCATTTCCTTTTAACATTTGTAAAAGTTGTCTAATGCTTTTTGCGAAAGATTACGATTAAAATTTAATTTAAATTTTATTGATTAGATTATAAAATAATTAATATTATAAAATATATTAAAATTTTAATAAAATAAACATTTTATTATGCGAAAATATTATTATATTCTTGTCATAATTTAAATTTTAAAATTTCACAATCTACTATAAACAAAATGAAATGTTGCACTTTTCGTGGTTAAAATTAGAATTTCACAATTTAGTATAAACAAATGAACTATATTAATTTTATCTTTTATTAATTAAGCATTTGGTTATTAAAAAAATTATCTTAATGTTTTTGTCATCATTCCTAATTAAAAAGAAAAAAAAAATTCCTCACATTTTCATCTTCCTTCATTTTCTCCTATAATCAGTGGCGGATTTATATGGGGACGAGGGGGGACTACGCCCCTCCTGAACTTTAAAAAAAATAAATTATATATAGAGTATTTTTATCGTTTCAAAATTAAAAATATATTTATTAAAATTAAAAATACATTTACTTAATTTTAAAAAGAGTTTAATTTGAAATTGAGATATGTTACGCAAAATAGATTACATTTGTGTAATATTTTTATTATATAATGATATTACTTTTAAAAGTTATCATTACAATACTTTTATTTTATCATCAGTTGAATATTACAAACAAATTTCTTTTGAAAAACTAATCTTTTGTATAATAAATTTCAATCAAATATGCAAACTTAATATTAACAAAAAAAACTTGACTCTTTTGTACAACATAAGTAATATGTCACTTTATTAAATATATCTCTAAAATATTACTCCCTCCGTCTATGTATAAATGACATTTATTCTTTTTTTGAAATTTCCAAAATAAATAACCACTTTCTAATAATAGTACTACTATTTCAATCATATTTTACAGAATTTGCCCTCAACTTTGTTTTGGAATATACAGTAAATATAATTATATTGGGAATAGAAAAAGAGTTTGTTTTGAATTAAAATTTTCTGAATTTACCCTATAATTTGTTTTAAAGTAAAATTTTTCTTAATATGTGTGCTCAAAAAAAGAGGTCTTTTATTTAGAAACGGAGGGAGTATATTTTAAAATTAAATTTAGTATTCTTAACATTTAATAGTTTTGAAGTACATATTATGAAGTGTATAAAGATTACTGTTATATATAAATTTTTCGATGTTCAAAGTATAATTTATTTTTTGATTTTAGAATAATACTATATTTTGAAACGAAAATATTATAATTTGATAAATTTCGGAACGAAAACTAAAAAATAGTAGAGTTATATTGTGAATATTTTAAATTCAATAATTTTATTATTATAATACACTATCATATTAACAAATTCGTTTTTATAACGCATTAAAAATTTTTGGTCCCCCTTAACGAAAATTCTGCGTCCACCACTGCTTATAATCACTCTCTTTTTTTCTCAATGTAATTTCTTCAATTTTTACCATTTATGACTTATTTTTCGATCTCTAATTTCTTTCATTTTTTTAACAGCCAAAAAATAAAAACATACTTAAAACTATATAAATATAAGTACATCAGAATCTGTTTATAGATGTATTCATATTAGTTTATCTCCATTACATAAACTACTTCTAACACTTAAAAATCAGACATACTTAATTTCATGCTTGATTTAATTATAAGTAAATATATAAAATCTTAATTATTGATAAATTAAATACTAACGAGTAATACTTACAATGTAGTTGCACATGACAATTTTGTAATCATGAAAATTTAGTATAAACATGAGATTCACTATACAAACCATTAAATTATTATTTTTTTAACTGTATAGGAGGCCACACATTAAAAATACGTAAACAATAAACATTTATGCCGGCCGTAAACAATAAACATTCATCTTCTTCTCTAAAATAATACTCTCTTCCTTCTAAAAATGAAGATATATTTTTTAAATTATTTTTTAAATTGTTCCAAGATTAAAAATACGACATAATAAATGATTTATTTGAGATTCTCCAACATAATTTTAGAAACGGATTTGTAATTGTTTTCTTAGGCCTAGCAGTCGGTGCAAGCGACCTCTTTGACTTGGGTTTAAATGAGTGTCTCTTAGTTACAATTAGCATCACTTCAGTTCTCTCAAGTCCCTAGATTACTTTTAATTTTATCGAGTTCTATTTCTGAGTGGAGAAGATACCACTTCAACTTTATCATATTTTTCCTGTTAAAAAAAAAATGACTTAAGTAAAAAGATTTTTTGTTTCAAAAAAAATAACTCAAATATATTAATAAAATATAAGTTTACTATTTTAATTTTACAAGTTGACATATCTTCTTTTCGAAAAAAATAATAAGTATAATTATTATATTTAAATATTATTATGTGTAACCACTATAAAAAATATATTGGTAACTTTATTTCTTTAAAATATTTTTCTTAAAAGTGTGCAAATTGTACTTAAACCATTCTTTTCGGGAGGGAGATAGTATTTATAACTCGGATCTTTCTATCTAATAGATTTACCCGGAAATTTAGCATAAAAAAAAATAGAGATACACTTTTATTTTAGGCTATAAAAAGTCATAAAATTCTTTAAATAACATTCAACTATTTCACTACTTCAATTAATTCTACTATCTCTCTACTATTTCAACTAACTCCACTGTTTCAACTACTTAGTGATTGTTACCATAACTACCATACTAATAGGAATATATTTTAAACATAAAAATGACTATTAAAAATTTTTATTTTAAAAATATATTTATAATTGTGGAACGGAGGGAGTATGATAGTATATTATGCTATATTTGAAATTTCAACCTATTATCATTGTAATTAACCTAATTAGAGGCTAAATCTGTCAAAGTATCAAATATAAATTTATTTTTTTCATAAAAAAAAATTAAATGTATTTCGAGGAATATATTATGGCATTTTGCCCTTTTCTTTTCTTATTTATCTCTTATATTACGAGAGAAAAAAAAAGCACCTAAAAGACTAAAACTTCTGGCTTGATAGTGAAATCACGTTTGGTGGTGGAGACTGGAAAATTATATATTCCATAACTAAACACAACTTGAAACCTAATTAGCACCGTTCTTGCCAATAATTATGCATTGCATAAAATTGTACGTAATACCACCTGAGATTTTATTTTTATCGCTATTAATTAGAGATTTGGATTTCATAATAATTATCTGGCAATTATAATAATTTTGCATCGCAGTTTTAAAAAAAAAGTATTGATTTTCAAACGATGGTACTTTTTAAAAAAAAATATATAACCCTGTATCCTACTAGACCTTTTATTCTTCTTCTTCTTGTTGTTATTCTATTGTAAAAGGACAAAGACATGTCTGTATTAATTTATGAAATCATTATTGGTCCAAATAAGTACTACATTTTAATTAAAAGTATGGGATTGTTTATTGTAGCAAATTTTTAAAAACATTATTTACAATTAAAGATTTTAAAAGTCTACTAATTATCTAGTAATTCTAAAATATATAGGTAAATTATAAAGTCAACTATTAAAAATTTACTTGAAATGACATCTAGATAAATTAAAGTCAATTATTTAAAATGAAAAATAATTAAATAGATGCATATAACTCGATCGAGTCAACATACGAGATAATTGCACTGAATCAACTCACTCAATTACTAACCAAACGAGGGTTTACAAAATACGAGTTTTCAAATAATATATAATATATAATATATATTGAGTGATTGATATATTAATTGGTGTAATTTATTTCAAATTAAATTTCAAAAATTGTAAATTTTAACAATGTAGTTCATATAATAAGAATCTGAAATATATCAAAAAATTAAACTACTCCCTCTATTTTTTTTGGTTGTCTCTAACCATATATAACATATATAAAAATTTATTTAAAATTACGTAAAAATAAATAAATCAAACAACGATTAAAAAAATGATAAGATGATAAAAGTATTAAATTGTGACATCATCCGCATCTAAATACCACCTTAATTACTCTTTCATACTTTTAACTGCAAATAAACTCTCACATCATGGATCTCATATGGATTTTCTTTGCTTAAGATTTCTTTTATATATCATTATCTAAATCTATTCCAAAAAATTATATCACTTATCCAATTGTCCTGTTTAATCCTATATCCATAGTATCATAACTAAAAAAAGAAAAAAATCTTATCACCAAGCAACAAACATAAATAAATAAATAAATTACATAAAATAACTTTAAAAGAAACAAACATAAAACAAAAATTCCAAGGAAAAAGTCAAAAATGTGATACCGGGTGCATCTCCCTCATGTTTCAGACCAGTCAAATTAGGACAATTACGTCAAATCCATCTTTTGCATTCTCATTCGTTTGTTATTTAAATATCCAAAACATCCAGTCACTTTATCACTTTCTCACACTTATCTTTCAATTTTCCTTTACAATTTAATAAATAAAAAATTATTCTTTTTCATAAAATAATTTTAAGATAAATTTCTATTTATTTATTTCCCCTTAAATCATCGTCTTCTTTCTCTCTCTATGTTAATCACCTTCTTCAGTCTCTCTCTCTCTAAAGGAAATGTCACAACGAAGATCGTTTCTCTCTCGGCGATTCAGTTCTCAAACTTTCTCTTTCACAATTTCCAAATCGTTGAAAGAATTCAGATTCTCTCAGCCGGTACACACTTGTAATCTCCGCGACGACGACGAGGACGGCGCCGCCTGCGACGGCCGCCGGCAAGGCGGCGTTGGATCGGAAATTGTGGATCCGGAATCCTTGAATGGGGTTTCGTGGGCCTCTATGCTGCCGGAGCTACTTGGAGAGATAATTAGGCGAGTGGAAGCGAGCGAAGACCGGTGGCCGCAACGCCAGAACGTCGTCGTTTGTGGTTGTGTTTGCAAAAGGTGGAGAGAAATTACAAAAGAGATTGTTTCGTCTCCTAATCAAAGTGGCAAGATTACTTTCCCTTCTTGCCTTAAACAGGTCTGACTGTTTCTCCATCAATTTCTTGTTTTGATGTTTAATTTGTGATCCGGGCTTTGAATTGCCTTTGATTTGTTTGCAGAATAACGTATGTTGTTTATGAGTTTGTAATTCAAGTAGGAGTATTTACACGTGCACACTAGAACATTGTAGCAGAAATCTGAAATTGGGCATTTTTGATATAGAAAGAAATTCCTACATTATTGAGTTAGAGAGTACCGTTGATTGAAATTGCTGCTCCTCATGGATCGGATTGTTGGTCACTTTCTTAATTACTACTTTTTTATTGGAGTTTAGCATAAAATATATGGCGAGTGACTAGTAGTAAGTACATAATGCTTAGTATATTAGCATTTGCTTTGTTGGATAAGTTGGATAACTTGTAAAGAAGCTACAGTCCAGATGTTATGATTGTTTGTTTTCTGTCCTTGAGCCCATTTGGTGGACCACCTTTTTTGAACTTTTGGAAAGGAAACACTTTCATATAGGAAAGTAAATATTTTGGAGTTTGGGAACTCTTGAAAGCACAAAATATCCATAGACACTTAGCTGCAGAAGCATCTCTAAAGGAAGTGGAAGTTTGGTGCTTTGAAACTCTAGCAAGCCATTCATTCTATATATGTGAAAACAACACATGTTTGTTTTACGTTGTTGTCATTTATTTTCTAAAGAATGCTTTACATTCTGGTGCTGAATGCGGTTCCAAGTTTTCTTATATGAAAGCATTTTTATTGAGAGTTCTATAGTTGACAGGATTCAGCTCACCAATAACCGGGACCATTATTCCAGATTTTGTTGTGGCGTTGTAAACTGAGATGCTTGTAGTGGTATAAAGCAGCTGGACTAAATCACATCACTTCAACTTTTATGAAATTAAAGTAACCATATCAAATGACATCTCTCATAATTATCTTCTGAAAAATTTTGTCCCCCTATGGTTAGAGGAAATTCAAATAGGAAATTCTATTTTACAGCCTTTGTGATTGAATTCTGGTCCTGCTCCTACTCAACAATCTGACATATTATCATATTTATATTACAATTCTTTAGCCGATGATTTTGTCTGAATAGGTTTTGTTTATTATTCATTGTTTAAACTAAAATATTTTCTGTTGCAGCCTGCTCCCCGAGATGTTCCACTTCAATGTCTCATAAAAAGGAACAAGAAAACTGGGACTTTTTACCTTTCCCTTGCACTTACCCCAAGTAAGTGTCTTTGCTTGAGTGTTTTTATCAATAGTATGTGAAGACATTAGTATTTCAGAGTTTATTTATATACTGATTTCACAACTAGTTGTAGTTCCGCAATTTCCCGCTTATAATACACTGGTATTGTCAGGCTCATCTCTCTCACTCACACACACACAAATTTATTCATTTATGAGTCTTAACTCTATCAAATTGGTGGGGTTTGAACAGTGAATTTGTGTATTCTACTTGAAGTTCTCTGAAATGCTGGAATGCAGTTTACTCCTCAGACTTGGTGCTTGTTCATTTACTACTTCTTACTTATGTATTAAAGTTAAAATCTACATTAGATCTATGACTAACATGTAATGCAGACCTTACCATGATTGTGCCATTTAAGATTTACAGTTTTTTTTAAGGAAGCCATATGCCCATAGGCTTCAATTAATTTTAGTAGAGTTGGAAATTAATTGCCATGTTTGCTAAAATCCCTTGCATTAGGTTCCAGTATGACCTGATCAGCTGTTAAAAAAAATGAAATAGTGAGATTAACAGTTTTGTCTTTAAGCTATTGATATCCTTTCAAAATAATTTTTCATCGGTAAAAGAAAGAGTGATAAAAGAACACCTGTAGGCCAGATTATTTACTTAATTTAATTTTCTAGTGTGGTTTTCTTGTTTCGAGGGGAAAAAATCTGCATGTTTTTGCTAGTGTTAGTTGTCAAAATAAGGTTATTGAAAAGGCCACAGTTAACAGAATTTAATGCGACTATCAAACAAGTACGTATACTATGTCACCATGACTGGTGATTAACTGGAGCACCAGACAATGCTTCATGACATTTGGCTTTCTTAAGCTATTATGACTTGTAACACTTTTTGACCTCTATTATCCTTTAATTTGGCGTGATATAAATTAATACTACCTCCGTCCCAAATTAAGTGGCTTGGCTACTATAGCGGCATACACTTTTATGTTAAATTTACTACGTGTTAGATATTTAAATAAATTTAATTTTTTTTATGGTATTAATCTTCATCCCCAAAGCTTTATTTCATTATTTTTATTAAATAAAATAAAATATTTAACATAGATTAAACTACATCTAAAATTATGTGCAAAAAGTGAATTAAGCCACTTATTTTGGGACCGAGGGAGTACAAGCGTAATGATAGATCCCGTGTGATTCACTTTTTGCAGCATTTACGGATAAAGGGAAGTTTCTATTGGCAGCACGAAGGTATAGACATGGTGCTAACACTGAGTACATTATATCACTTGATGCTGATGACCTATCACAAGGAAGCAATGCTTACGTTGGAAAATTAAGGTGAGTCAAATATTTAAAGGAGAACAAAAGAGAAATGGTGACAAGAGGCACCTTATATAGAGTTATTTGTTCTGTGCACTTTTGTCATTTCACAGATACATTTGTGCTTTTATTTTTACTTAAGAGGTTCTTTGTTCAGTATCAGTGTAAATATTCAATGTGTTTTTAGCTTCTTCATGATTTATTTAAAATTGCTGGAGGCAGTCTCAAATTGAACTTCACTCAAGTTATGAGCATTAAGTGCTGGAAAGTTGTGTTCATCAATTAGTGATAACATAAAATGAATTCATGCATCCCATTTGTATGCTGAATGAAGTGGCCCGATTATAAAATCTAAATAAAGCAGTAATGTTCTAAATGCTAATTGATATTGTTTCACCTTCAACATGGTAGCAGATGTCTTTACTTTTTGGGGTACTCTCTCATGTTCAGACATGGATTATTTTTTAGTGGTATAAACATCCCACTGGCTTGTAGTTAAAATGAATCTCGTTTCTCCAAGTTGTATAGCGTACATGTGCTGTTAAACATTCTGGAATTTAAGTCCTAATACCTACTCAACCAACTTAAGATTTTCTGGTATTCAGAAGACCCAGAGAATTAGTTTAACGGTTAAAGGCAGTGTTTTTATGTGACGAAACTTGGAACATAAATGCTTCCGCAGATAAGCTGGAATTATAGACAAGGGAAGCCCAGAACTGGTTTTTATCGATTTTCCCCAATTCTGCTCTTTAAGTGCTCCAACTTGGAGTAGGAGAATGTATCTTTTCAAATGCTAGCCGTTGTCCTTTGAGATGGAGTATTATAGACCAGGCTGCTGCTGTTGCCGTTGAAACACAGAGAGACACAAACACACACACATATCTACATCCAAAATAGCTACTTTGCATGACCCTAACTTAGTCAAACAAGATCATGACCCACAATCAAGGTCAATCCAAACTAGCTGGAGATCCATTTAATAAATTGGTCCCAACTCTGAAGGCTACATCGTTGTATCATCATAAAAATGGGTGTGATCTCTATTGTTTCTGGCCATTGACCAGTACATTGCTTCTTTTTCCTTTTCTGCTCAGGTTCGTTCTGGTGTGTTTGGTCTGTGGCATCGGTGGTTTTGGATTGTGAATTGTGTTGCTATGGAATCTAGTTGGTCTCTGGGTTGTGGTGATTTGGGAGGAGCTTAGAGAGTTTACAATGGGAAATGTTGATGATGCTAGGGATTGGTTAGAGGCTGTGTAGTTGGTGATATCTGTTGTCTGTATTGGGTGAAGGGAGGTTTGGGAGAGAGGAGCTGTATAGCCTGTACGATAGACTTGGTCTGCGGGTAGTTATCATCAATATACATGTATATAGATACATACTTATACAGATCAGACGGATAGCCAGGCAGAGGGACAGGGGAAGGAAGTAGGAGGGATGGAGGGAGGGACGATATCAAATATTGAAATAAAATTATGAGAGTGGGTATGTAAGTTATGTGCCTGGTTGGATATATCCATTATCCAGGTCTTTTTTGTTGTTTTCTTTTCCATTTGGTATTGCTTGTTAAGCGTCTGAGGGCCCAATTAGTGGTAAACGAGGCGTTATTGTTGATGTTGGTCAGTTTTGTCTTTTGAAACATATCAGTTGTCTCATTTTCAAGCTAAATTGTGATGGAACATCCTTAGTATGGAGAAGCATATGATTTCGGTAACTTAAGAAAATGTTTTAATTTGTAATACTGTTCTATTATGCTACACAGTCATACATATTTTGCTAGTTTACATGATGACAGTTGAAATGAGTTTTGTTAACTTGGTCTTATTATTTGGTGTCTACTTTTTTAATTGATGCTTATATCCATAATTTGCAGTTCGGATTTCCTTGGGACCAACTTTACCATCTATGATAGCAGGCCTCCCCACAATGGTGCAAAGCCATCAAGCAGTAGAGGTGGACGTCGTTTTGCAAGCAAGCAAATAAGTCCACAAGTTCCTGCAGGGAACTTCGAGGTTGGGCAAATCTCGTACAAGTTTAACCTGTTGAAATCAAGAGGCCCTAGGAGGATGATATGTTCACTTAGGTGCCCATGTTCAGATGAAACTGTTACCGATAAGCCTGAGGATGTTTTCAGAATGAAGAAACCAGAGTCTGCTAATACTGGACAAACAGTACTAAGAAATAAAGCCCCAAGGTGGCATGAACACTTGCAATGTTGGTGCCTAAACTTCCATGGCCGGGTCACAATTGCATCGGTGAAGAACTTTCAACTGGTTGCGACATTAGATCAAAGCCAGCCAGGAGGAAAGGGTGATGAAGAAACGGTCCTCCTGCAGTTTGGAAAAGTAGGCGACGATATCTTTACCATGGATTACAGGCAACCGTTGTCAGCATTTCAGGCATTTGCTATTTGTCTAACCAGTTTTGGTACAAAACTGGCCTGTGAGTAATTTGTTGTTCTCTTGTATGTGAATTTCGCCAAACCAGCGCCCCCTAATTTGTTGACATTATAAATGCTGGTCCAGAAAACTTCGTCGCCCAATTTTTTAATTTTATTTTTAACTGTAATTCCTTTCATATGACTCCTGTTTTCTGGATCTTTTTATTTTTTTTGTGGGATGTATATATTATTGATGTAGCTTTGGCGTAAGTGTTACCATGTCCAGTGATCTGTTGGCGTTGGTGTGAGTACTGAGGTTAGCAAAACAGGGTTAACAAAGCTAGCATCCATGGTCGAATTTTAGCTTCTAACGACCCAACTACGTTTAGTTTAAAATAAGTACTCCCTCCCTCCCAACCCACCCAAAATATAGGTATTTAAAGATTTTTAGGTATTTTAATAAGAAATGAGTTATTGTTCTTATATTTGTTATCAATGATAGTTTTAAACTACTAAATCACTCTTCATTGTCTATATTATGCAGCTGGAAATATTTTGAATCAATTACTCAATGGGTATTTTAAAGATGATTTTTCTTTTTTCTTTCTTGAATGACTTACAAAATGGAAAAAGTAAGAAAATTTTAAAAAGATCCATCTGAGAAGTAGAAAATTCTAAAAAGATCTATTTGGGTAAGGGTAATGTACTCCCGTGATCATTTTTATTTGTCTGTCTCAGAAGTTTTATTAGGAAATGATATAAAGAACTTGGTTCTTCTCTATTATCTCTTTCTTTCAATTTTCCTCAATGTATCTTATATTTCTTAGTAAAATTTATTTTACATAATTTTAGTTGTACATATAGAACATGAAAAAAATATAAGGTGTACTAAATTTCATATAATTTGACAATATAAAATATATTCATCTTAATACTTGAAATTTGATGCTGAGATTTGACAATTTTTTAATTGTTAAAATTATGTGTTTTACTTTGTTAAATTATATAGATACTCCTTGGACATTTCTCTGTTAAGTGAGGAGCTATTGTCTTACTGGATTACTCTCTCGTGGATCACTTGGGCAGCCGAACTGCTACAATGTTAGAAAACTCGGCAGAAGTTCGTGGTGTCCGTGAGATGAAAACTTTGTTAGGAATTCCACGAGATGTATCAGACAACTGAACTTGATAGAACAGAAGAGATTACAGAATTTTTCAACCAAACCAACTGTGATTACAACCATCTCACAGTTTATCGGATTCAGCGTCACCTTTCTCATGAAGAGGAGCTCGGTGATCCTCTTTCTCTGTAACTCTGAGGATACGTCTTGCAATGTTTCTTGATATCATTATGAATTTGAGAGAATTGTGCTATAGGTTAACAACGATATTTCCGCAAGATTTTTCCCTCACATGAACCGCAATCCATGTGACAGACTAATAAAAATATCAATTCTTAAGAATTTGTTTATTACAGATGGAAGAGTTTGATCATTAGTGTAACACTAATTTTTCTTTCTTTCTTTCTTAAACCCAGCCTTGTTAGGTGAATAACGCTTTAGTTAGCCAAATATGCAGAAACTTTAAATCAGAAATATCTCCTGGCTATTTTAAAAGGGTATGGAACAGCCGACAGGCTTCGACATGAAAACAAATCCACATTGCACCAAGGCAACTCGCAACCATCCCAAATTTTTACCAAGACGCACAAGCGTACTTTAAGAAACGAGAAAATGAAAAAAGGTTTTGTACATTCCACCACTTTTTTCTAAGACACGGGAAGACCAGACATTCTCAAGGAGTCGACTCATCTTTCATTAGACCAGACTAGAAAAGGGAGTCGACCTATTCTTCTCTATAATTGTCTACTTTTTTCCTCGCAGTTTCGCGCCAAGAGCCCTCTCCAGTTTTGTGATTATCTGCTGGTTTGGTATGGCTTTTCCAGATTCATACTCCTGTATAACTTGGGGTTTCTCATTTATCATCTGCATGCCAAAAGAAAAAGGTAAGCATGGAGGTTATACACTCTTCCTTACATGCAATAAAGAATACCAGCCAGTGCAAAAATGAAGGCAGAGAAAGAAATAAAGTTGGGAAGAAGGGGAGAACTTTGAAGGAGAAAGAGACCTGAGCAAGTTGAGCCTGGGTGAGTTTCTTCTCATTCCGAGCATGCATGATGGCTTTCTTCAATTCAGTAGGCACCTTTTCATCTGCGAATTAAGGTCAAATAAACTAGGGAAGCCTTAATCCATATAACATATCAAGCAATGCTAGAAAACATTAAACTACATGCATAGATGAGCTGAAACAGTAATACAGAATAGTACATTCAAAAGGTCACTCATCATTGATGAAATTGCTCAAAGCTAAATCCATCATATCAGCCAAATCAAAATAATGAATAGAAAAGATAAAGAGGATTAACAGCAATGAAGTTACACCGGTCCAATTCCAGTTCACAAGTACGCTACATTCATTTGATAAGAGAACTGCAATTGACCAAATCATTGATTCTTTTGCCCAATTTCGGAGAATTAACAACAGAATAGCATGAGAACTGAACTCATGAACCACAAGGATTCTTCAAACATAACATGCATGAATGCATGATCATCATCATTGAAGAACATGGGTGCGAAAAGGACCAACAAGATGCCTTTATAGTTGACAGAACAAATTCTGATTTTAGAAAGACAAACTAGCCTGTAAGACTGTCAGAATATAGTCTAAGAGTAATTCAGTCATTATTTTTTTGAATAACAAGTCTTTAACAAGTTAATAATCTATTACTATATTAGTGAAAGAAATGCTTACTCTAATTCGTAAGTAAGAAATGAGATGACTGGTAAAAGAAGAAACATTCTAAATACAAAATGACAAACTAACTTGCATTGACAGATCAGTCTTAAAACTATTCCTGGGAATAAGAAGTTTTAACAAGTATTCTGTCTATGAAAGGATGACGGTTTTCTTCTTTCCATATGTACTTACAAAAGAAACCTGGTAAAACAAGAGTAATAATTTGTCATGTCCATCTCTCCACTATTGATCGCATATGATGGATAAGCACAAATAAACTTAGACTTCTATACTAAATTTTGTATATGCCATACAGGTTAATATCAATAATACCTTCAACCCAAACAAGTTGGGTCAGCAAAATCAAATGAAAACGAGTCAATATTTGAATGCATTACTTCAACTTACAATATATAGCACCGAAATTATTCAGTAATGCAAAACTAAGTAATAGTTCTGTCCTTTTTGGTGATAGTCATTTCTCATTTGTCGAAGGCACACCAATGAATTTTTTTTATATAAAAAGAACAGGACATATTATGCAAAAAAAAAAAAAATATATATATATATATATATATATATATATATATATATATATATATAAAGCTCAAGGGTAGGAGATAATCTAAAACCATTCAGCTAATGTAACTTACGAGTTAGATTTTCAGTGTCTTCATCCAGCTTCCTGGTGTTCAAAGTTGTACTGCTAGAGGCAGCCTTATTTGAGCCAGCAGTTGCTGCAGAGAAAAGTGAGAGAGTATAAGCAAAGACAGAGACAGCATGAAAGGAAATCATGTGCATTTCAGAACAAGAGTGAAACAGCTAAATCTTAGACGTGAACAATTTTATACATGGAGTATGGAACAATTTTACTGTAAGAAGACAAGAAACGTGATAAATAAAGATTATTGATCATAAAAAACAACATAGTGCAACACCATAGAACTTGGTTCATTAACAATAAAAACAAAACTCCTACTATGAAGGACATAAGCAAACATATGAAAAATAGTATACATTACTTGCTAAATCCCTTTTAATTAGAAACATGCCCCTAAAAGTGACATGGGCTGAAAGCCACTAACAGGAGTTCACATAGCATATGACATAGTATGACAGAGTGCCACCCTGATAAAGATTTAGAGAAGCCTATTAAACTACATACCTATGATTCACATAATATACTGGGGAACTAAGATTTACAGAAGCCTATTTAAAAGATATAGACATAGCCATATCAAACTAAGATATCAACTTTCATCAAATTCCAGACCTGATTTAACACCAACTGATATACCCAGTACTAAAAATCACAGGGTTTGCATAGGGATTTCCACCACCTAAAAGGTTCTCTTTTCAAACTCCATCCACTCAAAGGAACTATACCAATATGCGTCAAGATACCAAACACTAAAACATATTCTTCCCAGAAGCACTCAAACGAAACCTGTATTCCAAAACTACCATAGTCGTCCATTAAACATATAAGATTATCTAAAAATACTAATTTAAAATTTAAAAATTTAAAAACACTAATTTCTATAATGAATATTACAGAAAACCTACAAAAGCCCCACAACACATGCCTATATATACATATATATGAATCATTTTAATGATGTCAACCTACATAGCAAACATACACACACACACACACACATATAAATGTATGATCTTTGTCGTGGATCAGAACAAATTATCAAAACCCTAGGTGACGGAAAAGTACATATATAGTATGAAAAAATTGCAGAGGGAAATAGGAGGAAAAAGACCTTTTCTGATGGTTTCGATCTCGGCACCGGCTCGACGAGCGGCGTTGACGGCTTTTTCATCCTTACGAGCGGCGGCGGTGGGGGGTTTCTTGCGGATCACCACGGTTTCCCAGTCCTGAGCTATGGGTCCGGTCCCAGCCATTTTCTTTCTCTCTCTCTCTTCGCTTTCTCTCTCTAGACCGAATATGGATTGCAAATTATCTCGTGTCACAGCCTTCGCAAAACGAGATTCCGTTCCACATTATATATACGAACTTGTTTTGGGGGACTGTTTGTTTGTTCAATAGGGTTTATGCTGTTCCGGTTCGGGATGTCATGCAATCCCCACTCGGTTTTTCTTGTTCCCATTTAATTTTATTTATTTATTATTCCAACAATTATTTAACTTTGACTTTGGTGGTTCAAAGTATTCAATTTGATAATAAGTTAAAACTACCGCTTAGTTAGTAAAAAAATTCCTTTTTACTTATCAATTTGTCATTTATAGAAAAGTATTAATTTATTGAAAAATAAATAATATTATAAGTTACACGATTATTAAGATAATTATCACAAATAAAAATTATATGCTTTTTTTTTCTCTAGCAGGCCACTATTTTTAGTTTGTTTGCATGTAAGGTGTTAAACTCATACCTTCACTGCAGTCTAGTTTGGATGATATTAATCATGCTTTGTATGATCAAGGTCATGAGTTTAACCCCCTCCCCCACATATGATATGTTGTAATATTCTTATTGGTATATTAAAAAAAAAGAAAAAAAAAAGAAGAGTAATTGATGATCAATTTGACCAATGACTGACTTAGAGATAATATGGTATATATTGCTTCCCTGGTTAAATGTGGTTACAATCTTAATATTGCAATTAAGCACAATCTTAATATTGCAATTAATTGTTGTAACGTAATAACAATTTATTATAATCTTATACATAATATTATGTTGTTTATTTTAGTAATTTACCACTAGACAAGTAAGAAACAATTTTTTGTCAAAATCAAACGCTAATTTTCACTATTTTTTTTAATTTGAAGTACTTAAATTGCTAAAAGCACGTATTGATTTTTTTTTATTGTGCTTTTTTTTTTTGAATTTTATTAGAAAATGATTACAATCACACAATATGTGGAGAGGAAACCACTTTAATAAGAGAAATAAAGTCTCAATTGGGAGTGTCAGTGATAATTGAACATGTAACCTCTTGGTTACACCACCTCATACGTTTGGATTGAAAAAATAGAACGAGAGATATAATAAATTTGGTTTATGTATAATTACTATAAGAGATTACAAAATTTTGGAAGATAATGGTAGAGTAAACCATTTATCTCATATGTAATTTCATTTCCTCGTAACTTCTTTGACCACTATTTTTCACTAAATTGATTCTAATCTTTTATTTATTTTCTTTCTCATTTCATTTACTCAATCTAAACGCAGTCTTAATAAACAATATTTCTAAGGAAATCTTACATAATTCCGTAATCAGTAACATTAAATTGAATATTTTAATTATTCATATAAAATAGATTTGAAATGAATAAAAATAATTTGATAAATAAACACTAAATGCTAAAAAAATGTAATTAGAAAAAATGTTTTACTATTTATACGTAATATCAAACACTCTCTTAATCAAATCAGGAGCATAGCTATATCCCAGGTCAGGTTGGACCATGGCATGAACTGGGATTTCTTGTGCAACCTGTTATATTATTACATTAGGGTAGCCCATATTAATTACTCCTTCCAGTTTCATCTCATTTAGCTATTCTTTTATAACTTCTATTCTTTTGATCTAATTTTTAATTTGCCAACCACAGTTGAATTGGACAGTAAAAAAAGACTAAAATTTACTCCCATTAGTTGGTCACAACTGACAAGGCTGAGATAAATGTACAACTTACTTTGATAAGTGTCCTCATTTGTTTTTGTGAATGATTAATTGATTACAAAACTGATCAAGAAATTTAAAAACATTAAAGTTGTGATAAACATGTACCCCTATACATTTTGGGTTCAAAATTAGAATAAGCAGTCTTCCTTTTTTCTTCTACATTTTTGAAAAAGTTCTGGTTTATGATATAAATTATTAGCATTAGATTGTGATCTTTTTTGTGGAAATAATTCATGGATTTAATTTTGGTCTGGGCAATTTCAAATTATTAGCTTCGCCACTGCTCTTAATTGTATATTAATGATGATACAAATTTGGTCGATTGAATATTGCAACTGAGAAATAATACAAAAAGGTTCGATACAAATAAAAAGTGAATTTTACTTCATTCTACCTTATAAAAATAAATAGTATCCAGACATCTCAATCGTAAAAATAAACCAACATCTTTTCATCACCCTACCTATTGTTATCGGCTATATAGTAAGCTAGATTAACTAAAACTACATCGGTTTGATTATCTTTGTTTTATTTTTAAAACTTTTACTTAAACAACGTAATTTATACATCGTTTTGATTATCTTTGTTTTATTTTTAAAACTTTTACTTAAACAACGTAATTTATTTCCGAGCTGGAACTCAATTTCCCTTGATCTCAATTATAGTAACTTGTATTATATACATTAATTAATGAGTTAACTAATGAAAATAATGAAAGTTTAAAATATAATCATTTAATTGTGGTATACTATAAACTAGAAAATCTAGTGTTTTTTCTATAAAAGTATAAAAAATTGTGTTTGATTATGTAAAGTAAAAAATATAGTGCGGTGAGAATGAGGGCGGTGTGAATGAGCTCAAAGAGGATGAAAGTCTTCTAAAACAAGAACAAGGGTACATGCACACTGAATACATGCAACAGTGGTAATCAACTAACCATCTTCCTTTGCTTGCGCTTTCACTGCCCCTACATCTACAGCTTCAAATAATAACACCATTTTCCTTCTGCAAGTCCACAGCTTCATTATCATTGTGGTTAGGATTTATTTCATATCTGGAACTTCCAACACCATCCTCTTGGTAAGGTTCCTGCACTAAAACACATCACAAAAAGTAATTCCAAAATTAGAGATGCTTTTTTAATTTTAGAATATAAAACAATACATTCCATGTCATTTCTAATCTCAGTTAATTTTTTTTAGCATTGACAAACTGAAATCTCACCAGACAAACGACCACCCCCTCTTCGTTCCCTTCTGCCCCACATGTAGTAGTCTTTTTGCCATCAGCTGTAATCGCAGCATGCTGCAACATAAGCAAAATTGTGAGAACACAAATCATGAGTTTTGTGTTTCAACACAGAAATTCAACCATACAAGTGTCTCCTCCTCTGATTCATGAAACTCAAGAAGGTACATAGAAGTTCGATTATATGATAAGCACCACTAACCTCACAAACCATCGAATCATGATCCACAGCTTTTGACAAACTCACAACTTTATCAGGTAAAACTTCAGTAGTGCTATCAAGTTTATCCGTAATTGTCTCACTATTATTGATATTGACCGAATTACGAGCATTATAATTCTCCTTATTATCATCAGAAGCATTACCCTGAAATACAATTCCAATTCAACAAACACAAAAAGCATAATTAACTCGCGAATCAAAATAAGTAAATTCATAACCACCTCTGCTTCATCCAATTTAGCCAAAACAATTGTGGGAAGTCTGTCGATGTCCCAACCAAGAACCTTGCAAATAGCTTGGCTTAAGGCTCTATGTGCTTGCCTTTTCTTTGTCTTAGCTATGGTGACAGAATGCTGAACAAGTGCAACACAATTCTTAAACCTCTTCAACACCTTCTGCCCAATCCCACAGCACACCAAACAGCAAAATTCACCACTCTCCCAATTCTTCTCATAGTAACTCTTCAGCTCACTATCCTCCATTAACAGTTTCAAGAAAAACACGTACTCTTCACACCCATCATCATCCATTACATCTTCATCATCATCATCGTCACCATCTTCGACTTCACCATCACTGTCCATGTCATTCGCAAACCTTTCTTGTGCCGCTTTCAACGCCTTTTGCTGTGATTGGGTTGCAACCATACGTGCTTGCTCTTCTGCAGACAGGACACGCGTAGGAGCTGGGTTGAGGTTCAAAGTGGGCCACCCCATGGAGGTCTCCGCTGGGTTCGGATTAACAGGCCATTCTTTATCAGATACAGGACCTGTATCGGATCCTTCACACACCCATTTCCTCCCTTGACCAATGCCACCCCATCTACCCCTATGTTTCTTTTTACCTTTCTTGAATTGTTTAGAACTTGAAGGATTTAGATGGTTTGCTTTCTTGAAATTTGTGGGGTTTGAAGGTTGGGAACGAAGTGATAGGTAAGGGTGATGATTGTTGATGGGTATAGTGGAATTATTGTTGATATAAATGTTAGGATTTGAAATTGGGATTTCAAGATTAGGCCTGAAATTGGGGACAGTGGGATAGTTAATGTGAGAATTGGGGTTTGAAATTGGGATGTTGAGATTAGTCTTAAAACTGGGGATAATTGGATTATGGATATAAGGGTTAGGGTTTGAAATTGGGATATTAAAATTGGGGTTAGGATTTGAAGAAGTTGGGGGGCCTTGGTGCCAGAGAGAATGGAGGTAAATCACCTCGTCTCTTAATTTCTGCTCCATGAAAGGATCCATGGGAGAAGAGATTCTAAAAATTTCTAGGGTTTTGATTGTTAAAACAATAAAATACTAAATCATGTGAATCAAGTTATAGAACAAAAGAGAAGAAAATAACAGTGAGATGAAATAACCTGCCGGAATTCTGAACGGAGAAGATAATCGGAAGGGATGGACTGCAAGTCACCGATAGTGGGTCAGCTTTTTAAAGCTTCGGTAACTGCTGATAGTGATGGATAAGATGGTCCATTATTAATGAACAAACTATTAATTTATTACTGCCACTAAAATATGTTCTAAAAAATAGCTAACATTTGTTAAAAAAAAATTCATTATGGTTCTAGATTTTTTAAAATTTATTTATAATTTTTAAAATTTATTTTTAATTAAAGATTCATAATAAATTTAATGAAAAAAATTTATTATCTGCACATTCTATTCTCAATTAAACATGTAAAATTAATATCTATAAAAAAAATTTAAATTTTTTTTATGGAACAAAATGAGGATATATATAAAGATTTATTACCTAAAGAATGTTTTGTTGCATTAGGACGTCCGTTCAATTTTATTTATTACTATTTTAATTATATGAGATAAAAATGAAAAATTTAACTCAATAATAAAGTAAACTGTCATTATTAGGAACTATTAAAAATTAATTGCACGAATATACTTTGACATTAGACTTTAATATTTTATTTTGTTTTACTGATTCAAAAATATCATGACAATTGTTAATAAATAAAATTTCTTAATATAGTAGATATAATATATTAGATAAATATTAATTAGTTATACTCAAATTTTTAACTAGTGTTAATGAAAACACAAAAGCTATTTGTCCTTTCTTTATCCTGTTCTTTTTGAGAATTTAATTTTATCAACATAAAAACTAAATAATAGGATACTTATTAATTCCAATGGCAGGAAATGGATTGTTGGAGTAGTAAATATGAATCTTTAATGTTTTTTTTATACACTTTATAATTTTTAATATAATTTATCTTACGCAATTTTAATCATATGCATGAATATAACATTAAAAAATAAGAAGATTTATGGGGTTTCATATAAATTGATAATAAAAATACGTGATTTTAACAAATAAAAAATTATCAAATCTCAATTATTTAAAACATATCAAATTTCAACTATTAATATATATATTAAATTGTATGAAACTTGACAAATTTTCTTATTTTTCATGTTTTATCAAATTATATGATTACAATTACGTAAAACAAATAATTTTAAAAATTATATAATACTTTAAAAAAACTTTAAAAAAAATGATGGAAAGGATCTAAGTTCAGCAAACACTATACACAAAATAAACAAACATTCTGACATGAAAATAAACATAATAAATAGGTAGAATTATATTTATTTTTTTCTATTTTTTGGTCAACTTTTAATACTATCTTTTTGTTTTTTTTTGGCAGTTCCCTCTCTCCACCTATGCATAAGACAACATTTAGGTCCTTGTCTCTCATTTTGACAAAAAAATAAAAATAAAATATAATCATGTGCAAGACATGTACCAATATTAAGGGCAACTATGTCATTTAATTATTAATTGCAAAATATACCTAGAATTTACATATATACACATATATATATGTAAACATAAAAGACATAAAAAAAAGCAAAAAGAAACAGGAATTAATAAAAATTTTAATATATAAAAAGTTATTATAAATAAATTGAAATTTAGAAGATTACATTTAAAATATTAAGAAAAATAATGAGATTAAATGAATTTATAGTTGAACCTAATGAGAAATATGCTAATCAATCAATAATATATTATTTTCTCTAGAAAAAAAAGCTTGTAATCTTAATATTAAAAACAATTAAGTTTTTATAATTTTCTTAATGTTTATAATTTTTTATTTTCTAATTGTAAAATTATAAAATATTTTTAGTTTTTTCTTATTCTATTTTTGTTTATTTTAATATTTATCTATTTATTCTCTCATTTTTTAGAATCTTTAATTTTTGTTTTATTGTATTAATATATAGTACATGTACATATCTATAAAAAATATTTATGTATGTAGGTATGCATGTAATAATATTTAAAAGATAAGATTGTCTCTCAAATTTATCACATGGACCGTACATTATTCTTTTTTACTTAAAATTAGATAAAAGGACTCAGTTATCATGTTATTAAAAAATAGTAGGGATAGAATTATGAGGAAAAAAAGAAAAAGATTGATGTTGGGGGTTTAAGCCTATAATCTCGGATATATTAAATCAATTTATTGATATACGCATAAAAAGTCGATTTAAGGATCTTTAATGAATTTCTCGTTCAATACTATTCGAACCACACGAATATGGTTTATTTATATCTCACAAATAAGAAGAAAACATGCAGAACACTTTATGAGTTTATTAATAAAAAATCTATATATGTTGTACAATACAAGCAATTATTTATAAGCTGATAAAAGCTCTAATCCTAATTGGAAAGAAATTTAATTTATCAAGAAAAGAAAAAAAACCTATTATGATTAGGAAACAATTACCAAAACAAATACGGAAAGTAATAAAATACATGAAAACCATAGTTGTAGCTATTAGTGGATAATTAAGCTATCGGAGACTAATTATCCCCTGACAGACAAATTTAACTGTCGGAAACTAACTATCCCCTAACGGACAAATTTAACTGTCGGAGACTAACTATCTCCTGACGGGTAAATTTAGCTGTTGGAAACTAATTATCCCCTGACGTCCGTAATCTCTAATGTTGACTTTTATTCACTGACACCTGTAATCCCCGATGTTAGACAAGATTCCCTAACACTTTCCTCGACATTCCCTGATACTTGTTCTCAGCCAAGTTTTTGCTGAATCAACAACGTGTCTAACTCTATTTTTGAAAGTAAAGTAATAACAAAATTACAAGTACCTCTTAATGGATCAAAATGTATATCAAGCCAAATCCAAGTTTCTTTTCCAATTTCATAATGCTTCAAACACATCCCAAAGCTCTAAACTCTTCGAGTGTTAAACTTGATGCAGTTGATAAGTTTGTTTCAAATGCCTTAATTTTGGTCTTGGATCTAATAATTGGATCCTAAGCCTTAGTTCACCATTGTCATCTGATCCAAATTGTCATCTGATCCGGTTAGAGTTCCTAAGGAAAATAAATCTGATTCATTACTTCTAATGCCCACATCAAAGACGGACATTAAAAATTGACCAAAAAGTAAAACCAAAAGAAATGTAATTCTGCCGATAAATAAACAGAATATATTCATTCGCTACTTATTTCAATTTCTATGTTCACTAGCTCCGTCTTCCGCTTACCACAATATCACCCCAAAACCTTAACGTTCTTCCCCCAAATTCAAACAAAAATTCTTCTTCATCCATCAAAACCCTACATCCTAATTCTTCATCTGTACAACAATGTCTTCTTCTCCGTCCCCAAAAGTGATCGCTGAATACGCCAAGTCTAATCGTTCATCCTGTAAGACGTGCTCGAAGACGATCGATGCAAAATCTTTGAGGTTGGGTTTAGTCACCAGAGACTCCTCGCGTGGCTACGATACGACCAAATGGCATCACCCCCTATGTCTTCCCTTCCATTCCACTTCCCTTTCTTCCGTTGAGTCCATTGGAGGATTCAAATCGCTCAAGGTTTCTGTTCTCGTGCAGCACCTACGTTTCTCGAGTTCACGTAGTGTATTGCAATATTCACATTTCTTTTCCTCATTTTACAGAGTAGTGATCAGGAAGCTCTGAACGCATTGATGAAATCCGGCGACCCAGATGAGGAAAAGGTACGACATCATAGCCCTGGTTAATCATGCTTCATTATGGAATTGTACTACATTACTCTGGTGTGAGCTGTTATTGCTATGGCTAATAGGCAATACAGTAACATGTATCTTTCCACATAATTAAGTTGCATATGCTTGCAAGCCTGCATGAATCTGTTTGACTGTTTTTTAGCTATGCATAGATGTACCAGAACTGATTAGTGAATGTGTTTAGGATAACAAGGCTGTCGTACACTTATGCACGTGTGTGTGTGTGAGGAAAACCAAGAATTTAATCTTTATCTTTATTAGATGATCTTGATATTAAGTTAATGTTATTAATTTTCATTTATAGTCCTAATAAGCAGTAGCTAGTTGTTTAAAGTTCATTAGGCTCAATAGTTGGTGGGCTTAGGGTTTATTTTATTATCAGGGTTTACTCCCTATAAATAATGATTTTGTTAGGATTGAGCCCTTAGAAACTATTAAATGAAGGCATAATAATGGTCGCTAATGTTCCCTGTCATTGGTAGTCTGTGTTATGTTTCTGCATGTACATTATAGAGCCTGTTAGCTAGGTACTTCAGTCTTTGTCCAAGTGTTGTAAATTTGTAATAAGTCTGTGTTGTAATTAGCTATTTAAGCTCTGTGTATGTGCTGTAATAAGTCTTTTGAGTTGTGTGTTCTCTGATCTCTCACCACCTTCTGTCATGTGTCATGTCTCCTTCTTTCTGAAATACCTTCCCCTTATTCTTCTCTCATCTAGTCTGTGTAAATCTATCTCTAGGTTAGGTTCTTGTTGTCAGATTCTGACAGAGTTATTCAGTACTTTGGAATTAGGCATTCATTACTGATATTAAGATTACTCTTTTATGTTGGTTGTGATCATTTGGTTTGTTTGCGGTTGAACCACCCTATTCTTTTTTTTATTTGGACTTCCTCTTTATTCCGTCGATCTTTTGTTGTTGTAGTTCTAGTCCCACATTGTTTAACATGCCTGGTATACATGTATTTATGTACGCACAATGTGTGCTATGCATGTGTATAGCTATACTTTCCCTTCATTTCATCAGTAGCCACCTAAATATGGAACTCTAACTTGCAGATTACAGATGGAGATAAAGATATGGTTGTAAAAAGAAAAAAAGGCACTTTGAAGGTCAGAAAGTGAAGATAAGTTAGTTTACTGTTGTCATTCACCCTATGTATATGCTGATGCTGATGCTGATTTTGTGTCAACAGGTTCATGATGAAGATGAAGAGGAAGGGAAAAGAAACTCAAAGAATTTAAAAGTAGGCAATGTGGTTCCATTGTGCATTAAGAATTATAGAGATTATTTGGTGCTTCTACCATGTGCTTATGTTTGTCAATTGGGACGTTTTCGAACATAGATTCATGTTTTGATTGGATACTTCGACACTTATTTATTTTCTTTAACATTCCTTTTCTCTGGAACTAAAGCACTTTCCTTACTAGTTTTCACTTGGATTCTACTAGTTGTCTCCAGCTATTGAGGCAGCTAAGTTGGACTTAAGCTTTTCGACGTCAGATATTCAGGACAAGTATAAGGTTTGAAGCATCCAAAAATTATTGACTTTTTTCCGTTTTTTTTTCTCTTGTCAAACTTTCTTGCATTGTCAACACAATGTTTTTGTCCTTTCAGAAAATTTTAAATAATTTCTCTAATATGTTTCTATTGGCCTTAATATTAAAGTTCCCTTCCTTGTTCGTATTTCTTACAATTTCTTTTTTCGTTTTGATTTGATAATCCAGGATGCTACACTCTTGCCAAAGTGGAAGGCGTTCCAGACAATCATATTTCTAGAACAGGTGAGAATACGGTATTTATTAACAGTCCCTTTAGACTGATTTCTTGCGACGGCTCTGAAGCTATTGTGACAAGGGAATGCAATTCCTCTTTTTCTTGTCTGTACTCTATTGCTATGTTAGTATTAAAATATCGTTCTCTACAGTGGGATACTGGTATGTGTTTGGTGAAATATGGAGTGCATTGTTAGCTTGTGAAATTTAATGTCTCTACAATTGATATATAGTTTTCACATGCGTCAACTTCCATAGCATCAGTGGTTTTGAAAAACTCAAATCAGTTACTCTTTCTGGGATAGTCTTAGCCTTTCTTGGCAAGTCCTTTATCACGACCTTCTTGACTATTTTTATTTTGTGACATTCCTCTGAATTTTCTTTCAGGTGCCATTGTTTGTAGCCCTGACCTGTTATTGTCTTTAAAATCTTCTTATATATCACTTCTTTTGCACTGCTTCATTATATCTGATGTGGGCTGAGACTCTGAGAGGTACCCTCTTCTTTAGGTTTGACACTGTTGTGTTCCTCCTTGTGCCACAGACTACCACACAAGCAGCTAATAGAAGAGAAATTGTCATATTTCCGCATTCTTTGTCTCACCATCTGATTCAAATTGATTTTTTTCGTTTGTAGAGGTTTGGATTAATCTAACTCTACCCAGAACCTTGGCATTTCGCAAAGAGGCCCTTGACCTACTGATGTTGAAGAATCAGCAGAAGAGTGGTGGTTAGGTGTGAAATGCCACTCGAACTCAGTTGTATTTGATCCTACTATAGTGGATTTTCTAGCACAACGCAATGGGATATAGCACTTCCCATTTTAGGAATCTATTGCAATAGTACAATGAGGCTGAAAAGAAGATATTAATTTTTTAATATCTGATATCATTGTTGATGGATAAATTAATGTAATTTAGCTACATTAGTTAATAATGCTTAATTATTCTATAATGTTTATAGATAAGTATTAGGTATCCTTATTTTTCTTTCAAAATCTATTTTAATCAAATCTTTTATGCTTAATTTTCCCCCTCCACATCTGTCCAGTTGATGTTTGTGACATCAATGGCCTGAAGCCAGTGAGAGCCTTCTTTAGAGTCTCTTACATTATAGATTGTTACTAGGAAGAGATCTGAGTCTACAGCGACAAGTCCAGTTTCTATAGAAGTTTACTTTTGTCTAAGATCATATTATAACTAATGGGCTGCCCAAGAGGCTTGAAGATAAGAGATGATCTTCACCTGCTTTTAATGCTCTCCCTTAATTATGCATTAATCATGATTATAGCGTAAGGATTCTCTGAAGTTGGTTCATGGAAAATTATTGTTTATCAAAACAAAGTACCTGGGTTATACACTTGTACCAGATATGGCAGTCATCCCATTCCATTTTAAAAGCAGATTTATTCACTGATTTTTTCTGAAGGAAGCTTCTATCGAAGAAATGTCTATGTAGTTTGTTGAAGGCAGGGACGAAGGGAGGTGGACTTTAGAGGGTGCAATTGACGCCCCTGAAAGTTTTTTGCTAAGTATTATGTATATACTCCCTCTGTTCCAAAAAAAAGAGCAACATTTCAAAAAATAATCTAATACTTCTGCAAAAGTCTATGTTTAAATTTTGATTTGAATTTGATTGATTTTGATTGTAAAATGATTGACATTACATAATACATTAAAATCTCAACAAAATAAACTCTTTATTATATGAAAACATTAGTAGACTTTTGTCACAATTTGAATTTTAGGATTTCACAACTTAGTACAAAATGAAATGTTGCTCTTTTTGTGGAATGGAGGGAGTATTAGGTAATAAAAAATATAAATACAGTATATGTATTTAATCACTGGTATTTATAAATTTTATAATATGTAAAGGTCAAAATTTTATATTATTAAATTTTGTGGACATCTATATATTTAGTACTCAGATTAATATTTTTTTTCCTTTCAATGATGTGTGCTTATTTTATTCATTGAACCCACTGAAAAAAATTTCTGGCTTCATCACTGGTTGAAGGAGAACTTAATATTCAGTTTCTTGATCATGTCCTACACCTATCTCACCATAAGATCTAAATTCTGATCAGATATTGAACCATCAACCTTCAGTGGTGTAAGAGTTTTTGTGGTTCTGGAAATCTAAAACGTTGCATGCTTATAGGTAGATGTACAAGTTATCTCGAGTCTATGCTTCTGGTTCGCACATCACATTCTTCTTTACTAGATAGGCGTCCACTTCCATCCTAAAGCCTTCAACCGCTTGTAGCTTGTAATTAGAAAGGTCAGAATGATAGAGAAATGCTTTGTAGAAACTTTCTAAGTACAGTAAGAAAAAATGGTGACCGCTCTTTGTTTTTTGGGTAATGATTTGAATTGTATTAAAAAAATTACTTGCCTAGCAAATATATGTTTTATCACTTTATCAGCAGGCCTGAAACATCTTCCATTATTTTGTTGACCAATCTAAGGTTGAACTCTATTTTCAGCAAATGAATGAATTTCCAAAGTAATAGGCTCCAAAGAGATTCACTTGTTATTGTTGGCTTAGATGTGCATATGTTGCACGTAAATTATTTGGCATCTCGTGATGGTTTATTTGTATGTTCGAGGAAATTCGGCATATGGTTTATAAATTTTGCTTTTTGTAGGATGATGGTCTTCAAGATTCTAATAAAATTGCCGCTTTTGATTTTGATGGATGCCTTGCAAAAACATCTTTGAAGAGGTATATCTACTTTAGCTTGAATTAAATTCTTCAGTGGTGATGATTAATTAACATAGTGTATTTTTTACTGAAGAGATCAATATTGTAGCAGCAGGTTTTAACCGCCAGATTTTAAATAGTAATTTGCTACTTAATAATTTTATACAGAATATTAAAGTTTTTTCCTAACTGAAATCATTATTTACGACTGTAATAGAATCCAAACAGTTCGGGATTCGCTTGAGCTCGATTCGAAAATGGTCCGACTCGATTAGAATTTGATACAAAAATGAGACATATGCGAGATTTCGTTTGATGTTTGATAAGTTAAACGAGTATTATCGGGGCACAATGGTACTCTCTTGATTTTACTTTTGAATAGTTGGAGTATATTTTATATGTTAAAATATTATAGCATATTGAGAAGTTTTAAAGTTAATTTTGTCTTAATAATTCGGTTAACTATGATATATAGTATAAAATTTACTCTAGTAGTGGTGTTTGTAAGTAAGATTAGTATAATATATAAAAAATATTGTAAAAAGAAAATATATTAACACGATTTATCTTTTGTAAAATGGATGAAATAAATGCTCGCGAGTAGTTCGTGAGTAATTCAAATTCTATTTGAGTAAATTTGAGTATCAAAATTTTATTTGAATGGATACTCGAGTTCGAATTCGAGTATCAAAAAATTAATTAGAGTAGAATTTGAGCATATTAGTGTTTGTTCGTATTCAACTCGTTTACACCCCTATCATTATTTGCTTAACCTACATTGACCTTTGTTTCTCTGAGAAGAAATAAAATGTAGTAATGGATTTTCAGAGAGTTATAAAGAGGAGAGGATGCTACTAAGTTGTCAATAATTACAATATACAATGCAGTGCTTTTTGTTGACCTTGAGCCGTAGAATATTTGACAAGTAAATAAATTGATACCTAAACATGCCATATCAGGATATATCCTTAAAATCACACTAATGATGTCCCCTACTACCATGTTCTGAAAAGTGGTCTTGGCCCTGCCTAGGCATGGGCAGCAATCTGGCATTGTAACAAAAGGCTTGGCTAATAGGGGGTGGGGGTTGGATGTTTAACAGCCTTGGTGTCGCCTGGGTGACTGTATTGGCATATGAGAATAAAATTTTAATGCCAAAACAAATATCAATGCCTGCACAATCAGAGGGCTGGAGAAGCGTAGCCTACAATTCTGCAATAAGAAGAGTTAGAAGAAATCTGGAGAATCATACAGTATAGTTATAGCAATTGATGCTGTGTGAGAAGAGAGAATGAAATGAGCTTCAGATTGTCAAATTGATGGGGTGGAGACTCTCAGTAGAAATGGGGTTATCAGCTCTTAGTGTCAAGTTCTTATACAAATTTAAGTAATGCTCCTCTGTGGGTTGGGCCTTGCTATAGGCTTTGGAAAGTAGTACAAGCTTTATGTGCTTATATATAGGCTTTCAGTCATAGTTCAGAAACTAAATCAATCATTTCCTCAGAATATTCTTGTAATCTTTCTATTCATATAGTGCCCAGTCTTATATCCCCTTATCATGTCCTTGGAATAATTTCCTAGAATCCTTTAAAATATGTACCAACATGCATTGATAAAGATAATCATCGCTGAGTTAAATTTTCTTTTATTTTTCTGGATTGTTTTGCTTCAGTGAACATTTTGTTAAAACAAACTTACCAATAATACTGTAATGGAATTTTTATTATCACTTTAACTTGAGTTAGGTTCGAATCCTTTTGTCCTAGGACATATACATTCTAGCAGAGTAGAGGTTGCTTTTGAAAATAACTTTCTCTTTAAAAGTTTTCAAGCTTTCTATTGGATGAATATAATAAAATGTGATTGTTGTTTATTTTTTTGAATGATTCTTCTTGAAGGGAGTTAATTACATTAATTTAAAGAAAATTCTTTCGTCTCATATTTCGGTGAATTTCAGCGACACCCTTTGTTTTGAATTGCAATAAGAACCTATCTTTCCTATTTCTTATTATCTATCCATTAATTAAACTAAAACAGGGTAGCCCAATTATTAGGATCTTTAAATTCTAAAGAAGTGGGGTCCATTACATTCAATCAATGGGATAAGTCTATGTAAGACTAGGTTAGGGTAAAATAAAAAATTAGGAGCAAGGATTTAATTTGGACTTGTTTGTAACTTGAGTTGCTTTATTTGATTTTTCTTTTTCTTTTTTATGAATGGTAAATTTTGTTGGAAGTTAGATGAATAGAGTGCAACATAATAAAAAGCGCCATTTGTATTATCTTTTTCAATAGTAAAATTTATTTTTGTTATAAATGCTTTTTACAGTTCACTAAATCAACTTCATTCCTAATACTTGGAGAGGGAAAAAGAAACTTTCCCTGGGCCTAGAACACATTCAATTACAATGAACATGACCGTAATCCCCATCTTGAGATACACACTCGCGTGGGAAAGCTATATGTTATTTCCTTGAGGGCTTCTTGTTTCGAAATTATTGATGCAAAACAGTCCAACAGAAGTAAGAGCCTGGCAGTGTAATACTTCTTTATTTGCAGAATAGGTGCTGATGCGTGGTCCCTTATGTATCCTTCAATACCTGTTAAGCTGCAAAGTTTGTACAATGATGGCTTTAAGCTGGTATGTTTCTCGTCCTTTAGATTACACTCATTTCTTGTGTTGCCTTAGAGGAGGGGAATGGGGGTTTTTAAAGCAGAGAAAAAGCAAAGTCTTTTACCATGAGGGCTTGTTACACTTTGAGATCAATTACATTGGTCGATTTCATATATGTTTAATTATAACACGTGCTCCGTTGCTTTTTTAATATAATCTTTTCTCACTATTATTAATAGGTCATTTTCACCAATGAATCTAATATCGATCGCTGGAAGAATAAGAGACAGGTTGCTGTGGACTCAAAAATTGGACGCCTTAATAATTTTATCAAGAAAGTGGAAGCCCCTATGCAGGTGGTTCCATACATAGTGTGTGTACTTGTGTGTGGGTTTTGTTTGGTTCTTAGGTGATATTGAACATCTTTTATTGTTTAAAAATGAGAAGGAAATTTTGCTGTGCCAGTTATTGTTTATCTTCTGCAGGAGCTTTAGTTTATAAAATTTCTTTATTTCAAATCTTTTTTCTGTTTCCTTCTTTTGCCATGTCAATCGTTGCTGAGGATTCCATTTACTTAATTACTCATTATTTGGAAGCTGATGTTTGTCTCTTGCAATTAATGCTTCCAAGAATTCTGCATAGTCACATCAGATGATTATAGGACATTTTAATTATGTATGCAATAACCAACAGGATTTGGTATATGTTTGGTTTTGTGTTTAACATACTAATTAGTCTAGCCTTTCATTCTATTCAAATTAGACTTAAATTTTTATTCTGGTTTGATTTCTGATTTTTAATAGTAATTGAAGTTTCCATTCTATGGGAGTCTCTATGAGTTTTACAATCTAATTAAGTTCATTATAGGATCCAGACTCATGCGGTTAACTTCTGTCCTTTTCAGACCATTTTTTCGGTAAAAGACAGCCATCTTAGCAAAACTATTTGTCATGTTCAATTTGTTAGGATTTGATTTTCTGAATTTTATGTGAACTTGTTTTGATTGAAATGTTTGATAGATTAAATTATGGAATTACGCTGAAAAAGTCTGCAATCATCTGTTGCAGGTCTTTATAGCATGTGGGATAGGTAAATCTGGTGGACAAGGAGATGACCCCTTCCGCAAACCCAATCCTGGGATGTGGCGTATCATGGAGCAGCATTTCAATTCCGGCATTGCGATTGATATGGATCAGTTATTTCCCCATTTCTTGTTTCTCATTATTCAAGCCTGTAGCTTTTGTGCACGCATGCCAATATACATCTAGTATTATCTATATATTACCAATAATTTATACCTTGAAAGTTTTATTTGATCACTTGTTTCCTTAACTAGATTCTTATTAGAGAGTAGTTTGATGTGAGCTAGCTATGTCTTTATTGCAGATCATTTTATGTCGGTGATGCAGCTGGAAGACCTGACGATCACAGTGATGCTGATATAAAATTTGCAGAGGTGCTTTCTTGTTAATCTCCTTTATCTCTCCCCCCACATATATGCACACTATGTACATTACATATTTCATAAGAAATATATAGCTTTTCTTCTCCATTAACGCCGATATTATAGCATTGCCCTTTGTAATGATCAAAGCTGGGTTTGTCCATCTAAACCAATAGTCCCTTAAACGAAGTTGCCTGTTCTTGAGGTGCAGTTTGAAGAATAACGACTTCATTTCACAAGAATTTGTCAAAGTTTTAAACTCTTGAAAATAGCAAAGCTAGTCTAAGAAATGGAAATGAAAGCTAATCCCATTTTTTATGTCAAGAAATATTGTTGCCAGTGAACTTGCCTTCGTAATAACCAATGAGAATTTTTTTATTTTTTTTGGCAAGGACCTACTTTAAATTCTACCCAACCTGTGTATAGCAACAAGGTTGGAAACTCGAATTTACATTTCTTCACATTTTCTTTGAATTGTGCCCGCCTAGGAGAAGAGGAGAGGGTTTATCGATTTGACTCGGTAATCATAAATAGCATGATGATAATGTAGTTCTTTTGCTCTTTATTTTCATTTTGTGTTCAATCAAACAGCATCGGTGTTATACATGGGGGTTGATCATGATAACTATTTCTATGAAGCTTTATGTTATGATTAAGGAATGATATTTGATCAAGCCTCGAAAATATATCAGAAGGAGGTGTAAGTTGTTTTAATACAACTATTCTTTTTGTGGTTGCAGGCGATTGGATTGAAATTCTATGTTCCTGAAGATTATTTTCAATAACTACTCCTAGCAGATGTAGTATGCTGATTAATTAATGTGCTCGACTTTGGTATGTCGTTGGTATTTTTGGGGTTAATTAATGTAAAGTATCCAAGTTTTACTATTTGCACTTATTTTAAATGTTTTTTTTAGCTTTTATGTAACTTTTTTGTTGCTAATACTGGAAGGCTGATTTTTATTTTATTTGAGGTACCAATACAGAAGCTTATTATAAATAAACCAAAAATTGAGTACAACACCTCCAATCGCAAGTTATTTCTCAAAAGTTGAATGATTTTTTTTATCATACAAATTCCTAAATATTAACTTCAAATAGGGAGGTTAATATAGTCATTTAACATTTTTGTGGGTAAATTTAAGGACTTCGTATACAAAGTTCCTCAATTCCCTTTTTCTCTAATTTTATAATAATTTTTTTCTGTATGCTTATAGACCATGGATTATTAAGAGGAATCTATTTTTTTTTTAAAATCATTTTACATATTTGTCATTTTATCTTATGCTCAAGACTTGAAATGTAAACCATATTTGACCATGTCCCATTAATCTCTCCTCCCCCCCCCCCGTCCCCCCCCCCCCCCCCCCCCCCCCCACCCCCCCCCCCCCCCCCCCCCCCCCCCCAACCCCCAAACCAGGAAAATGCGATCGAGATTATTTTCATTGCATGCTACTTCGTTATTGAATTAAAATGGACAACAATGACAATGAAGGCCAGCTTCGAACAATATTCTTAAAAATGTTAGACAGATTTAAATGATTAAATAAGCGTTTTTAGTTGGGGACTTTTTTTATTTATTTTTAAATTGGGTGGACTTATATGAAATTTAGTTGTAGATTGAGAATAATAACACCCAAGAACTATCAATTTAGGCGAGAATTAGGTTCTTAATTAATTTCGTCAACAAGTTCATGACAGCATGAACCTACGTAATTTATTAGTTACTAATTTACTATTAATATTTCTCCCTGGATGAAATGTTATTAAGCATTATAAGCATACTTAAAAACTACTTTGACCCAAGCTTATATCCTCCATACACAAGTCTTTTGTTATTTAAAAAGAATTTCGAAGTAAAAATTCCAATTTAGTTCGATTAATCTATGTCTGAGCACTAGGTAACCTTCTATTATTTAATGTCGTATTTCGCTATTTTTGATTAATTTCGACTAAACCCCGTCTAAGTTTAGTAAAAGTAGTGATAATGATATATTGAGTGCTTTATATTATTTTAATGTTCTAAAATAAAAATATATCCTCTTTCTTAGAATGATTTAAAAATATTAACTATCAGACTTGCATACCATACGTGTAAATTTGTGATCACTAATTTGATTAATATTATTTTTATTAAGAAATTTTTGATTATAATAAATTAAATTGTGATGGTGATTGCTTAATTAAGTTAGTTTTAAACTCTCAATCATTGATTTTTCATTTTAAAATGGAGAAAACATTTTTCAAAAAAGATCAAAGAGAAAGAATATGAATGAATAGTGGAAATGAGAGATAAAATTTTAATGGGCTCCACTATTTTATAAGTTTTATTTTGTTTTAAACATTTATAATTTTATAATATATATTTAAAAAACATTTAAAAATTATCAGAATTTATAATTTTTTAAGATGTATAAATAGATACCCATATTATTATAATTTTTCTTTAACATTTTAAACAATTATTAATTTTATCGCTTAAAATACAGTTCATACATGTTTACTCATTTTTAATATAACAATTAAACGCCGAAAAAAAAAATGATTTGAGTCGAGAAAAACGCAGACGGTTAGGGGAGTTCGTTGCCGTTTTCAGTTGCAAAGTGGTATCGGATCACATCCTTTCTTTCTCCTCATTTTTGTTGGATAATTTATTTAACTTGTCAATTATCATCTTCTTGTTCTACCTCTATTCGTCGCCTCAACTCCATTCACTACACATCTTCAACATTTCAACCCCCATGCCGATTTAAACCCTAATCGCCATGGCCCGGCGAATTCACACAACGGAGGTTGCTTCCATTGCCTGCGACCACTTGGACGAGCTTGGCGCTGGCAAAGAGGGTTGGCTTGTCGATAACCCTAACCTCCTCTCCGCCCTTGATACTCACTCTCTTGCCCTGGCTAATCGCTCCACTGTTCTCCTTCTCCAATTGTCCAATGACGGCGATTCTGATGATTCTATTAGATCGTGGGTCAAGATCCGACCCAATCTCTCCCCGATCGAGGCCGAGTTCATCTCTGCTATTGAGTGGTTGGTGTTCGACGATATTAGGGTTCTTGCGCTTGGTACTTCTTGTGGGTATTTGTTGATTTACTCTCTTGATGGTCAACTTATTCATAAACAGGTGAATTAAAATGTTCTAACTAGATTATTCAATAATTCTATTTGGGTATAAAAAATTATTTCTGTTTGATTGTTTGTGTATTTGTTATTTATGTTTTTTCGAAACGAGGAATTGATACCGAGTGTCAGATTGATCTCTTTCTAGAGAGATTATGAAACAATCCAGATTGTAGAATTCAGCTGCTGCATTATTTTTAACAGTGTATTCTCTGGCTTTATAGTAATATAGTTAAATTCGGACAGCCTACAGTCTAGCTTTATTTTAGGATGATGACTCGAATACCAACTTTGATGCAATATAATGGGCTTTGTTTATGCATTAATCTTGAATTCAGCTACTTTCTTCCAATCGACTGCGAAGTACTTGTGTAAAGAAAAGATGACTAAACATGGGACTATTGCCCCTTGTATCTCTAAATTCTGTAACAGCGACTGTGGTCAAATTGTACTAATGCCTATCAGTGGCGGACTAACATTGATGTCAGCGGGTCATGTGAACCCACTCAAAATTTTGAAGTTTTTACCCTTCACATGATATATTTCATGTACTGCTATTGTAGCACAATAGGTTGGACAGAACAATTGTTATAAGCTATAGCCATGGGTTCAATTACAGTTGTATCACTTTTTTATTTCGCTAGATAAATATCTGATATACCTTTACCTTCATCTAGATTGTCCATTTCAGTTCTACATGATTCATTTCAACAAACTTTGTAGTAACTTTGATTCAAAATACTTATGGGAGGTTATTAAATGTATATAATTATTATTGTCAATATTATTATTAATATAAGAAGTATTTTCTATTAAAATATTAAACTCAAAATTATCTGTACAAAATTTGTTGTGATGCTATCCGTAAAACTCACTAAATTATCTATAGCCTCTTTTAAAAAAAGCAACCCCACTCACAAAAATGTCTGGCTCCACCACTGATGCCTATGATGTTATCACCATAAAAAGTACCTTCCAGTGATCATCTAGTGATACACAATGATGCTTTTTTAAAGAAATTACTGTTTTTAGCTTCTGTCAGAAATAGGAAAAACAATGAAATTTTTAAAAAAATTAAAATTTGTGGTACTTTCATTTTCGTCATACATGGAAAAGGTATTAGCTTGTAGCCTCGTAAAGCTTTTGAGCTGAATTGGTGTTGTAGCTGAACAGTTAGGACTGAACTACCACATTAAGCTAAGCTGGTCTCTCATGCAGTCATACTTTTATCTTAACTTGATTCTCTTTGTAGATACACAAAATGTTGTCAAGTCATGCGGTAAGAACTAGTGTTTAATGCTATAGTGCTCTTGGTCATTATGATGGAGCTATGTCCAAAACTTGTGTTTCAGCAGCTTCGACCTTTTGCTTTTGAGACTTCTAACAATTCCATTAACTTCATGTTCTAGACATCCGATCCTGTAATAATGGAAACTATATACTTAACGATTATTCTGCTTGTACCGAGTTCAATTCTTTTTTCTGATTTTGCGAATTTCTATTGTCGCAAACTTTCTTTATGTAGTTCCTTATCTTTTTCTTCTAACAATTCTCATTCTGTACTATTGCTAAATTTTAAAAATAATAATAATAATGTTAAAAATTTTATTGTGTCCCATATGTTTGAATTCTTTTACTAACGTCATGTAAAACTACAATTAATCATGTATTTTATATATGTGTGTGTGTGTGTGTGTGTGTGTGTGTGGGGTGGGGGGAATATGGAAGTGCAAGGTTGTGCATGATCTTTTGGTGCAAGGTAAGAGCATTAGTCCGCCTGTTTGAGGAGTGGACACGACCACCTGTTAGAGGAGCGGATGATTATATATAAATGGTGTCTGCTCCTTTAACAAGCGGAGGTGTTCGTTCAATGAATGCTCTCATGGATCACCTCTCACATATATATGGGAAAATTGTAATCATATTTCCTATACTTCGGTTTCCGAAATATATGAGAAAAAGAACATGCAAAAACAATACAATTTGTGAAGTTTTTTGTTTTTTCGAGCTCCTTTACGTAGTCTTTATAATCATGTAACAATCAATTTATTTTAACCTTTCTAAAAATAATATTTTTTTTATAGTTATAAAAACTATGCTGTAAACCATGAAAAAATGAGAAAATTTACGTACCTCTTTTTTATGTTCTTTCAATCCACACAGTTAAATTTTTCAAAAAGATTGTAGATTTGTAGATATTAAACTAGTGGGTATAATTACAAAAATGAGTTGTAGCCCATTTCCCTTAATCTATTTAAACTAATTAGTCTGTTGTGTTCTTACAGATCGTTTATCCTGGACGGATTCTTAGGTTGAGAGTTCGTGGAACTAAGAGAGATCTAAAAGAGGATACATCATCTGAAGAGGTTTGTGTTGTATTGGCAGGTGTACTTGCCCGTTTTGATGGGTCTAACATTCAGGTATGCTGGCAGACCATATCTGGAAAAAGCTTTAGGAAAATATTTCATGTCAGTGGCAGTGTACATTCTGTAAATAATAACTAGCAAGCTAATGTTTGGTCAGTTTTTATCACTTTGCTTTGGAATTCTAAGTATAGCTGTCGTATAACTCTTATTAAGTTTAACACATTCAAACATAAACTCTTACCCTGAAGGAATGATAAAATATGCTCCGTAACTCTTATATAAGTTCCTTGCTGGAGATGCAGAGTTTGCTGCAGCGTTGGTTTCAAAAGAAGCACACCGAGTTCTGGGATCGGATGTCGGAAAGAAGAGATTCAGAGGATTCTGGAGACAATTATGGTAGACTTCCATACCAACTGTGGAATGTTAACAAGTATGGCTCATGTGCTGATGCTGCAATAACTGGCATAATGCCACCTCCACTAATGGAACTCCAGGTAGCAGCTTGCATTTCTATTGTCATGGATATAATGTAAAGCTAAGAATGATGATGCTATTTGATAGGACGGATCAGGGTCCATAAACCGTTGATACCCATCAATCATTAGGAATTTCCAATAAATTTTGCTTCAATAGGAAAGACTTGCAACACAGTTAATGCACTTGATGTTATCCAGGAAACTGCAATTTGTGTTCTGACGATAATAATAGTATAAGCTGCCATGCTATATAGCTAAGATAACACTATCAATTAATTATATGTGATGCCTGATTTAGTGATTTGTGAAACTGAAAACTAAGAAAATAATGGAGGTTCAATCTCCTATATTGTTGCATCCACATTATTTATTGTCATTGCATTTCATTATCCAGTTCCTTGTGGAAGCATTCTGAATTATTCTGGTTTTGAAATTCAGCTGCTTTTATTGTTGGGCAGTCAAGTCAACGGTACTATTGCGCAGTCACTATTGGAAATGATGCTGTGATTTCAGCATTCAGGTTAGTGCTGTGATTTTTTGGCATTTTGCATGTTTGAATCTTCGCTTTATATTTTTCATAATGAGTTGAACTATATGTATTTATTAATTCTTCTCATAACAAAAATTGAGAGCTCTGTAGTTATGTTTTAAATAGTGAGAAACTTACTTATTTTGTGTTTGAAGACTTTCGGAAGACAGAAGCAGGTCTTTAGTGGGAGCTATACTGTCAAAAGTTGTACCAGCAACATTCTCAACCATAGCATCTTTCTCCAAAATGATTTGGCGTAGTGAAAACTCTGTTAAGAAACCAGAGCCCAAGCCTCAACCATTCGCTCGAGGTGAAGGAAGTTGTCTTTATTTTGATATTATAAGATGGCTGTTAAAGATAATATATGTAAGAATGGATGTAAACGGTCAAACACTTGTCAAATGTTCAAATTGAGGATACTCGTATCACATTAATAGACACTTCGCATCATTATTCATGAAGATCGGTTTCTTCATTTGACCTCTTTTTATTTGAGAGCAGTAGTGATTAAGCTGTAGGTTCTTTCACTCATTTTTAACTTGTAAAATTTACTGCATAATTTTCATGTGCATTATAATAGGCATGCTTGATTATTAAGTGCACATGCCAAATCTTGTAATAATCAATCTAAAAATTGGTGTGATGTAGTGTAATGCAAATTAGTGAAAACAGCTTAAATTGTGAATGATATCAGCAAATAATGGGAGCAGCGGATGCTGCGGATGACATGTTATTTTGATAGTGTAGATCTTTTTCTTTTTCTATTTTTGTTGTCTATATTAGCCAATCATCGGAGAAAGAGGAAAGAGAAAGATAGGGGGAGTAGAAGGACGTCTTATTACTGGCTGATATGTTCTTTTATTTATTTATAGACTTGTGGGGTGGCATGCTACAATTAATGTCAATCGCTTTATTATATATTTTGACATAATATTTCCATCTTAATTTTGATTTTATGACAGCTTCTCCTCTCACTTGTTTAAAGGATAGCCCTAGAAAGGGTGAGAAACTCACCCTATCACCAAGTGGTACATTGGCTGCTATAACAGATTCACTTGGTCGTATCTTGCTTTTGGACACCCAGGCCCTTGTCGTGGTGCGGCTATGGAAGGTTTGCCTATTCACATGCAAATGATTGTCTTTATAGGTTACTGGTCATCTTTAATCTCTTATTACTACTTATTTGTAGGGATATCGTGATGCTAGCTGCTTGTTTGTTGAGATGCTAGTCAATAAAAATACTGGTCCATCAAGTTCCGCTGATCATGAATACGTGAAGAGTGACTATTGCCTATGTTTAGTCATTCACGCCCCTCGAAAGGGGATAGTCGAGGTACTTAATTTCAGTATTTTTGTACGTGCAGAGTCATTTATTTGAAGAGTCTTGCATTTTCTTCTGATACAGCGTCTGTTACAAATCAAAGTTATCATCTCTTGTGAATCCTGTGGTGAGACCCTCTTCCTAAAATAGACTAGATGATGATGCTATGCTCCAAAACCTATCATAGAATCTATTGGTAGTGGGCTAATCCATTCCCATTCTTCTGGTACCGATCCTGGTTGTTGTCTAGGCTACAAGTATACATAGTGAGGTGTACAATTAGACAATTATTGTTCATTTGAGCTTTTAGATTACCCATGTTTTCTGTCAGTCAATCTTGCAGTAACATTGTTCTGTCTTATTAATGTGGGTTTATTTGTTACCATCCTATTACTACTAAATTCCAAAACAATGAAGACTATTTTACCTTCATCTCTTGAAATGGTTATAACTGTAGTTCTATAGAAACTAAAGTATGCTTTATAGTTTTTCTTGGAGCTCGTAGCCTGCTGCAATTGCAAAATAATACCTAGTCAAATGCAGAACCACTTTTATGGTTAGAAGTATGTATAATTCAATAACTTGTGTTATGTGCATTTCAGGTTTGGCAGATGCGAACAGGACCTCGTCTTCTCACTGTTCCATGCACCAAAGGCAGCAAAATATTGCAACCCACATACAGATTTGGCTCGTCAATTGCATCCTCTTCATCATATATACCCTTGGAAGTTTTCTTTCTAAATGGGGACTCTGGTCAATTGTCAGTGTTGAATCGATCTCTAAAATGAATTTCTGCCGTATTTTTTGGGTTTTATTGATAGAATTTCATTTAAAAATCATGGAATTTATTTGAACGCTGATGATATTCATCAGATATCGCTCACAACCATCTGAACACTACTTGTACATTACACCAGCTAAAGAAATTTGAAACCGCATTTGCAGTAACCCTTGTTTTGTATTGAATGAAAGTAACCATAGTATGTATTGAAGTTTAGAGAATATTGAAGAAACCAAACATCCATTTTTTACGAGTGGTTTTGTTTATTATGCAGCTGCAGCAGATAATTGTCATCAACAAACATGATTTTTTGTTTGTTTAAAGTTTTAAGTTTGGCTTGATTTTTTGTTCGTTTAAAGTTTTAAATTTTGCTTGTTTATAATGTTTGGCTCATTCGACTATTTAAATTGGTCGATCTCGAACACAATTGTTTGTTCGTTAAATGAAATATGTTTAACTTGACTCAGCTCGATTAAGGGACAAGTTCGAATTGACTTGGTTTGACCTTGACTCTTTAACAACCCTATCCAAAATTTTATAATTCAAAATTGAAAGTAAATTTTTCTCTTTCAATAAATATGAAGTAAATTATCATGAATGTTGCATGAAAAGTGTACTTGAATAAAACTTTTATATGTTTACAAATAAAACTATATCATATACAAATAACACTATATTAAAAAAAATATATCTCTAATTTTAAACCAATGCTAAATTAATCCATGGGATTAGATTACAGTGAGTGAGTTTGCGCGTCTGTGGAGAGGTTTATCTCCTAAACTTCCGCCATTGACCTAGCCCACCAAACATGGAACATTTACCGGTTTTGATCTAAGCGTCGACACTACTCCAGTGTACCTGCAGATGGTAGGTAGATCAAAAATTTATACCGAAAATTCACTACTCCCTCCCTCACACAAAAATAACAATATTTAAAATTTTGATATTTTTAATTTTACATATTTGACTAAAAATTACGTGTAAAAATAATAAATTTTTATCATTAAATTTGTTATGAATATACAATTAAAAATCATATAAGAAGATTGTAATGACAAATTTTGAAAAATATGATATCATAATTATAATAAATAAATTATGCCAATGTTTTTTTTTGGAACAAATTTTATTTTCAAATGTTTTTTTTTTTTTTTTGGAACAGAGGGAGTATATATAGTAAAAAGATTTGATTGAGAAGATTATGGGGAATTTAAATCTCATTTATTTAGTAATTTTACAAAATTTGAATTCTTGATTTCTCTCTATTTTTAGTAATAGGCAGTAATGTTTCCTTTTGAGAAAGTCTTCTTGAGCATAAATATTCAAAATTCCTTTCTCAAGATTCATGCAACTGTATTCATATTTTTATTTAGTTTGTTTATTTATTTATTTTTTTGGAAAAAAGTTTGTTTATTTTATATTACATCCATTTTATAAAACGTGTTACATCTATTTATATAACATATATTTCGTATTAAATTTTGCATATTTATTTGTAGTTTACACTTATACAGTTATACATAATAAAATATAGAAGTGATGTTAAGATAAAAAACTTTTGATGACAATTTTTTAAATATAAATTAGTACAATTATATTTCTTTTTAGTAAATATAACTTCTCTGTGGATTAATTTTATTTTTGAGAATATAAGAAGTATTTTATTTATATCCTAATGGAGTTAAATCAATAATGTGCTATACGAGCAAATGGTTGTTATTTCCAAACTCCTTCCTCTTTTTTTTTTTAAAGATAAAACAAGAATACAAAATTCAAATTCACACTGAATTTACTTTTTGTAGATATATTTTAGTATAATGTAGCACGCGTTAAATATGTTATGTAATTTAATAAAAATTATGGAATAAAAGTATAATAAATGAAAATTATTACTATAAAAAAATTAAAATTATTTATAATATCTAATACAAGTTGAATCTCACATAAAAATATATATGGCAATAGAAATTAAGTGAAAACGAAGGTGGGATAAAAAGTCTCATTTTCTCTATTTTTAATATTATTTATTTTTCTGCATTCTCTTGGAACAATCGGCCCCAATGGTTTTTCCCTTGCCCTTTTCTAGACACTAGACTCGACTTGCAAAGTTGCAAACATGGCGTTGTGAGTCTTCTACTCATTATTGTCTCTAATTTACTCCGTAACAACATTGTCTATACTCGAAGAAACACTTGACGGCAAGTCAGCAACAGAACGACCACAATTCATGGCTCTCTCTCTCTTCTCTCTCCTCCTCTTTTCTCTCTCTTTCCTTCACCTACCTCTATCCTCCATTGCCAACGTCCACAAATCTTCCAATCTTTTCAGATCACAATTCTTCTCTCAGTCCATTCCTTTTACTGATATCTCACCCACCACATTTTTTGAAGTAACAAAACCCATCCAACTCCCCAGCACCCAGCCCTGTTCACAGCACATTCTTCAACATGATTTTGGGTATACATATGGACAATTACCAGTTCTTGCTAATTACAGTCCTCCTTCAAAGTGCCCATCTCAAGTTTTTGCTAAAATTGTTCTTGAATGGAAGGCTACCTGCAAAGGAAGACAATTTGATAGAATTTTTGGGGTTTGGCTCGGTGGGGTTGAGCTTCTCAGGAGCTGCACTGCAGAGCCAAGGCAAAATGGAATTGTTTGGACTGTTAAGAAAGATATTACAAGGTATTACTCTTTGCTTATGACCAATCAAACACTTGCTGTTTATTTGGGCAATCTTATTGATAGTACTTATACTGGAGTGTACCATGTTAACATTAGTATCCATTTTTATCCCTCTGAAACGCATAGTGGTATGCCAAATTCGGATGATCTGATTCATGGGTATGGTTCTAATGCTGATTTGATCTTACCCATTTCAAGGAATTTGCCATTAAATGATGGGTTGTGGTTTGAAATTGAGAATTCTACTGATTTGGAATCGAAGGAGTTCAAAATCCCCCAAAATGCATATAGGGCTGTTTTAGAGGTGTATGTTTCACCTCATGAAAATGATGAATTTTGGTACACAAATTTGCCAAATGATTACATTGTGAAAAATAATCTTAGCGGTTTCCCTGGTAATGGACCTTTTAGGGAGGTTGTGGTTAGTCTTGATGATAAAATAATTGGTGCAGTTTGGCCATTTACCGTCATATATACTGGAGGTGTTAATCCCCTTTTGTGGAGACCTATAAGTGGAATTGGGTCATTCGATCTCCCTTCTTATGACATCGAGATCACTCCCTCACTGGGGACACTATTAGATGGCAAAACCCATGAATTTGGATTCAGTGTTACCAATGCTTTGAATGTATGGTATATAGATGCAAATCTGCATATTTGGTTGGACAATAAGAGTGAAAAGACCGAAGGCAAGCTTTTGAGAAAGACTACATTGCCTCCTACTGTTTCGTCTGTAATTAAGTTTACGGGTTTGAATGGAACTTTCTTGACAAAGGTTAGTAGGTTGATAACATCCACCGGATGGGTGAAATCATCATATGGGAAGATCACAACCAAGGCTACTCAAGAATTCAATTACACTAATCATATGGAAATGGGTGAGGATGCCAATTTGCAAATTGTGAATCAGAGGATCGACTTCACTGACAGTGTCAACGCCAAAGCAGGCCTTTCTAATGTCAATTCAGTTATTTCATTGAAAAGGTTTCCCCTTTACTTGTACACCAATAATGTGGATCGAGGAAATGGTACATATACTTCGGTGTCTAATGTTTCATTAGGCTACAATGAGAAGAAGGCGAAGACATCTGCTTTTGGATCATCACTCAGCTCTCTAAAAAATTTGCAGGAAGGGCAGTCTTCGATGCTTGTAAAGGGAAACCTGGTAATAAGTGGTGTAGGAAATACACAACAGGCATACAGATATGATGATAATAAATCTTGTTATTTTAGGAATGTAAGCAGCTCGAATTACACCATTATTTACGACAAAATTAGCAATACTTGCAGTAAAAGAACACAGTCCCATTTTGGTCTTGGACTCCTTATTCCATCACGCAAGGCTTACTAGCATCTGATCTTCAAGATAACAAGGCAGGGGTTTAAGAATCCTTCAATCTGTGTTAGTACTTCCATTGCTTAATGATCAAACTTTAAATAATTATGAGGGCTTCACAAGGATCATTGTATATGTTGGTAAACTGAATCATGTTGCAAGTGTATTAAAAGTCTTTGAATTATGTCGAAAAGTTACTTATTTCATAGATCTTATGGTTATTTTAGAAATTAGAAATTTCTTTGGTTTATCTTGGGGTGACAAAGAAATGGTATACCATGTATGCTGTCCTCAATGCATTGGCTTTATGTCCTTGCTAATGTTTATTCTACTGTGCTTCCTAGTAATTATTTGTCTTGCAACAATGTTGCTTTGTGCTGTACTGAATGCTTCTGCAGTTCTGTTGGAAGCACAAGTCTCTTATTGAAATATAAATATTTTCCTTTTGAATAGTGCTTCAATTCCCAGGAGGCCAGCATATATCTGTTTTGTTCTGGTCCTACTGCTTTTATCACATTACAAGCAGCCTTTGCATCAAATCTTTTTTTTTATTATTATTAAATAATTTTTAAAAAAATTTCAGTTATTATTATTATTTTAGTGTAATTGATTTTATATAGTGGAATCTTCCTTTGAAGCTAACCTTGATTGATTCTGATTTAGTTGCTTCTTATCATTCTCACATGATCAAAGGGTGCTGTTGTAAGGTTATAGTGCATTTGTGTTGATTCTCACATTGTATCTGATCTTCTGTCAAAGTTTATGTAGATTTTGTAGTTGGAAACTGATAGTGGAATATACTCCCTCCGTTCTCGTTCCAAAATTAAAAACACATTTCAATTCATTTAAAATAAGTTTGCGAAATCCTAAAATTTAAAATTGAAGTGAAAGTTTTTTCTTTTAATAAATTTGAAGTGAAATATTATAAAATATATGAAGAATATTCTTAAATACAAACTTTTATATTTTAATATTTTTACAAATTCATATCACAAATGAAATTATAACATTCGTAAATAATACTGTATTAATAAAGAAAAATATTTTTAATTTTGGAATGAAGCGAGAAATATAATTTAAAATTGGTGCATTTGAAAAGCTTAGAAGGAAGATTAACTGGGTGATAGAAATGAGGGATTTGTGCCAAGAAAAATGGAATATTGTTCTTTGCTGTATTTTCTTTTCTTTTTTTTTTTTTTTTTGTGCATTGCTCTTTGTAATTAGCCATGTTCTTCACATATTGCATTGGTTTAACAAGTTGGATGTGCTCACAATCCATGTTCTGGCTTACTTGACATTTTAACGTTGGTATGAAGTGGACGCAAGACAAAAGAAGGAAGAAAAAGAAAAGGTAAAAATAAATCCGGTAAAATATCGGTCCCATATTATATTGGACGGATATTACGGATACATATATCAGATACAATCAATATGGAATCAATATTTTCTTTTTCCTATATATACACGCGCGCATAATATATATATAGAAAGTAATCTATAAACAGAAAGTTCATAAATTGCCAAGTGATTTGTAAAATCGCATAATTTGTGGTAGTATTTATTGTACTTCTTTTGTTTTATTCTTTATAGAAACAGGATGGGACAAAAAAAGTTACTGCATTGCATCTCTAGTTCTCGATACCATACGTCTACAACCTATACAGAAAAAGACAAAGTTATTTTAAAATTTGATACGCCGTTAAGTCATTTCATCTCATTGTGTAGGTTTATCTAAAGTATTACTTCCTTCCGTTAAAGAATTAACAATTGAAAATAAAATTTGTTCTAAAAAAATAGTAATATTTATATTTTTTTATTATAATGTCATATTTTTCAAAATTTATCATTACAATATTTTTATATGATCTTTAATTGGATATTTATTATAAATTTAATGAGAAAAACTTGTTATTGTTTCATATAATTTTTAGTCAAATATGTAAAATTAAAAATTATCAAAATTTTAAATGTTGATATTTTTGTGGAACAGATAGAGTATCTAATTAGAATTTCATATCTCCATTTTTTTATTTTATTGATTTGTGTTCAAAATCAAATTAGAATTCTTCTAATCTATAAGCATACAATAATTATTTAAAAATCAATTAACAAATAAACAATTGAACTACTTAAGAAAACATAGGTTACCAGTTAAAATATTTCTATACAAAATTTTCAATTTAATACAATACAATGTTAATTATATACACATATTTGAAATCAATATGAATTATAATAATTTGTACCCAACGATACACACTAATTAAAATTTCCTCCAGTGTTCATATAATGAATGAATCGTGTATGTTGTATGCTGAGTATTTTATTCTATTTTGAAGTTGATGTATGCTGTGGCCAGTAAACTGTAAATGCCTGTCCATGGTTTTGGATTAGTAAATTAAAAATCAACCAAAGGATTAGGGAGGAATCTGCGAATTGCAATAAACTAATTATATATTTTGTCAACATCAACATCTTATGCAATTTTCAACAACTTAAATTCCAAGTCTTGGAATTGGTATCGATTATCTGTATGTTGGGGGGGGGGGAGGAGGGGGGGGGAATGGGGAGAGAAAGGAAATTAAGTTTTAATTTATTTTTATAATTTTACTTTCGAAAAGTAATTAAGAAGATTATTGAATTAACTGAACAAGCGGAGACAAAAGAAATTCAAGTACAAATTATAGGGCGCATTGACGGAAAAGAAATTGCACGTGTCGAATGGATCAGAGAAGGTAGGGTTCCTCTACAAACCATTCGAGCTAAAATAGATTATTGTCCTTATACTGTTTGAACTATTTACGGAGTATTAGGCATCAAAATTTGGATATTTATGGACAAGAAATAATAAAGTTTTACTTGTATTTGCCTTTGATTCATTGATGGAATAAACAGGAAAAAATTTGTATGGTTTGCCGTTTTAGTCTCTAAATTATATAAGAAAAATCTAATTGTACGGATTGAATAAAACATGCAAAAATAATATAATATGTCAATATGTACATTTTTCAAAAATTTTTGAGATCAAATACATAATTTTTGTAATAATGTAAAAATCAATAAATATAATGACATGAATATAAAACCAATATACATCACAAAAAATGATCAAATTCATATAATCCCCTGTTATATGATATTCTTTCATTCTGTACAGTTGTATTTTTTAAATAAATATAAAATTTATAAATATAAAATTAGTAAGTATAATTTAAAAAATAATTTATATCATGATTTGAAAATTGAACAACTTCACTGTTGTACAGTCGTACTCTAGGAGTCCATGGTTTAAAAATACTCTATGGTTTCAAAATGTCCTTTGACATATATCAAAAGCTTAAAAAACTGCGTTACCAGAACCCGGGCTAAAGGTTGACAATCGAAGGAGATTACTTTTGAGTGTGGATAATGTTCTTGCAAACAATTCGAGTAAATAATAATGTACAAATATTATATGACATCAAATGAAATATTAAATTTGACCTATTTTTAGCAATTTTACGAATATAAGTGATAATTAATTCTTTCAACAGCAAACATTTTAAAAAATAATAATAACTTATATACCCTATTGAGTGCCTATTTATACCAAACATTATCAACTTTAACAAAATACTTAGAAAGACTGCTTAAATTTTTTTATTATTGATTATTATTATTGATTCTACTTACCGAAAAAGTTTTTAGTATATATATTGTGTTTTCTGTAATTAACAAGTACTTATATTAGTCAAAGATGTTAAGATGTTTGACAAACATTTAGATCTTCTTGAAAGTAATTACAAGTTTGACCATTTGTAAGTAATGATACTCTCTCATAATCCAAATCACTAAATCCGAATTCGTAATTGAATCTTCTAAGCAATCCCAAACTAGTTGTTCTCCTTCTCAATATTTATATACATTTTCCTTTTCTATTTGTTCTAGAGTTAAGGGTATGTTTTTATTTTTGAACAATAAAATGAAGTCTCTTAAAATATCATAATTATTATCACTATTAGTGATCCACCATTACAATTATTATATTATGACATCCCATACTCACTAAAAATAATTGATATTAAAGAAATAATTATAACTTAAGAGTAAACTTTAAAAATATGTCATTTTTGAAATTTATGTCTAACTTTAAAATGGAATAATTTTTTTCTTAGGCTAAATTGGTAGTTTTAGACTTTCAGTCCTTCAAATATATCAAGTTGTAACCATGCAGGTACAAGTTGTAAATAAATACAGACGCTTTCCTTGACTAGATCTGCCCAAATCAATCAATTTGTATAAATTAAAGTATTTAACTTATCCTTTCTTCTATTCTAGTTTATCCTATAAATACTGACCATGCATTACAAGTTTATAACAAAATCATATCAAACTAGAGTTACCAAAAATATGAAACTCATATCTAACAAAATGGCTGTTGTGCATTCATATACCCTGCCAATCCTCCTACTTTTATTCCTAATATTTTCCTCCATTTCTCAAGCTACTGTCCCTGCCAATGAAACATTCAAATTTGTAAATCAAGGAGAATTTGGGGAATATATTACTGAATATTATGGGGATTACCGTCCTCTTAGTGTTTATACTTCTCCCTTCCAACTTTGTTTCTATAATGTCACACCTAACGCTTTTACCCTAGCTCTACGTATGGGCACGACTCGATCTGAGTCGCTCAGACGTTGGGTTTGGGAAGCCAATCGTGGAAATCCGGTCGACGAGGGCGCCACCTTCGCCCTCGGAAGGAACGGAAACCTAGTGCTAGCCCGTTCCGACGGCCGAGTGGTATGGCAAACTGGCACGGCCAACAAAGGTGTTGTAGGCCTTAAGGTGCTTCCTAATGGTAACATGGTTCTTTATGATTCAAAAAATAAATATGTGTGGCAAAGTTTTAATTCTCCAACGGACACCCTTTTGGTGGGCCAGTCTCTCAAGCTTGGGGCTACAACTAGGCTTGTGAGTCGGGCTTCCGAAAAGAAGAATGTTGATGGGCCTTATAGTTTAGTCGTGGAGCCCAAAGGTTTGTCCATGTATTATAAGCCCAAAAACTCATCTAAGCCATTGCTTTATTTTTCGAGCTTCCCCGATTGGTTTAACATTAGCAAAGGGAGTAGCATAGAAAATGTGACATTTACGGTTCAGAATGAGTATGATTCTGGCTACGCTTATACCTTAAGTCTCGACTTGGGCATCGCGAATTCACTTAACAATGACGGAAGGATTCTTACAAGGCCCAAATACGATAGCACGTTGTCGATGCTTAGGTTAGAAATTGATGGAAACATTAAGATTTATACTTATGATGACAATGTGGATTGGGGTGCATGGGAGGAAACTTATTCCTTGTTTTCAAGAGAAGATATCGATATGTCCGAGTGTCAATTACCCGGGCGGTGTGGAGAATTTGGGCTTTGCGAAGACAATCAATGCGTCGCGTGTCCAACGCCTAATGGGCTCATGGGCTGGAGTAAAAATTGTGTGTCGCCCAAAGTCTCAAGCTGTGCCCAGAAAGATTTTCACTACTACAAACTTGAAGGAGTGGATCATTTCTTGACAAAATACACAAGGGGAGATGGGCCGGTGAAAGAGAGTGGTTGTAAGATAAAATGTACCAAGGATTGCAAGTGCATGGGCTATTTCTATCAACAAGACACCTCAAGATGTTGGATTACATATGACCTTAAAACTCTCACCAGAGTTGAGAATTCCAAGCATTTGGGGTTCATAAAGGTGCCTAATCACTAATTACCTAGATGCATTTTTCTTTCTTTTTTTAACGTTTTCTCGGATCATGTTTGTTTATTTGTTTCTGTTTTACTTTCACATATAAGTGCTCCGAGTGTGTGAGCCAAGTAGTAATAAATCAAGCTCCTTTGTGACAAATAAGTAAGTGAGGGGGTTTGTGAACCATTTTCTGTAAATTTGTATTATTTCACATTTGAATAATATTGGCTATTTCAATAATTGTAACTTTGCCACTGGATTTATGATTCATTGAGTAGAAGCAATTTATAAGCTGAAAACTATAATTACATCTTGACCATACATGCTTGGAGATTCAGTACCATTTATCATACGAGCTACATCCTAAGTTTATGCATGAATTCAATATAAATCATGCATTTTCTATATATATATGTATATATTATTTTTATTATCCAAGTTTAGACAAGAACCCGATACGAGTTTATTTTTTGGGTGTACACGAACCGTTTAGTACTATCGACAAAACTATTCCTATTCACAGTCCTCTTTAGACCCTTTTTTTCTTTTTTAACAAATCTACTTATTTATATAGAAAAAAATAACAATTCAATCACTTGAACTTATGGCGTATTTTGAATTTAATTACCTATGATCGTAGTTAACAACTTGCATCACCGACATAATTTTGCAATTTTTAATACTGTACGTGTTGACTAGATATTGTACAATTTTTGGTGTGCATTGCAATACAAGGTAGTGCAAAAGCAAATAATGTGTAATTTATATGTAAGAAATAATCACAAAAAATTAAATATGGTTACTTGAAATTTTTAGTCAAGTGAAAATTGAAATGTAAGATATGAGAGAATTATTTGTATATTGTAAGTAATTTTAAAATTTTCTATTATAAAAGACATTTTCACTTTTAAAGTACGAATTATAGTTATTAGTGGAGTGAGCTTGAAGTCTTGCTTGTGAATTTATGAGTTCCTAGCATGAGAAAACATTAGAGAGAGAGAGAGAGAGAGAGAGAGAGAGAGAGAGAGAGAGAGAGAGAAAGAGAGAAGAAGAAGAAGAAGAAGAAGAAGAAGAAGAAGAAGAAGGAAAGAGGAGAGGACATTTTTGTAGTTTGTAAAGAAAAAAAACGATTAGTAGAATATATATGTGTCATTGTTGAACTAAAAAATGAACAAGAACATAAAAGTACCACTTCTTATACATTTTTGAGATGGTTACAACATGAATAAGATATGAATTGAATGACATTTTAATAATATAACAAGAGGTAAAATTGGTATTATAAATTAATAAATTTTGTGAAAATAATCTTAAATTCGAATATGATGTTTTTTAATTATGATCAGAATTTCAATTAAGCAACTAATGTTATCCACTTCAAATTAATTGATTAATTATATTAATTTTTTAAAAAGTGATGATCAAATTTTCAACTCCAACTTCTTTTTCATATTATACCATATGGAGGAGCACTTATTCATTATCAAACATTAACAATTCCTATAAAAATACTTATAATAAAAAAATACTAATCAAAATCATTGTTACATTTTTAAAGCAAAATCTCAAACATTCTCTTCTTATCGTATGAACCAACTAATAAAAATGACTCTTGTCCATTCCTATATACGTATCTAGGATCGTCGCGTTTAGGCACACATGACAGTCTGAATTGATTTATAATATTCAATTATTTAAAATGAATTTAATTATTATCACAAGATAATTTCACTTTTGCACTCCCTAAATTAAACAATGCCTAACCAAGCGATTTTGAACTATGCCCATGCAACTCATCACCTACACTATGTGTTACACATTCTTATTACACAAGTCCTACTTATGTAGTAGTACCCGTTTCACCTTTGAATGTTTTCTTGGTTCCCTTATTTTTCTGGGTCTCAAAAAAAAAAAAAAAAAAAAGGCATCATTCTATACATTTTCTGTCCCACCATCTTCATTACATAAATCATTTTTAGTACATTTTCTTACACTATACTACCTAGGAATAATCAGTCCTACTTATGTGGTACACGTGTCACCTTTGAATGTTTTGTTGATTCCCTTATTTTTCTGGGTCATGATCAAATCATGTGGCTATTGATTCATGATTTATAAGTACATAATTTTCGGGTATTACTTTTGAGGGGTTTTTGGCTTGGAGTGTATAGTAGTTAATTGTTTTGATGAAAAATGCCTAAGAACTTGGAGAAATTAGCATCCATTGATGCTCAATTGAGGCTTCTGGTACCTAAGAAAGTTTCTGAAGATGACAAGCTTGTGGAGTATGATGCCCTTTTATTGGATCGATTTCTTGATATTCTTCAGGATTTACATGGGGAGGATCTTAAGGAAACGGTACCATGTTTTCAAATTCACATTTTTGTTTTCATGAATGATACTAGTTAGATTTTGATCATGATTTTTCCCATAATGTTGAGATCTTGAGATTAGTTTAACAAAATTTTTTTTTGATGAATTATGGAACCCATTTTTGTGTTTTTGCATGAGATGTGATGAGAAAGGTTGGATCTTTAGTTGATCACTTGTGAAAAGATTGGATTTTTTTTGTCAACTTTGATTAAATTTTGCTTATGTATTCATCAGTAATTGCAGTGAACAAGCAACCAATATATTTGAGATCTTGATATATTTCTCTGTGTATTTGAGTCGGTCACATTCAGAATGAGGCTAACAAATACTCATACTGTAAAAACATATTAAATCTCAATATGTTTATAGAACTCTTACTTACACTTGTAGGGTATACTGAAGCTAATTTAGTATCTAGTTTTGAGTTGGTTCTGGTGTTTGATTTGTGAAGGTTCAAGAGTGTTATGAACTTTCTGCCGAATATGAGGGACAGCGCGATCCAAAGAAGCTGGAAGTGCTTGGAAAGGTGTTAACAAGTTTAGATCCAGGGGACTCGATTGTCATTGCGAAAGCCTTCTCTAATATGCTCAATTTGGCCAACCTGGCTGAGGAGGTTCAGATTGCTTTTCGTCGAAGAATCAAAATGAAAAAAGGAGATTTTGTTGATGAGAATTCAGCAACAACTGAATCAGACATTGAGGAAACTCTCAAGAAACTTGTTATAGACCTGAAAAAGTCTCCTGAAGAAGTTTTTGACGCGCTGAAGAATCAAACTGTTGATCTGGTCTTGACTGCGCATCCCACTCAATCAGTTCGTAGATCATTGCTTCAGAAGCATGGGAGGTTTGTCTTCAAGTTATTCTGCTAGTTGGTTTATGGTGTTTAGAAATGTTGCCAATTAGTTTGTTGATTTTTTATTATGTTTTTAAGGGTTGTAAACTATGAGGTTCTTGCTCTCTCACTGCAATTTCCTGAAGACTTTCATTAGCATGTTTTTCTTTTCAGGATAAGGAACTGTTTAGCCCAGTTATATGCTCCAGATATTACTCCTGATGAGAAGCAGGAAGTTGATGAAGCTTTACAAAGGGAAGTAAGTATTGCTCCAAGTTCACACAGATTTTGAATAACTTTTGTTTATGGTTATTATTTTCTTCTAGGCTGCCTAATACAAAGAAGTCTATTTGTTCTCTCTCTCTCTCTCTCTCTCTTTCTATCACATACAAACATTGTTGGGGCTGCTTGTTGCAACGTAAAGTGTGCTATGGAGAGTATATGAGAATACTGTTAATGCAACCCTCAAGTCATAAGCATGTCAGTTTGCTGTGTACAGTACATTGTTAGTTTTCTTCCTCTCATTTCTATGGTTTTGCAGATTCAAGCTGCTTTCCGCACAGATGAAATCCGAAGGACGCCTCCAACCCCACAAGATGAAATGAGAGCTGGCATGAGCTACTTCCACGAAACAATTTGGAAGGGAGTTCCCAAATTCTTACGGCGCGTTGACACAGCTTTAAGGAACATTGGGATAAACGAAAGAGTTCCATACAATGCCCCTCTTATCCAGTTCTCTTCCTGGATGGGCGGCGATAGGGATGGTATTAGTCCTTTTGTTGTGAAATGCTGCATATATATATCCTGTTAACATATATTTGAAATGATATACGACAGCCTTGTGCATGGAAAACAAACTGATAATTGAATGGAACAGATTTTCATTCGCAATTTTTTTCAGTTTAAGCAGTGGAATGCTTAATCACTTATCTTAAAATGAAATGCAGGTAATCCAAGGGTCACTCCAGAAGTCACAAGGGATGTTTGCTTATTGGCCCGAATGATGGCTGCTAACATGTACTTTTCACAGATAGAGGATCTCATGTTTGAGGTATAAAACTTCTGAGCAGATTTGCAGACTTCTCATCTCTGGCTATATATATTGTTTTATGTTAACCCTCATTAGTCCATGCTCTAAATCCACATGAATCTCGGGCAGATTTCTATGTGGCGATGCACTAATGAGCTTCAAGTTCGCGCAGATGAAATCCACATATCTGCTAAGAGAGATGCAAAACACTACATAGGTAAGTGGTGCAACAATTTCAATGATTCTCTAGGTGGAGTAATTTCAAGTAGATTCTATTTTATATTTTGTTGTCTGTTTCATTCATAAAATTGACTATCTATCACAATATGTTTGGCGCAATATTTTACGAAATTCTCTCTTTTTCAGAGTTCTGGAAACAGGTTCCTGTAAGTGAACCTTACCGAGTTATTCTTAGTGATGTGAGGGATAAATTGTATAATACCCGTGAGCGTTCTCGCCATTTATTAACAAATGGAACGTCTGATATTCCAGAGGAGGCAACGTACACCAATGTTGAGCAGGTAAACTCCTTTGTGTTCATGTTCTTCTATATTATAGAAGTTTTTGCTGATTAAATGCCAAATGTTATGCAGTTCTTGGAACCTCTTGAACTATGCTACAGATCTTTGTGCACTTGTGGCGATCGGGCCATTGCTGATGGAACCCTTCTTGATTTCTTAAGGCAAGTCTCCACCTTTGGACTGTCACTTGTGAGACTTGATATCAGGCAAGAATCGGATCGCCACACTGACATCCTTGATGCAATTACCAATCACTTGGAAATTGGTTCCTACCGAGATTGGCCTGAAGAACGAAAACAAGAATGGCTTTTGGAGGAACTAAGAGGCAAGAGACCACTTTTTGGACCTGATCTTCCGAAGACTGAAGAAATTGCTGATGTTTTGAATACACTGCATGTCATATCAGAGCTCCCTGCAGACTGCTTTGGAGCATACATCATCTCAATGGCCACTGCACCTTCTGATGTACTTGCTGTGGAACTCCTACAACGTGAATGTCATGTGAAGCAACCACTAAGGGTCGTTCCTCTCTTTGAGAAACTTGCTGACCTTGATGCTGCTCCAGCTGCTATCGCTCGGTTGTTCTCAATTGATTGGTACAGAGATAGGATTAATGGTAAGCAAGAAGTCATGATTGGGTACTCAGATTCTGGAAAAGATGCAGGGCGATTTTCAGCAGCGTGGCAGCTATATAAGGCGCAAGAGGAGCTCATCAATGTCGCGAAGAAGTATGGCGTGAAGCTAACTATGTTCCATGGTCGAGGTGGAACAGTTGGGAGAGGAGGTGGACCAACACATCTTGCTATACTGTCTCAACCACCTGAGACAATTCATGGATCTCTCCGGGTCACAGTTCAGGGTGAAGTTATTGAGCAATCATTTGGGGAGGAACACTTGTGTTTTAGAACACTTCAGCGTTACACTGCTGCTACACTTGAGCATGGGATGCATCCACCAGTCGCACCAAAACCTGAATGGCGTAAACTAATGGATGACATGGCAGTTGTTGCTACAGAGGAATATCGTAAAATAGTTTTCAAAGAACCCCGATTTGTTGAGTATTTCCGCCTTGTAAGAACCTTAGTGAACTTTGTCTGATATTTTGCTCTACTCATGTTATATTCAATGTAGATGATCATCTTCCGTGTATGACTGTAGGCCACACCGGAGCTTGAGTATGGCCGGATGAATATTGGAAGCCGCCCATCAAAAAGAAAGCCGAGTGGCGGAATTGAATCACTCCGAGCTATTCCCTGGATCTTTGCCTGGAACCAGACGAGGTTCCATCTCCCCGTTTGGCTTGGCTTTGGAGGAGCATTCAAGTATGTCATTCAGAAACGGGACTCAAGTCTCCAAATGTTGCAGGAAATGTACCATAAATGGCCATTCTTCAGGGTCACTATTGATTTAGTTGAGATGGTTTTCGCCAAGGGTGACCCTGGTATTGCCGCTTTGAATGACAAGCTCCTCGTCTCACAAGATTTGTGGTCTTTCGGAGAGCACTTGAGATCTAACTATGAGGAAACTAAGGACCTTCTCCTCAAGGTAAACTACTTGTGAATGGATACACCGTTTCTCAATTATTTTAGAATATTCCCTTTGAAACGAAGTTAGATATACATTCCAATAAGTATGTCGGTTAGTTAACATGTTGGTTAACCGTATTCTGAAACACGGAAAAAAATAAAAAGTAGCAGAAACTATAATATAGTTTCAGAAAAAAATAAAAAGTAGCAGAAACTATAATATAGTGCGTGGTCTATTCTTATTTCTGAACAAAGGGAGTTTTTGGTGAGCTTTCAATAAATCTTTGGGTCTAGATTGTCACCAGTTTTATCTGAAAGCAAGTTCTGTTTTGGTAGGTCGCCGGGCATAAGGAAATTCTGGAAGAAGCCCCGACCTTGATGCAGCGACTTCGGCTGCGAAATCCATACATTACAACCTTGAATGTGTGCCAGGCTTATACGCTGAAACGGATTCGCGACCCTAGTTATAACGTGACACTAAGGCCCCATATATCCAAAGATTTTATGGAAAACACAACAGCATCTGAACTTGTGCACCTCAACCCAACAAGTGAGTATGCCCCTGGCTTGGAGGACACTCTCATCTTGACCATGAAGGGCATTGCTGCTGGTATGCAAAACACAGGTTAAATATTAACCAACTTGTTTTCGCTGTTTTCTGTTTTGTTTTTTTTCCTTATCTTCCTCCGTTTGTTTTTCTCCGGATATGTTTGACTCGAGAATGTTCTATACATTCTCGAGTGATTAAGATATGCACATCATAATAGGAGGAAAAGAAAGGATTATCCGTCGTGAAGGGATGTCACTGTGGTAGTTTTTATTTCCCTTTTGTTTTGTATGATTCGTGTTGATGTGCTCATAGAACTGGCACAACAAGTAATACTACTGCAAAAATGAAATAAAGGATCATGCCATTGACATCAATGTTCTATCATTTCTTCTTCTCTATTTTCTGATCTTCAACATTTTCCTTCTCTATTTTTTAATAAAAGTTTGAATGCTGGCGAAACATATCAACATATAATAAAAGTCATATATTCTGATGGATTGATGCAAGAGCTTTGTTATACATTCTGAAATATTAATGCAAAAGGCTAAATCCAACCGTACAGATGAGTAGGAATGTGCAATTTCGGTATAAACATTTTGTCGTACATATAATTTTTCGATGCAAAACATCAACCAAAACTAATTCAGACTTACACGATTCTTTCTTTAACTAGACAAAATATACTAGAAAACTAACTCGACTTACACGATTCTTTCATTAACTCAACCCAATATACTAGAAAAGTTTGAGATCAAGCATGTCATGTCTCAACACGCAGAAGGTGTCAATCCGTTACCTATTTTTCATACATATGTTACACCAGGTGATCTACACGAACCAGAAGATTGTCTGGCACAACAAGAAATGCAAATGGAAATTCACTTCTTATTTAGAGGAGCTGATACATAAATTTACAATCACATATATATACATATAGTATGAATCTTGCTACTCCACATACCAGAGTTCCTCGAATGACAGTCTCTGCTTTGTTTAGAACGGCACCATCTCATAACCTGCTATATCATGATCGATTGATCAATGTTATTTTTCACTAATCACTAAATATATGATGAATCACAAGTTGATATAACAAATTATACAAAGAGAAAGTTTCATAAAGTTCTAAAATTTAACTGTGAAATAAATTAATTAAATCCAGAATGAATAGTTTCTGGCAATACATATACAACATTAATGATTATCATATCAACTAAAATTAAATTAATTCTTGAAATTCAACTAAAATTCAATATTTTTGAAGTTCAAAACTAAATTACAACATGATTATATTTTGAAATTCAAAAAATTAAATATATATCTTCTTTAAGAATGATTAAAACCACTCAAAGCATGTCATCCTACACAAATTCATGCTACAGAAAGTTGTGTAATGACTACGTTCAAAACCTTAAATATATCTTACCTATAGATACAGTAAAATTATAAAACCATCATTAAACAAAACAAATAAAAATCAAGAACAAGGAAATTTTCAAATTGATGAAACAAATTATATCAGAGTTTTTAATCAAATTAAATCATACCCTTATGCAGAGGAGTATTCCAAACACCATCATCAAATTCTTGATGAACCCTCAACTTATCAAAAGGATATAAATATTCATCACCAGAGCTATCAAAATAAACAGAGTAGATATTACCCTGATACATGCCAGTGATTCTTCCAACCCACCACCCCTCATTATCATAAGCATCCACTTTGTCCAACACATCAAAACCACAAACCCCAATCTCTGTGGGCAATGGCCTCACCCTGTAATCTTCAACTTTTTCCCTCAGGGGCTTCTCTGGATCTTCATTGTCCAAAAGGGTCTCATATTCCACCACAAAGTACCTCTTCTTGTTGCCCCTTGTGGGGCCTACAATTTCAAGAACTTTGGCAAGGTAATAAGAACCCAGAAACCCATCTTCTTCACTGTATATTTCCACTCGATCTTGCACATTGATCTTCATTTGGTATGCTATTCAAATTCTAGGAAATGGGTGGTTTTTTTTTTGTGCGGTTGTCGTTGGGGTGGGGTGGCGGCGGGGGTGTTGTGGGTTTTGTGGCTGTTGATCGGAGTTGTAATTCTGTTATGGTTTTCCAGAAAATCAATTGCTATGCAAAGAAGATATGGTGTAGGAAAAGGAAAGTGCGAATCCGAGTTCTGACAGGAGATCTAAGAGAGATTCTTTTTGATACTATTCCTGTTCTTGTGTGCCAACTTATAGAGGTGATTTTTTTTCTTTTTTATATAAAACATTAATATTTTACACTTATATTCCAATTTGAAATTAAAAAAGTTTTGGCTTCTTAATATTTGAAAACTGGGTAAGTGTTTTTTTTTTGTTATTTTATGACTCACTCCATAAGTCGAAATAGCACGATGGGATAGAGAAATTGTATTTAGTGTCTAGGATAGTGTTCGGAATATTAATCTGTGCCCAAATACATATATATTGATACTGTTCATGTTTTTGGAAGGAAAGGAAAAAGAGGCACAATCATATTAATATTTTATATTTATATTAAGAGATTGTTTGGGAACCACTTAATATTAATTTGTTTATAAGTAAGATTATAAGTTAAAAATAAATAATCGTAAATAATTATTTATAAATAAATGTGTTTAACAATAATGTTGTCTTATAAGTAAAATAAAAGTTAAAATATGATGAAATGTATTTGGGTAATGATAACTTATAAGTTAAAATATATTGTAAATTTATTAAGAAAGATTTGTAAGTTAAAAAAAATTAAGAGAGAAATTACAAATATATAATTACATTTGGTCAATTCTATTTTATTTCATATCCACTTATAAACAAAAAAACAATAAGTAAATTTTACTGACTTATTTTTCTCCTTATAATCAAAATAATAAATTTTTGTGCAGCACAAATTTTAATAGAATCACTTGTAAACAAATTTGACTTGCTTACAAATCATTACTAAATATCTTTTAAAAAAAGTTTAAAATTTTGAATGGCGTTTATAGTGCTGAATAGAATATAAGATGAGTCGGTTAGACATTAAAGAGGCAAGATCAAAACTCCTACAAATAGCTTAACACAACCATTGAGGAATTTAAAACAAAAATCTATTACATAAAATAATTTTATATAACAGATAGAAATATAATAGATCGATCTTCTATATATATTATCAAAAATATAAAATTTCTATATTATAGAGTGAATTTGCTTCACAATTATAAGGAGAAAAAAAAACAGTTATCATCATTCCCTCTTTATGATCTTTAACAATTATTTTATTCTTTATTTAAATTTATATTTTATGTAAAATAATTTAACTCTATTAAATATATCATAGTTAACAACGTGGTGAAGGGTCCTCGTAAATTGAAATTAGGGAAAAACATCCGCAGTAAATACAGATTTTTTCAGTACGCAAATTCTTAAAGAAAGGTATCTGTCCTTTCTATTATCATAAAATAAAATATATATTTAAAGGAAACTTTTGTCGCGGATCTTTTAAAATTTTTCTATTAAATAATTTAAAACTCAGCATGGGAGTAGGAGAAGAAAAAGAAAAGATCGTTTCATAACAAAAATTTTAGAGGGAAAAAATGATACTATATAGAATACTTTTACAACCACAAAAAACTCTAAGTATAGAATCTTAAAAAATAAATTTGATACAATTGTCAGATACTAAAAGCCACAAAATTTATGCAAAACCAAAATTTCAAAAATATATAAAATTAAATATATCATAAATCTGAAACAACAGAGGTGCAGTACAATATACTAACAGAATCAAATTAAAGGGAGCAGTAAAGAAAAATCATAAGTCACACACAGAAGTGATTAGAACAAAAGAACAAGAATCCAAATGAAATAATGAAAACTGGAATAAGAAACGGAGAGAAAGAGTGAAGAAGATAAATAAGATGAGATTAGAAAATGGAGATGAAAATAAAAAATTAAGATTAAAAAAAATAATAATAACCCACCAAAGCACCACAAGGCTCCTTATTAAAAATCAAAGATGCAAATAAATAATCTCTATGATATCAAAAACAAGCCTTAATTAACCAAAAAAAAAGGCTCAACAAAAAAAGAAAAAGGAAGAAGATCCAAACAAAAAAAAAAAAAGAGAAGAAAAGGGAACCAAGAGACAAAAATAAAGAGAATGAATCAAGGATCGGTAATACCTGAGAGCACATAACTCTAAAGAATCCATGAGAGAGATAGAAAGAGATGAAAGGTGGGTGGAAATTTCAGGAGTTTATTTGTTCCTCGAGAAGGCGGAAGTGCCAAGGCCCCTTTACAATTTTTTTTTATTTGTGGCTTTTTCTCAATTTGCGTGCAAACATTGAACAACAAAAAAAATAAGAGCAAAAAATCATTTATAATATATGGGAAAAAATGATAAAGATAAAACGATTGAAATGACATTACAACTAAAACTCAATAAAATAATAATCGACAAAGTAATAATTCAATAAAAATATAAAGTAATAATTACTGAATTTTATTAATATATATAAAATATAAAGTAATATCAAACACGTTCTTTTGATAGTTTTTGATATTGTTAATTGGTTAATAGTCAAATTAAACTTTTGTTACACCCATACTTGTATATCTTTTTGACTAATAACTCAAGTCTCTTTCTTATATTTGCACTCTTGTTTTTATCGGTTAAAGTTAATTTTTTTACAACTTTCAAATGATAAAAAAAATTTTAAAAAAAGACATTGCACTTTGAATATATCTTTTAAATATCTAACTTTTATAGATAAAATTAAATCTTTTCATTTGCTAAGTAATATGAACTTAATTTTTAGAGAAATAAAATCTAATGAATAGTTCTAGAATGTAAAATTCGAATTCGCTACTACCAACTAAAATCATCTATACTTAATATAAACACCTTAAAATATTTAAATATGTAAGTATCATTTAATAATTAATAATAACAATGAACTTTATAAACACATTCACTAACTCAAATTTCAAATTTTAACCACGCATGATGTTGCATAAAAAATTCAAAAATCAATTATTAACTTCAAGATTAATGAAGTTGGCATCTTCGGTGATCATTTAAATTGAATAAAGAAAAAGAAATACCAGTTCCAACATTAGAGAAATAGCGAATTCAACATAATAGTTTTACATTATATACATTAGTATATTCATATGACGAACCTATTCACTGAAGCTTTATTTCATTATATTAGATTAAAATTATCCACTATCCAAATGAAATATTTGAAATTCTAAACTAATGTCAACTTTCCCTAAAAAAAAAAACTGAGGCAGCAACTGGCATCTCGGGGATCTTTGAAAAAAAAATGGGGATTCATCGTATTCATACAGCAAAATAGCACATTATGACGCTGGATATGTTATGGCAACAAATTATTACAAGTTTCTAATTTAAATGGAAGAGTATGTTATGTTATGGCACTCACTTCCAATTGCAATGTGATGTATTAATTTGCGAATATAGCCTGAAATTTCTTCACATTCAAGACCATATATTGTTGTATACAAGTATATGTCAGCTATTCTAAGTTGCACCGACTTACAAGAGTATATGACAAGGTGCTCTAAGAAAAAACTTTGCACCCTCTAAAAAAATACAGACGATCCATTTACACAAACATACGACCTGTGCTTGAAGCTCGGATCAGGTATCAATATAGTCGGGGGAAAGGATTGTTCTGATAAGCTCCTTCAAATTAGCCAATATATGACGTGGTCCTAAGCTATTAACTCCAATGTAATTCAAAAGCTGCTCTAAATCCTACAACATGCCAGCGGAAGAAATAAATTCAAGTTATGGAGGGCATATAAACAATAATTCGGAGAACTAAATAAATAACGCAATGGAACGCTACAAGGGTGCACATCAAGTTGTGAACTTTTCTCCACAATTTCAAACTTCAAAGATAATAAATCAATAGTAAGTGAACCCTGAATACTTCTATACTGCAGTTGATGTACAAAGTAATAAGACAGAAACCGTTAGCTGGACGGATCTGCTTTTTCTCTAATTAGGCCAAAAAATTTATTAAAAGGAATCAAATAAGTAGAATACACAAAACCCAGAAGCTCCTAGGTAGTTTTGAGTTGGAAAAACTATTCCTCTTCCAAGGCATTGTGAGTTGGAATTCTTTTGATTTCAGGAAGATGGTATTGACTGAAATAGAATTCTTTTGGGGGAAAATTGGAGGTGGGGAGAAATTGGAAGCAGTAAGGAATTAAATGTTCTACGCTGCTCTAACGAAGACAATTTGAGGGAACTGCAAGCCTGTTTCCATACGTCAAAGGTAGTGGAGGCAATGTTTTTGGCTTCATAGGGTTGTCGATGACAGAGCGATGATTTTTATTTTTCCTATTGCTGACCCAACAGTTATTAAGAGCCCCATCCTCTTAATATAATAAAAGATAGATAATCTTGGTAAAAGAAGAGTTAACTATCAACATTGACTTTTGAGAAGTCAACTTGAGGCACTTCTAAATCAAAACAGACATGATTAATTTGAGTATCAAGATACTACGTATAATCTATCTTGTAATTATCGGTATGCTATATAAAATTTTTTTTTTCTTGAATGCTTTGCAATTACTTTTAAAATATAATTTCATGCTAATTGACTTATAATTTATATGCGCTACATGGGTGCCATATGCAAGTGTGTGCGTGCATATGTGTGTATTTGTGACTAAAATACTCCCTCCCTAAATGATGAAACGCTTGACAATTCATGCATTTTAACCAGTTCATTCACATTCGTGAATTATATTATTTTTAAGATTAGAAGAAAAGGTTGGGGAAAAATGAGAAGATGTGAGAAAATTTTTGAACTTTTTAAGTTGCGCCGTAGAGGACCATTACTTTGAGAGGTAGTAGGACATACAGGGAATGGGGAAAGTTAAAGATTAATTTGTAAACTTTAAAAACTTGGCCAATAATAGCAAGGTTGCAAATATATAAGACAAACAAAGAGGAAAAATGCTTCAGTTATTAGGACAATTGGAGAATATATTCTAATTTCTTTGGGTATGCAATGGTACTAAATAAATTGATTTAAATATGGAAACCTTGCTGAACTTGAATTCCTAATCTTTCTAAGTTCGTAATTTACATGAAAACAAGACTATGTACCAAATATCTCCACTCCAATCCACATAGATTCCATTCATGACCAACTTGATTTGAAAACAATACCGATTTGAGAAACCTAAACCCTAAACCCTTTACACTTTCACAAAGAAAATGGTGAATTTTGTCAAATGCTTTATATAATTCTCATAATTCTCTGCTTAGTCCCTAGGAGGTCCTCCAACACCTCAATTTTGGCAGGATACCAAACCCCACATTGGTCAAAGTTACTACTACTGCCTTGATTTGAGTACTTTTAAAACTCTACAATACTTGAATGAGTTTGTCGTTCTTTATAAGATTTTACTTCGGACCTAAAAGTTTTCTATATACTACATGCTTTCTACAGTGAAACATGTAATAATACCATTATATTACAATAGGATATTAGGATATATAGATATGGTCCTGCAGGCTATAAAGGTCTTCAAAGATTTTTAGCATTGAAAAGAGAATCATATGTCATTTTATCCATATATATTGCAATGCCATTATTGTTTTGGATTTAAAATTTTTAAAGTAGATTTCTAAATTCATTCAACCTGCCACTTCATAAAAACTATCGAACATAATAAGAGAAATAAAACAGAAATCACACCTTATTTAGAAGGAAAACTGCATAAGCTGCTCTTGTGGTGTCTTGCCCTTCTATAAAAAGAGGAAATTCTATAGGCTTCAAATTAGAAGAAGGTGACTGTTTTGACATCAAATCAGTTGATGTCTGCTCTACTGAAGGTGCACAATCACGTACATATGATCGAGAACCTCCTATTTGAAGGGGATAGCGCAAGGGAACTTCTAAATAGGAGGCAATAAGTGAAGTAGCCTGTAGGGCATCAAGAAGCTACATTAGTAATAATTAATATATACATATGGTTGGATTTGATCAAAAATGTGGAATGTACTCATGTAGTATGTGTGGGTGTGTAACTGTTTATTATATATCTTCAAAAATAAAAATTTTATTGCATTCCCCGCCAGAGAAGTTTGATTTGATTAACATATTTTAATCTTCAATTCACATATATACTATTAACTCACAAAATATCTCACCAAATTATTAAAGTCTTGAGAACTAAATGGCATTATATTCTTTATATAGCACAGAAGTACAGAACAACACCATGTCCTCTAGTTTGCTTCGCATATACTGTGAAATAGTAACATTTTAGATAAAAGAAACTAAAAGACTAGATAAAACTGAAGGGAACAAGAATTGCTCCCTGAAAGGAAACTACAATCATATGAAGAAATCCATCCGAGCATCAATAAACTACAGCTTGTCAATCCCTTTGTAACTATAGTAAGATTGTTCCTGAAATAGTTCCAAGGATTTCAATAACAAAATAGTAAATATATGATAACTACCGTGCACAGGCGACAGGAGAGCAACTGTTGGACACATTTTTGTGACTGAAGCAAATCAACATTGCAAGAATTTGCTAGCCTTAAATACATATCAAAAAAATTCCTGAATGAGAAAGAACATACATGAGCAACATATCCCAGAGCTGTTGCAGATCTTTGAACCTCCTTCTTGTCAGTGAAAAAGCTCATCTTTGTAAAAGGGAGCAAAGAGAGATGTAGACCAGAAATAGTCAATGATCCTTGGTCCATAGGTTTTAATCCAGAAGGATTCACTAAACAAAAGAGATAATAAAAAATATGATTCTAGTCCCAACTCATTGATAAAAAGCATCACTAGCACAGAGACAACTTGTTAAATGTTAAAGTTGTTATTACGACAACTTACTTATCTTTTCATTACGTAGGAGGTCACCGCATTTAGACTCACGCACACAATAACACACCCACAACTACCTTAATGCAACATTTATGTAATATCTGCAATAGTTGAAACCCTGACCTTCTACGTGAAGAGGTAGTTGTCACCATCTTGACCAACGGCCAAATCTGTTCTTGGTAATTTGATCAACTGAACATATGCATGAATTTCATACATTGCGACTCTAAATAGTTCATACATATAACCCCTCCAATAGATTAAATATGAAACAATTAGACATTACAATGAATAAATGTGTCAAAGAACATATTTACACAAAAAAGAAGGGAAAAAAACCATTAGCGCCCATTTTCTTTGGGAGAAATAAGCACGATCATTTAAAGATTTATGACACCAAAACTATTGGGAATATGTATCCAGAGATATTATAGTAATAAATGAAAACGTGTATAGAAATATGAAGTTGACAAGCAAAAAGAGTAAAAAAAAAAATAAAGGAAATAAATGAAAAGCATAATGCATCCACACACACACGTAGTACATTACAATGGCCAACATATTATGCATGTGAAACACGGTGATACTTGATATATCCACAATCAAATTCATTTTCGATAACTAGAATAAAATGGAATCATTAAACGTTCTTACATAGGAGTTTAATACCCAAATGAGATAAGAAAGAAATTCTTGATATATATAAATATCTAAATCCTAATATTATCTACCTGTTACTTATCTAATTAATTAACTTCTAACACATATCTGAAATATCTTTAATCTACTATATAACAGATAGTAGATAAACTGTGACTGAACTTATTAGGACCTTCAAGAAAGTGTTTGAGTGATAGTTTGCAAGAAACCAAGTTCAAAGTTCTGATGTGGGTAGAGTGGAGGTGCAAAGAAATGAAGAAAAGAAGTGAGGAAGGGTGTTAAAAGCATCACAGACATTCCCAGATTTCAATCATGATAAAGCTTGAAAGTACTGGTTACATGAACTACTAAGGATAGCAAACTACTAACAAGAGCTGGGAGGGAAAAATAACCCAGATAAACAAACAAAAGAAAACAACATCAAAATACTCATAATATCAACTAATTTCACACTTTCAACTCTAAATTAAGAAGCTAACTTTATAAATTTCCAATCTAGTCACAACTTGACAAATCCAATTGTGAAGTTATGTCAAATTTCCCTGACTGTAAGCTTGATGAGTTCCCATGACTTCATAATGAATAAGAGCTAGAGCATTAACACTTCATAACTTATAATTTTCTGTGCCAAGTATTAGCAAGAACCTAAAGAAATCTACACCGAATATCAGTCCCATACAAGCTTATAGTTAAAAAGATATCACAAAATGGTTCCTTATAGCAAATTACCTGACTTGCTACTGCAGGTAAATGATTCAAGTTCTTGGTCAGATAATTGGCCAACCACGAGCTTCACAGGATAAAGCAATGAAACTTGTGATACCATATATTGCTGCCTTACTCTCAGCAACTTCTGCAAGTTTTTGAGCTGGGCATGACCTCTTTCTCCGGACAGTGACTTGTTTGCTTCCTGTGTAATATAACTATAATCAAGTTTCCGTCCACGAATAAATCTGACCCAAAATCAATCAGACCGCTCAGAAAGAGGGGAATTTCACATAGTACTAAGCTGGAAAAGAATGAAGATGAAGTAACATCTAAAAGAGAAGGGGGGCAAACTTTGGAGTTCATATATGCCACAGCATATATACTATTTATGAACTTATGCTATTTTTAGTCCATCATGTTTCTTCAATCATTTAAGGTTCTTGGTGGATTAGCAAGTTTTAGTGGTAAAAAGAACCAAAGTTACCCATCTCGACCTTGGTCCTGATGGGATTGAGAGAGATCTATGAGCATAGTAGGGACAGAAAAAACATGAAGCAAGAAACAGCTAGCCCTTCAGTGTAGCAGAATCAATTTTTGAATATTTTGAACAATCATCTTTAAATGATTTTGCTTTACTCTTCAAAGATTGATAGCACAGAGCTTATAAAAAACTCAAAGAAGTACGAATTAACACAGTAACCTTCGTCTGAACCCCACCCCAAAAAAGGAGGGGGAAAACACTACAAAATTAAGATAAAATTAATATAAAGACAAACATACTGATGACAACGATGACGGTTTAACGTAAAAGTACAGAAAATAAGTAAAGTCACAAAAGAAATGAAAATTGTTTCATGCTTTTTGACATTTTACAGGCAATTTCCCAGGAGCCTCTTCCCTCAATTTCCAGGTAATAAAGTACCACTAGGACTTACAATTCTACCCCACCATCTCCATCCATACAGCATTGCAGCCTCCAGGACTTTTCCTTATACGAACATATATTAATTAATTTTGCAACCTTAGCTCATTATCTGTAGTGATATTTAAAGTTTTGAATGTTTGATATACATAGAAATGTGATGTAGAACAGATTAGAGAAAGAAAGAATCAACAGGTAGACGATGGATAACTAGGAGCACCAACCCACAAAACTTCAACAATTTCAATTCATAATTCAATTCATTGTTAAAAATAAGAGAAGTTACAACCATTTAAATAGACTCCTAATAAGTTACCTAAACTCACTAAAACTCTAAAAGATAACACTAATATGATAACTACAAAAACACATACGAACTAATAAAGATAAAAAGATGACTATAAATAAATCCTAATCTCTCTTAGAATCCTAATTTATCTCTACTACTAATAATTGTATAATAACTACTAATTAATTACATCAATAAATTTATATCCAATTAATAACATAAAATAATTTAAAACTAATATTTCAATTTCTTGCTCCACATCATTCTCCCCTCCTTCGAAAAAAACTCGTCCTCAAGTTTTGAACCGATTAAGAATAAGGGAAGTCTTCTGGAATTGTTGGACTTTGTCATGCATGAGCAGAAGAGGTACCAAACGTAAAAAAATGCGTCATTATGAATAATCTTGAAGAACACCAGGACTCAAATTTATCTTCTGGAATTATGAAGTCGATATGTTTTGTTTCTGCCTTATGTTCAACCACACTTTGCATGTCCTTATTTTCAACCACTTTGTCGTTTTCAATGTATAGATCAACTTCATTATCAGATTTGGCAATATGTAATTCCTCGAAGGATTTTTCATGAGACTCCATTGGTATGTTGTTGACTTCGTTGAATGGCTGATTTTCTTCTTTCAGCTCATGCTTTTTCTTTGACTCATCAGTTTCTTTTGGCTTGCAAGGAAGCAACTTGATAATATATTTTCCGTGCACAAAAGAATAAATATCACCTTCTTCATGATCCACATCGAGATGATCAATCCAAGGCTGTCCAAGCAATATACGTGCAACATTCATCGGCAAAACATCACACCATATATACTCAGAGTATGTGAACATTGTAATTGGAAGTAAACATCTTTCTGAAACACAAAGTGCAGCATTACCAACCCAAGGAATAGTATAAGGCCTTGGATGATGTTCAACACGTAACTTCAACTTCTCAATGGCATGTGGAGACACAACGTTAATATCACATTCCTCCTCAATTAGGATCTTGCATATCTTTCCTCCACATCGAAGAGCGGTGTGAAAAGTAGCATCACTTTTCGTGAAATCCTCCTTTCGAAGTTTTGGAATTTGCAATTCCATGTAAAAAGAAAAGATTTCAAAAACTGGAACAGGGGCTAATCTGCAGAACCTAAATATTTGGGGCTGAATTGCATGATCTGAAACTGCAGGGACTGTTCTAATATTTCTGGGAAGATCGGGGTACCAAACTGTAATTTTTTAGGACTTGGGGTTATGGGACTGTTTCACAGTATACACAGCAGCAGTAAAGAAAAAGAACAAGGCAGCAACAAAGTAAAAAAAGAGCAACAGAAGCAGCAACAGCAGAACTCAACAGCTCTGATGGCAGTCTGACAAATTTTTGACTATCGCTGGAACAGTACTGATGAACAGTACCCGAAGTACTGTACAATCTGCAGATTTTTTATTTTTTTTTTCAAGTCACGATAGATTTGAGACTATGAATAATGATTCTCCCGCAAAATCGATGATCAATCTCAGATGGGTGTGTCGCCTCTCTAGCGAACTTCGACACAATTGAGAAAGGCCAGAAAATATTTGGGTAGGAAGAAGTTAGGTGAAAGCCAAAGATACCAGGATTTCGGCTCTGATACTAATTTGTTGTAGGACAGATTAGAGAAAGAAAGAATCAACAGGTAGAAGATGGATAATTAGGGGCAACAACCCACAAAACTCAAACAATTTAAGTTACAACCACTTAAATAAACTCCTAATAAACTACCTAAACTCACTGGAACTCTAAAAGATAACTCTAATATGTTAACTACAAAAACAGATAAAAAGATGACTATAAATAAATCATATTCTCTCTTAGAATCCTAATTTATCTCTACTACTAATAAATAACTCCTAATAATTATATAATAACTAATAATTAATTGCATCAATAAATTTATATCCAATTAATATCATATCTTGTGACACAAGTTAATTCTATCATTATTTTATACTTGATTTGTGTAGAGCAGGGAGTCACATCACAAGTATTATGGCCTATTATACACACACACCCAAAAAAAAAAATCTAGCCATAGACTAAGGCAATTCATAATCAAAGAAGAACAAAACGAGCCTACACCAGAGTAGCTCAAAACTGATAGAGAGGCAAAATGAGTAACTCATCAGTACAATAATCAAATAATGTTTTTGGCTGGTGCAGAGTTTACATTCAAACGTCAAGCACCTTCAAATGACTTTTTTGTTTCCATATATTATTTATCTTGATTAACTCTTACACATGGCACAGAAGAGCATCACTCAAGTACATCATTTGCTTTAACCTTAGCTCATTAGTGGATTTTCTGAGTTCTATTTAAATTTTGTTGTAGTTTTTCTTATGATTCTTTCATATTTCCTTGACCCTTATTCTTCGGTTATCTTGTTGGCATTCAAGCACTAATTTTCTCCAATAATTACGTAATTATGGAGAGATTTTGGTATGCACATTTATAACAAATATTCAATCATATTGCTACTACTTCTCGGTCAAAACAAGAATTACTCGATGACTAGCACTGTAGCCAATGCACAGCACGGAACTTTGTTTTTAATAAATTTTTTGATATTGTAGTGTACATATTTGTTTGTATTTTAGTTTAAAATTTTTGTATGGTTTACTTTGTATGGGTTTTCTTTATTTTGGAATTTAAGAATTGATGTAGGACATAATAGAGAAAGAAAGAACAAAGGGGATTAGAGAAGGATCAACAAGCCACAAAGCTCAACAATCTCAATTCATGATTCAATTCATATCCTAAATGAGAGAAGTTACAACCATTTAAATAGATACAAGTTACCTTAACCTACTAGAACAGCAGAACTCTAAAAGATAACTCTAATCTTATCACTACAGATAAAAAGATAACAAGATAACTCCTACGAATCTGATAACAACTTAGTAAAATAAAAAGATAACTATAAATAAATCCTAAAGTCTCTCCTAGTATCCTAATATATCTCTACTACTAACATAATTATATAATAACTACTAATTAATTACAGCAATAAATTTATGTCCAATTAATAACATGAAATAATATAAAACTAGTAATTTAATTTCTTGCTCTGCATCAAGAATATTATAAATTAATTTTAGAAAGTAAATTGTTACAATTACCGATTGTCAATATGTTACTCATTTTTTAAAAAAATAAGAAAACAAGTATACAAAACCCAACTAAATGTATGTTCTTGGTCTTATATGATATTAGCCCAACTGAACGTATGTATAATATAGGCCCAAGGAACGACTGTACAACTAATTCAAATCTTGCTCTTATATACATAAGTATAGATGTACATAATATTGGTAGCAAAGTTCCAAGCAGCTCATTGAAGTATAGGAAATTAATTTCATTCATTATTCAAAACGCAAAAAAATAAACACGTTATAATTGATAGTTACATCATGATATATTTTATGTTCCTGCATGAAACCATGATAAATAAAAACATAACTGGACATATACACATCGTCATTACCTGCAAACGCTTGCTAGCGACAGAAAGAGAAGTCCCTGCTACCAACAGTGATCTAATTTCAGTGCTAAGTTGGTCCTCTTGATTTTTTACTTTCTCTTTTCCAACTTTTGATTGCATTATCATGTTACCCATCACCTCTTCTCTGGATTCAAATCTTTCCCGGAGTTCATCAAGTTCATGTAATCTATCTAATGACTCTGCTTCAGCCTGCCCACCATACAGTAGCCCGCTAATCAGCAGGCTAATTAATTAAAGCTCAGAAAATTCTAAAAGAAAGAGATTAATTGTTAAACATTAAAGTGACGGAACAATATTGTGCATGTTCATATATCAAGATAAGGGAAATTAAATACCAGGTATCTAACTAAACTTGCTAAACTTCCAATCAATATGTAGAGATGAACACTTATATAATACACTCAATATTTGTTATATTTCTATTTGAGCAATTCAAATTATTTATCAAATTTTCTCAAGAAATAAACAGCTACACGTACAAAAATTGTAGAATTCATTATTTCAAGAGTATGTATATGAATTTTTTCTTTGGTATATAACTCTACTATATGTCCTATAGAATTGTATCCACTCAGTGTATTATATTTCAGTCTTACTCCAGCAACTAATAAATAAACATTAAAGGCTAAGGCTGAAATTATGCATTTTTTTCTTAATGTTCACCCCAATCCAGTAAGCTTCAATATTCATCTTGACCGACCATCATCGAATTTTCTAGACATTATATTTAATAATTTAATTTTCTTTCAAACTTCAAAATGGTCCTCTATGCCAGCTAACCAGATGGAAGCACACCAGAGTACTCCCATATAGGACGAATAATACTCCAAGGAACAGAAATGTTCCTACACTTGTAGGGACCATAAAAGGTATAATCTTTCTTTTGCCTAGATCCTTCATTACTTTTCAGTCTTCCCATCTAAGAAAAATAGATTGTCCCAAATCTTCAGTATCCTTTGGGGACTTTCAGGTTGAATGTGTGTTGGGAGTATGTTTTTACCCTTAAACAGTTCCATATTTGGCAATGAGAGCTGAAGAAATTCTTTGAAGAAGGATAAGGTTGCAATACGTCTCTTTTTTCCCTGTTATGCAGTTTGCAATTATGACATGCTTATACTGTTAGCCATCCTCTTTTGTAGGCAGATTAAATATATTACATACAGTAAAATATAAACATACTTCAAACTAAAGTCTTAAAAAATTAAATATTCAAAATTTTCCACATGGTATGGTTTTTCTTTAAGTCATTTAGTTTCAAATTTTCTTACGATCCTCCAACAAGTCAGCAACATAAAAAAAAACAAAAATTTTGCAATAATTCAAGCTAGATTGAAGTGTAATCAATCTTTGAAGGGCAATTAAAAAAGTTCTAATAGCGCATTTCATTCTCATAAGGAGTGTTGTCTAGGGATGGTACTGATCCCCAAAGATAGTGCTTATATGTAGATAACTAAGTGAATTGACCTAATAGAACAAACAGATTAGTTAGATTTAATAATTGCAAGTTCGAAATCACAATTAAAGCGTATTAGTTAAACGGGGTCGTTTTCAGAACAGCATATATGATGGCTATTAGGGAATGATTTCTCAATCTGTAGAATCTGTGATATGTCGCAAAATGCAAAGAGCATGTGCCCTAGGATATTCTGGATCGAACTTAAGCATATATCACGGAAGAAGGGAAAGTGAATGAAGCTTCCGGACGACAATGAAGCTTTTTATTAACTGTTTTCTGTAACTTCCCTTCTGCACGTATTTCAATTCCTCAGTTATATTGCAAGTTTATAGTTTCTTATACAAATTCATTGCTGTTTCCTTTCTTTTACTATTTGCTATTTGGAATCTGTTACACATGTCAAGAAAACAATGTGCACTGTATATGAAAAACAGTACTGATTCTTCAGTTTCATATTTATTTAAACTTTATCGGCCGTTTCACGTGGCGATAAGTCGAGTAAATTGAATAGGAAATCAAAGTATTACATATATGTATGAATCAAAATAATTAGAAAAACTAGAAGGAGGCAAAGAGCTTACCTGAATGTGGGACTGAAGCTTCTCCTGTAACGAAATTTTATTCTGATTAGCTTCTTTAAGGGCAGAAGAGAGACTACACAAACGAGCTAACTCTTGCTCGAGATCTTCCCATTGTACTATTCTGACATTCTCTTGATCAATTTCTTTTGTTACAACTTTCTCTGATGATGCCGACGATGATGAAGGTTCCATAAGCAACTGAAATTGTAGATAGACGAGATTCGAGGAGGATTCAAGAATGGATCATAGTAAACCCAATTCACCATCGTCTTGAATTAAGCAATTAGGGTTTGATCGAGATCCTCATCATTAGTACATGTCCAGCATTATCGAATGTGATCTTGAAATGATGAATTTCTTCCGTTTCTCTGACAGAGTTAAAGATTAGGGTTGGAAATGCAACTTTGATTTTCACGATTGCTGTAAACTGAAATGAAGAATAAAAGAATCAAATCAAACCCAATTTGAGGAATCTTACAACACTGGCGACCAAATCAAAATAATCTGAGCCAGGTTGTTTCAATAGTTATAGAGATTGAGGTTGAGTGGCGGTTACTGAGGGAAGGGAAGGGGAGGGGAGGGAGGGGGAGACGACAGTGAGTGAGAGGCGATTGAGGAAGAGGAAGTGGAGAAGGTAACGACGGAGACAGGGGAAGGAGGATGTGCGACGGAGGGAGGGACGCAGCGATGGAGAGAGGTTAGGAGTAGCGGCGGCAGAGGGAGAGGGACGAGCGGCGACACCGAAGGATGGAGGGAGGGAGCAGGGACGACACAGAAGAGCGACGGTTTTCCTAAATTATTTGAAAATAGTGATTATTTTTAGGCTCAAAATAAATGTGATGGTGCTGTCAGCTGTGGTACTCAAAATAGTCATGGTAATTTTTCTATATTGAAATTTCAAATGTCAATAATAATTAAGTTTTTGACGGTATTAATATAACCATATTTAATTAACGATTACATGTTTAGGATTAATTAGAATACATAACTTTTTGACTTCTTAAGGAACTGAAATACATAAATTTGTTGCCTTGGTTGTGTTTTAGCTAACTTTACGTGTATTATTATCTTATATAAGAATTGTAAAATATTAAAATATAAGGAGGAAAATTAGAAGAAATAATATTAGTGGAGAAGATTTAGTGAAAAGGTAAAAGGAATTTTTGTAATATAGTAGCCTTTTTATTCTTTTACAAATAACACTTAAAACAAAATAAAAAAAGAATAAAATAAGAAATACTATTTTGTCTATTTCAGACTGAAGTATGTATTACGTTTTATCGTTAATTATAAAATGACATAAAAGTCGTAATGTCATAGCTTTTACTATCTTCATTATTTATTACTATTACTAATAACATGGCAACATTTTTACTAATTACTCTTATCATCTGAATTTACTCTTTACACATATTTTTAAATATAACTTAGAACATGTCCTATATATTATTAACAAAAAAGCATGAAATAAAAGTATAATAGATGAAGACTAATACTACAAAAAAAATTACTTAAAATATTTAATCGATACTAAATTTCATATAAAAATATGTGTCCTAATAATAATGAAAACGCACTTTCGAGGATAGAGGATGAGGCAGACCTACGTTAGGACCTGGAGGGTACCACGCTCGTGTTGAATTCTTCAGAATTTTCATTATAGATGTAGTATTCCACATAGTCGAATAGATAGGGAAAAAAAAGAGGAAAGCATTGATCTTACAAATGGAGTCCCAAGTTAATATCCATCTGCCCGAGTTAAATGAAGTTGTTGTAATGGATTTAGGGGTATTTGCTTAAGTCTTAATGGCTCTGAATATATGGGAGGGTCTTCGATACATCATATGTATGTACATCACTTTAAATTTTAGTCACTTGTTTGTTTAAGAAAATTTAAACCACGTATTTTTTTACATTTTAATAACTTGATACTTGTTAAACTGGTTAAAATTACATCATTTGTAATTTATTGTCAAAAGATGTAATAACACTTCTAAAAAATGTAGACAATAATTTTAGTCAAGAGATGTAAGTTTTTTAATGATATTATGTAATTCTGGTCAAATGATGTATTTTTTTTAATCAAAAGAATGCAATTTAGAACAATTTAAGACAAAATGTGTAGTTCTTTAGATACTGAACGTAATTTAAGTCAAATGATGTATGTTAATTGTCAAAAGGATGTAACTTGAGATTAAGTGAAAAAGTATAAGTTTTTTGTGATTGAATGTATTTATAGTCAAATAATGTAATTTTTTGTGGTCAAAAGGATGAAACATAAGTAATTTAAATCAAAATATGTAGGTTTTTTAGAGAATAAATGTAATTTAAGTCAAAGGACGTAGGTTGATTGCCCAAAAAAAACTTGAGATTAAGTCAAAAAGCATAAATTTTATGTAACTGAACGTATTACTAGTCAATTAATGTAACTTTTTTTGTCAAAAGGATGTAATATAAGTAAAAAGATATAATTTAAATTATGTGGTAACCATGTTGCCACTTGTTACAATGTTATAGAATACTTTAGAACTTTAAATTAACATATTTATTTATACATATACACTTATTATTTGATTTATTAGTTATTAAATAATTTAATTAAAAATTTGTCACGAAATTTGATTTCTCGGTTAAAATTATTTGCGAGTAATTTAATTGAATTATAGATGAATGATTAATAAATAAAAAATTATTAAATACTATTTACAATTCCTTAAAAAATATTACAAATTGATTGACCTAGAAATAAATTGTGTCTTCCTTTTATATTATAAATAATTATAATATAAAATAGAAATTTACAATTATAATCTCTCTAATATTGCATGAATAATGGAAAAAATTTAGCAAATTGTTTATCTTATCCTCTTGTCTATATATCATAGTAATACTAATATACAAATTTCCAAGAGCTGATTATAAATTAGGTTGACTTAGACCGAGAATATTTGTAAATTAAATTAAAATTAAACTATAATTATTGTAACAAATAATAAAATTAATTAACCAATGAAATTTATCCAATTAAAAAATTATATTCAAACTATTATTAACAGATAACTATGTTAGTAAATGTCAGTAAATAAAATTGATATATAAATTACTTGCTAAAGCAATTATCATTATAACAATAAATATATTATAACTATATAAGTCTACACTAAAACAATCATATTAGTTTATATTACCATTACCCATAGGATTGTTAGGAGCCGCCCAAACTTGTAACAGCCCAAATATAGATGAGACAGCGAGCTACGGTGGCTGGTGGGTATAGAGATGAGAACTTATTGAAAGCTTGTAACAGAGTTGACACTCGACAGAGATTGCGAGTTCGAGAAGGGGAGAAACAGAGGTGATTGGCAAGACATAAGAAGGATGTCAAAGTCAACGTTCACTTTTCTCCAATGTTAATAGTAATCATACCAGACATCGAGCCGGTGAAACTACTGATTTATAGTTCAACCGATTCAACCGGATTATCAGTTTTTTAAGAAAAAATATTATATAAATCATAAATATTCTTATAAATTCATCAAATATAAGTCTTAAATTTTTAATAATCAAAATAACTTCATTAAATATTCTAAAACTTCATTAAATAGGTTCACCGATTTACAAAAACACAAAAAACACAGTTTTAAAGAAAAAAAGGAAAAAAATCACTTAGGAAAAAAAAAAGGAGCAAACCCGGTTCAAACCACTTCACCGGTTCAACCGGTTTTCTCTTGAACCGCTAATTTTAATTAAACTGACCGGACCTATGACTAGTTCGCGGTTAAACCGGTTGAACCGACCGGTCTGATCCGGTTTTGATAATATTGTTTTTCTTACTCGATTGAATCCCTACCTCTTAAAATGGACCACATGAATGCACTAGCGAAAATATTATGGACAACTCACCATATTTTTCTTAAATATTGTGCAGATTGCCCTAAAATCTTTTTTTGGATAAGAGAGTATAGAATACAGAGAGAATTGATATAAATTGATATAACAAAGATATAATCTTTAATATTTAGGTAAACCTCATAATTAGTATATTATTACTAAAATATGTAGTATTTTTGTCAGGCCTGGACTGGTCTGACTTTGAACAAAACAACATAGAAGAAGATTTAGGAGAGATATAAGAGAATTCAGGGGAAAGATAGAATATGAGAGGAAAGAGAAGGGTCGGGGAGAGAGAAATAGAGCAATGATATAATTTCTTGGGGAGGAAGTAATATTCTGTTAGAACAAAATAGGATTAAGTGTTTGTAGAAGGGGGGCGGGGGCGGGGGGGGGGGGGGGGGGGGGGGGGGGG
>CM025786.1:458434-518666 GCA_014636745.2 Centella asiatica | reverse complement strand
AGCTACAATATCAGAAAAACTATAATGACTTTAAAATGAACACACAAGCATTCAAGAAATCTGTTTAACCACAAATGTGATTAAACAGCTACAAATTCTGTAATAAGTTACAGCTTCTCTGTAATAAAATTACAGCTTTTTTTCACACTCACTAGCTTCTAATCTTCTTTGAAATATTTCTCTCAACATTTATTACAGAGCTTCTCTCTAGTGTTTGTGTGCTTCTATTTGTGTTGGTTAATCTATTGGATATATATTCTGTGTAATGAGAACTCTTTTGCATATTTAGAAGATCAGTGGTTGCACCCACGTGCTTGGATGTGCTGCTCTTTTCAACTTAGCTGCATATATGTCACATTGATGTCCTTTAGGAATTATGTGTCAAACTGCTGTTGCTTTTGTTGCTTCTTTTTCTTCCCCTGATCTGCGTGCGTTTAATGATCGAGAGTTGTCATTGGACCACCAAATTTCAAGAAATATCTTTCCATTTTATATCTCTTGCTTTTGTAACAAGCTTCATTGATTTGTGTGTAAGACCTGATGATGAGTGTATGCAGTCATAACTGTCCACTGATAGCAAGCCCTGATGTGGACTTGATCAGTGCTTCTAAATCCCCCTGATGATGAGTCCTGTCTAAGACTCGATCAGTGCGTCAACCTTCACTTGAGTTATCCAAGTGCTTCTTGATCCCCTGACGTTAAGACTCAAAGTATCCACTGATGGCTTCCACTGATGCAGTGCTAAGCATTCCCCCTGACGGGTTTGCCTGACACTGTCATACCCTGATGAGTTCCCCTGACAGATTGACATGTCACTGTCATGCCCTGACGCATTCGCCCTGATGAGTTTGGCTTGCCACTGCCATACCCTGACGAGTTTATCTACCTTTGTCATCCCCTGATGGGTTCCCCTAACGGTTTTAATCACTGAAACTTTGTTGATTTTGTTTGGAATATTTGATGTGCATAATACTTAAATATTTTTGAGTAACAACAGACATCCCTCTTCACTATCAAGTCCTTTAGAAATTTCAACTAATGACTTGTCTCGTGTGAAATACTTCATCCCCTGATGACTAAGTTGATCATTAGTGGATGCAAAATATGTGCATATACTTAGGTTTGTAGAACACACTGAATATGTACAGATGCAGAAACAAAACTCTAAGTGTCATCATCATTTATACCTAACATATTCTCATTCAACATGTATCATCAACAATAGTTACATCATAAATATAGAAGTCCTAGCCTTCACCACTTTCTTATCCTACACCCAATCTCTAACTAACTTTACATTACCAGCACATGGTCTAATTTAAGCAATTACCACAGTAAAACCTATTCAAGACAATTTCCATTTTCCACTGCACCCAATGCTAATAACTATCTTGCTTCTTTTGTAAAATTGTCTTCCCTTCAAATTTCTCAGAAGTGCATGAAAAGTAGGATGAGTTTTGGTAACACTAGGCAATTCCAACATGTATGCCGCCTGTCCAACCCTTTCCACACCTTGAAATGGACCAGGAAACTTATATTTTAACTTTATAGTCTTTTTGAGGCTGACAAAACAAGGTTTGTAGAGCTACAATTGAGAAATACAATTCGACCGATTTTCTCTTGAACCGCTAATTTTAATTAAACTGACTGAACCTATGGCCAGTTCGCGATTAAACCGATCGAACCGGTCGGTCTGATCCGATTTTGATAACGTTGTTTTTCTCACTCAATTGAATCCCTGTCTGTTGGAAGTTGAGGAGAATTTGAATGAGAATTGCTCTCTCATTAATTTTGGGAAATTGTTCACTTTGAATGGAAGTTATAGAGATGAGTTAAATGAAGGGATTTTTATCGCACATTGGAAATTGGAAGGAGTAGTGCACACCATTTATATGGGAAGTCAAATGGGCTAATTAAGTTGACTTGCTACACTATGCTCCATCTATCACGCCTGCACAGGGGGGGTGCAAATCCAAGGATTTCCAAAGTGAAATTTGGCTTGACTCATGCGTAGACACGAATGTCGGACCGTAATTGGGGGGTCTGATCAACCCGACCTTTTGCTGTTTTTTAGAAATTAATTCTTCTCAGTGAAACTGCCTAACGTGGCCTCATGGTAACTTCTCAGTGAAACTGCCCAACGTGGCCTCGTGGTAACTGCCCAATTCACTCATCGTGGCCTCGTATCTGAATTGAATTAATGGAAAGATGGAACGGTTGGGAACATGTGGCGGCCCCGAAAATCCTACGCTGGGCTTTAGGCACTGTCAGAAATTGTGTGACACTCCCCAAAGATCCCATGTTGGACTCTGGGCTCTACCAGGAATTGACAATAGAAAAACATCATGAACCAAGCATAAACATCAATGATTAAGAGAAATATAATCTCTATTACAAAATCTTAACTCAAACATTCATAATATAAACTAAAGGTATATAACATTTTATTACTAAACCTTAAATATTTTACAGCAAAAGTCTAGGTATGGTTCTACCAACCTTACAATCTAAACATTTCTATGATAGCCTCTTGCTATACTTTTTTATTAAAGGTCATCCATAGGAGAGCAATCAAGAAACTCTCATTATGCCATTTTTTCCTTTCCTTTATTAGGCGACTCGGCCTTTTTGACATAACATGCAAAACATTTCATAACATGCAAAACATTTACGCTCAGCAAGTATATATTCAAAAGCTGGGTAAGTTCAAACAAGAAGAACAAATATTTCAAAAGGTTTTAGTGTTTAATGAGGTTTGGCGAAATAATGCCGACACCTCTTGGTAATTTAATAAACATATAACTTTCAGGGCTCCCGAATCATAACAAGGGATTGACCCTTTTATTTGAAATAAATCTTGGATCATTCACCTGCACCCTCTCTTTATCAAATAATGAATCATCTGGCTAGGCTGATCACTATCTGACTTCCTCTTCATCAAACGACATACTAGTTGGCCAGCCTAATCGTTTGACTTCGTCATAACATACGTAGTCATCGCAGAAAGCATTAGTCTGCGAGGGTCTAAATACCGATGCCTCCCTTTTTCATTCCCTATCATGTGTCGGGGTGTCAGACACTCACACCCACTAGCCTTTAGTTACTCATATGGATATATTTTTCAAGTATAGAGTAAGAAATAAAACTTCTATATCCATATAGGACTTCTCTTTGGTATGCTAGCGAATTTAAAACAGCTAGCAACTACCCATTAACATTCAGTTCAACATCTTTTCACGTACATCGGATCAATGATCGTACGTTACTTATCCATGAAAAACATTGACTTTCATAAGAAATATCATCAATCATCTACGTAAATCAAATCAATGATCTTACGTATTTTGTGGAAAAGAAATAGAGTGAGTATATACTTGTCTTGGTCCTTAGTTAATGTTAATCTCAAAACACTAGTGCGTGAGAGGTTCTATAAAACATGATTGTTGGTATAATATGAGAAATCTATGTCTTGAAAATGAATTTGAGTATGTACATATGTGATGATTGTGATGTTCGTCCATGATCAGGGGATAGCTATCGGGGGGTATTCATCATCAGGGGATGGTCATCGGGGGGTATCCATCATCAGGGAATAACTTACTCGGCTATCAGGGGATGACTTATTCATCAGGGAATAAATTTGCCCATTAGGGAATAAACTACCCGTTAGGGGATAGGCTATCGTCAGGGAATAATCCTTTATTAGGGGATAGTCATCAGGGGATGACTTACCTGTCAGGGGATAATCCATCTATCAGGGGATGATTTGTTCATAGCCAAACTTATCAGTAATTCTTTTGACTATCGCTAAACTCTTTTGGCTGTCGCCAAACTCATCAGTGGGTAATTGTTCAACATCAAACTTAGCGTCAAACTCAAAGCCAACTCATCATATACTAACATGTTTTCTCATCAGAGACTAATATTAACCCATAGGAGACTAACATGTTTTCTCATCAGAGACTAATATTATGCTGTTAGAGACTAAATTAGAGCTTATCTCTGCTATAATGAAGGACCTTTCATATGATCATGGATGATACCTAAAAATGTATAAACCCAACTTAGGGTGCATCATTTATCCTACTTGTTATGTATATCATAATACACACACACACACACATGCAAAAGAGTATTACTGCAGCTCTTAAAACTCTCAAATGGATTAGTGGGGACATTGGCACCCTCTGATTCATTAGGCTCATCTGCATCCCATGGCTCGATGGGGTTCTCATCATCTTTTGGGGGTCTTCAGCATCTTCTAAATCCTCGTCAGAGATTTGAGGAATCTCGAAGTGTACCACCTGTACTGCTCTAGTCACCCTCTTGTGAGGGGTCACACACCACCGGGTGCCAGGGTGGTGGTGATCCACGGATGACATCCGGATGTAGACGTCGGCGTCGAGTTGACGAGACGGCAGTGTCATATCGAGCAGGCATAACAGGAAGAGGCTGTTCTGAGGATGCCTCCCTCAGGGTCTCAACTTCATCTAAGGTGGGGTTAGGAGAAATATCTGTATGTCCTGGGTGGTCAAAAGGGGTATAACAAAGGACATATTAAGGTGATGGGGTTGTCCTGGTTGATATTTCCCCGATTATTGTTCGGGTTGATACTCCCTTGGTCGTCTTGGTCGTCCGCATTGTGGTTAGCATTGATGTTGGTGTTTCTAGCTCAGATAGTTTGGGGTCTTCGTACTGAAGGCATTTTCTACAAGAGGGAAAAGAAATTAAACAATGTCAATTATCTTTTTCTTTCCTTCACTCATCTTTTGTAAGAGAGTTTCGTATAGCTCAAAGAACTCATAATAAAATAATTTAATGCATCTGAAAATAAATGTGCATAACTCGTAAGAGATTTAAGGATGAAACTTTCATAAAATATTTAATGTTAAAAGGATTACAATAGTGGAAGTTTACAATTCGCTTCAGTACTAGCAGAGCTTTGATGGGAGCCATGCCAAAATATATTTATGGCTACCGTAATTATCATAACAAGAGAAAATCAGCTCTGAAGCCTAAGTGTAAAATATATGGTCTAGTTTGTGATTTACCAAAATATTAAAATATATCTAATATATGCTCTTGCGATCGAGTTCTTCCATCCTCTTCGACCTTAACCACAAGGTCGTGTATTAGACGATCCCGGTCAGCTGCAATGGGGTGCAGAAGCCTAGAGTAATCGCTCACCGAGATCAATGTCTCAATCAGTGCCTCGATGAAGGTGAGAGACAACTCCTGGTATGAGACCCTCCAGATGTCAAGGAGATAACTGGTCCTCTGGTGTGAAACGGAGCGACGCATCAATCTGTCGTTGCGTGTTGCCATCTCTGCCTGTATCAAACGAACCCTGCGCTAGAGGAAAAGGCAGAATCCATCTAGAAATGGCATGGGTACTGGCATCTCCAGAGGCGGTGCGGCGGGTGGGACTACTGGCGGGGCTTCCAATAGTACCACTGGTGGCAATGGCAGCATGACAGGTGGTGGAGCTGGCTGCTCTGCTGGTGGTGAAGCTGGAGCAATAAGTACTGTATATACCGAGATGGAATGAGATCCTGTCTGCGCTGGTGACTGTGGCGGAGTGCCCAACTGGTAGAGGGGAAAAGAACTACTCTTCATGCGAATGGAGCAATCTAACCTCTCAGATGGATCAGTGGGGACATTGGCACCCTTTGATTTATTAGGCTCATATGCATCCTCTGGCTCGGTGGGGTCCTCATCATCTTCTAGATATGTAGGGTCTTCAGCATCTTCTAAATCCTCGTCAGAGGTTCGAGGAATCTTGAAGTGTACCATCTGTACTGCTCTGGTCACCCTATTACGAGGGGTCACACACCATCGGGCGCCAAGGGGTGGTGGTGATCCACGGATGACATCGGGATGTAGACGTCAGCGTTAAGTTGACGGGCCAGTAATGTCATGTCGGGCAGGCATAACAGGAAGAGGATGCTCTGGGGATGCCTCCCTCAGGGTCTCAATATCATCTGAGGTAGGGATAGGAGGAATATTTGTACGTCCTAGGTGGTCAGAAGGGGTATAACAATGGACATGATCTTCGTCAGAGCTAATGACCTGGGGGCTTTGCCCCTAGCATCTCGTCTCGAAGTCATCTACAAGTAAACATAACCTACGTCACTATAGAAATAAGGTTTAACATAACATAAAGTTTGACATGAATACTAATGTAATGCATGGTTTGCAATAAGTTTTACTTAGGCCCTTAACTTAAAAGTTTATACTCCCTAAATTTTCTAACTTCAAGAAATAGGAAAAGTTTATTTGACGCTCGTTATCTATCTATTCGTCCTCGCGTCCTATTTTTTCTATCCTTATGTCTTACGATTCCTTCATTCTTCCTTAAGACTCTAAATATCGCGTTCTACACTCCGGTAGAGATCGTGGTCTCGTAACCGGTGCTTGGGCTCTGATACCAACTGTGACGACCCCAAAAATCCCATATTGGACTTCAGGCATTGTCAATAATTTGACAAAAGAACAATAATAATATCCAAGCATACATATCATTAAATTAAGAGAAATAATTATAGATCTTTATTACATTATCCAAAATAAACGAATGTCTTACAACGGAAGTCTATGAGGGGCTCACACAAGCCTTACAATATAAACATTTCTATAATATCCTTACACTTCACCATCCCCATGAATGTCATCCATAAGAGGGCGATTAGGAAACGTTTGTCATGCCATTCTTTCTTTGCCTTTAGTAGACGGCTCGACCTTCTCGCCATATCCTGTAAAACATTTGATAATAGTACCATGGGCAATTTACGCTCGCAAGTATATAAACAAGTATTGGGTAAGCTTTAAGAGAGGGATAATTTATTGAGCATAAGTGTTTATGAGGTTTGACGGGGACAATGTCAACACCTCTTAATATCTTGGAAAGATGGATTCTAGGGTCCCCGAGTGATAACTAGGGGTTGACCCTTTACTTAAAAGATTAAAGAATGCCTTCACATGCATCTTGTCACTATGTCCGTCTGGCGCATGTGCCCTTAGGAACTCGTATCAAACAGTTTATCAATTGGCTAGCCTGACCACCGTCTGACTACATCTTAATGACATATGTAGTCGATGCAGAAACCTTTTGTCTGTGAGGGTCCGGTTACTGATGCCTCGGTTCTCATTCCCTATAAATCCTAGGCCCGAGGTGCTAGACAGATGCATCCCACTAGCCTTTAGTTACCCACACAGATATACTTTACAAGTATGGGGTGAAGAATAAGTTTTCAACATCCTTATAGGATTTCCTTTAGCATGTTAGCAGAATTCAAATGACTAACAATCGTCCAAAGAACATTTGATTCAAATACAACATTTTTCACGTACATCGGATCAAGGGATCGTACGTTACTTGACTTTGAAGGAATTAAATCATGAATATTGACATGCAAAAATCTTGAATACATTACGTATACCAAACAAATGATCATATGTATTAATTGAAAGAAAATAGAGTGAGTATATACTTGTCTTGAGTCCTTCGTGAAATATTAGATTTAACACTCGCGCAGAAAATAATTCTGTAAAACATGTACATGCAATAACATAAGAAATCTCAACTTAGTTACACATGAGGATGCATATGCGGAGTGTTTGTGAAATTCTCCGGTCTGAGATTGACTAATTGAGTCGTCATACGTTAAATTGGGATTCAGTTGGAACCGAATCAGAGTCCGAGAGATTTGTGGACTTGAATATGTCATTCATAGTGTGACGGCCCCAAAAATCCCTTACCGTACTTTGTGCACCGTCAAAAATTGACAGAAGAATAGATATATAACATCCAAGCATACATATCATTAAATAAGAGAAGTAAATTGTATTATCTATTACATTCGTCCATAAGTAAGAATTCTAACAGCAAAAGTCCAAAATGAGGGCCCACACAGCCCTTACAATCTAAACAATTCGATAATCGTCTCACGCTTCACTCTTCCTCGAAATGTTATCCATAAAAGGCCAATGAGAAAGCGTTCACTATGTCATCCTTTTTTTGCCTTTAGCAGACGGCTCAGCCTTCTCGTCATAACCTGTAAAACATTACATAATAACAACATGAACGATTTACACCCGCAAGTATATAATCAAATATTGGTGGCTTGAAAATAGGAGAATTTTCTTGGCTCAAGTGTTTGTGAGGATTGGACGGAAACAATGTCCACACCTCTGAATAACTTCAAAGAAAATACATATATAGCTTCCAGGGTCCCCGAGTGATAACGAGGGATTTGACCCTTTACTTGAAAGAAATCTTGAATCGTTCATCTGCTCTCTCTTCATCAAATAGTGCGTCACCTGGCCCGCTTGACCACTATCTGACTTCATCTCTTCATCAAACGACATATCAGCTGACTAGCCTAATCGTTTGACTTCATCATAAAGACATACGTAGTCGAAGCAGAAACTTTAGTCTTCGAGGGTTCGGTTACCGATGCCTCAGTTTCCGTTCCCTATCATCCTTAGGCCTAGGGTGCCAAGCAGTTGCAACCCATTAGCCCTTAGTTACCCACATGGATATACTTTACAAGTTTGGGGTAAGAAGAAATTGTGTTCTATTATATCCGTATAGGATTTATCTTGGCGCGTTAGCGGATTTGAATAGCTAACATTCGCCCAAAAATGTTTGATTCTAGTACAACATTTTCACGTACATCGGATCAAAAGATCGTACGTTACTTAACTTTGAATATATTTAATCATGAGTTGACATAAAATATCTTGGATACATTACGCGTATTGAAAGAATAATCATGCGTATTTATTGAAAGAAAGTAAAGTAAGTATATACTTGCCTTGGTCCTTAGCTAAAAATATCAAACTCAAATCACTTGTGAGTGGAACACTCTGTAAAACATGCATATAACATGAGAAATCTATATTTTTGATAAAAATATGATTAAAGATGCACATGTGATGTCCGTGAACTTTTAAACGTCTATAATTACATTTTGAACCTTTAAGGTTTAATAAAACAATTAACATCATAAAATAATTTAAGAAAATAATATTTTATACTTTCAAGGCAAACTGCACATCAGTGGATAAACATTGAAACATAAAAAGTGATAATCAGGGGTTGCATTCTCGTCGCTTAGGGGAAGTGAGATGGCCGTCAGGGGAATAATTTATTATCAGGGGATAACTACCCGTCAGGGGATAACTCACCCATCAGGGGATGCCTTCTTCATCGCTAAACTTATTGGGTGACAACTTGTTCAGTGCCGAACTCAATTGGTTATCGCCAAACTCTTCGGGAACTAACATCCTTAGTCATCAGAGACTAACAACATTTCCTTCACCGGAGACTAAGAAAATTCTTCATCAGGGACTAAGAAATTTTCCTCCATCGGAGACTAAGGCTGACGTCATCAGAGATTAAACTTAGTCTGTCTGAGACTAATGTTAACCCATCAGAGACTAATGTTATCTCATCAGAGACTAACAATACTCATCAGAGACTAAGCTAAGACTTGTCTCCGGTACAGGGGTGACTTCATTGCTCAACAGAGGGTGGTGTTATCACTAGGTGACCAAGACCACGACTAGGGCAACTCTCAACATCTCATCTACAGTAAGTAGCATTCTTATCGTCTACCACAACTCATAGACGCTACTAACCTCAAGGACTCAAGTTGAAGAAAACCCAGACATGGTGTTTCATTACTGATAAAAAGGAAATGTTTGGTAGTTAAAGGTTGTTTACTAGGTGGTCATCAAAAAATCTTACTCTCCTCATGGGTACCTTTCGAAATAAAAGGCATTAATACTAGATATTAAAAGCATGCATTAAGTCATACTTTTGAAAGTGAACGAACCTAGTATGCCTACAAACATGGCATGCATAACAGAACAAAAGTGTAGGAACAGAACAAAGCTTTAGTATAGTGTTAATACCTTTTTGGCTGCAAAGAAGAAGTTAAAAAACTTGGTTTGTTTCCTGAGAAAGACAGTTGTTCTTTGAGAGTGAACCTGTGCTTTAAGGGTAGTTTGTTGTATAGAAATTTATGAAAGTGAGGCTAGGGTTGTAACCAAAAGATATATATATATATATATATATATATATATATATATATATATCTCACTTGCAGCGGTTGGGTTATTTGGAAAATAGATTTCAGTCGTTAGCTGTAAAAGGAAATAACAAACTTTAGAAAGAAGTGATTGGTGAGAAATGGTGGATGAAATGGTTGCTAAAGTCAGTCAATCATCAATCATAGCCAACAATCTAGTGTACTGTTGGAGTAAATTAGCTGGCTTGACGGTCACGTGCTCTTAATCCTAACATAGTGGAATTAATACTCTTGTTTCACTGCCGTCTTTGGTTCAAAAATGGGTATTGAAGCCGTTTTGCCTTCACCACGTGAGAAAAATATACACTTACTCTTGATAAGTGCTTGAATAGAAATAAGTAAAAATATGATACTAATAAAATAATCATTAAGTTAAGAAAATATATTTAAAAACTTTTGGACTTCACATTGCTATAAGATTTTCTTTAAAATATGAATTTATTATTCACACCCAAAATAATAATAAATATAAAATAGGAAAAGAAAATAATTTAAACCTTCATACATGAAATTAATCATAAAATGAAATAAATCACACAACGAAATTCATCTTATTTTTCGGGTTCTCACACATAGACTCTCGATAATTTAAATTTAATTATTGGAGGCCTTTGGTTAATTAATTAATTAATATTAATTAATTAACTTTAGTTTAAATGACTTAATTAATCATTTAACATTTATCAAAAAAAAATGTTCCTTAATTATTATTTAATTGTTTTAATTAAACAATAATCATTTCTTAATTAAATCACAAAAGATTTATAGATCTTTTATCAATTATTAAACATTTATTCTTAAATTATTATTTAATTTCTTTAATTAAATAATAATCATTGATCAATTAAGTAATTTATTTCTTAATTACTTTTGAATTAAACGATCAATCATTTAATAATCATGTAAAATTTATTAATTAATTATTATTTAATTGTTTTAATTAAATAATAATTGGTCTTGGTTCCTTAATTAATTAAGAATTATTCCTCAATTAATCCTTAGCTTAAATAATTTATTTAATCATTTAATAAAATTTTAGAGTTTATTTCTTAATTATTATTTAATTGTTTTAATTAAACAATAATCATTTATGAATTAATGACTCGTCACTTAATTGTGATAATTAAGATACTCTAACATCAAAAATTAATTTTTTTTAAATCATAAAAATTTTAATTTTGTAAAATTTTATTTACATGTTAAAATAATTATTCAAAAGTCATTTATTGAACAATTTAAAATGTAAATGTATTTTATTTTATTTTTATTTATTTTTAAATTTGATTGGGCCAGAGCCGGTCAAAACTGGGTCGGACTAGTCAACAGTGGGTCGAATGTGGGTCAAAACCAGGTCAAGGTTTGGGTTGAACGGGTCAGTTCGACCCAACCCGTCCTTACAGGCCTATTAGGGTTCCTGCAACATCAATTGCCACCGACTCGTGTTTGCCAGACGGTGAGCCGTGGCCGTTCCACACCATACACACGTACCTACACGTCGCCGTGGTGATTCCCATAGGAGAATACCCCCCCCCCCCCTCTAGCCTTCATGTCGCTGCCTGAAAATAGCCATAGCATGAGCTCGAAGCTCGCCGCCTGCGAGCTTGCCATTAACGGCGGCGAAGCTCACGGCCGAGCTTCAAAACCTTATCCCTTGACCATTTTTGGCTATTCAAGCATGGAAATGATTCTAGAGACTTCCAGAAACTCATTCAAACAATTTATTTCAAGTGTCGACAACACAAACGCAAGAAAAAATGAAATCTTTCATTCGGGTATTATGAACTTCGGCCGAACAAGAACGTGTTTGAAACTTGACTATTTTTAAAAATTTATCGAGGGAAAATGAATCCATAAACATCAGGAACAAGATTATAATATTTGATTTCATTTAAGATGAGTTTCCACGGCCGAATCTTGACCCGAAGAACTTAGGGTTCATGTGTTCTTGAATTTTTTATTTTTATGTTGAATAAACTTTAAAAATTAATATCTCACAAACCATAAATGCTATAAACATGTGCTATATATGAAAATGATACTGAAAAAAATAATCTACACAATGGTAAAATCATAAATGACAATAAATACAAAAATAATAGAGTAGTGGGGTTACCTCTTTAAAACTTTAATGAACAAAAAGCCAAAAGTTCAATGATTTTTCTTAAATGAAAAATCTGAATTTTTGTGAAATATTTGCTGGAGAAAAAATAAGAAGTGGAGGCTAGGGTTTTCTATAATGGTATATTTATATAACCTTTAATTTATTTTTGACCATTGGATTAGTTTTAAAAAAAGTTTACTTAGATTGGTAAAAATATTTCCCTTGTTTTTGCCATTTTGGGATAAGCTGAAAATTTGAATTTAATTAGTGTTTAACGTCACATAATTTTTATAATATCTATTATTACGATTAACGTCTCATAATTACGATTAACATCTCATAATGCACTCATACGATTATTATTACGATTAACGTCTCATAATTTTTATAATGTTACATTCGTTATAATTTGTCGTTAGTGGACGTGTATGTGTCGATTTGCATGGAATGCACGTAACTAATCGTAAAATATATCGATAGTTAAATGCAACAAAAATTTCATTATAAAACGAATTTAATAGAATTACATTTTATTTAAAAATTACGGTTTCTCACATCTGTAATCCGTTGTATCTTGAGAAACAATAGTTCAACAATCCTCTAAAGCACCTAGTAAGGGGACTAAACTGTTTTAAGGAAAGCGTGTTCGCATGTGTCTCGGATTTTATATTTTGTTAAACCATTTCGAATACTGTCTTTTTAATTCAGTTATCCTAACAATCTTAAAACAGTTTACTAAATTCTTGATGGCTAATAACGGTGAGGGTCCTATTGATGTTGCTTCCGTTGCTGTTGTCGCTAGTGCTTCTGCTGCAGCCAATACTTCTACTTCAAATCCTGTAACGGTGGATGTTACCACTGTTACTACTGGTCCAGTTGCTGTTGCTGGCACTGTTCATGTTCCAGCAAGCCATGTTGAGAAGCCAAAAAAATTCACAGGTGTCGCTACTACGTTCAAACGGTGGAAACAAAAGATGTTGCTTTACCTGACTACGTTGAATTTGGCAAGTATTTTAATGGAGGCTGCTCTTGTGATGTTGGAAGGTAACATCGATATGGCAATGCTTTCTGTTATTGTGACTTGGCGACACTTTAATTTTTTTATGTTGCAATTATATTTTGAATGGCTTGAATGATTCATTGTATGGTGTTTATTGTAAGTTTCAAACAGCTAAAGAATTGTGGGAATCAATGGATCGGAAATATAAAACTGAGGATGCCGACTTAAAGAAATTTATAGTCGGAAAGTTCCTTGATTATATGATGATTGATTCCAAGACTGTAACAAGTCAAGTGCAGGAACTGCAGTTAATCTTGCACAATATCCAAGCTAAGGGTATATTGCTAAGTGAGTCTTTCCAAGTGGCTGCGGTCATTGAGAAATTGTCTCCGAGCTGGAGAGACTTCAAGAATTACCTTAAGCACAAACGCAAGGGGATGACCTTAGAAGATCTGATTGTTAGACTTCGAATTGAAGAAAACAACAAGAAATCTGAGTCTAAGGCATCAAGCGGTGTTGAGGCTAAAGTGAATATTATGGAGCATGGCTCTAAGATCAAGAATGCCAATAAAGGCAAGAGTAAGCTAGGGACAGCCAATGGTGGTGTCACTAAGCAAAAATACAAGTTCAAAGGCAAATGCTTCAAATGTGGCAAATAAGGCCACAAGTCAAACAAATGTCCATCATCCAAAAAGAATCATGAGGCCAACTTGTTGAATGAGATCACTACGGAGGTGAGAGATTTAAACTTGGTTGCTGTGGTTATTCAAGTGAACATGGTGGAAACCAACCCAAAAGAATGGTAGGTGGACACCGGTGCTTCCAGACATGTTTGCACTAATAGGCACCACTTCTCCACTTTTGAACCGGTTAACTGTGAGATACTGTATATGGGAAATGTTGTTGTTGCGACAGTTGAAGACAAGGGAAATGTGCTGCTAAAGATGACTTCGGGCAAGGTGTTGACACTAAGAGACGTGTTGTATGTGCCAGAGATTAGCAATAACCTTGTATCTGGTTCTCTGTTGAACAAGCATGGCTTTCGCATTGTAATAGAGTTTGACAATCTTATTTTGTCTAAGTTAGGAATGTTTATAGGAAAGGGGTATGCCACTGATGGGCTATTTAAACTAAATGTAATAACAGTTATCAATAAAATGAATGTAAGTACCTCTTTTGCTTATTTGATTAAGTCTTCCAGTTTATGGTATGGTAGACTAGGTCATGTTAATTCCAATTCGATTCGTCGTTCAATTAACTTGAACCATATACCAACATTCCAGATTAATTTAGAACATAAACACGAAGTCTGCGTTGAAGCAAAGTTAACAAAGTCATCGTTCCCATCTATAACTAGAAGTACTGAATCACTGGAATTAATTCACAGTGATGTTTGTGACTTGAAGACTGTTCAAACGCGGGGTAATAATAAATACTTTATCACCTTTATCGGCGATAGTACAAAATACTGCTATGTATACTAGATGAAAAGCAAAGATGAGGCCTTAGAAAAGGTTGTTCTCTATAAAACTGAGGTTGAGAACCAACTTGGTAAAAGGATTAAATGGTTGAGGAGTGATAGAGGTGGCGAATATGATGCACCAATTGGTGACTTCTGTGGAAAACATGGAATTATTCATGAAGTTACGGCGCCTTATTCACCACAATCTAATGGGGTTGCCGAATGGAAGAATCATACTCTAAAAGAAATGATGAATGCGATGTTGCTTAGTTATGGCTTACCTCTAAATATGTGGGGAGAAGCTATCTTGTCAAGCAATTACCTTTTAAATAGGGTGCCCCGGAAAAAAGAGGACAAGACTCCGTATAAACTATGGAGAAGAACGAGACCATCCTACAAACACTTGCGAGTATGGGGGTGTCTTGCTAAGGTTGTTGTGTCAGCACCTAAGGCAGTTAAGATTGGTCTTAGGACATTGGAATGTAACTTCATCGGGTATGCACTTAATAGTAGTGCCTATTGTTTTCTCGTGCATGATTCAGTGATACGAGATATACACAAGAATACGATAATGGAATCAAGGAATGCATCTTTCTTTGTAAATATTTTTCCATGCAAGTCTAGCAGTGGATCCAGTTCGGTTAAACGGACTAATGAAGAAATTCAAGGTCATACTAAAGTTCAAGAAATTGAACTGAGACAAAACAAATGAGCAAGAGCGGAAAAATTGTTTGGTGATGATTTTGAAACCTACCCGCTGGAGAAGAAGCCTCTGACCTATGCTAAGGCAGTGAGTTCCACTGAGGGACCCATGTGGCAAGAAGCTATAAAGAATGAAATCGATTCCATCTTGCAAAATCACACTTGGGAGTTGGCCGATCTCCCTCCTGGGAATAAACCATTAGAGTCTAAGTGGATCTTCAAGAGGAAAATGAAACCAAATGGTTCCATTGATAAGTACAATGCAAGACTCGTAATTAAAAAGTATAGGCAAAGCGAAGGCTTAGACTACTTTGATACATATTCTCCCGTGACGAGAATAAATTCTATAAGGTTGATTCTTGCTATTGTAGCCTTGAAGAATTTGGAAGTTCATCAAATGGATGTGAAAACAACTTTCTTAAATGGAGACTTAGATGAGGAAATCTACATAGAGCAACCCGATGGCTTTAGAGCTCCAGGGACCGGAAAGAAAGTTTGTAAGCTAGTCAAATCATTATATGGTCTTAAACAAGCTCCAAAGAAGTGGCATGAAAAGTTTGACTATGCAATGATCACTAGTGGATTTTAGATCAATGTGTGACAAATGTGTTTATGTCAAAGAGACTGAAAACGGTTATGCCATTTTATATATATGTAGATGACATACTCATTGTTGGTAGCTCTGACAAGTTGGTCAAGTTTACAAAAGATATTGTTAGGTTTTATAACATTTCATGATGATTGTGTTTAAAATACTTAGATATACAAATGTACTGTTTAAAATACTTAGATATACAAATGTACAGTTAGTTCTAGTTAATAACATTTGAATTTTTGTAGCTGGTAGTTTACTCTCTAATTCATGTAATTTATTTTTATATGAGAGTAAGTTAATTTGTGTTATAAGAGATTACCATAATTGCATCAGAGATTTTAACAAGTCAAAGATTATGTTTAGTCTATCAGAGTCTAAGGCAAAAGCTTATTAGAGACTACAGCTTAAAGCATCGGAGACTAATCTTAAGTCATCAGAGACTAAGCGTAAGCCATCGGAGACTAAGATTAAACCATCGGAGACTGAGCTTAAGCTGTCGGAGACTAAACATAGTTGATCAGAGACTAAAGTTGAAGCAGTTAGAGACTAAAGTAAAATTACTCTCTGATGCAGTACAAAGTTTTAATTAGATTATAAGTTATTTTCGACATGGACATTGAAGATATATTGAAGACGAAGCTGATTAAGAAACTAACTAGAGAGATAGAATGAAAAAGGAACCTATTCCAATTGTACATATATTGAATAGGATTAGAAACTGAATTTCAATTCAGATTTGGAAGTTGCAATTAATTTTACAAAATTGTATTAGAAGTTGTATGTTTTCATAGATTTGTATATATACAGTATAGAAATTGAAGTTGACAATCGATTTGTGATTGTTAGAATTTATAATTAATTGTTAATCAATAAAAGCAATTGTTTTTAAATTTGTTCTTGTTTTTGTTCTTTATTTTCTCCAAGTTTTAATACTTTGAAGAACAAGAATTCGAAAAGGTTTCAAGAACTTGTATTCAACCCCCCTTCTACAAGTTCTAGGCTATCTCACTACGACAACATATATGTTGAATTCTAAATTTGACATGAAAGACATGGGTCTTGCTGATGTGATCTTAGGAATAAAAATCCTTACAATCGCAGATGGTATAGGTTTAAGTCAGTCCCATTATGTAGACAAAATTCTTGATAAGTTTAATAAGGATGATCCATGTGTTGCAAGAACGCCATTAGATAGTAATTTCCATTTAATAAAGAATCTTGCTGAGGGTGTTTTCCAAGTGGAATACTCACCCATTATTGGCAATTTGATGTATTTAATGAGTTGCACACGTTCCGATCTTACTTTCGTGGTAAAGAAGTTGAGCTCCTACACGAGTAATCTCAGTGCTGAGCATTGGACTGCTATAACTAGAGTATTGTGATACTTAAGATATACTTGTGATTACGGATTATATTATACCAGATATCTTGCTATGCTAGAAGGCTACACGGATGCTAATTGGATATCTGATATAAAGGAATCGAATTGCACTAGTGGTTATGTGTTCACACTAGCTGGAGGTGCAGTGTCATGGAAGTCTGCTAAGCAGACAGTGATAGCCAGATCCACAATGGAGTCGGAGTTTATTGTTCTGGACAAGTGTGGTGAGGAGGCTGAATGGTTATGCCATTTTCTAGAGGATATTCCAAACTGGGATAGACTTGTGCCGCCTATCAGCATTCACTACGACAGTCAGTCTGTTATTGGCAGAGCGCAGAGTACTATGTATAATGGTAAGTCAAGACATATTCGCCATCGACATAATACCATTTGACTATGAATCTAAACTGGAATGATCTCAATTGACTATGTTAAGTCAAAAGAGAATATTGCGGATCCATTAACCAAAGCATTGATCAAAGAAGCAGTTGAGAGATTGACCAAAGGAATGGGTGTTAAGTTTATGAAATGTTAAAAGTTTTATGACGGAAAACCTAACCTAGTTGACTGGAGATCCCAAGATCTAGGTTCAAAAGGACAACTTAATCGTGCGACTTAGTGTGATCACTGTGGGGGTAACCTCAACTCATTACTGTCAAGAAACAATGATAAAAACGGTAAGGTTAGTATTATGTGCTTTAATGACTACTAAGAGAGTATCGTGTTTACTCTAGATTTAGGCAGTCACCTATGTGAGAGAGAAGTGAGGCCACTTCAAATGAGAACTTCAAGGCTTAGTTCTTTAGCAACTCTTGCAGAACCAAGGGGATTTCATGGCCATAATGGACCAAATCATGAGAACAGAATGCCATAGAAATGGTTCCTGTGTAGTGTATATGGGTTTCTTTACTCTAACAGATGGACAGTTCAAAAGACATCGTGTCTACTGGACAACTGGTAAAGCAAGCATACTTTACAAGGAGGAAGTTCAAAGGGTAACACCTACTTTCTCTATGCAGGGATCAGTTGATGAACACTTTATCGTTAAACCTAGACAATATCTCATTCATATGGGGGATTGTTGGAAGTTGAGGATAATTTGAATGAGAATTGCTCTCTCATTAATTTGGGATGTTGTTCACTTGGAATGGAAGATACAGAGATGAGTTAAGTGAAGGGATTTTTGTCCCACAATGGAAATTGGAAGGAGTAGTGCTCACCATTTATATGGGAAGGCAAATGGGCTAGTTAAGTTGTCTTGCTACACTATGCTCCATTTATCACGCCCACGCAGGGAGGGGGGGGTGCAAATCCAAGGATTTTCGAAGGAAAATTTGGCTTGACTCATGCATAGACACGAATGTAAGACCATAATTGGGAGGTCTGATCAACCCGATCTTTTGTTGTTTTTCGGAAATTAATTCTTCTCAGTGAAACTGCCACTACTGCCCAACGTGGAACGGTTGGGAGCATAGTTTTCTCATGCCTATATATAGAGGCTTATTCCAGCAGTATAATATATTGCAACTTTACCCTTGTTCCCTTGTTTTAGCCTTCCGTTTGTCCTTCCCTCGTCCCAAAGTGTTCATTATAGTTTATAGTTCTTGTTCACCAGTTGATAGACTTTGTGCTAAGTCCGGTCTCTGTAATCCGTTATATCTTGGGAAAGAGTAGTCCAACGATCCTCTAAAGCACCTAGTGAGGGGACTAAACTGTTTTAAGAAAAGCGTGTTCGCATGTGCCTCATATTTTCTATTTTGTTAAACCATTTCGAATACTGCCTTTTTAATTTAGTTAAACTAACACTGCCTCTTAAAATGGACCACATGAATGCACTAGTGACAATATTATGGACAACTCACCACATTTTTCTTAAATATTATACAAGTTGCACTAAAATGTTTTTTTTGGATGAGAGAGTGTAGAATACAGAGAGAATTGATATAAGAGAGATATAAACTTTAAACATTTAGGTAAACCTCATAAGTAGTATATTATTACTAAAATATGTAGTATTTGTGTTAGGAGTAGACTAGTCTGACTTTGTACAAAACAACGTAGAAGAAGATTTAGGGGAGATAGAAGAGAATTCAGGGGAAAGATAAAACATGAGAGGAAAGAGAGGGGTCGGGGAGAGAGAAATAGAGCAGTGATAGAATTTCTTGGGGAGGAAGTAATATTCTCATTCAACATGTATCATCAACAAAGTTACATCATAAATATAGAAGTCTTAACCTTCACCACTTTCTTATCCTACACCTAATTTCTAACTAACTTTACATTACCAGCACATGGTCTAATTTAAGCAATTACCACGATAAAACCTATTCAAGACAATTTCCATTTTCCACTACACCAAATGCTGATAACTATCTTGCTTCCTTTGTAAAACTGTTTTCCCTTCAAATTTTCTAGAAGTGTATGAAAAGTAGGATGAGTTCTGGTAGTACTAGGCAATTCCAACATGTAGGCCACCTGTCCAACCCTTTCCAAACCTTGAAATGGACCAGGAAACTTATATTTTAACTTCATAGTCTTTCTGAGGCTGACAAAACATGGTTGGTAGAGCTACAATTGAGAAATACAATATCGTCTACATTTAAAACCCTTTCATTTATTCCCTCACTAGCTTGACTCATAGTTGTTAGAGATAAATAATGATGATGATGTTTAGAGAATAAATTGTGCATCTGTAAATACTTAAGGTATTTTATAAACCTTAATATATTTGCACAAGTTTTGCATCCACTAATGATAAACTTAGTCATCAGGGGATGATAGGGTGTCAACCCACCAAAAATAATAATTTCTATCCTCCTACAATTACGCAGTATAATAGCGAATAGGGTCGAATCCACATGGACTAGTGTGGTTAATTATTTGCTCAGGAAAACAGATTTTGAAATTAATATGGAGTATTTTAAAAATAACAATAAAAAGATTGCAATAAAATTAAAGATTGCAATAAAATTAAATATGAAAAATTCAATAGAGACAAGCCTAGCCAAGTTACTTTTCAATCTAGTCAAGTACTTCGATCATCGACACAAAAGATAAATTTTATTTGTTTTCCCAGTGAGATGGCCTAGAACTTGTAGAAGGGGGGTTGAATACAAGTTCTTACAACTTTTACCGAATTCCTGTTCTTTAAGAAATTAACTTTCTGCGGAATATAAAGAACAAGATCAAAACTTTATAAACAATTGTTTTTATTGATTTAACAATTGATTACAAGTTTTCTAACAATCAAAAACAAGCTTTGATCGTCAGCTTCTATTCTGTATATTTAGAGATAATACAACCCTTTCAATTCTTTATACTATACAGACACACACCTCTTTTTTTTTCCGAATTACAATTCTGTAATTTATAATTACAGCTTCTAAAACTAATTTTACAAAAAACCTAGCTTCCTAATTCAAATCAAATGCAATCTTTCCAATTGAAAGATTTCTAACAAGTTTCCTTGTCAGCTACGTCTTCAATAAAGTCTACGTGTTCATGGAAGACTTTCCTTCTTTGATTTGAACTCTAACTCCATCAGCGATTAAGTCCTTGACTAATCTCCGATAGCTTCTTTAATTAGTCTCTGATTACTTCGAGTAATCTCCGATGCTTTACATCAAGTAATCTCTGATACTTTACTTCGTGTAATCTCCGATGCTTTGGCTTTAGTCTCTGGTGACGTCAGCTTTTAATCTCCGAAGTATTGTGTTATTCTCTGATGACGTCAGCTTTAATCTCTGACTCTTTAATTACAATCTCCGATGACGTAAGCTTTAATCTCCGATGACCAATCCTTCAATCTCCGATGAACAAATCTTTAATCTCCGATGAAGGATTTCTTCAATCTCCGATGGGCAAATTCCAATCTCTGATGAACAAAACTTTAATCTCTGATGGACTTTTCCCTTAATCTCCGACAAGCCAAATTTAATCTCCGAAAGACTAATTAACTTAAAACAACTTGTTGAACAGACTCAACAAGTATTCCAGCAGTACATACAAGTAAAATGAATCTATCTCTTTATTAAAATGACTAAATTACAACCAAGAGATACTACTGCTAGCTACAAAACTAAAGTGTTACAAACCAACACTTTTCTATACATTTGTATTCCTAAGTATTCTAAAGACAATCATCATCAAATGTTAATAAAACCTAACATTATTCATTCAAATAAATAGGGTTATAGCTAAGGGCAAACGCTCTACTTAATTAATCTTTTCTTATTTTGTCGGTAATCCCAGACACCCTGATAGATTACTTCCCTAGACCAAATAGACAACCCCCGGACACCCTGATAGGATTTAATCTAAGGCAGCTTTATGAACGAAAAGACCCCTATCCTAGCTAATAAAATCGGACACCCGTAAATTATTTAAACTAGATTATTTAATTTCACCAACCTTACCCGAAGCCTTTATCAGTGTAAGATCAATTTGCTACTTTGTTAGAATAGTGCCAAACGGTCTTCCTATTCTAATCAACAAGATATCATTCAACAAACCACACAACTGGTCACATTGCATAATAAATTAAATTATAACATAAACAACTTATAGCGCAAAAATCAGATAAATACTTGAAATTGAATAAAACTAATGAAAACAAAAGTCTCACGATATTATCCTTGGCTAGAAATCAAAGTACCTTAACTAGAGAGATTTAGTTGTTCATAATACTTGAAAACATAATGCTGTAAAATATAAAAACTGCTCTTTTCTGCAAAAAACTAAAAGAGGGGTGGAGCAGAATAATAGAGAGATATATCTGATCATTAGGTTAACAAGTCTATTTATAGATCTCTCTTTTTGCCTTACAAAACAATCCTAATCCTAATTGGTTTCTAGAATCCTTTTCCAATTTGGTTTCTTCTTTTTATCTTGTGTTCCAGATCTTTCCTTCTTTCCATGCGTCTCTGTCCCTGACGTCAAGGCCCAACCCATCTATTCTGAATAATCTGCTGCTTCGCTACTGTAAGTCTTTTCCCGAATACGACATCCCCATGTTGTATGGCACATCAGTCGTCCTTCAGTTCCCTTCTTCAATTCTCTTTGCTCTTTTTGATCCTTTTTGCCTTGTTTTCACCATCTCTACCTGAATCACTCATTCACACAAAAGTAACTCAAAAACACCATAACAACACATAAAACACACACAAAATGTATGCAAATGTCATGCAAATCTATACACAAATTGCACACTATCAGGGGATGAACTGTACTTCACAAGACAAGTCATAAAATGTAACTTCTAAAGGACTTGATAATGAAGTGGAATGTCTGTTGTTACTCAAAGTCATTTAAAGTATTTCGAACATTAGACATTCTAAACGAAATCAACAAAGCTTCAGTGATTAAAACCATCAGGGGAATCCATCAGGGGATGACAAAAGCAGACCAACCCATCAGGGGAACGCATTAGGGTATGGCAGTGGCAAACTGAACTCGTCAGGGGGAACGCGTTAGAGCATGACAGTGGCATGTCAACCTGTTAGGGGAGGACATCAGTGTAGGACAGTGTCAGGCTAACCCGTCAGGGGGAATGCTTAGCACTGCATCAGTGTATGTCGTGAGTCCTAACATCAGGGGATCAAGAAGCACTTGGTTAACTCAAGTGAAGTTTGAAGCACTGATCTAGTCTTTCACGAGACTTGTCATCAGGGAATCTAGAAGCACTGATCAAGTTCACATAGGGCTTGCCATCAGTGGATAGTTATGACTGCATACACCCGTCATCAAGTCTTACAAACAAATCAATGAAACTTGTTACAGAAGCAAGATGTATAAATTGGAACGATATCTCTTGAAGTTTGTTGGTCCAATGACAACTCTCGATCATTAAATGCACGCAGATCAAGGGATAAAAAAGAAGCAACAAAAGTATTAGCAATTTGACACATAGTTCCTAAAGGACATCGATGTGACATATATGCGGCTAAGTTGAAAAGAGCAGCACGTCTAAGCACGTGAGTTCAACTACTGATCTTCTATATATGCAAAAGAGTTCTCATTACCCAAATAATCAATCCAACGGAAAAACCAACATAGAAGCACACAAGTCACTATAGAGAAGTTTTGTAATATATCTTAAGAGAAATATTCAAAGAAAGTAAAAAGCTAGTGTGTGTGATTTAGAAGTTGTAACTTGTTGCAGAATTTGTAGCTGATTAATCACATTTGTGATTAAATCAGATTTTCAGAAAATCCTCAAGTTTCAATACAATTATTTTAACTTGAATGCTTGTGTGTTCATCTTATTATTTATTATTGTTTTTCTGATATTGAAGCTATCTCTAGCAATCTTAAATAAGTTTCAAAAAGAAAAGTTTTAAGTGTTTGTATTCAACCCCCCCTTCTACAAACACTTGAGCTTATTTAATTCTAACAATAGTTCTCTGTTGTGACTTAGCCAAAGTTTCCTTCAATAACCACAACTCCACATCGATAACTAACTGCAACACTTCTCCCCTATTATCCCAGATCAAAATTTTGATATCTCCTTGTTTGTGAACCAACACATTGTATGACAAAGGAATCAGTACATAGCTCTACCACACTCTCCCGTGTCAAATACAAAGCTTAGGGACTCGTTGATTAGGGCATCAATATAGCAAAACCATTTTCTATACTTGTTATGGTGTGACCACAAGTCACAACAATCTCTCATGCCTCTTGAACAGATAAAAGGCCTGAGATTACCAATAGAGTATCAATGTATTGCTAGGCATTACCACTGAACTTGGAAGTCCTACTAAAGCTTCATAACATACTCTTCCCCAATAAAAGTCTGTACAAAATCAACCAAATTCTCCAACTACCCCATGGCACTAATGTATATACACATCTAATAATGTCAAAAGGTACTATCCATATAATCCCAAGATTTTTCTTTCCATTATCCAATTGATAATCTCTTCAAAACCAGAGCACAAAGGCTTCTTGGTCTAATACTTCATGTTTCTTTTCCCTTGGGAGCATTACAAAAAAGATGAGTTCAACCTCAATACAACTCCAATTAGCTATTGAAGAAGAACCATAAGAATTTAGTGTATAATTGCTTTAATAATCTTGTGTCTCCAAGGAAGTGGCTAAGCAGGCCAACCATCCTTTAAATCTTCATTACCATGACATATGGGATTGAAATTCAATAAACAATTTAAGAACTAGAACTGAAGGATTTAGGCCAGAACAATGTGTTCCTGGATCTCAGAATAGTTGAATTAGAATGGTTCCCAAACCCTATAAATTAAAATCACAAAGATTCTGAATAATAGTTTGGTTCAGGACTTTTAACAAATAGTTGGTGTGCGATTCTAGATATGAAGTTATGCAAGAAATTTCAAGCTAAGCCCAAAATAGCTCCAACATGGAACTAGATGCAACCAATCACGAATGAGAGAGATTTCGACTTTAGGTATTGATACAACTATGTGGACTTCATTCTTGACAATTTTTTTTATTGATGTGAGTCAGAATTTACATAGGTAATACTTGTCCAGTTTTTGCCCGTCTCGTCTAAGTATCTCCAACAGGAGAGTCCATTTCTCGCCCCATTTATATGTCACCTAAACAAAAATGGTGGATAACTTCCTCCAATAGCAAAAACCTATTTCCCACATTTAGTAGGTACTACTTGATTTGTTTGTATATGTTATATTTAATGTTGTAATATGATACTTTAAATATAATTTTGTTTTTATTTAATAATATTTTAATTATTATAATATAATTAAAATTAATTTTGAATTAAAATGTTATTAAATTTAAAGAATTACAAATTAAAATGCAAGATATGTTCCATAAACAAAATAATTCAATAATTATTTTTATGAAGTGGAAGAGGTGTGAAAAATAAATGAGAAAAGTATTTATTGGGAAAATTTTGTAACAGTCATATTTGTATAAACAATAACATTTTAAACTTTTCTATACTATTTTATAAAAGTATAAACGGTCATATTTGATACATAAAAGTAATAAAGTAAGAGAGAGAGGAGTGAAATGGAACGGTCTCACAAAGTGACACTACCCACTTTTCTCTACTACACTCCAACGATAAAAAAAAGACTCAATTTCTTTACAAATTTTCCAATACATAAAATAAAACTCTCATTGCAGCTGCTCTCAAGATCACACCACTTCTCTTTCCAATAAAAATGATAAGGTATGTGTGTTTGTGTGTGTTGTGAGGAGAGGGGGATTAGAATGGAGGAACAAATATATTGAATATGACAATAATATTTAAAATTCGAAGATATGGAAAGAATATTATCTTAATTTTTTTTAATTTTGATATTTTCTATTCTCAAGTTATTAATTATATTTTTAAATGTAAAATTATGTGCTATATGTAACTTGCCAAATACAATTTTATATTTTATTGTGATTTCACTTGTTAGTTCAATTTTGGAAAAAAAACAAAGGATATACATTTGAATACTTGTCAAAACTCAAATGTAACATTCTTTTTTTAAACGAAATGAGCTAAACAAAAATATGAACCGAAAAGTCTAAAAAACCTAAAATGTGCAAACAAAATATATATGTGAAAACCCAGTTATGATTTTTTTTATATATGAAATGGAAGGAGCTATAAGAACCAAAAAGTCAAAAAAATAAATAAATTAAAAAGTGTCGCACATAAAAAAGGGAGGGGAACAACCAAATAAAAATATTGCGAAACCGAAGAAGTAATAGAAGTATTAATAATAACTCTCAATTAAATGTATATTATTAATATTTGTCAAGACTCAAATGTAATTATTTTTGTGAAATAAAAAAAGTTAATAGAAGTAAGAATCGAAAAGTCTAAAAAACAATTAAAATAAAAAATAAATTATTTTCAAATATTAATTTTTATAAAGTCATAGAGACAAGTCAAGTCAAACAACCTTAAAGCTATATATATATAAGGTAGACTAATTAACGGCATAGAAAACAAACACTCGTCTTGAAACAATTAAATTTTTAATAGATATTAGTATACTATCTCACCGTAAAGTCACGAAATAGTTATTCTCGTTTTGAGAAAATCACGTCCTTTTGGAACCATAAACAACTTTTTGCGGTAAAAAAATTGAAAAAAAAAAGTCGTTAGCTAATCGGGGAGAACTTTAGAGTATAAATTGTCACCCCAACTAATAAAATATAATTTTATAAATTTAAAATTGTCACTGTTATCGCAATCAATTGGTGTGGTGCAATTTCAATATTATGGTTTCAATTTTGAATGTTGCGGTTTTGATTTTAAACCACTTATTATATTACAAACATTTATGACTATACAAAAAAATTCAATTTTAAAAAATTCGTTAACAAATTATAACATAATTAACTTGTAAATATATAAAATTTAAAATATTAAGTTCACTTAAACAATTGTCCGTTACCATAACAATTAAGATCATCAATATTACGTTCAATTAAATTAATATTCACATAATATGAAATATAAATAAATAGTTATCATAAATGTATACGTACGTATAAACAATATAAATATATACATACATATACATATATATATATATATATATATTATTGTATATAATGTATTAATTTATATATAGAAATTTATAATATGCATACATATGTAAAATGATAACATATTAATATAATAAAAATATAAATTTAAAAATTGATATGATTTTAATTCGGGAAGAGTATAAAATCAAAATCGCAACTAATATACTTGCGATTTTAAAAATTGTCATTATCACTGCAACTATTGGTGCAATTTAATTGATACAACTTTATCACTTTTTTGTGTAATTGATTTTATACTCTCCTCTATTAACCACGTGTCATCTTGTAGCATGGATGAAACTTTAAATAGATTAAATTCCCCCCAAAGTCAACAATATTATTTGTATGGGATTTTAAATTTTTAAATCACAACTCTCATATGATTACTTAAAAATTATTATCTCATGTAAACTAACAACAGTAATTTTGTATGAGATTTTAAATTATTACTTTAATATTTATTTAAAAATTGGATCGAATCACACACAATCCTTCATTGTTTCTCGAGAGGCAAAAAGGGAAAAAAATAATAATAAACCGTACCAACATTTTTTTTTCACAATCCGCCGATGAAATTTCAAACGAACAAACACGTAGTACTAGAGAAAGAAAAAGAAAAAGAGAAAGAGAAAGAGAAAGAGAAAAGCAAAGCAGTATTGATCTCCAATCTCCATGGCGACGAGGCAAAGGCGGCCGGTGACCTCAGATCCTTCATCGTCGTCTTCTCCGGCGTCGGAATCGCAATCTTACAACAAGCAAGACAAACCGGGAAGATCGGGTAGTGATGGAGATATAGACAAGGGCTTAGGTTTTTTCTTACCGTTGTTTGCCCTAGGAGTGCTCAGGTATTTTAGCGCAACTTCCAATATTATACACGACTGCGACGAGGTCTTTAATTACTGGGAACCTCTTCACTACCTCATCTATAAATCCGGCTTCCAAACTTGGGAATACAGGTCAGTGCAATTGTTTGCGAAATGGCATTTCCAACTTGATTAATTCGTTGCATTTCGATTGTTTATTGTTTTTCTGGTTGAGATCATGGTATGTAGCTTGATATTTTTAGCTTGCTTCTACAATTGATACCATTGTGAATGTTAACTAAAAGTTTGGGGAATGGCATTTCAATTTGTGTAATGTAGCTGCATACTTCTAAAACTTGAAAGGCTTGTAATCTAAAATGAAGTGATTAAAAATTGTAAAATATTCCTATGTTTTTCAAGTTTTCTGCCACTGCATAGTTACTTTACCCATGTTGAGATTATAATCTGATTCTCTTTAAATTGCATAGATGCAGTATTCTCTGGCCATGATACTTGCATTTGGTATGACTAGATAAGTATAGACATGTTACATAGGGCTAGTCCATTGCAGTTTTTCTTTTCTTAGAAATTATCATTTAAGTGAAGATATAGTTTATATGTAAATATGTATTATGTTTAAGTGAAAATGCACCACAAACGTATTGGCTGCAAGTCCTTTGAGTGTAAAAGAAGAAAGGAATGGCTTCTAGCAATAAATCTCTGATATAGGAATAAAATAAGCTTTCAGCTGTTTCTTTACTTGGAAGTGTTCCAAATTAGTTCACTATACTTGCACCAGGAAGGCTTCATTATTTATTTTCCGGTTCCTTTGGATGATTTGTCTGCTTGCAATGTGTCTATGTAGAAACTAAAACCTTGAACTATTGCATACATATCTATCTAAGTTTTGTTTTGTAAAGTTTTCCAATTAGTTTCACCATTTTTCTGCCCTCACATATCTTTCTGTGTACACTTCTTCATTTTTAGTATATATTCTTTCTTGATGTTTTTACTTGCTGTTTGATGTTGAAGGGTGTTATGATTGCTTTTTAGCTTTAAGAGAATATTTTCTGCTGCTGACAATTTCCCTGACATTAAAATTCATTGTTTCGGGTTTCCAACAGCTCTCAGTTTGCATACTGTTCACACCTGTAAACTCTTTTCCACAGTTTAGCCATAGATTTTGCTAGCACACACATGTACTTATTTATTGATAACACTTTTCCTTCATGATTATTTTCTTCTTTGTTTTGATATTACTAGGTTGGTTTTCACGGTTCTTTTGTTTCAATAATCATGCTTTCAAATTTGAGGATTTTCCTGATAAAATTGGCCATTGTGTGTTTCCTGCAGTTCTCAGTTTGCGCTGCGTTCATACTTGTACATACTTTTCCACAACGTTGTTGGCTGGCCAGCTTCTGTTTGGTTTGGTTGGTTTGGCGAGGAGAAAGTAAGAATTTAAAATTTTACAAGTACTCAATCACCTGATGCGTCTTTAATGAAAACTACATGATAAAAGATTTGAACATCATAGGTAAGAGTATTCTATGCCGTGAGAATATTTCTTGGTCTCCTCTCTGTCATTACCGAGGCTACTCTGGTGGTAGCCCTTTCCAGGAAGTATGGAAAGCGCCTTGCTTCTTATACACTTGCCATGCTATGCTTAACAAGTGGTTGCTTTTTCGCTAGCACAAGTGCGTTGGCTTTTCATACTGCTCAATTTTCTTCTTTCATTAATTTCTGAAGAAACCATACTTGTTATAAATGGTTTCTTTTGATTTAATTAGATTTTTAAATTTTACATGCTAATTTATTCACAGGTTTATTGCCGAGTTCATTTTCAATGTATGCTATTTCACTTTCGTCAGCTTTATATCTTTTTGAGAAGCCCGCCATTGCAGTTGCAGTTGCAGCAACAGGAGTTATTCTTGGGTGGCCTTTCTCTGTCTTGGCTTTTCTTCCTGTTACAATCTATTGTTTGATTAAAAAGTTTAAGCAAGCATTTATCTCAGGGGTTATTACTTCCATTGCCCTCATGGTAAGTTTAGTTCATTTCCTTCTTCTATTTTGTTTTTCAATTTCCTTTATACACACAGTGCCCTGATAATTATTTTGAAATTCTTCCCAGGTGCTATCCATACTTGTTGACCACCACTACTACAGAAAATGGACTTCTTCTGTTCTGAATCTAATGCTGTATAATGTTGCAGGAGGTGGTGAGAGTCATTTGTATGGCACTGAAGGCCCATTATATTACTTAAAAAATGGGTTTAATAATTTCAACTTCAGTTTTGTTCTTGCACTGCTGTTCCTTGGTATTGTGCCAATTGCTAAAAAGAAATATGTTCCAGACTTGTTGGTAGTTGTCTCACCTATGTATATCTGGATAGCATTTATGTCTTTGCAGCCCCACAAAGAGGAGAGGTTAGACACATTTCTTGTTTCATAATCCCTTGACATTCTTTGTTTGCAATTCTAAATATGAACTGAATTTCCTTTATTTTATTAACAATGGTTATGAATAACCCTTCTCCATGTGCTCATAATTATAGTACTCTGAACGTTTATGACTAACATGCTGAACGAGTGAGCAACTTTGCTTTTGTTGTCATTCAGATCATATCAATAAGTTTGTTACTTGTTCTTGATTAGTTTCACACGATCATCATAATTTTTAAGATGTTGAGCTGCCTTACATTATAATTTTGTTTTTCCATCGCCTCATATAATGAAGTGCATGTAAGGGGAAGATCCCTCTATGCGACAACTACAGGTGTGCTTGGGTATTGTAGATTTTTAATAGGGTTGTATCAGTATCTGGTAGGCAACCATACTCAAGATGTTAAATCTATACTTTGAAGGATTATATAACTTCTCCAGGGAATGTATACAACTTGAGAGAGCTTCTGCTATGTTCGCTCAAATGCTGACCATAATTCGAGTCCATCTTGTGTTCTAGGTGCTCTATCATTGTGCAGGATTCTGTAGGCAGCAGTCAATAGGTGTCGCTGTGTCGGGTTTTGTTGTGACACTGCCGTCAGTAGTTTAGCCAACCTGACTACATGAACGATGCTGGTAGATTTGTTTGTCTTGGGTGTCTTCTAAGTGAGATATTATCAACGCCCCAAGGCCATTGATTAGCTGTACAGTGATAGAAAAAGTTTTTAACATTCGACCAAAGTTTAACATGCCAATGTCTATCCATTTGTGCATTGTTGATACTTGGTATATGTAAATTGTCCTGCCACCTTATGTAATAATTAGGTTACAACCTAATGTAAAGTCAGAGTTGCGTTCTTTATACTGGATGCCGTTTAGAAGTGTTTCCTTGTTAAAGCATTTGAAGGTATCTATATATCTAACATCAGTTCACTACCTTTTTTGTTGTGTGTGTGAGAGTTCACAGTGGGAAAAACGCAGAACAATTTTGCAAGACAGATGTCAGCTAAATCTGATTGGTTAAAAATAACATTGAGAAATGACAGTTTTATTTGCTTGTCTTTGGTGGCTTGACCTAGTGGCTAAGGGGTTTATTGACTTTTCAATGGATTTAAATGAGTGACTACGTTCTGGTATAAAGAGAAGGCAGTCTTGTGCAATATCATCAGATGCTACTGCTTATGCTTTTGAGGGTTTTCATTGTTTGAATGACAAACGAGAAAAGCATTAAAATATGATGGAATTTCTGTTGCTTAAATTTGTAGTTTCTATCATGTTTATAACTGTTATCGGGGGTTCCTGAGTTTTGACGCAGTTCCTTGGATATATGATCATTTCATGGGAGCATGGCCCATATGGAGCATCCAGACACCCACTATTACAGTTCCTAGTCTATGTGCTTTGATTTCTCCTGTTGGTTAGCCTGTTCCCCTCTCAAACTGCTTAGGCTCTGTAGGATCTAAATCTTTATAATTTGAAGATAATTAGAATTGCACAATTTGCTTTAGGCTGGCTAAAATTATATTTTGTAGTGCGGGTGGAGGTGTAACTGAATTTTATTTCTAATTTACTGTTGTTGCAGATTCCTCTATCCGATATATCCACTTATTTGTATAGCTGCCTCTGCCGTTATTGACAGTTTTCCTGATCTTTTTCGGGACAAGTACAACCCAAATGCTAAATCTCTGATTGTTTCGGTGAGCTATATTCCTGAAGCCGTCTCATGTGGCCTCTCTCAACTTTTTGAGTATCCATAACATCTATATTTTTGTCTTATGCAGATAGCTAAATATCTCAGACCCTTTATTCTTGGCCTGATTTTATGCATGTCCCATTCACGCACATTTTCTCTAATCCATGGTTATTCAGCTCCTTTAGAAATCTACAAGCACTTAGAGCATTACGATGATGGACAACAAGGTGAGAATTCAAATTTGCTGGCTATTGTTTCAGTGTTGAAGAAATAGATAGACGCACCTATTTGCGTCTATTCAAAAATTTCAAAAAACACACGCAGAAATTTTGTCATTAGAGGCTAGTTCATTTATGCATTTTTGGCTTTAGACAGAAAGCCTTCAGTTGTATATCTATACCTATGTTTTCTTAGTGTTATCCAGCATACAGAAATGGTCAAAATTGAATACCCTAAAGCGAAGTCCTTCAGTTCTTATTTAGACCCATTAAGAATGGGAAAAATAAAGCACTTGCCCTTCCTCTTCAGAGGACCTTGAAGACATTGAGTTTATGGAAAAGGGACCACCTCTGTTTCTATTTTTTTGTATACTTAATTCATTTATTCTGCATGATGATGTGCTCTGTTGCATGTTTAGGAGAGCGGAATAAAAAGTCTAATCTTGGTAACAAGACTAATTGAGTCACCTGGTTCTCCTTGCTTGGTTAGGTCACTGAATTGAGCTTAAGGGTTTTCTTGATGCCTGTTCATTCCCACATCACGTCCAACATGGCATATCTTACAAATCGTAGGATTCCTTATAGAGTGCACCCTCTCGTCACATCCAATATAACATATTCTACGAAGTTTATGAGGCTTTATAGAATGCATTAATGCACTAACTACCAAAAATTACAAGTCCTATTTAGTGAAGATAAAATTCTATGAGAAGCTCCTTTAAGATTTTATTTACCACAAACATGAACCTAGTCCTTTCATGGACTGCTGATCATAACATTTCCTAAATATAATTGTGGTAGGATGCTACTAACTGCTTCAAGGTATATATACACTGAATTGAGAGAACCTCGTCCTCCTAACTTTTTCAAATGGTATATATGATTGCCCTGAATTGAAAAAACCTCTTCTACTAGCATATGCATGCAGAGAATAAGTTAGTAGATTAAAATATATATCGATATTGATATATCTGGTTGGAATCATACATGAAATGTTTTGTGTTTACATGTTCTTATAGATTACCTTTTTTTTGGTCTTTTTTGAGACAGATTCTGTGGTTTGTGTTGGAAGTGAGTGGCATCGTTTCCCATCATCATTTTTCATTCCTGATTATGTGGGGGAAGTCCGATGGATAGACGATGGATTCAGGGGTCTTCTTCCATTTCCATTTAATTCTACATTGGGTGGTACTTCAGCTGCGCCGCCTTATTTTAACAATAAGAACAAGGCATCGGATGAACAATACGTATAAGATACTTCTGCACAAGTTTAACCTGTTTTGCACTTCATCTCTTTATCTGTATATAATCAGAACTGCTTTGCCATAGAGCAAATGACACAAACCTAAGGTCTAAAAATTGATTTTTGCAGCTCCTGGATTTTGAGAGGTGCGACTTCCTTATTGAGTTGCAACTACGACGACCTTACCCATCTCGAGGAAGTGATTTGTCAACTTGGGAGGTAAAGACTCTTGCCTTTCTATTGCCCCCCCTCTCTGACAGACAAAGAAAGTAAATTACACACAAGAAATTTGTTTTGCAGGTTCTGGCTGCATTACCTTATCTGGACAGGGAACTCTCACCTCCCATGTACAGGTCATTCTTCATCCCATGGCGTTGGGAGCAGAAGAACGTTTTTGGCATATACAAATTACTTAAGAGAATACAGAAAACCTAGCATGAGCACTTAGCAGAAGATATTCCCCATTTTCTAGAGTTTTGAGTTAACAGATTCTCCTGAGGTAACTACTGTGAGCCTATGCCGCTGAAACGCTCATTTCTTGAGATTTGAAGTCTTCAGCTAACATCCACTTGGCTGGCTGATCCACTGCTAATTCAGAGTAGAATTGAACAAGTTCGCTAACTAATTAATCTTTGCTTATACCTAGAGAATATTTGAACTTCCCTTTATTAGTGAATGACAACTCGAGAATTTTTCTCTGAATGGTTTTACCTTGGTCAAGTACCAGTATTAAACGCCTCTGTACGACTTTGCATGGTTTCAAATAGGTTCCAGTGCAGTTATCAGGTCTTGTTTATGAATTATTTTATGTTGTGTATGCTTTTTAAAATTAGTGAGTTTGCAGTTATAATTAAGTTTTATTTTGATTTTCAGCTTTTTGGACATAATTGCTTATACTACTTATTTTCGACCAATATTTGGATGATTTCGATGAATTTGTGTCATAGCCCAGAGGAGGATGTGCCGTCATTTTCCAAATCTTGGGTCTCCAATTGTAACCATATAGATCAAAAATAGTAAATGAGGACCTAGTCTTTCTCCTCAACACAAATTAAAATCAGAAAATATGTTGCAGGTAATGAAAGCAAAGTACGGTATTAGCTAGGTACCACGTAAAAGAATTAATGTTGTACCTTAATTTCCTCTCGTTCGTAGGCTCCTCTTATAAAATGGTGACCCTCTGCCAAATAAATTCCGTCACCGGCAAATCAAAAAATGGCAAAGGCAGCCGCCCTCATTATCTCCACCTTCTGCTTATTGGCCTTTGCCGGTGTGGTTCATTGCCAGCAACAACCTGACTTCTATGTCTCCGGCAAGGTTTACTGCGACACATGTCGTGTCCAGTTCGAAACTAGGATCAGCCAGCCTATTAAAGGTACATTACTTGCCCACATTCAATGAAAAATGATGATAGACATCGTAGTCTAAATCTCTCTTCTTTTTTTTTTTAATAATTGTGCAAAGTCAATAATTACAAATGATTCGGACCGAATGAATTATAAAATGTTAAAACGAATTACATGGCCGTTTAAGTTAAATTTTACAGTAATGTATTCAAATTACCTTGAATTTGCATGCATGGATACATAATTGTGCATATATTAAACACAATGACACATGCATGCATGCATGTATGCAGGTGCTATAGTGACCTTGGATTGCAGAAACAGAGATAATGGGACGATCGTGACCCTCCAAGCCACGGGAATGAGCGACGAGGAAGGCAATTACAAGATGCCGGTGAAAGGCGATTACGAGAAGGACATCTGCGAGGTGGCGGCGCTGAAAAGCCCCTGGGCGGAATGCTCTGAACCCATGCAGGGTTTGAACAAAGCCAGAATTTCTCTCACCGGAAATAATGGCATCCGCAACACCAATCGCCATGCCAACCCTATCGGCTTCATGAAGGCTGAGCCACTCCCCGAGTGTACCGAAGTTCTCGATGAGTTGGGTTTTTTCCCAATCACTGAGTGATTAATTCAAGATCAATATTTGTACGTCTCATTCCCCCCGTATATGGTCGGCCAACAATTTATTGAATAAATAAAATTAATTATTTGGATAATGTGAATATATATATATATATATATGTTCATGGGATCCATGTGTGTTTATAGTCGAATCAGTAATTAATATAATCTAACTTCTTTCTTTTTTGGAAAAGACCCAATTATAACGTGTGAAATAACTAGAGTACGACGTACTTTTGAAGAAATTTATTAACCCTATATTTGTCAAATATCAACTCTTTTGCTAGGTAATATTAGATTAATCCCATGAAATTTAAATTATCTGACCACTCAGTTACAAATTCTATCGTTTAATTTTTGTATAAGCATGGGAAAATGGAAATAACTCGAATAACTTTGGCCATATTAATTTTGTCAGGCACCATGACTATTAATTTTGTAGTAAAACTAAACTAATCTTGCTAAATTCACTATTTAAAATCAAATCATAATTAAATTTGCTAAACTAAACTCGCACAAAATAATTAGATTAAACTTACAATTAAAAATAGTACCCGACTAAAAAATATACTTGCTAAATATGGTGATAATACTATGATATATCCCGTGCTAAGGTGACGAATACTTGCTAACTATGATAATTGTAAGGGAGAGAGAGTAATCTGATATTGATGAGAAATGAGAAAATATGAGAAATCAAATCCTCTCTTATCACTTCAGTAGAACAGAATTGGAGTATTTATATACATTGGTTACAAGTTTAACTGACTAAACTACCCTCACTAGTAACTATGGTGCTAACATGAGCTGCTGCTACAGACTTATCTTGATTTCCATCTTTGCTATCTGTACTATTATGTACATTCTCAGCACCACCCCCTTCAAGTTGGGAGTGAAAAGATCAAACACACCTAACTTGAACAAATGTCTGGATAGAACTGCATGTGGCAAGGCTTTAGTAAAGACATCAGCAGGTTGCTCCTTGGTAGGTAAATGAAAAGGTTTAATAATGCATTGAACAAGCTTTTCTCGAAGAAGATGACAATCAATCTCGATATGTTTGGTTCTCTCATGAAACACCGGATTATTTGCTATATGAAGAGCTGATTTTTTCACAAAACAAAGAAACAGGTGTCAAACCAGAAACACCCAAACTCTTTAAGATAGCGAGAATCCAGGTAACTTCACAACAAGTATTGGCCATAGATCTGTACTCGGCCTCAGCTGAGGATTTAGAAACTGTATGTTGCTTTTTACACTCCCAAGATAATAAAGAGAAGTCAAGAACTACACAATAACCAGTTAATGATCTTCTTGTCATAGGACAAGAGCCCCAATCAGCATCACAGTAAGCTCATAATTGTAGAGATGATTGAGTCGATAGAAGCAACCCCTGGCCTGGAGCAGCTTTGAGATATCGAACTAACTTTAGAGCAGCCTGCGGATAAGAAGACCTTGGGGCAGCCAAAAACTGACTTAGAATATGAATCGGATAAGAAATATCAGGTCTAATAATTGTGACCGATATCAATCTCCCAACCAACCTTCTGTATTTATTAGGATCATCGAAAGGAAAACCAAATGTACAAGTGAGAGTGAGATTTTGCTCCATGGGAACCAGAGATGGTTTGGAACCCAACAAACCAGTATCTTTCAAATTATCCAAGACATGCCTCCGTTGGTTCAAAAACACCCCTTTAGATGATCTAGCAGTCTCAATACCCAAAAAATATTTAAGATTTCCCAAATCTTTCATTTTGAATTGTGAGTGTAAGTAGTGCTGAACTTGATCAGGTAATGTTTTATTGGATCCAGTAATCAAAATATCATCAACATAGACCAAGAGAATGATGATATCAGATCCAGCATGATAAATGAACAAAGAATGATCACAAGGTGACTGTAAATATCCATAAGATAGTAGAGAGGAAGAAAATTTTTCAAACCATTTTCTGGGAGCCTGTTTAAGGCCATAGTGGGACTTGTTGAGCTTACACACCAGCTTAGAGGAATTAGTAGCAAAAGGAAGAAAACCAGGAGTAGATCCATGTACACCTCCTCATCCAACTCACCATGTAAGAAAGCATTTGTCACATCCAGTTGACCTAATGCCCAATGTTTTATATAAGCTAATGTAATAACAATTCTTATCGTTGTCATTTTCACCACATGAGCAAATGTCTCAAAATAATTAAGACCCTCTGTTTGAGTATAGCCTTTGGCTACTAATCGAGCCTTGTATCGCTCAACAGAGCCATCTGCATTATACTTCATTTTGTATATCCATTTGCCCTACTGCTTTCTAATTTGGAGGTAAAACAGTGAGTGACCAAGTATTATTTGCCTCAAGTGCTGGTATTTCAGTGGCCATAACCTCATACCTGTGAGGATCTTTGACTGCCTGATTATAGGTCTTTGGTTCACTGATAACACTAGTAGATGCCAAAAAATGTTGATAGGAAGGAGTGCAAGCTTGATAGGATAACACAGAAGTTAAAGGATACTTACTAGAAGAAGTAGATGTAAGAGCCTTACTTGATATTGCTGAGGAAGATAGTAAAAATGATGGAATGCCTGTCAATTCTTGAAACCTATTTGGAATTTTTCTGTGTCTAGTTGGTCGAGTACCATGAGAATCAACAACAGTAGAATCAACAGGATTATCAACAGTATGAAAAGGCATAGAATCAGTATGAGAGGGCATAAAATCAGTAGAAGTTTGAAGAACAGGTTCAATTGGTACAACCAACGAAGCATTAGTAGAATTATCAAGCGTTGGATGAAATAATGGAATAATAGGCTCAGAAGAAGTGTTGACATAACAAGGAGGAGAAGTGTAATTTGAAAATGGAAAAACAGTTTCATGAAAGATAGCATCTAGAAACAAAGCATTTCTTTGTTTCTAAATCACAAACCTTATAATCTTTTTGACCATACGGATATCCAATAAAAACACATTTTGAAGCTCTAAGGGAGATTTTGGATCTGTTATGAGCAGAAGTGGAGACAAAGCATAAACAACCAAAGACCTTGAAATGTGAATAGGAAGGAACTTTCCCAAAGAGAAGCTCAAATGGTGTTTTACCATTTAAAACAGGGGTAAGAAGCCTATTAATGAGATATGTGGCAGTTAATAGGCAATCACCCCAAAAAGTTAGAGGAAAACGAGACTGAAATCTAAGAGCTCGTGATACTTCAAGAAGATGCCTATGTTTTCTCTCCATGACTCCATTTTGTTGTGGAGTGTCAGGACAAGACGATTGATGAACAATGCCAAGAGATAACAGAAAATTTGCAAACTCTGTTTTAAAAAACTCTGATCCATTATTAGATCTGATGCACTTAACAGTTCTACTAAATTGAGTGGAAACATAGGCCAAGAAATTTTTAAGAAGAGTAGGAACTTGATCCTTAGTTTTGAACAAAAAAGTCTAAGTGTTTCTAAAGTAATCATCTATAACAGTGAGAAAATAAGCACAGTTTGAATGTCTTATGTTTATATGGACCCCAAATATCACAATGAATAAGTTCAAATACATTGCTAGAAATAGATGTACTTAGAGAAAAAGAGCATCTTATTTGTTTAGCCAAAGGACATATATCACAAACACAGAGAGTACAATCAGACTTTTCAAGATGAAGTTGATTTAGTACTTTACAAGGCACATGGCCCAACCTTGCATGCCACAAATCTGCTTTATTGGTATTTATTGTGGAAACATTGGAAACAACAGGAAAACATAGAGATTGAAAATTGCTAGGAACAGGAAATTCACAAAAGGTGAACTTGTACAGGCCTCCTTCCTCTTTACCAATCCCTTTCATCATGAAGACACAAAATATTTTTCAAGATGATGGACGAAGACAATGAAACCTGGCCAACATGTGTAATAACTGATTCTTGTCCATTTGACAAAGAAATTTTTGAATTAACAGGAATAGGATTCTCTAAGAGTTCAAAGAAAGAAGTAACATGATCAGTACATCCTGAATCTATGATCCAGTAATCATTAGTAGGAACTGCAAGACTTCGAGCACATGAAGATATAGAGATACCTGCAAGGTGAGATGAAGATGGACCAGAATTCTCTAAGTGTCCTCTAATACTGGTATACTTGTCATTGAGTCCCATTAGAAACTGTATAAGTTTCATGGACTTAACATGTTCATCAAGCAACTTAGCAGCATTACAAGTACAGTTGCATGGACATTTAGGTACACGTGTGAGATTTTCCAGTTCATCATTCAAACTCCTAAATTTTGTGAAATACATAGCAATTGACATTTGATCTTGAGTTAATTGCAACAACTCTTTATGAATCTGAAAATCCCTAGGCATATTACTGTTGGATAATATGTTCAAAATATAATAATAATAATAATAATAATTTGATAAATATTAATTATACTTTATTAATTAATATTATACGTGGACAAAACGCTGAAGGTGTATGAGCCAATATAGAATCCTAATAGGAATGAGTCTATGTTGCGTTCGATAACCTAGTCACAGTATGTATATATATTCTTGCTTTTAGAATCCTAATAGGAATGAGTTTATGTTGAGTTCGATAACCTAGTCACAAGTGTATGTATATATATTCTTCTGGGGTATGTATATATATTCTTGCTTTTAGAATCCTAATAGGAATGAGTCTATGTTGAGTTCGATAACCTGGTCACAAGGGTATGTATATATATTCTTCTGGAGACAACAAACTGGATATTCCAAATTACTTGATACCTAGGGTGTCATGCTTCAAGTCAAACCCTGTATACACTTGTATCCTTCTCTAATATAATTATTCTCTTAACCCTATTTACACTTGTATCCTTCTCTAATATAATTATTATCTTATAATTATTGTTTATGATTTAACAATTTTGAAGCATGACTCGTACTAATTTTTATGGTGAAAGAGAATGATCTAATTTTGGATATGGAACTCGGTCAACGCTTTTTTGAATTAGCACAACTCCCGTTGTTGGGTTTTTCCATCACCTCTGTGATTTGGTTGCTGCTGCTGCGTTGCATTGATTCCAATCTGCCATTGTATATGGTTGTCGCGTCTCTGATCTTGGAGATCTTTTAGTTTCCAACGTCGCCGTCACAGTTTATGGTCTCGCTTGTCATCGCAGTTAGAGATTGAAACTGGGTTTCGTGTTGTCGATGTTGTTGCTTATTCTAATTTGCCGTACGCGATTCAATTGTGGTCGAAAGTTTTGCACGGCTTGAGGCTGACGTTTGGTCTCTAATGTTTGTTTGAAGAGAAAAGGCTTGATTGATATAAAGGGATGTATTAATTTGTTTCGAAGATGGTCGCCGTTGTGAGGTTCAAACAGTTGGTTCTCTTCTAATTATCATTTGCTGCGGTCAGAGTGTCATACCATGAGGGTAACTAGTTTTGGACTCCGACATTAAGAATGATACTACGTATACAAATGTCACCAACTATCATGGGTAGTCGCCTATGATGTTGAGATTTAAGATTCAAAGAAACAAGACCATATTTGAAGAAGTTGATTGAGTCGTACGAATATCAATCAAATTGACGGAAACTAACGAGAGATAATGAACTTGACAATCAATTCGAGAAAAATGAATGTCAAGGATTTCTTAAAAAATGTGCTCTCTCGCGAGATAAGTTTTTATCTTTGAATTTTAGTTTTAAATTCAATTTTTTGTGCAAATTATGTGTTATAATTTCTATTTAATGCAATAACTTGTTGAGTTATTTAATTCATGGCACTCACGTATATTGTTATGTATCGGATAATAAAGTTAGGCTTGGTTATACAAATTAAAATAAATATTAGAACGCAACTAGAAATTACTTGTAGATTGTTAGTAGGTTAAAAGTAACTAATAACATGATTAATTATCACAAGTTATTTCTAAATTCAAGAAAATCAAATCCTATGAGTGAGCCTACGCAGTTGTAAGTTAAAATAATATTTTGAGACAGAAAAAAATACTACAACTGTAACGTATTTGGTCACTATATATAAAATAATCCGATAATTGTAAACTACCTTACTGTGATATAAATCTAAAACACCATTTCAAATAAGTATTGATGATTTAAATACAAGACTGAGTCTATCAATTTGAGTTAGTAATTGATAATGTAAAGACCAGATCTCTATAATGGTGATTAGATGGAGGAGTTACTTGCCTTGATTGCACAAATAGAAAATTGTGATTGCAAAAGATATTAAATTGTGCTTATGTTAACTAAGATTGCAATTAGTTTATTATGTGATAGAAACACTTGAATATCTTTTGTTAGAAGTAGAGTAGTTTTAGTAGTTAACTCTCTCGTAGTTTTATATTTAAGTTGTTAATGACATGTGTAGATTGGGTTTAGCACTCTGAGTGTTCAATTGAGTCAATTTAATTTTAATTGATTCTAAAATATGAGAATAAAGTTTGGAACATGTGAATTACAGAATTTATTGACTCTTGCTAAAACTCATAAATTGTCATTATTTGAAACTATAAAATATGACTAGTGTGAAGAGTGTGTTAGAAAATCTTTTAAGTTTGATTTCTACACAACTATTAGAATTAATACATTTTAAAATGTGAGTGATTTAATAAGTTAAATCACAACAGTTGGTGAGGAGTATTTAGTCAATTTTATAGATGATTATGATAGATACTCAAAATGTTTATTAAAAGTTGAAAGTTTTGACAAATTTCTACATATTAAGTGTGAAGAGAAAAATAAATGAATATGGTAAAAGAGAAGGAGAATATAGACTAATAGAGTTCAAGAATATTGCGCTTTATATGACTTTTGATGAATCCTTGAAACTTGAATCTCATTCTCAACCTATGGATTGGTATAGCCAAAATGAATTGTTGGTTTTGACAGAATTATAGAAAATGGCATGCCTACTTGTTATTGGTGAGATGAGTACAATTGTGGTCATATTCTAGGATAATACCTCACTCTAGTTTTGTATTTTTACTTTTCTAATAGAATTTGTTTAAATAAACTTTTGATTTTATAAATTCTAAAGTTTAGAACTATATACTATATGTAGTAAATACAGATTCTAAGGAGTCCAATGTGAAAAATAGGATAAACATATGTGTTTGTCTAAAATTTGCAGTAGATGGAGTTACAGACGTATCTTGTTATTCAACCAATGTACTGCTGGAAGCAAAGTTTGTATTTTTATTGAGAATTTGTTTCTCAAATTTACGATGTCCCTATTTAACGAGAAATACATGGTTGAATAATGAATGAGTATGGTCTGAGCCTAATCTTACTGATAATTGACACTTGGACAATTGAATTAGAATTCTTATCAATATTTATTTGATAGTGAGTACTTAGTGATCTTGATAAGAATTCTGTAAACTATCAATTAAATTATGATTTATCCTTCCGAAAAGGAGCAGATGAGATTTAAGGGCTCGTTCTTAAGAAAAGAATCATTGTTAGTGACATGAATTCTTTGTTACATAATAAAACCTAGAATAGTTGATTTGCAAGTGAGTTAACAACTATAAGTTGTAGTTCATTATTACAGAAGAAACTTATTTGTGACAAATTTTAGTCAAGATTGACATGTTTAATAGTTAATGACTATATTTTTGGATTAAGGAATGATTTATTATGGCACTCGTTTACCTTTTTGTCACGTGAATTTGATAAGTATTCTTCTAGTTGTTACATTATTGAGATGTGAATACAGTTTTGGTTATACGGTGTTCTGGGCAGATCAACCTGAAAAATTTATTATATAAGGATTTGATAATTAAATATGTTAATTAATTAAATTATTATAAAGTATGCTCTTGTATAAACACTTAAATTACAATAGTTTTTGACATAGAGTAAAGAGCTTGAGATTGGTTCTTGGTGATTCGAGTAAATGTCTTTACTCATGTTACATGTCAAATAGAATTGTGATTATTTGTTTATATAATATTGTTTCAACGTTTTGATATGTTAGCGAGTTTGTAAATAAACAAGATTTTATCTTAGTCTACTCGCTAGGATGGATGCAGTGATACAATGAAATTGAGACACAATGTGATCAAGTATGAAATTATGAGACAATTTGATTAATCCAAATTAGTTGGTAGTCTCATGTGCGTAGTGGACTTGCACAAGTATTAACATAGCTTTTGTAGTTGACATGTTTAGTAGACTCACTGTAATTCTAAAAGAGTTATGTAATGCCCCAGAAATTGATGATACATCATAAGATGTCCTAGAGTCTGATGAGATACTTTATAGGTATTCAATGATATGCTTTATGTTGTTAAAATCCTTTAATTTTAGAATGGTTTTTGATGGTCTCTTGATACCAGTGTGTATATGTATACACTAGGTAGTGCAGTATTGTATTGAAAATTTATGAAATGGGCAAAAATAGATTTGTCATTTTTGAAGTTGAAACTCTATACTTTAGTTTTTAGAAATAGAGTTAATAGAAGTTTTGTTCTAGATATTCCAAGGTCAAATTTTAATTGTATTCTCCAAAAGTTGTGAGAAATAAACTGCACAGATTTTGTTTGAATACTCTTTAATAGTTGAAGAAAGTGTTGAGATAGTTGCTCTTATAATATGTTCCAATAATAAATTTTCATCACAAGTTCATTATGAAGGAGATAAAATTAAAACCATTAGATTAGAGTCTCTTAAAGGATTTGTGACCTAGTATGGTTTATTCTTAATCTATTGTTTGAGTATTATAACTTGATATATCTTGATGTTGTAGTTTCTTTATATCATTTCAAATTTGATGATATGTTTCTCATGACTTGTTGTGTCATTCCAAATTTGATGATACATCAAAATAAAATCGTGTTAGGTATGAAACTATAATATTCCAAAATAAGACATGTGTGGTTCTTATCTTTCATGAGAGAAACCATAATTAGACAGGTTCTATGTGTTGGAAACTTGTTAGTGATGAAAAATAGTTTTGTTTTGTGACTGGTACTAAGTTCTTTTGTGTTGAACTAGATACTTGTATAACAAACTATTTTATGATTCAAAACATAGTGATGATGCATTGTAGTTTGATATGTGGTTGGTGCTAAGTTACTTGAATATCAAACTATATTAATCAGAAGTAATTAGTACATTCTTCGAATCTAATTGGTATCTAAGATGAAGAATGAAATATTTTTTTCTTTATTTGTATCATGTTTTGATATGACTTGTACTAAGTTTAGAATGTCTAAACTAGACACTTATATTATTCTTTAATTGACGATTATTGATTGGAATTCATTAGGGGACGCCTTACACGAAATTTTATGTTAAATTGTCATTAAAAAATTTTTACAAAAAATGTTGAAACTGAAAGAGATCAATGGATTTCTCTATTGAGAATGATGATCTACTAGATTAGTAGAATCTTGTGATTATTTGAATCTCTAAGTCCTTTCATTTGTCTGTTTTATTTTATTCAAATATTATCCACGTACATGTAAACTTATTCATTTGTTGAATTTGCTCTTGATTCAAAACCTCAATACTTGATTTGGTTTGATTCAGACATGTATGAGTGATTTTATTTGAATTTAGTTTCATGATACTTTGGTATCGTGTGTTCATGTATGGTTCGTTATTATTATTTTATATTTAGAACATAGGAGGAGATTGTTGGATAATATGTTCAAAATATAATAATAATAATAATTTGATAAATATTAATTATACTTTATTAATAAATATTATACGTGGAAAAAACGATGAAGGTGTATGAGCCAATAAAGAATCCTAATATGAATGGGTTTATGTTGAGTTCGATAACCTGGTTCAAGCTCTGCTGGCCTCGCGCTCCAATTCTGTAGTATACCCATTTATTATCTAGTGATAGATCACGTAGTGCCTATTCTTCATTTGCTGAAACAACAGCATATGTCTCTGCGTCAGTGTCGGCTTACATACCTTTAACTGACCCCACCGACCATTCTCACTCTTTTTCTTTTCTAGGTACGGGAGACATATATATATATATATATTCTTCTGGGTATTCCAAACTTGATACTTAGGGTGTCATGCTTCAAGTCAAACCCTATATACATTTGTATTCTTCTCTAATATAACTATTCTCTTATAATTATTGTTTATGCCTCCTAAATTTAACAATTACTTTGTGTGAACCTAGCTGCAAGATCTTCCGCAATCAGCTTTGCAGTATGTAAGTAAACTATGCTCACACGAATTTCATTGGAAACAGGGGAGAATCCAAGAAATTACCATATTGTTGCAGCGAGACCCATACTGTGACAATGGAGAATTAGCATCTGGTTGTAGTTTAATGGTTAAAATGATAAATAAATACTTAGATAATTAAATTGAAAAAATCAAAAAGTTTATTGAGTTTTTTTTATCATTAAGTCGTTAAAGTAGGGATGGTAAAGTTAAAATCACTTATATATAATATAATAAAATAATAACATGACTTCTAATGAAAATACTTTATTTTTAATAATTTAAATTTGTAACTTCAATTATTATCCTTCCATGTGGGTTTCAATTTAAAATTTGCCTTTTCAAAATTGGGCCATATCCATCTCCATATCCGACTGATCGCCGAGGAGAATAATGACGGCCCAAATCGGAAAATATAAATAACTGCCAACTAAGCTTCCCGAAATTCCTAAGAAAAAGAAAAACGGAAGAAAGTTTCACAGGTTTGTAGTGAGAGAAAGTCACAAGGCAATCGCACTTTCTCTCTCTTCTTCCCTCTGAAACCCTTATTAGCGTACTTCGTAATCGAAGCTTTCTTTAATGGCGAATAGCAATTTACCTCGAAGAATTATCAAAGTAAGTCTTTCGATCTCTCCTCTTTTTCATATATCGCGATCCCTTGGTCAATTTAATTCATTTTTTTGTTGATTATTTCCATTTCTACTGTTTTCTTTGTGCAATTGCTAATTCTTGGTTTCTGCTTAGGGTTTATCTGCAGATATAAAAGTTTTAGTCGATTCTTGGTTTTTTAAGTTTGGTTTTGATGCTTTCTTCCTTTTATTTTCCTTTCAATTTAACAGGAAACTCAGCGTCTCCTCAGCGAACCAGGTAATCTATCTCGCTCTATGTATGTGGGCATGTTTAAATTTGTTCCTGTATAGCTTTAGTATTGGAGTAAAGTATCTTTTTGTATAGAGCATTTATGATACATAAATTCTACTCTGCTGCAAAATTCAGCTCTAAATGTTTAAGATGAACTGTGATCTTTTAAGGCGTCTGCTGCATTGGAACATGTATGATCCTTGGCTGCTTTTATCATGAGATTGTAAAAGCCTTGTATTGAACTGATATTCTTCTTCCCTTTTGTGTGGAATGTATGGATTTTTATAGGTTCTCCGATACATCATGAAAGTTACTTCTAATAGTGTTATATTTGGAGTGTAAGTTCTCTTTTGATATGTTGGTGCAGCTCCAGGAATAAGTGCATCGCCTTCGGAAGACAATATGCGGTACTTTAATGTCATGATTCTTGGTCCAACACAATCCCCATATGAAGGTAATTAGCTGATGGCACATTTTGCAAGCTGCTGCAAAGAGATTCTTTTGATGAACAAGCTCATATATCTTTAAGTGTTGATATGCAAAAAGATGTTTCGTCATTTAATCAAGTTATTCAGCTTATAAGGTTATTTGAAATTAGGTATAAGCTATTCTGATTTTTGACACAGGTGTTCCATAATTTCTTATTTTGGGTATGCACGTGTGTAGGTGTGATTACATGGTTCCTGAAGTTATAAATACATAATGATAACTCCTTTGTCTGTCTGTTCATTAGGATTGCAACAAACTGAAGATCATTTTCAGATTTCTTTCTAGGTTTGCATGCACGTGTGTTTACGTGTATGTCAGATTGTATTTCCTTAGTCTGGAATTCTGAGAATAATATGATTGTTATTATTGCGGTTATGATTTTTTTCCTTAAAAAAAATTGCCGATTTTCAGAAGTCACGGATTTTCATTTTTAACCTCTTTCCATGAAGTACCAGTTTCCATCAACGTCAATTTGTATAAATTACTCATCAATTCATGGGGAAATTTTTTTACTGTTTTTTAGATGCAGAGGAAAAAAATTTAGTTTAGGTCTTCTATTATATATCTTAATTCTTCATGTTAATATTTTTTATTTAGAAAAAGAAAGAGATGGGGAACTGTCTATAACTGATTGCTAATGCATGAAAACATAATTAATGTTTTTAATTAAACAATGTGAGCCACTTTATTTAATTGCATTCAACCTTTACGTCTTTTCTCACTCTGTAAATCAAAAGTCTAAAACTCTGTTTCCTACGGGGTAATTCGGATCACTAGTGTGATTATCACCATGATTTTTATGATACACACCTTCATCCGAAAAGTACTCATCTCTTCATTCATGGCAACAACTGCAGACGATTGGGAATGATTCCCAATAAAAACTGGGTTACCATCATGGCTTCATCCTCTGTTGACTGCACCTAACATACTTTGTCCATTCAGGAAATTGTAAAAGATCACCGAAATTGGAATTTAATAACACAATTTGGTTTAATGCCTGTTTGTTGGCTGCAGAGTTGATGGGAAAAATAGAGAAAACTTGTTTGAGCTTTTTCTGTGTTGTTGTATAGGCAAGAACTTGGCTCTTTTGGAAGTTGCCTAGGTCTACTACCTTGCAGAATTTCTTCATTTATCTTTCTTTTTGGAAATTCATTTCCTTCTTTCACCTTTCTTATGGACCTATTTGTTTTTGTTGTTTCCGACTACTTGATCTTGGTAACCAGACTGCGCAGTTGTTTGTATTTGAATCTTGATGCAATATCTTGATTAGTTAATTACATGATTGACATCCAAATTTCTTTTCTAATGCAACACATGAGTAATGCTAATCTTCATTTCCTTGCTGGGTTATTTCAGTAAGTTATTATAATTATCTTCATTGTGAAATGGTAAATGAGGAAGCAAATCAGCATTTGTGTTAACCTAAAATAGCTGTCCCATTAATTTTTTGTGTTGCTGGATCTGTGAAGATTGTCAATGTAAAAATATTGCTTTTTTAAAGTTCAACGTATTGGGCTCATCGACCGCTGACCCCAACTAGTTTGGCTTAAGAAAGGCAACATTGATGTTGATTTCAATGTAAAACTAATATGAAAATTACGGGGTCTAGCTACAGTTATATTTCATGTAGTTTACACAAAGATTCTGTTGATCACACTCTTAATATATCTTGCCATGAGGGTAAAATTACATAGATATGTCAACTCTTACATAGATAATGTCAACTCTTAACACATTCTTACAATTATCTATGTGTGAATCACTAGTGCATACCCAGCTTAGCTGGAGAGGTCTAGCCTGATGTGACAAGTGCTAATTCGGTTTGGGATTTTGAATTGCCATTGCATCCAGGGCCTAGCACCCAGCTCAGCTGGTGAGGCATAGCCTGATCCTAGAAGTGCCACTTTGGTTTGGATAGACTTCAAATTGATTTATTTTTGGCAGTGGGACCTTCGCCTATTTCCATATGCTTGTATTGGCTTGTTTTTTTTTTTTACAGTGTTGTTCTCTTGTTTTGTGCAGGTGGAGTCTTTAAGCTGGAATTATTTTTGCCTGAAGAATACCCAATGGCGGCTCCAAAGGTATGACATAACATTTAACTGAAGAAGATAATTGCTATGCAAGGTTCTTAATGAAGATTTGAGTTATTTTTCCTTTGTTCTTATCTGGCTTGACAGGAGTTCTCTATGAGAAGAACATTCTAGTAAAATCTTTTATATGTATTGCTTGTCCTCGATGTTTATTGTGAGTGTTATACTCCTATTAGAAAGATTTTAGTATCCATGTGGTTACATTGCCTAATTTGTTTCTTAGTTATATGTCTCTGCATAAAGTTTTGTACTTCTGTTTTGTCACTGACCTGTTCCTACATTCCTGCATTTTATGTTTTGTCTTGCGTAATAATATTTTTTCTAAGCTCGGTATTAGGTTTATTAGAAGCTATCGTTGGACATGTCAATTGATGAATAATCAACTGTTATTAGATTCTGTCATGGCCGATTGCATTTACCTGATTGAGCCAGGGGCATTCCGATTATATCAGAACAGACACTAGATAGGTAACCGCAGCCAATTGATATGGGTCTAATCTGGTCAATTGCCAAATTTTGATCAATTCTGTTGAGTAGAATTGTTTGGTCATAGTCAGATATGATGTATTCCTGCAACACCCACAATGTGCTTTCTGTTATACAAAAACTGAGCACCTATCCCTTGTTGTGACTTACACCCCCATTTCATTGGACGTTGATGTTTTTTTCCACCCAACTTTGAAAAATATGTGGACCCATTGATATATTGCTCTTGTTGGTGATCCATACTGCTCGTTTCAGGAAATGCTTCATGGAGAATCTTCTAAGAAAACATGCTTTTGGTTTTGTAGCTTATCTCGTTTTTTAATTCTATTTGTCAATTTATTTTTGGTAATGAGTAATATTGACGAGAATCTTGTTCCCTAGAAGACAACTACGGTCGTAAATGTTATTCAACATTGAATCTAGGCAATGGGATACGGTTTCAGATGAGGCTCAACTTTCAGTCCCAGTGTCATTGTCTTAACAGCTCCGTTGGATATAAAATCGTCATAGCTACTAGTATGCATGACGAGGGACACAATCATCCTATGTGTTTGACTATTGTTTTAAATGTCCTTTTGCAATGAAGTTGCGGATTATTCTTTTGCATGTTATATATGGGGGATTAATTTTGGGAGAGATGTTGTCCTAAAAGATTGGCGGGTGCCATGCTTGATAAAACAATAGAGTCCTGTTCATGCAGACAAAGGTTTTTGAATATTTGGGAATTGCAAAAAACACACGCAAATAATCTCAAAATTCAACAACTGAAAACAATGTCTCAGTGTGCTTGTAGTGCATCAGCTGGGTTAAACATGATTTTGACAATTTTAGTTTATTTGTATTTCTATTCCAATTATAAGTTGGGGAAATGACGTGCTAGTCAAATTGTAATACTAAAATGACATTCGTGTGATGTACTTTTATAAAGTTTCCATTTCAATGCAAATAAATATTTAGTAACATTTATGTGTCTCTTAGTGATGTTAATAGATTAATTAGTAACATTAACATGCTATTTAGTAATATTAACATGGCATAGTATGTTGAAATTACTAGAAAACAATTGAAATTACTAACGGTGAAACTTGAATAGCACTTGGATAAAATATTTGAAAAGAGCATCACTGAGATTGAAATATTTTTCATTTAAATAACTCCAATGTCATTTTCTATTTTATGTTTGTGGAATTAATTACATTCGGTCACCCCAACATTCCTTTTAAGTGAAGACCTCCCAATGAAAAATTGAAAAATATTTATTTTTAAATATTTGTAAGTATATTGATTGTGCGCAAACTTGATGAAAATGAACGTTGATTTGTATGACATGATATTTTGATTTATGTTTGTGATATGGCGTGCTTAGTTTTAGCTGCTACTTTATTTACTCATTCTTCATGAATATTGTATTACAGGTTCGGTTTCTGACCAAGATTTACCATCCTAACATTGACAAGGTTTTATATCCTTAGTTCCCTTCCGCAACTGTAATCTTCTTCAGTATCAGCTTTATGTTTATTGATTCTTATAGAATGGGTGTCTGATGCAGCTCGGAAGGATATGCCTGGATATTCTGAAAGACAAATGGAGTCCTGCTCTTCAGATTCGTACAGTTTTATTGAGGTAAGATGACCGATGGCTATTGATGTAATAAAGAAAGGTTATTTTGCAACCAAAAGATGGAGACACACGCACGCACAGATAGAGAGACCAATTGGGATTAATACATATTCTTAATCCCAAGGGAAGCTAGGTTTATTATCCGATTTCTTTAAGATATACAACTAATATGATGGAGTTGTTTTATTGATTTAGCATTCAAGCCCTATTGAGCGCCCCAAACCCAGATGATCCGCTCTCTGAGAACATTGCAAAGCACTGGAAAACAGACGAGGCTGAAGCTGTTGAAACAGGTATACACTGAATCTGGTAGTTCTTACTTAGAATCTGGTAGTCATTACTGGGTTAACGTTTTTTGAACCATGCAGCAAAGGAGTGGACCCGTTTATATGCCAGCGGTGCCTGAAGTTATGGAAACTGAATCAAGCCAACTAGCCAAGTAACAACATATGCTTTGTATTCTATTGACTGTTAAATTGAATGGGAATTTGAAAATGAAAGATGCTTGAACTTGATCTTTAATATTCTCAAAGCATACTAGTCAATACTTGTTTCCAACTTCAAAGTGTTGATGTTGAAACTGTATAATGTGACTAGATACTCCCGCTGATCATTTCGGTCTAGAAATGTGTGAATCATGGTTAATATATATATATATATATATATATATATATATATATATATATATCATTGTGACCCATGGTACACCTTGTTCTCTGCGTGCCAAAAAATGATGTTTTTGCTTTTGTGAGTATCCCATCATTATATGTTTGACTTATATTGATTAAAGGGGGATGATCAAACAATGTATTAAATTTCAAATTTGTTTAAATTTTAGTATTATTATTATTATTATTGTGTGAACCTCTTTGATCTATGTTAATTTATAAATGCATTTTTATGATCAACATGAGCAAATTAGATGCAACCCAACATTTACAAGTGATCCGTTTATAAAATCTGTTTTTTTTAATGGTGGGTGAGGAGGTTGGGGGGTAGGGGGTTGTTTTGGTTCTGTTGGGCTTGTTTCTCCCTTGTTGCTGAGGCCAAAATATGTTCTGTAATTTAATCTTCAAATGATCAAATACCTTGGGTTTTCCGTTCTTTTCATACGGTTTGATTTGTTTTTCGATTAGGAGATTTGGTTTTTGCACTGTTGGGTTTTTCAATTACGATTTCGTTTTTGCACTGTTGTACCTATACAACCCAAAGCTATATTGTTTACGGTTAAAAAACAGAAGTCTTAAGAAGGTGACCAGTTCGCAATAGAGAATTAGGAATGCATAACATGGCTCAACTTAAAATTGTTTGTAATAAGTTTAAAACGATAATGATTCAAGGTAGCACTTAAATCATATTGTACTTCGGCGTTGAAACACGAAATGACAATCTAGAAAAAGCACATGGATATCCACAGCACTTGATAATCCACTCAGGTGCTACAAGAGGATCCCTCTGCAACGAAAGTCAAAAGACTTCCTAGTTCATAATTCAATTGGTGCTACAAGAGGATCCCTCTGCAACGAAAGTCAGATTATATTCGTACCGGTTTTTCACGTGGAAACATAGAAAAAATTCAATTACTATTAATTTGTCTCTTTATTTATGCATCAAGGACGATAGTTGCATTCACTATTGTTTCAGCATTACGATAAACTCATGTCAAATTATATTGAGCATTTGAATGCTCTAGTCAAAACAAATCCTTTCTTGCCTTTGCCTCTTCATTGTTTGCATCTTTTGTAGCGATATAGAATTTCAATTCTCTTTTTGTTTGAGTGAGCGTTTTCTTTTAACAACTATTTTAAAATTTCTCGTTTATTCTGATTAATCACTTCATACATGCGGTATGTAGCTTTGTACAATTTAACACCTCAAGTTTGCTTAACTACCATTTTACTTCGATTAAATTATTCATGTCCAGCGCTAAGCTTTTTTTTTTCTTTTTCTTTTTTGATATTTAATTTTGGGTAGCATTCGCAGCGTTACTTTCTACACTTCTGGACCGAGGACAAAAGCTCCTATATAATCATAACTTTTCTCATTCCCAACAACTATCCATATCTCTTCTTATTCTCCTCGCAGAGGAAAAAGTTGATGGGATGATCATACAGTTTAGAATCATGCTGAAATCAATGAAAAGATGTTGAACTTCGTGGGGGTAAATTGACTCCCTTTTATTTCCAGCAATTGACAATTTTTGACCATGCATGTGGAGTACATGAAAGTCAAAACTAACATGTTATTGTGTACCCCTTGTGCATACTAACATCCCAAAAGCAAAATTCCTTCCAGAAAGATACTAATAAATGAAAGTAATTGCTTTTTTAGCGGTAGTCCTCTAATATTCTTTTAAAAAATAGGTATCAATTTAGGACAGGAAATACGAGGTGGCTACAAATTTATCTTAATTCTTGGGTATTGCATTAGGAGAAAGTAATCTATTTTTCTTCTCTTGACTTCACTGATTCTGATTTTTCTTAATTTTATTTGATTATATACTTATTTATTTATTATTCATTGTTGTTGTTGTTTTTTTTTTTCCTGCGTAACGCTGATTGAAATTATGTAACACTGCAATTCGGCTCTACTTTTAGAGATGGGTTTACTAAGGGGGACTGGGATGGGCCCCTAATTCGCACATATTGTATCTAGTAATAACGTGTAAGATATTGGGTTTCTCCGTACATCTTGCTAATTTTGGTATACATTACTCCACCATTTTCAAATAACTGTCAGTTTGGTTTTTTTGAATGTGAATTTTTTTATATGTTAGGTATTTTATTTAATTTTAAAAAATTGATAGTAAAAAATATTTTAAATAAGAAATAATATGAATAAATTTTCAACTAAAATAAAATATTTAACATATAAAAAATTTACTTAAATCTACGTGTAAAAAAGTCAAACAACATTTATTTAAAAACAAAGAGAGTGCCGGCTTTTAGACACTCCAAAGCATCTATATTCTGATGTTTATTATCTCCATATTATTAAAAAAAAAATTGTTATAGCACAAAAGAGATCAATACTTAGATTTAGATATTCACGTACACATTCAAAATTATCATGGGTAACAAGACTTGAAATCTAATCTCTTTATTTTTTTTAAAAAAGTAGTCATATGTTCATTTTAGACACATGTCTTGTCATATTATCAATTAATAATTAATAATGTGAGAATTTGTAAAACTCAACCAATTATAAATAATACGGAGTAATTGCAAAAATTGTAAAGCCGAACCGTCAAAATTAAGGTTCAAGGATAATCTCCTTTTTAGGCAGAGATAGATTTTTATGGGCTATCAAATTAACATTTTAGAAGATTATTTTTGTCATATTAAATACGTCTATCATATTTTTTAAGAGTATTATTAATATATTTATTTCTAAATTACTCTTAATCTCAATTTATTGATATTCTTAGATTCTGTACATACTCTTAATCTCAATTTATTAATATTTTTAGATTGTGCACATTACAACTTTTTATTTCTCTTATTTACTCTGTTAATATAATTTTTTTTATTGGAGAACAGAAAATTTATTTAGAGAGAGAAAATAATTTTAAAATTTTATGAAAAACTATTTTAAGTATATTGGATAAATTTTACATATCAATTATAATTTCTTAATATGTGTGAAAATCTCTTTGGAGAGGAGTACTAGATAAAAAAAAATCGAAATTCCTTCGTTCAAGGTTAATTGTACAATTTTGTTTTCTTTTTAAAAGTCTCAGTGAAGTATCATTATAGATGATTACAAATTTTTAGTATTGATATCTCACACTTGTGAGTAACCAGTCAAAATGTTTTAAGTTCTATAGAATTTAAATTAAATTGAGTATTTGTTAACGTCTTCGTAGTAAGTAGCTTGCGAACAGTTCCAAATATTTAAGCACAGTTGTGTTTCAAATACTTTCCGAGTATATTTATTAAGAATCGACTTGCATACCATAAAAATCGAGTTAAATACTTAAATATCATAGTCAACAATAAAATTGAATCACGTAATCAATGCTCGAATAGAACTAATAAATTATTCCTTCCCTCTTGTAATAAGTGCTACTTTAAATTATTTTGTGACATTTTACATGTCTTTTAAAATTTATCTCTTATACTTTTTAAATTGAGTGATACTAGAAATATTAATTTGTGCATAAATTGATGTGACTTAACCTTATAGGAGATTAGTGAACTCTGATGAACTCACAATTTAAATTTTAATGATTGATAATTTACCACATATGTTTGTATACATTTGTTTGTGCAAGTTGTTGGTATCCTTAGTATTTTCTTTCTAAATTACATTTGAGTGAATTATTTGAGTAATTAAGCAACTACTCTCTCATTCTCTTTATTTTTCACACTCCCTCCCTTTACAAAATTCTCTTTTCGTATGGTTTGAATGAAGAATAAAAATGTCAAGCTATTAAAATTTTAACATAGATTTTAAATTTTTTTAATATATGTATAAATATCTAAAATGTCACTTGTTATAAGATGGATGGAATATTAAAAAGAAATAAATAACACAAGTAAATACTGAATCTGAGTCCTTGGACAGCCGAGGTAAAACATAAGAACTAAAACCATGTAAAATTAGTAAAAAAAAAAATTCGTTACGTGAAAAGTAATGCATACATTCACATTCAATGAAGCCAACGATTAATTCATGTAAAATTAATAATTTACTCTGTATTACAATTAAAGCAAAAAGTATTTACAAACATCATTAAAGTTAATTTACAAATAGTATTTAGGAATTATCTACCAACATCATTAGTTAATTTAAAAACATCTTGAAAGTTAAATTTAGCGTGATTAATTTAATCTATATAAAAATAAAGAATTGTACCTAAAAAAAATAGTTAGACCTCTATAGTTTGCGACAACTATAATTTTCTCTATAAAAACTAAATAAGATTATCTTAACTTATAATGATAAAAACAATGAAATAGTTAACATCAAAGATGTCAAATAATGTCACATTTGTATGTATCTCCACAACGGCTATATTCCTTTACACAACTTTCTCCCTTTCTCCGTACCAAAAGTCTTTTCTCCCTTTGTTTCATTTTCTTGATAAATAAATCGGGTAAAATTGACTTTTAATGCCTATACCGGTACTTAGTTAATAAATTGACACCCAAAGTAAAATTATTAACAAATTAGTACTCAAATTAAAATTTACTAACATTCAATTAAAAATTATGGTTCCATCCAATTGTTAGATGTCACGTGATGACATAAATTCTGATTTAACTTTTTAAAAGTTTCGATAAATATTTGGTACATATACTAGATCTCAACTAACAAATTGATACCTAAACTAAATTATATTATCATCCATAAATCTATACTAAAATTCTTAACAAATATTTTAATATGTTTTAACTATATTATAAAATAATTATTTTTTAAATCACATTTACTGGTCACTAATCTCCTATTAATAGAAGAATGAGGTTAGACCATCTACAAAACTTTGAAAATAATTGTTACATCACAAAACAAACAAAATTGAATTAAATTGAACACATCTTATAAAAAATAAGAAAAATTATTGTAACTAGTGATATAAAAATTCAACAATAAGAAGATTTGTTAAGAAATTTTAATTTAGGTACCAATTTGTTAATACAACTTCAGTACAAGTAGTTGAAATTATTTCGTAATAAGGATAATATTTTTAACACATTGCATACACGTGGCATACTGTTTAACTTTTTAAACTCTGTTAACTACGTATACGCCGATTTAATTATTTGTTAAAAAACTGTGATATAGACACATTAATGTTAATTAATTATGTTTTGGATATCAATTTGTTAACGATTTCACTTCACACACTAATTTATTAAATAAGTGTCGGGACATATACCAAAAGTTTATTTTACCCTAAATAAATCCATAACACAAGTACACAACGGCTATATACACCACAAACACAAGTACACAACGGCTATACACACTACAAACACAGCTTTTGGCTCATTCTTGCCCTTCACATTCATCTGGAAAGGAAAAGTCTCCATCTATCCACCACCCCCCTACCTGCATTATTTATCATTACTCCATTAATTGAATGAATAATAATTTTCCACGTACAAATAATAATAATTCTTTGTATATACCTACATTTATGTTTCCAGCTTCAATATTCATCTTTCATGTCTCAATTCCAATCTCTTTCAGTATTTCTGCCATATTTTTTTGGCACATTTTTCGAGGTGTAAAAAGGTGGTCTTCCTTAGGGGAAGGAATAGTTGGAGTAGAAGTGTCAAACTTGGCAAAAGTGAGAAGTTTCAAAAAAAAGAGTGGAAATTTAAAAAACAAAAATAAAAAACCTTTTGAATTCAATATATAATTCATCAGAATAGCAATATTTATCGGAATAATCGTCTTATTTGTTTTAACTTAAATTTTAAATGTAATATAACTTATATTACAAGAATTTACTGTATCTAAAATTTTAACGAAAATAAACGGAATCAATATTATTTTTAGTTGAAAGAAGGGTGAAATGTAACCAAATTTTCACCCCAATAGATTTTGCCAAAAGATCAGAATTCAGAAGTGAATAGATCTAAAGAACAGTGTTCCTGACCAATTGAAATTTTGTCATTATTTCTACTATTCCCTTGGAATAAGTAATATCTACCTCAATTCACAACTACCACATTTTTCCAACTTAATCTCTTCATTATTCAAGTAAATGATGTTCTTACTAGGAAAAATAATATTCTCACATAGACAGCACTCTCTTTATCTTTAAAAAAAATAGAAAACTAAAGATACAATTTTAATTTTAAATTATATAAATCGCTTAAGTGCTATCATCACTTAAACTCTTGGCATTGAGCAATATAATGTAACCACTGCTATATCGCTGTCTATCAGTAATATTAAGAAAAAGTTCTAATTTTGAAAGGAGATTAATGACTGTCTAAAATTAAATGGGAGCTACACGATATATTCTGAGAAAAATTGCAAACGTGTAGTAATTGTGTATCAAATATTAAAATATTTCATTAAGAGTAATATTATCGTTGCATTGAATTTAATAAAATGCTATCCACATAAGTTACATTGAATTTAATATTAGGAAGTCAACCAAAATTCGAATTGGAAAAAATGGCAACCGAGACTGATTGTAATTGATTTGCCAACCGACTGGTCTAAGCTTCAATTCAATGCTGCAGTTAGGCATGGAATAATTATAAATATGTCACAATATACCCGCTCCATTTTTTAAAGTTGTCTTTTAACTTTTGTATACGTAAATTTAGATGAATTTTTTGCATGTTAAAAAATTTATTTATTTTTTTAAAATTTAATAATTAAAATATTTCAAATGAAGATTATTATGAATAAAAAAATATAATATAATATAATTCACTTAAAACTACATAAAAAAAGTCAAAAGAAAACTAAAAAAAGAGAAGAAGTATATAAGTCAAATATTTGTGTACATTATATTCCATCCTTTTTCTAAATACAAGTCGTCTTGATTTTTTTATGCGTAATTTTAGATGAGTTGTTTTATATATTAAATATTTTATTTTAATTTAAAAGAATATTCACGTTAGTCCTCATTTTAAATATTTATAATTATATATTTTCTTAAATAAAAAAGTATTTAATATATAAAAATATTAATCTAAAATTACGTATAAAAAAGTCACTCGACTTATATTGAAAAAAGGAGAGAGTAACATATATGCTAGTTTACTCTGAGCGTGATACCATTTTAATTTCATATTGTTGTATATTCTTTGGATTATTCACTCGGATATAACATTATCTTGTGCTTCCAAAAAATTTACTTTTAATATAATTTTTTACATTTTATTATCTGTTTTCAAGTTTTAAAATTATTTTGATACAAATGCTACTTCATTAAGTTTGTATATTTATAACAGTTATTTCTATTTTAAATATCTAAAACTACTGTAAGTTGTAGTAATAGTTACTCCTACGTTTCAAAATAAGTGTTACTTTCAGTTTTTTTGCACATAAGTCTAGATAATGTCTTTTACATATTAAATATTTTATTTTGATTAAAATTTTTATTCATATTAATTCTTATATCAAATATTTTTTATTATTAATTTATTAAAATTACATAAAATATTTAACATATAAAAAATATCACTTAAATTTACGTGTAAAAAATTAAAACGACACTTATAGTAAACTGAGGAGCGTATTTCTTTTGTGGAATTTCATAAGCATTTTGGACGTTTTAATTTTTAAGTTGCTAGACGCCTTTGGATCAACTAAAAAATCAACATATTTTGAATCTCTGAGTAAATTTAAATCTCAAATTTCGGGTTTAGCAATATTTTAAGGTAAAAAAAGAAATCCTAACCTATATAGAAGGAGCACCGACAGAACGGACATCAGTTTAGGGAGTAGCATAAAGCCAGAAAGCTACAAAAAGCCCGAGATTTAACATTATTGGGGACTGGGGACTGTTGGAGTTAGCATCCCTTGTATTTGCTGCTTGCTTCCTTACTAGCATGTGATTTTTCATTCACATCAATGCACTGTTTGTGCTTTCTCTAACACTTCTTTTTGACTATTTTCTTCACCCCCCCCCCCCCCCCACCCCACCAACATATTAATGACTTTAATAACACATTCATTAACTACAACAGTGTAATTACCAAATGGCCAAGGGAATACAAGATGCCCCATATGCATACCTACCTACCTACAAAATTTGTGTGTATACATACTTGTAACTGTATATATCTATCTTTGAGATGAGATTGATATATTTGACCATCTGAGCAAAACAGTTACTGCACATCAATACCCCAACATTATATAAACAAAAGGTGCTTTTTTGGCACCATCTTCCCTTCCTACAAGCTGAAACATGAACAGTTCACTATAACTCTATAAGCTCAAAGCAATTAGCAACAGAAGCTAACAATGTAATCAGGGCATATATAAAAAGAATATACAGGTAAAAGTGCTGAACAACTTTTGAAGTTCTTTTTATTGATAAAATGGCTAAACAGAAGATACTAATATAAAAAAACATAATCATATTCCTTCTCCCTTCACTTAATATCCAATAACAATCCCACCCCCACCCCTACCCCCAACAAAATACCTACCAATGTATTTGTATATATCAATTATATATATACCACCATGTACATACTCTCAACTAAAAACCTACCAGCTGACCTGCCTGGCATTCTCTCCCCCCCTCCCTTTGATTCCCTCTATTATGTTGATTCCTGCTGT
>CM025786.1:433729-458424 GCA_014636745.2 Centella asiatica | reverse complement strand
GGGAGGGTGTTCGGGGACTGGGAGGGGGAGAAGATACCCTATCCCCATCAAGATGGGGGTTCAAGAGCTACAGGAGTGAAGCAAGTAGACGAAGCATATAAGCGGGAGCGCTGTAGTGTTCTAAAAACTGTAGTGCCTCACAGAAGACTCCAATACTTCTGGACTAGGGCAGATCATTTCCTTTACCCGAACTCCGTTTTTGTAAAATTTGAATGTCGGTACGATCCTCACATTCTCAGCACTTGCAATTACTGGACTCTCTTGTACATCCACCTTTAATTTAGACAAAAAAACAGAGTACCAATGTATGAGTTCATCATATAAAATTACTGGCAATGAGTTATATCCTCACTTTCATTGGCTAATGTGAAGTACATTTACCAATTATAGTAGAAGTGAGATAAATTTCTAAGTTAATAAAACCACAGGTGGCAAAGATGGCAAAGACAAGGGACATTTACCATGAGAAAATTTATTGAGGGGTATCGACTGCAAAGATTGTCCAGAATGGGAGTTATCTGCTTGCATTGCATGTCCGATGCCACTTTGAAATGTACCACGGACAGACCTGCAATTTCAAATTAAGAACTTCAGCGCATTGTAAACACATACTAACTTCACAAGTCATGAAGAAAAGAAGAATTACTCGGAGAAGATATTGCGGCTCTGAACTGGTCGAGGACTGATACTAACTCAACTTCTCCACCAAACTTCATATTATAAACTTCTTCTCCAAGAGATTTCTTCAATGCAACTTGGGCATGGAACAAAGCTTCAGCAACATCATTGTCACTTGGAATTTCCTTCCTCAACACTTCGTAATCTCTGACGGCTTCAACCCATCGGTCAAGCTGCAATTCATAAGGTTTAAAAGCAATAAAATTACATCAATAATGTCTTTAAAATTTTATGCTAAACTATTGTTAAATAATTGTAAGAAACCTTTTACCTTACTGTTTGAGGCAGCCCTTCGTAGAAGGGCTTTTGTATAATTTGGTTGGATATTAAGAGCATGGTTGCAATCGTCAAGAGATCGTTCCCATTGCCCAAGCTTATACCAACAAGCAGCTCTGTTGCAGTAAAGAACCGAGCTGGAAGGATGAAGCCTAAGACCCTCCCCATAAGCTGCGCAAGCTTCAGTGTACCTTTCAGACTTGTAGAGGTCATTACCACGAGCACGAGCTCTTGCCACTGCCCTGACATTGTTCAGCAAAGTTGACACCTCAATGCTTTTGGGGTCAGTTTGTCCTGCTTTCTCAACAGCTGTAACAGCATTATCAAACCTGCAAATGTCCATCATCCATTCTCATCATGCTACCTCCGAGAATTTTCCAGTTCACAAAAATTTTATAATTTCTGGAATCTGGACTCACCTTCCTAGTGACATCTCAATCTGAGCACGGACAAACAATGGATAGGCATCAGAAAGCACTCCAAAAATTTTTGTTTGGGAGCAGGACGGGGAAAAGGTTTCAAATTTGGGAACATTTGAAAGGCTTGACTCTGCATCATCAAATTGGCATAGCTTCAAAAGTGCTTCTGCTCTACAGGCAAATAGCTGTGAATTTGATTTGATAAGTTATTGAACTTTCATTTATTGCCAAACGTCTACTGCAACAAATATATTTGGAAAAAAAACCTTCACCTGAGGAGAAGCATCAGCCCCCGAAGCAATTGCAGCATCAACCTCCCTTAACACACTTCTCCAATCAGCAATCCTTCGGGCATCGGTGCATTTGCTTAAATGTTTCTCTACTGCTTGCAACTTTTGCAACTCGATAGGATCTTGTTTAAACCCTAGCAAAGATATATGCCTCCTAGCATTGTCAACCTGTCCTAAACTGTAATAGGTATTAGAATTAGATTAGTTACTGCGTAATGCGAGATAAACCACAAAAGACCAGTAGCCTGTATAGGGAAGAATAAATAACTGAAATTGGAACAATAGAATCAATATTACAAAGATGTGCAAAATGATGTCATCTTAATTAAGATTGACAATTACGTAGGCTCGCAGGGTACAAAAGACAATCAGCACAACATTCAGTAACATCAAATGAGAACAACACAAAAGCCAAAATGAACTTTCATTAAATACACAATCTGGCATATATGGACCTCCGACATAATCGGTTAGAACAGAAGTTACAAGAGAACAAATCAATACAAATAATGATTCACACAATTGATCAGAACTTGTCATCTAGTTATTAATTGAAGAACCAAAAGGGAAGATAATACTCCATAAACAGCTATTGAAGCGAATTCCAGGAAATCCATTAAACAAGATCTCCACAAAATCTAGATCCAACTAAAGTAAATAACAAAAATGCAGCACAAATAATCACCAAACACAAATTCACCCAACTTTCATATACTAAATCAAATATGTTAAACTAAAATCAGCAAGCATAGAAGCATAAAGATCAAAACCTTTCTACTCAGCTCACCTAAGAAAAAGAGATACTAAACGCTGGTGTGCTCTAGTATATCCTGGATCCAACCTAATGGCTTCCTCACACTCTCTTACTGCCCGTCCTAATCGCTTGAGACCCATCAATGCCGCCGCCCGGTTACAGTGATAAGCTGCATTGTCCGGTGAGATCGCAATTGCCCGATCATAAAATTTCAATGCCTCTGCAAATTGACCCTTTTTATATAGTTCATTTCCGGTAGTCTTTAGCACCTCTGGATCCATATTCTGCATTGTTTTTTGTGCCGGACCACCGGTTGCTAAACCTTGAGGATTTACAATAACAGAAGTGGAGCCACCTTCTCCCCCACCAGATTTGGCGGCGGCGCCAGCGCGCATTATGCTTCCGTGGCCGTAATGGCCTCTTCCAGTCCCTAAAACATCGGTTCTCGGGCTCCGAGTTGACACATCCGGTTTTAGGATTTTACCCGACGGACATATATTTCCTGACGGTAGTGCGGTTACTGCCGGCGGCGAATTGACTGAGCTACCGCCGGAATAGACGAACGTGTTCAGATGGGACCCACCGGAATCTGAACGTCGGTGACCCGGCTTCAGGGTACGGCCGGAATATGTCGGAGAGCTCTGTGCCGAGCCGAAAAGCTCGCCGGAGTGATTATTTCCGCCTGAATGGGACTTTTTTGGAGGTGGGTTGGGATCATTCCGGCCGGAAATAGATCCTGATGAACTGGAACTGCTACTACTGCTTCTACTACTGGTGGTGAGTCCACTGGGACGAGTTCCCAATGGGGAAACGGGCGAACCCAGATCGAGTTCTCTGAAATCCGGCTTGTTGCTATCACTTTTATCATCATCGTCATACTTCAAAGACTTCCGAAATCGATCGGAAAGTTTATCCAGCCCTAGTTCTGAAATGGGTTTCTCAGAATGCGCCATTCTCTCTCTCTCTCTCTCTCTCTGTAACTTGTATATATATGAAGATTTCTCTAAAATTTGGTTATGGGGTTTTGTATATGAGCAATGTCCGTGGTTACAAGTAAGAGACCACCGGTGAGATGTACAGTAGGGAGAGAAACAGAGGAGTTTTGAAGAGTGACGACATGGGATGGAGTAATGGAGTAATGGAGAAGAAGAAAGAAAGAAAAATGGTGAGATCTCGTGAATTTAAAGGGAAGAAGCAAAGAATGAATGTGAATGTGAATGTGAGTGGGCGTTTGGGGGATGATTGAAAAGGGAGAATTTCTAGAGAGAGAGACGAGAGGTTTTACAGAGATCGGGAAGTTAGAGAGAGGGAATGAAAGGAAAGGAAAGAAAGAAAGAAAGAGGGCTTTAATTTTTCTTTTGTTGCCTCTCTCTCTCTCTCTCTACTTCACGAGACAGCTAGCTTTCGTTTCTCTATCTCTCTAGTCTCTACATCACTTTTTGGTCTTTATTGGTATAATTAATTCTATTTTCAATTTATTATCACCATTTTATTTTATTGTAGGTGTTGACAATTTCAACATACTCCAAAATAATTTAATTCCTCCCAAAAAAATAAGCTCCATTTATTTATTTTTTTTGTTTTTTTTCTGTCTGTTTTCGAATTTATCCTGATTAATATGAATTGCTTTTTCGTTAAACTCTTTACGAGAAAAAACTCTCTTTATAGCAACTAATCGTAAGTCTATTCTAAAATACCCATTATAATATTAAATCGAAAATTCATTCGCTTGATACAAATATATACATTCGTATTTATTCACATGTGTACTACTCTAATACAATTATATCGTTAAAAGCATGGTATAAATATATAAGAAATTTGATCACAAAATAATGATAGGTGTACAAAATTAAAGAAGGAAAAAGTATACAAATACTATTTTATCTTGTAAATTTTAAGAATTAAATGGGGCTAATTAGCGGAATAAAAAAGATGCTTTGTGTATTTCAGTGGGGTCCAATATAAATAATAACTTTATATTCTCATAATTTACATGATTTTTCATAATTAAAGTTGAAAATGCATTTATATTAAATACATGGGTTACTTTTATTGAGATAAAAATAAATTTTGACTTTAAAACTGACTTATTTCAAATTCAAATCAGTTTGCATTCATTTAATTCAATCACTAAATCTATGAATTTTATAAGTAAAACCTTAGTAATTAATACATACGTAATACCTCATGTATTCTGTTTTAGGAGCTGGCCTTCTTAACAAATAAATTTTACTTTATCCAAAAAGTAAACTCTTTGTATTCACATTAGTAATACAATTTAGCACATATAAAAATTAATCACAAATTTTAAGAATGATAGAAATACAAAATTAAAATGCAAAAAATGTATAAAGTAATTTATTTTTTCTTGTAAATATTATGGATAATAAATGTGGTCAGTTGGTTTAATAAAACGAAATTTATATGCATTGAACGAGGTCCATTATAAAAATAACCTTATTGAACAATAACAGCAAACCACAGCCCCACGTTTCTGTTAATCTTATTCTCATTTTAGTGATAGTGTTTTCAAATTATATCATACAAGTGTTATTAAAATTTCGTTATTAATAATTTTAATCTATTTTTTTTAGTAATTTTAGTATACTCATTGACAACATTAACTATTAAATAATATGTTAATGTTATTAATTGATTCATTAAAATTACTAACTGATCCATTAATATTACTAAATATTTATTGAATTGCAATGAAAATTTTAAAAGTGCACCCATAAATGTCATTTTAATTTCACAACTTTATCGACATGTCATTCTTCCGTACAATAATATTGTCATCATTTATAAGATTTTAATAACTAACGTTGAAACTGTATTTATATTACTACCATTTTGAACGCAGAGGTTATTTTTGAGTTCAAAATTTTGCTTATGTCAAATTCAAATTGGTATACATTCATTTTATTGCAATCAATGTATCTACAGATTTTTCTAGTAAAAAAAAGAAATTAGATAACTAATAATATGGAGTAATTTCTCTTTTTTTCTAAGGTTTTGTAGATTTTAATAATGGGAGTGTATGTGTCTGTATGAAAAAAAAATAGTGTAATTTGAGAAGGGACCAATTCTGTGGATTATTTACGATCTAAAATTTAGTGATAAATATCACTTCGGAATAAAATGGATAACATAATTTTAATTTCGAAAATTATATATAGTGACTTTCAAAATATATAATTATTCTTACAAGTTATTTGAAGAAAAACTTTGTGAACATTATGAATTCATGATTCTATTGTGTTACTCTTTTTCCTATTTTGAAAGAGAAACGTATATAAATTATTATGATGTTGATGGATATATAATAGTCACTTTGATATTATAATATCTGGTGCAAAACTTGGATCTCAATTATAATTCAGATTAGTACTATTTTATAATTTATCTAATATTTCGTCCGTTCCATAAAAAAATAATATTTAAACTTTTCACAAATATTAATTTTATATATTTATCCAATAATTAAATGTACAAATAATAAATTTTTCTCATAAAATTTGTTAAGAATGTTCAATTAAAGATAAGAAGAGAAAAATGCTACAACTTTTTAAAATTATAGTATTATAATAAAAAAATTATGCACGTGTTGTTCCTTTTTTTTTTTTAACAAATTGTATTTTTAAATGTTTTTTTTTTTTTAGAACAGAAGGAGTATTAATAGGAATCGTATATTATAAAAAAAAATCTATTGATTATAAAAACTAGTATTAACTTAAAAGTTAATATGTCATTATTAACCTAAAAATGTCAACTTTTCTTCTATTTAATACAAAAAGATAAAAATAAACTTGATAACATTGATTCTATTTTCCAGATTTGGATGGATTGTTATAGAAATATATTAATTTTGAATATTTAGTGTATCCGTAAAATCTGACTTTTAAAAGTTTAAAGTCTATATTGCCACAATGATTAATTGTATCCGCTTTACACTTGAGTACCAATATTCTTAACTAATTTTAATACTTATTTAGTGTTGAATGTTGGATTCACCGAAGTAATTACTTGTGACATCCAAATACTTGACAGATAGAAATGAAAGTTCAGAAATCATTAATTTGATATAACAAATAATAAACTATGATACTTTCTTTTAAGAAATAATTATTTGATGTAAAAAAGTCAAATTTATAATATTTTTTAAGTTATAATATATTGTTTGTGTGATAATATTGATTGACGTTTCCTGTAACTTTATGTGAAATTTTGTAAACATTGTATAATTTTAATATTTTATTTATATTGAATTTAATTTAAAATATATTTATTTTTAGATATTTATAGAATTAAAGTAAAATATATATCATATACTAAATTTCAATGAAATAAAAATATAGTATATATATTACTTTGATCAATATGAACCACCGGTCTTCGGGATATATTTTAATTCTAAAGCTTTAGAAGGAGAACTCAAGGGGAATATATCTTTCAACTTTCTTAAAAACATTAAAAAAAATCTTATACCAACATAAGGTGATCGTCTGCGCTCATTCTTAACAGATTTTTTATTTTACATAATTAAAGTATAATTATTTATATATAAAGAGGTTTTTTATTTATCTCATTATGTAATACATAATATACCATAATAAAATAAGAATATTTTAAGTTTTTATTATTTACATTTGTTAATTCCTTAATTAATAGATAATATGTTATTATACATTAATATATGTTATATAATAATATATTATATGTATAATATATAGATATATATATATGCACATTTATATATAAAATAATTAAAATATAATATTAAAATATCAGGACATACAAGATAATATAATAAATGTATATTATAAATCACAATTTAATACATTATAACATCTGATATTAATATATATAAATAATATTAATTTAATATTAATATATTACTTAAAATATATTATATATTTATATCACATTTATATGTAGTATAATATAACATTTATATATTATAATAGTATAAACATTAATATTTTGTACTTATGTATTAATTAATCACTATAATACATTGTATTGATGAATTTAAATATAAATAAGTATTATTTTTATATTAAATCAACATATAATATTTTAATAAAAATCATATATGTAAATATATATATATATATGTATGTATATATAAATATATTTATATACTTAGTAAGTAGGATTATAAAAAGTATAAACTAATATAAAATAATGTTATACACATTTGAAGATACACTGTTTATAATTATCAAACTAACACTTAAGAACACTCGCATCAGTTTCCCTAAACTCAATTATGTTTATTTATGAAAGCAAATAAAAAAATGAGTTACATTGGTATCTCTATTTTAAATTTAGTTTGATGATTGTGAACAGTGTATCCTTAAATTCATGATTTACTATTCACATTCATCAAAATTACAATATTATTTTATCCTATTTATATTATTCTATAATCCTACTTTACTAAATATATCAATATATATATATATATATATATATATATTATTTGTATTAGAATAATATATATTAATCTAATGTAAAAATAATATTTTATTTATATTTAATTTCATTAATATCATATATTATAGTGATTAATTAATACATTAATGCAAACTATTAATGTATATACTATTATAATTTGTATTATATTATATTATAATTATTATATATAAATGTGATATATATAGCATATTATGCAAAATATATTATTATATTATAATATTAAAAAATAATATATAATATATTAATATTATATATATATATATATCTTTTAATATTATATATATTGATATTTATATTATATTTTATAATATATTAAAATATGATTTATAATATACTAAATATGTTATCTATTTGTACTTATATTTTAATATTATATTACAGTTATTTTATATATAAATGTGATATATATATATATATATATATATATATATATATATATTAATGTATAATAACATATTATCTATTAATTTAAAGAATTAACAAATGCAAATAATATAAAGTTTAAAATATTATTATTTTATTATAGTATATTATATATTAGAGAATCAAGTATAAATGAGATAAATAGAGAATCTGTATATGTATAAAAAGTAGTACTTGATTCTATAAAATAGAGAATTTGTTGAGAAAAATTGGTATGTATGATCTAACATAGGTACTGATACAACTCATTTTCTTTCACTTTTCTGAATACAAAGAAATGATTAAGTTTAAAAAAAATGATACAAATGCTCTAAAGTTGCAAATGTGACATTAGAATCATTGAGAGATTTTCACCACTAAACTTTATAATTAGTTTAATTATAAGATCCCAAATATTAGTTAGATTGACATTTCCATAAATAAAAACGAAATGCTGATTTCTTAAGAGGTCTTTTGTTAATCTTATTATTCTTTAAGATAAAATCTTGATTTGATATTTTTATACAAAAAATACAATTGTTTATTATAAAGATAGTCACAATGTATTACGTACTATAGAGGCTGTCACAACGTTCGGACCAAAACCTAAGTATAGAGGCTGTTACAACGTTCGGACCAAAACCTAAGCAAAGAAATTAAACATATTCATTTACAATATATATATATATATATATATATATATACAAATGATAAATTCATGTTCAAATATTAGTTCAATAAAATTTCTTAAAAAGAGGAAAAAGAAAATAAAAATCGGGAGATTAGTTCAATCAGTGTGGAGTTGTGAACAGATGAATGAGTTGATGGATGAAGGAGTAGCATTTTTTCAGGCCTCGTGGAGTGCAACTTTCCTAAAATTGCTTCAAAACAAAAAAATGGATACGCAGTGGTCAAACTTTTTGATACTCATGATATGGCTAAAATTTAGAGAAATAATTGGGCAGATTATGTGGTCATGGAATTGTTTTATCATGTGGCGTAGGTCCGTAAATTGAATTTCGGATTGGATTCAAATTTAATAAGAAAACAAATTAAATTTAATATTTAATTTAAAGTTTGATAAAGAGCAGAAGATCCTAAAATTGATTTTAGAAAATTTATATAAGGTCACTTATAATTTTAACTTATTTTAATAATTTAATCAATGATCTAACTGTATGGATTGAAAAAATACGTAAAAATATTAGAGAACACAAAATTTCATGCAATTTCATGATAACTTCAACATTCTTTTATAGATTTACAAATTGAAAAATCTAAGTTATCGAAAAATATATATAATTGACTGTGTAGATAAAGATTTTTCACAAGTTGAAATATGATGAAATTTTATATATTTGCTTGTTTATGTATGATTATTTTATCCGTACGGTTAGATTATTGGTTAAATAAACAAAATATGTAATAATTAAGGTGACTTAATATAAATTTTCTAAGGTCAATCTTAGGGACTCTTTACTCAAATTAGACGAGCAGAATTTCAGCACATCAATACTTACTCAATTTTACTCGTGAGTAGTCTGATTTTTCTATTTATACTAAAAAATCATAACATATATAAAAAATATATAATCAATTATGTCTTAATAATACGTTTAAATATTACACATATTGAATAAGTTACTATAAAAAAATACATGTAAATAAAATGAATTATTATATATAATTTTTTATCCTAAAAGAAATAATAAAATGTATTATTATTAAAATTTTCACCAAACTTTTATATTCATGAGTAACTCGTAATCAACTCGAATTCAACCATAATAGAATCTAAGCATTATAATTTTATTAAACTAAATACTCGATTTCAAATTTGAGAATCAAAAATTTTACTAAAGTAGAATTATAGTACATTACTATTCGCTCGAATTTGATTCATTTATAATTATAGAAGAGAGGAAGTCTTTTATTATTATTATTATTATACTGCACATTATTACTACAAAATGCAATACAAAAATTACTACATAGTGTTATTGTAATTTATGTTATATATACAATTATTTAATATATGTAAATGTCTATTAAGTTGAGGTTAATTATATTTTCTCATTTTATTTTAGCCTTTTGGTCTGATTTATTATTATTAATCTCAGACAGCTGAAGTAATTGATGTTAATTACCAATAAAAATCTGAATTGTAGTACACAACATTAATAAATTTATGATCATTATATTAATGAAAATTATTTAACTAAGGCATATTTTATTATAATAAACTAGTTTTATTACCTCTATAAAGCACGAGTTTTATGATTCACGGTTGTATTTTTGTGTAAACTAATTTTAAAAATTAAATTATCTTTTAATCAATAATTTGTATAAGTATTTGTTATCATTCTTTGTTAATAATTTTAAATATTGATTTAGTAGTGTCATTTGTAGATCAATAATTATTTTATTTATATTTTAAATTATTAATATAAGTTGTTCTATAAGATTAATATCACCATGATTTTTTTTTACAATAGTAATAATAAATTTATCCTTTTAAATTATTTAAAATAGTAATAATATTTGACTTGTCGATTTTAGTTTTTTTTTCTTCAAATTTTTAAGTATCTTTTAGATTATTTGAATGTATATTTAATGAGTTTCTTTATATGATTTTTCTTAATTATATACTAAGTATTTAGTACACGTGTTAATAAATATTATTGCAATAAGAAGTTTAAAATTTTTAAACTCTAGATAAATTGGTTTTGTTGCATAAAAATTATAGTCATTAAATTAACATTTGAATTCAAAAAATTATAGTCGTAATATGATTACAAATAAAATTTGAATTCAAAAAGTGATAAGTGATGTTGAATTAAATTAACATAAAATTGGAGAATTTTTAGAAATAAAATATTGATTTGACTTTTCATAACTCATTCATGATTGGTTTTACTGAATGTTTAACCGAATTTAAACATCATGAGAGGTACCTATTTAAGATGTTTTGACTAAAATTTTTGTTTAGCTTTTTATATATAAACAAATAGTAGTATTAAATTGTGATAGTGCGATTAGTTTTGTCCCAATGAGCACTATATTTAATCGTTATCTATTACTATATATTAATTCACAAGAAAAGAACACATTAAGGAAGACTCTTTGGCATTCTCTCTCAATTGGATTCTTTAGTGTTTTTTTCAAATCTAATTAATAATAATAATAAATTGAAAAAAAATAATAATCATGTCATCAAGTCGAAATCATCTATAATGAATGAATTACAATCAAATCAATTATAATCTTAATCACTAATTAAACATACTTATTAAAATGATTATAACTAAATCCATTCTTATAGATAATTATAGAAGTTGAGAAAATTATAAAAAGCACAAAAAAAAAATTAGTAAATTAGTTGTTGGGTTAACTCACTAAGGTACAATTCCAAATTATAACATATTTTTAACTCTTATAAAAAAATTATTGAATTTATTTAAAAAATTGAGTTTGTTACACTTCTCATGAAAGACAATCACGAAAAAGTTATAACTTGAATTAATTTATAATTTTAGAGTTCATACACAACAATAAAATTGAAAAAAAAATGTTTTTATATTATATTATACTAGTACGTAATATTATTATTAAATTTTAATATATTACGGAAATAATAAGCGTCTTAAATAATTTTTAAAAATTTAATAACTTTTTAATTATTCAATATTTACTAAATTGTATCATAATTACTAAATTAATAATGTTAAAACACACATTAAAATATTTACTCGTGTTGTGCACGTGTTTATAAGTTAATATAACTTAAATCATAGTAAGTTGATGATTATTAGATTTTATTATATATAATTATTATTTGATTATATTTATTTAATTAAATATTGATTGAATAAATAAATGCAATTATAATATTGATTTAAATATGGATTAAATCTTTATCTGGTAATGTTGGCATATAACTGGAAGTATGCAATATCCAAATTTGATTCGATTTAAATTTTTTAATATTATAACAATTAATTAAATTATGCTGAGTAAATTGAGTGAATCGAGTTAATTATATAGTGGACTCATCCGTTAAATTGTCTTACTAAAATAATATATAAATACAAATAGATAGATAGATATATAGATATATAAATCGATGACTATTATATATTTTTTTAATTACTTAGCTTGTATCGAATTAGTGTAATTACCATTCTCATTTTATTATACTACGAATTTTGGTGTCATTCAGTACTGTTATTAGTAAGAAAATGCCATTTGTTAGAGTAATTACATTTTCTACGACAATTTTATAATTCACCACATAACAGTTTTAATTATTTTCTAAAACTCAAAAAAAAAATTTAAATATATATATGTATGTGTGTGTGCGTGCGCGTATTTGGTGCGGATGTGATGTGCTTAATCGGTCAAAAAAGGAATCAAGACGTCGGTTGTCTTCTTGGTATAATCTAAGCTTCATGCATATATAAATATGAAGATGATGCCAAATGTAAACTAAGAAGTAATGAGGAATACAATGCACGTAGTTTTTATTTTTCCTTACGGACAATTTTTTAATTTTTTTTTAATATAAAAAGGTTCTGTAACATCCATTCCCTTAAACTATTAAATATTTAGTTTGGTTTAACCAATCTATCGCCACATACATATTTGATACTAACTAGGGATAATGTACTTTATTGGCCATTTAAAAAAAAAAATGTTCTATTCAGAATCCTTGGATGTATATTCATAGAGAACCGGAATTTAATACGAAGTACATATAAAACATATTTTAAAATAACAACAACAACAACTGAACCAAAATTCCAAATAAATAATAAAATTAACAAAAAGTAGAGCTGAAACAAAAAATAAAATAAACAGATAGTAATTATAGAAAAACTCTACGGAGTATATTTTGATATGAACTCCTTTAGTTTAAATTAAACATCAATATTGTGCGTATAGAGTGAAAATTCAAATTCCCTATTTCAAGTTCAAATAAATATATAGCTCTTTTTTATTTACTTCAAACTAACTTTACTAAACTGCAATTTAAGCTACGTTGTTCAAATACCATTTATTTTTTTAAAAAAAACTCACAAGTTTTCAATTAGTGTTCATAATTTTTGAAATGGAACTTTTAATTTAATTAGGACCGATAGATGCATAAGTTTAAAATAATGAGGAACGAGTTGGCCAAATAAAATATCAAATATACGATATATAGAAGGATATTCTTTTAATTCTTTTTTCTATTTGTTTTCATCGATTGGCAAGGATGAGACATGAATTATGGAGGAGTCCCCGGAAATATGTTTCACAGGGTGCTTTTTCATATTTTATTTCATTTTTATGTGTTTTACATTATTAAATTATATATATGAAATTTGCTATACCATCGCATTGTTCATAATTTATCAATCCATATAATTAAATTACGTAAAATTTTTATTCAAAATTATAAGGTACGTTGAAAATAATTGAAGAAAAAATGCAACAGAGAGGATAGTCAAATAGGACAAGAGAAGCAAGTTTAATTAGAAAAGAAAAATCAATACTTGCCTAATTAATATTCCCTCTTTTTCAAAATTAGAAATACATTTTAGTTCACACAAAATATATTGTGCAATCCTATAAATCAAAACTAGAGTGAAATTCTTTATTTTTAAAATTTTTAAAGAGAAATATCATAAATTATATAAAAAAAATATTCTTACATACAAAATTTTATATTTTGATACTTTTATAATTTCATATCGTAAATAAAATTTTAACATTTATAAATAATAATATAATAATACTACATTATAAGAAAAATATATCCTTAAATTTAAAAACGGAGGGAATACTAAATAACCGATGATTAATTATATACGATAGAATCTTTCAATACAAAATATTACAAATACAATGAATATACAATGCTTTCTCCATCTCACATTACCAAACTATGATCAGTAATAAATTACGTAGGGCTGTTATAAAAAACTAAATTTAAATATTAATGTGTTTTTAGTAGAAAGAGATTATAAAACCAAAACCGAATCAATATATTTACAGTTTTAAATATTAAAATTGTCACCACCATCATAATTGTTAGTGCGATTTAATTGGTGTAATTTTATTATTTTCTATGTAATTTCAATTTCAAAATTAATTTTATGCTCTCTGAGTACATAACTACGATTTTATACTTAAAAAAAAATGCTTCACAAATGGGCATTGATTATTAACCCAATTCAACATATAATATAGCATATAGCTAGTATCGAGCATATAGTATATAGCACATAGCTCTCGCTCTCGAAGGTAATATGTACCAAAGACTTAATTTATTTGCACTAGGTTGAACTTTCTCGTGTGAAATTTTGTATGTTATTTTAAGGTGAAGACCATATATTAATCTCTGCTAATAGTTTTGTGTTATAAAGATGTCTCAAAAGGTTAAAAGTAGATCATAAATTTACGAGTTTATACAGCCCTTAATTATTAACTAATTTAAAATATTACAAAATCAATAATTAATGTAAAAATTAATAGCTCCAATCCGTCTGTCTAATTAAATTATCTTTGATTAATTTGCGATTAGGTTGTTTATATGGGGACGCGTATGTATGAAGTACTAATAATTATTTGCATGATTAGCATTCGAGATTTAATTTAAAATGAATTAATTAGTTCTACCAATTTGACATTTAAAAGTTAGTCACACAACTTGGAAAATCAAGATTAGTCATATGTTTTAAAATTAAAGTGAGTTTTTTCATTTTGATAAATAATTTTACCAAATCTAGTAAAACTACCTACTCCCATTTGTGTGCCAATAGATGGGCCTATATATAGGTTGAAGATTTTGCACTATTAAAAAGATGGTGGCCAATCATGGGGAGTCTAGGTATATATCAGATGCATGAGATATGCGACCACATTTGTTGGAATAAATGGAAACTCAAAAAGGAAAAGAGTAAAGTAGCCAAGAATTAAAAATAATAATAATAATAAACTAAAAATAAAAATATTTCACTACTGTAATCACTCACATGCTGATTACCCAATTCTAGTAATATTTTGAAAAGAGACACTTGAATTATGCCATAATTTTTAGCAATATTTATCATAGCATGTTAGAGATTTAGGCAATGGGGGACATGACACCTGTGGCGCACTCAAGATACACACACACACACACACACACACACATATATATATATATATATATATATATATCACACACACACACTTCATTAATTATAATATACTCTCTTCATTCTTGTCTAACTAGTATTTATCGATTTTTTCCTTGTCTAAGTTGATTGATTTTTGATTTAAAATATTTATCTATCGTTTTATAAATATATGTAACAAAATCATAATCACAAGAAAGTTTATGTATTTTACAATAAAACTTGATTTTTTTAATAAAAATTTAAATTATAAATACATATATATAATTTTAAAATCAAAATTATAATAAATTCATCGTAACAAATTTTTATGCGACAATTATTGAGGAACGGATATGTTACTCCAGGATCAAGCTTGTTAGGTATGTATCTATAAGATGTATTTATATATGGTGGGTGCTTGATTGTAGGCACATACATAAAAAATGGTTGCTTGATATATAGGGCTTATAGAGTTTGCTGGTCAAGTGGTGTAATCATTTTTACATAATGCTTTTCTCTTAAGCTAAAGTAATCCAGTGTGGCCCATTTAATCAATAATTAGCTCATCAAAATAATTAATTATAACTTTCGATTATTTCTTTATATTTTGATTATAATTAATTAATGACCGAGACCCTTTTCTCTAATATTTTTTAAGAGTCCTTTCTCCAATTTCAAGAGATCTGTATTTTCTTATAAGAATTCAATTTGCCGAATTTGATTCGCCCGCTTATTAAAAATTTTCATATTTCAAATTAAGGGATCGAGCAGATGCATATATATCTTTATATTTTGACTAACGTCCTTGATAAAGCATATTTTCTTTGACTTATTAATTCATTAGTGATTTCTCAATTCTTATTTCTTAGGATTTTTTTTTTGAAATTCCCACTAATTCAATCAAGAATACATATCTCTTACAATTAACTGTAAAAAAAATGTGAAAAATCTTTCAGTCAAAATATAAGCAATATTACAGCTCATGTCTTAGGAATTAAATTACTCAAACCTTTACAAATGTGATTACTTTCATTGAGTAATTTTATTTTTATTTTTTACGGGTTATTTTTATTTAATCAGAGTGGATAGTCGACATAACAAAATAGTTGGAGCAGCTAGGGTTTAAATGTGCGAGTTCCAAAGGGTCAGAGGCTGGCACGTGGGTGACATGAAGAAAAAGATTGGAGCTGGAAATTAAATTAAATTAAATACAATAATTAGAATGCCTCGAAGTTTGCAACTTCAATTGTGTCAGAAAGTAAGCGTACGGACCACCCATATTACTATGAAGATATTAATCATTTCATTTCATTCGATACATATAACAGACAGATCGGTCAGTCACCAACCAATTATATTTCATGGTCTCATCATATCAGAACTCACCATGTTCTTCAGATGAAGATGATGATGATGATATATCTCAATTCAGATCATCATGTGATTATTTATGCAAGATTTATTTATAATTGCAATATCAAATATGGATATACCCACACACACGCAGTTAAAACACACTACATCCCATGTGATTTGACCTTTAAATATAGTTTAAAAATCCTAAATAATTGTTTATGTTTTCAAAATTCTAATAAATTATTATTTATTTATTGCTAATTCTTGTACAAATTTGTCACCAATCATTACATAACAATAAACATGTGATAATCTGTTAAAATTTTAAAATCTCATCTAATTATTTTAAAAAAATAAACTCCATGTGATACAATGTATATCGAATATTTGGACCAAACTACAAACAATATAATGTATTTTATCCTATCAAACAATCACATATGCACGTTTATTTGATTGAGGACAAAACAAAAACTAACCAATAAATTTGAATTGAAATATTGGTCATGGATATATATATATATAACGGAAAAATTTTAATTTTACTTAATCAGAGGTCTTAGTTTTGAATATAAATTTCATTGTTGGGATCGAGCACTTCCCTGCTACCAGAGGCGGGTCTAAGATTTTAGAGAAAGAAGTACACAAGAAAAATTGACAAAGTAATAGCCAATAAAAAGAAATTAAAATTAAAAATTTTCATTGACAATAATAAATTTTATTACAAAGTCACTCTTCAATACTTCATATATTTAATTAAGTATTCTAATAATTATCTAATTATCAATGGTATCAAATATATTATTTTTTATATAATTTTACGTAATTGAAAAAAAAACCGTCACAATAAGATTTTTTTTTCAAATTGAAAATATTAAAAATCTATAAATACTATTAATATAACTGTTGTAGTCATAGGATAGGGGAGGGGGGATGCATATGTCACCTGCAACCCCCAAATAAATCTGCATTTGTCCACTACATTAATCTTGTTTATCTCAATTTAAAATTATAAAATTTTAAATTTTAATAATATAAATTATATTGTTAAAATGTATGATCTTATAATCTTACGTCGAAAGACATCTACCTCCTTCAACCTTGTTAGAGCGCGCACTCTCTCTCTCTCTCTAATAAAAAAGATTTCGAAAATATCATAGCTCTCCGGCCATTTTGTTGTATGGGATAAAGTTTTGTTTCTTTTATTGTCTCTGACAGCTACCATAACCATATCTGCCCCACTGTTTGGATATATCATATATGTAATGTAAAAGGTCCTTTATTTAGATGCTACCAACCAATAAATTTCTTTTTCCTATTTTTTTTACATGTTAGCTTTATTTATTGTAATTTTAATAAATATATATTTTGTCGGTTTTCCAATCACTGCCTCAATAATTAAATACTACACCAAGTACTAAAGTTGTTTTGTACTGATCATTCTTTGTAGAAATAAACTGTTTTTTCTTATTCAAACTCAACAAAAAGGAGGTAAGGGCAATACCATAACATGATGTATGATTGATAAATCCCATCCATTGAATCCATGTCTAAATGTAGAGCTCAATTCATTACAACAGATTAGGTGATGCATGAATCCAAAATTGTAAAAATATTATGTCTAAAAAATATATTTTGTTTCATAAGAAAAAGTTATATTTGTAATTTGTTTATTTATTTATTATTATATTAAAATTTTAAAATGATTTTATCACGATTTATTATTTTGGCATCATTTCTATATATGTTATTAACAAATTATAAATAAAAAACGAAGAAGTTATTTATAGGTTTAAACTTCAAACATGTATACAGCTTTAAAATTTATAATATACATAAATATAACTCCATCATTTTTGGAAATGGAACTAGAATTACTTTTTACCATACAATGTAGGCATATAACAAAAGATGATGTAATAGTTTTCTTGATTTGCACAGTATAATACAAGGCGCAAAAGATAATTGAACTGTTTTTCTGAAATAAGTTTGTTTTCAAATGTAAATTTTTTGTGAAATGGAGAGAGTAATATATTTTACATATATATTTACAAATATTATGCTATACAATATAAAATATTTAGAAAATTTGTGTGCCTTTAATTTATTTATCTTTTTAATGTTCTTTCAATCCGTATATTTGGAGTGTGTGTGTGTGTATAGCTTCAATTATTATTTTTTAAAATTATAACTCGATCTTTTGTCTTATTAATTCTCAATATATAATATATTGATCTACCCCGACAATTCGTTAAGATTAGTTTCTACAGTATAGATCTGTATATTTGAAAAATATTAAATACTTTTTTTTTTTGAAAAACAAAAGGGATTAAATTCTTAAACCATAAGTGTTCGTCTAAAGATAAATGACTATGAATGGGAACTGCAGAGAGTGATGCACAATAGTAAAGTTTTGTACGTTACAGATGTAATTTAGATAAGACACATGTTAGAAATGAAAGTGGACAAAAGAATATGATGATGAGATGAGAAGGCTAGGGGCTGCAAAGTCACATGGCAATGGAAGGCCAACCATGCTTCATATGTAATTAAGTATATCCATATATATATATATATATATATATATATATCTATGCCGGGGGTGGGAGAGGGAAGGGTGAGGGAAGGGAGTCTTACTGGTGTAGAGTCTCTTTCCCTGATGTGTGGCATTATATGTGTACAGACAGAACTCGATCAACACTAGATAGATATAGAGAGAGATTAGAGATAACATATGCATGTACTGCTGATATCCTTATCTCTAGCTACTGCCCATTTTCACCATATGCATGTATGCATGTGTCTATATATATATTGTATATATGTGTGCATATATATATATATATATATATATATATATATATATATATATATATATATATATATCTTCCCTCTTCCCTCCTCCTCCAATTCTGGCTGTTATGTACTTCCTAAGTCAATCTTCTCCCTCTTCAAGCCAGTCAAGTGGCACGTTTACCAACATTCCTTCCCACACTCACTTGTTGATGATGACATATATTTACATGGTCATCATATATTATATGAAATTCTCTGGGATCCATCAATAATTGTACTGTTATATGTTTTTTAGTTTGGATTTACAATTTTTTGGATGTAAATGTTGAAAATTAAGTTTCAAAAACATAATTTTTTTTTTGTACCGAGCAGAGTATTATTACTCCTATAAATTTTTGTATACAAATAAACTCAGAATAAAAATTTACAAAAATACATTAAAAAAAAATGATAGATAAATATTCTTATTGATTCGTGAATTTTTCTTAAAAATTTGTTTCAACGTATAGATATGTTCATTATTATAGTAATCAATGCTACTATATTTTCAAATAATCATGTTAAGTGGGAAAATAAATATTCAGTCATTGTTGTAGCAATTAATTAATATTCTCTAGTTCTGTAACTGGCAGTTTCTTATGGACAAATCTGGACCAGTTTGATAGAAAAAAGGGCTATTTTTTCCCATTCCTACGCGATCAGTCCCAATTTCAAATAATCTATTTTGACTTACTCTTTTCTATTAAGCCCAAATCTTTTTGGGGTTACATATGCAAGCCCAAGCTTAAAAATATTGGAGATGAACCAAAATATCTATATAGATTACTATATAGTATTTGTTTGAATCCTATTCCATTTGTCACTATTAAAATTAATAAAAACATATCACAAATCTGATTATCGGAATAAAATTATTACTATGTATATAAAATATTTAAGTAACCATGTAAATATCTCAAAATTAAAGTATCACAACAACAAAAAAAGAATACAAATTTAAAAATAAAGAAGATAATCAACAATTAAAAATAAAATAAATAAAATCTACAAAAACTTATATGACAAAAAAATAGAAAATCACGATAAAATTACAAAAAATATATATTATAAAATAGATTTATTAAATTATTTTGATTAATGTAAAGTAAAATATATTTAGTATTAGGTCATATAAATTATTTCATAGAGAAAAAATTTCATAAAAATAATCAAATGAAATACTAACTTATTAAATTATGTATATCTAAAAAAAATAAAATGCATCCATCAATTTTTAAAATTTTAAATATAAAACTAATGATATTAGACACAACATTAATATGAATTACTGATACCATATTTAATATTATAAAATTATTAAAAAATAATACATATTATAGACTTAATAATTTTTATTGGTTAAAAAAAAAGACTCGTGATGTGCATGGATCAATAAGCTAGTTACTTCGTATTATAGTAATATATGATATAATATTTACTAGGAAAATAACGACCCGACAAATTAAGTGTTATACTTTTAATTATTTTTTGTTGTTGTGTAAATAAATATTTAATAATATTAATGAGTCACTTAATAATATTAATAACTCAACCAGTAACACTAACATACTAATTAGTAATCTTAACATAGCATATGTTGATGTTACTAATGACTATGCTAAACTATTAAAAAGACTATTAAAAATTGACGAAATTTAAATAACACAAATGATATAATTTGAAAATGTCTAATTTAAGATCGGAATACTTCAAATTTAATTTGCATCATTGTCTATAAAAAATGTTAATTAACACTCTATGTTTATTATTTTGTCCAAATATTTACTCTAAAAATATACTATAGTGCATGTAATTTTTAGTCAAACATTAAAAAAAAAATCACAAACCATATCAACTAATTATTTATATAACTTATGGTGTGTTTATGTTGTTGTTCTTAATTTTATAAAATGATGACCACTTGATACATTAAAAAATAAACCGTGTAACACATCATACAATTGTTGGTATTTATTAACAATATTTTCAAATTTTTAATGAATATCATGCAAGAAAAGAAGAACATTTTTAGGTTCCTTCGAGTAACCACAAATTTTTAGCTAAGTTGGTGTAAACTATATATTTTATATTTTCCATTAACAAAAACTATTGAATAGATGCTATATCCAACATTTATAAAATATAAAATTAATTTTACTTTTTTCTTTTGTTCAGTAATAGATTAAATTTGTAATATTGTTTTACTAATATGTAAGTTTTTCATACGAGTCAATTTGATAATTAATATTAAATTTTAATAAACTATGAGATCAAACTAACCATAAACATTATAAATCATTTAATTAAAAAAATGTTAATGTATGATCGTTAGATATTTTATATTATGATTTCACATTGATCACCTAACAACGATTTAGACAAATATTTTCCTAATTTTTTTAACAAGTTCGTGTTTTGTATAGATTAACTAACTAATTGTTAGAAAACACAATCACAATAAAATTAAGTTTTCTCCAAAATTTATTGAAATGTATTAGGAGAGACATTGTGGTGCCCCCAGAAAATTCTCCGAGCCGGGCCTCGGGCACTGTCAGCAATGTGGGTGACAGTTCCCGAGATCCCCAGGCTGAAACCCCGGGCTGCATCAGAAAACTACAACACAACATTACAACAGCAAAACAAACAAGACAGCCAAGTATTAACAACACTCCTGTGAGAAATACATTCTCAAATACATCATTATAAAATCTTAAGATCCACATCATCTTACAAAACCTCAAAGCTTGAAAATAAACAAACTGCAGCGGAAACAAAACTTTAGATGGCTCATACGACCTTACAACTTAAACATTCTTATGTCATTCTCTCTTTCCCTTTATTAGGCGACTCAACCTTCATGACATAACCTGTAAAATATTCCATAACATTCCACATGAACGTTTACGCTCAGCAAGTATATATTCATAAGCAAGAGAAACAGATAATTCAAAAGCTTTTATACTCTTCGAGGTTAGGCGAAGCAATGCCAACACCTCATGATAATCAATAAACATATATCATCTAGGGTGCTCGAGTGATATCAAGGGTTAACCCTCTTTCAACAAATCATGATTCACCCTCTCTTCATCAGATAATGCATTACCTAAACCAGACTGATCATTACCTGACTTCCTTTAACAATCAAATTTCATCCCAGCTGGTCAGCCTAGTCGTTTGATTCATCGTTTGACATACGTAGTCACTTGCAGAAAGCATATGGTCTGCGAAAAGTCTGATTATCGATGCCTTGCCTCGGTCTATCATTCTCTATTATCATTGGCCAGAATACCAAACGAAAGCATTCAACAGCCCCTTTAACTTCCCATATGGAATATATCTTCTTGAAAACATTTTCTCATTTTCAATTGGCACGATCAACAATTAAAAGCAGCGACTGCCAAACACATTGGCGTGCTCAACAAATAAAAGTCGACTATCGATGATTTTTCTATATACCCATATGGAAGTTGCTTAGGTGCGCATATAAGTTCACGACTACAACACCCTTGCATCATTATCATCATCATCTTTTGGTGTGCTAGCGACTTTAAACAGTTAGCAATCACCCAATAACATATAGCTTAATCAATAACATCTTTTCACGTACATCGGATCAATGATCGTACGTTACTTAATCATGAATAAGATCATCATCATGCGTAAGCTTTAACATCATTCATTTACGTAAATCGAAATAGTGATTCTACGTAATCAGTAAGAAAGAAAGTGGAATGAATATATATACTTGCCTTGGTCCTTAGCTAAATTCACTATACTGGTTGAAAAAGGGTTCTGTAAAACATCATTGTTAGTATAACATGAGAAATCCAAACTTAAAAGATGACCATTCAGATTAGAAAATGGTTATCAGGGCATGAGGTTGTCCGTCGAGGAAAAATTCACTCGTTAGAGACTAACAAATATCTCATTAGAGACTGCTGACATCATTTTAACCCATCTGAGACTAAGGATGATGTCATCGGAGACTATTTAACCCATTAGAGACTGATGACGTCATCTTAACTCATCGGAGACTAAGGCTGACGTCATCATCAGAGACTGATGACGTCATCTTAACTCATCGGAGACTAAAGCTGACGTCATCATCAGAGACTAAGGTTACCTCGTCAGAGACTATCATTAACTCGTCAGAGACTATCATTAACTTATCAGGGACTGATGACGTCATCTTAACTCATTGGAGACTAAGGATGACATCATCGGAGACTAACTTTAAATCTCCTACATCAGAGACTAACATTTACTCATCGGAGACTAACATTAACTCATCAGAGACTAATATTTACTTATTGGAGACTAACATTAACTCATCAGAGATTAATGTTATCTCGTCAGAGACTAATATTAGAGCTTGTCTCCGTTTCGATGAAAGGGCTTACATGAACAAACTCAACCTAGGATGCCTCATGAACATAAATATGCAACAGAACGTAGCCTTTCTTTTAAAACTTTGTTCTTCCTTGAAAATCTAGTATGCACGACTAATATTTTCATAAAAAACAAAAAGCAGAGGAGAATATAAGATTCTTAGCTCTTGGGTTGACGAAAGAAATCAAAACCTGTTTGAAAATAATCGTCCAAAAGAAAGAACTTGAAATTATACGGAAATGGTAGGTTTAAATAAGAACTTTGGAAGAGAAAATTTTTAGAAAAGAGACTGAAATGTTCCTCCGAATGAGGTATTTATAGTAGGCTGAGATTAAGCCTTGAAATGAAGTGATTGGTTAATCTGGACGGTAAAACGGCTGCTCATCATGATTCTTAGCAACTAAGCATGTAATAAGCCTGCTGTCCTTCATGCACATACGTTTAATCCACTGATGACATACAAGCAGCTTATTAACCAAATTAACATACATACACAATGATGTCATCATTCTTACGTATGTCATTCTATTCAGCAAGAGATTTACTGATCTGAACACTTAACTCCTTCAAGCAATATCAACATAAATTGCTTGATCTTATAATCCAACATCCAAACAAACATAATCCATTAAAGGATTATGTTTGTTTGGATGTTGGATTATAAGATCAA
>CM025786.1:332088-433629 GCA_014636745.2 Centella asiatica | reverse complement strand
TTCAAGCAATATCAACATAAATTGCTTGATCTTATAATCCAACATCCAAACAAACATAATCCTTTAATGGATCCAAAAATATTTAGACATTCAAAAACATCATATAGTAACTATATACATATTAATAAGAAAAAAAAATAAAAAAAAATGAGTGAATAAATTATTTATAGATAAACAAATTTTTCAGGTCGTTACAGACATATCGGGTGAGATTGCCACTTGTATTCCAAGTACTTTAATTCAGTCAATACTCCCTATTAATTAATGAAAAGCGATGCCAGACACATTAATTTGTACATAAATAAATATATATAAATTGATGTAGCTAAATTTTATATGCGATTGTTAAACCTTGATGAGTTTACAATTAAAAATTTAATGATTAATATGTCACATATTTATGTATATTTATTTGTATAATTTATTAGTATTCATAGCATTTTTCATTAATAAAACAATGATTAATTCAAGCAAAAGCATATTAAATGTTGTATAAAAATGTGCTACGGTCAATTTGTCTATTTCTTAGCTTAAAATTATACATACATACTTATAATTGATTATTATAAAAATTAAATTTTATCATAGATTATATAAATTTTTATATGATTACAATTTTGTCACACATATATTTATAAGAAAATGAAAACTTTAAATCATAAATGAGTATCAGTTAAGAAGAAACCGAGGTACTAGTTCAATAAAAAAATTATTGTTTAGGAACTAAATAATAAAATAAATTTAATTCAAAAATATTTAATTTTGGATGAAATAGTAATACATTTTCAAATTTTGAATCAATTTCTTGTATTTTTAATTATCAAATGTACTCCTTCTAGTTTTTATTAATTACTTTTTTATATGAAACTATATGTATCAGGATCAATAATTAAAAAAAAAATTTTATTGGTATTATATCATAATTATTTTTATTTAATATGCACGTAAAAAAGAAACACAATATTTATCTTTAAAAGAGTGTCTGAAAGACAGTCAAATACGTATATTAAGAAAATAAAAATGGGCGAGTAAAAAAAAAAGTAAACATAACATGTGTACTTTTAAATATTATTTAAGGATAATTTTTAAAAAATACTTAAAACATCATTGTGGACGGGGAGAGTACTTACGTTTCATTGAAATGTAAAAAGAATAAATGAGAAAAATAATTTATATTTCCATTAAATAAAATATGAGAAAATATCACCATTCTTCGGACATCATTTTAGATATCAAACCGCACATAAAAGTGCCACGTCAACGACACGAGACTCCGAAAACTGTTTCGGTTTTGGGAACTGTGCTTCTGTAATATTCTTATTTTTATTTAATTTAAAAAAACAAAAAAATGGCGTTACCACGACGCATTCAATTCGTTTCTTCTACTCCTCCTTTCACTCCTCTCGTTCCCGCAAAACCCCACCGACTTCCCACTCTTTCATCACCTTCTTCTTCTTGCACAAAGCGTTTCTCAGTCTCCGTAATGGCGTCCGCAGCTCCAAAGGTACCATTAAACTTACAATTTCATTCATTTCTGTCGGAACCACTTGCTCTTGATTTCGTTATTTGGTTTTTCAATTTTTACTGATTGATTGGATTTACAGGCTTTGGTTCCGATTGCGAGGGGAACGGAGCCGATTGAGGCGGCCATGATTGTTGATATACTTCGGAGAGCTGAAGCCGATGTCACTGTCGCTTCAGTTGAGAAGCAGCTTCAAGTCGATGCTTGTCATGGTGTGAAGCTCGTCGCCGATGCCCTAATTTCTGACTGTGCCGATGCCACTTTTGATCTCATCGCATTACCCGTACATCTCTCTCTCTCTCTCCCTCTCCCTATATATATATATATATATATAAACTTGTATTCCTCTACTGGCATTGCTCGTGTTATTTGCGTTAATATTTAACTTATACTTATCGGTGTGATTATTTTTTAGGGTTTTTCAATTATTATCCCTCTTGTTCAGAGGAATTCAACCTAGAATTTCACTCTAGGATTGTTTTGTTAATGTCTGGGTATTTTCAGCTATTTACAGCTTACAGTGCCTATATGGTTTTATTTTATTTTATTTTATTACTTCCTGTATTTACTATTGCTAAACTTCATAGTTATTACATTAATTCTAGCTGAGCTTGCTAGTTGCTAACCACGACATAAGCTTGTCCGGTCTAAGATCAACACACGGAAAGGAAGGATTTGATGATCATGCTCACAAACTTGAATGCCTCCCTTAGTGGTTTTGTCTTTTGAGCCAGTGCGGTATACATGCATGTTACAGTTATATCTTCCGTTTCTGTTTCCCTTTCCCTTTCCTTAACTTCCACAAGAAGCATAATGACCCAACACTACTTCCTTTATTCTCAACTCTCCAAACCAGGGTTTGCCATATCAAATTGACAGAGGGATACACCCTTCAGGTTGTGTATAATTTGTTTAAAGGTTTTCCAAGCTATGTTTGTTTGTTTCAACCATTTCCTTGCATTGCTCTTGATGTATATGTGTTTTTTTTATCTTGTGGATGTTTCTTTATCTTTGTTACCCCTGTTCAGTTATATTTACTGTTTCAGTTTCCCTTTCCTTAACTTCCACATGAAATGTAATGCCCCAACACTTCCTTTTGTATCACCTCGCCAAATCAGGGTTTGCCATCTCAAATTGACAGAGGGTGTAAACTTCAGGTTGTGTGTTATTTGTTTGAAGGTTATTAAGCCACAAAATTAGAAAGACACCCAAGCTATGTTTGTTTGATTTCTACCAAAAAAATTGTGTTATATGTACGTTACTACATTTACTTGCATTACTCTTGAGGTATATGTGTTTTTTTATCTCGTGGACTGGTGGACATTTATTTTATAGTTCTGTTGTTTTTGTTACCTGTTAAAATCATTTGAAATGATGTTATGAAGCAATTCTTCTCAAGTTCCCGTCGAATTCTGTAGTTATGTCATTGATAACTATGTTCTTGGCAAGAGACATGCATATCTACAATTTCACTTTTTCCTACTTTTCTCTTCACAAATTAAATTTGCTGCATATGGTACTTGCATGTTGAATGACAGATAAGAAGAAATTCAACGGCTCTAATTGCAGTGAAATGAAGATTCATGTATTAATAATCTGTACCATGTATTGGTGAAAATGTTCACTTGAATAACAAGTGAAAGACTCCAATTCTTGCAACAACTCCTAAAATATTCCATGTGAGATAGAAATTGCTGTCTTTTTATTCAATATCATGGTAAGTTAGGTCTTGCACATTCCCTTGCTGTCATCAACTCTGTTAATATGCTTGTTAACATTATTCGTATGAAGCTTCTATTGTCAATATTTATCCTCAACTTCACATCATCAAGATCTTTGGTTTAACAAATGTAACTAACAAACCAAGATTTGATCCAAGCAACAAAACATCCATTTTTAAGAATAAAGTAAATCGCAATTAATTGATCAAACAAAAAGAATATCAAAGGGCAAAAATAGGTGTGATGAAGCTGCATAAATTACATGTCTAAAATTGTGCAAATTAGCTTTGTAGTTGAGAGTTTCTTTTTTCTTCAGATTTTGTAGACTCTCTCTTTTATTATTATTATTTTTATTTCACAATCCCTCTGTTCTAAATGCATCTTTGTCAGAAGTACACTCATACCTTTCAATGCGCAAATTGCTGATAGTAAAACATTCAAATTGCTCTATGGTTAACATCCTCATCAACTGCCCTCCTGTCCCCACACTTATGTAAAATTGATCTGCTCCTCGTCCTTGATATTTTCTGTGAACTCATCCATAACTAAAGCCAAAAGATTATGCAGAGCTTATTTCAAAGTGTGCTGACAAAATACCGACTAAAGCTGAGGGCTCAATATGTGCACAACACTTACAGAAAGTGCTGTTAAAATAAACTAATTCATTTAGAACTGTCTGGGGGTGGTGATTGAGGTATTACAGAACCTATTCTATACATTTCTTATCTGAGCTTGCATGATTTGTTCATCATTTTTTTTGGGTCAGGGAGGAATGCCTGGTGCATCCGCTCTTAAAGATTGTGCAACTCTGGAAAGTTTACTCAAAAAACAGGCTGCAGAGGGAAGACTTTATGCTGCAATATGTGCATCTCCTGCTGTTGCTCTAGGGTCATGGGGCCTTCTGAAGGGGTTAAAAGTAATACCTGCTATACCTATCTGTTGCTGCTTTAGATCTTTGTAAGCATGTGTGTACTTTGTGTTTCATCTTTGTAGTAACTGAGATGCTTGTTATTGACAGGCAACATGTTATCCATCATTTATGGAGCAGTTGTCAGCTTCAGCAACTACAACCGAATCACGAGTCCAGCAGGATGGCAACTCAGTAACAAGTCGAGGTCCTGGCACCACTATGGAGTTCTCTGTTGCACTGGTTGAGAAATTATTTGGGAAAGAGAAAGCTGCTGAAATTGAAGGGTCCCTTGTGAGTTTCATCTAGAATTTATATTCTACAATGTAAATTTAATAATGCATGCGAGTTATGAATAATGTCTTTAGATTGTCGGTTCCAACTACCCCAGAGAATGTATCTTGCTGTTGAAGATGAAGTAGCGCAAAGATCAGTGGGAATCAAATTCTCTTATTCAAACCTTTGAATTTTTCATGCGTTAATGAACTCTCGGGGAATGTGTCACTATTTAAAGATGAACAAACACCCATTTCTATTTAGAGAGGCATAGAAGTACTTATACTAGGTCTCCTTAAAACATTGGACATTCCTATTGCTAATGGATATTTGAATATATAACTTCAAAACTATTATCAAATTAAACGATTGAAAGACTGCAATTTGTACTCAATAAAGAATAAGTAAATGTGCATGAGTTGCATTTGCATAATTCATTGCTTAATTCCTATCACATGTGAATTGGGTTGTCCAATGTCAACATGTTTTGCTGTTTCCTATCTAAATAGGATTATATGTTAGTAATCTTTTTTCTTTTATTCAGGTGATGCGTTTGAATCCTGGGGATGAATATATTGTTGCTGAGCTAAATACGGTTGATTGGACATTTAGTGAGAAACCTAAGGTAAGATTTGAGTGAGATAGATTTTTAGTAACTTCATTCTATGATATGGTTGGGTCTACTTTTGAAGTGGATGTATGATACTGTTGTTTTACCTACTAAAAGAATTAATAAGAAGCACATGTGTGCTTCTTCAATTGCTAATTGGCTTAGAAGTGAGATTGTAAAGGTCAATAACATGGGTCGGAAGGGTTAGGTACTGCATATAATGCTGACGAGCATATAGTTATTAGTGGTTGCAGCGCTATATGAGATGAGTAGTCACTTCCAAGTTTCAAGTGAGACATGGTGACAACAGTCGCGATTTTGATAGATGGAACTCAAATAAATTTCTGGATATTTCATAGATTTTTATATTAACTTGTTTGATCTATGCAGTGATGCTAGTATGCTGCCAACTAATAATTACAATGAAATATTATTGATAGCCAATTATCCACATATTTCATAAATAGATGTCCTTTATGTTTCCTTGTCAAAAAATGATGTTGGACAATAACACAAATTGAAGCAATAACAACTAAAATTAAGAAAAATGATTATTAGTAGGCAAAACCTCTAAGGTATTGGATTGCTAGGGTTTTGCTAGGCGACTTTACGTACAAAGCTAGGGAAAGAGAGAGAAAACCTCTACGGTAATCATGACTAGTTTTATTAAGCAAAAGGTCATCCCCAAATGGAAGATAGTCTGACAACTTATAATGAAAAATAAGCAAACCCTACTAAAGCCCATAAACAACCGGCCCAAACAAAACAACTGAAATACTAAGTCTGATAGTCTAATATAATAAACCAAACAATAAAACAAATAAGAAGCAAATAAATTAGCCGTGCCCTCTACAATGGTGCCTGGATCGATCCCCATCAAAATTGCTTCGCTATCTTTAGTAGGACATGGGAGTAAATATTGATGATTTATATTGTTACTGTTCCATATGTATAAGATTTCCATATGCCAAATGTATATTATATATTTATATGGCTATATATATGTGTGAGAAGAGTGTGAGAAGGGTGTGAGTAGAGTAGCATCAACTACAAACTAATTTGATGCCCTGTTCCTTTTTCTGTAGTCATAATACTGAATTACAAATATAACCTCATAAACTGTGTATTGTGCTTCATCGTTCATTGATTTCCATCCAATTTTCTGTCCACGGAATCACTGAAAAAGCATTAATTTTTTCTTAACCTTCCATTTCCTGTTAAAGCATGGGAGCTAGTTAAGCTTATTTTCTCCCTTGTAGTATTGTCCAAGTATACTTGCACCAAATTGGTCGAGTTGCTATTTCTGATAGTGAATGATAATATCTCCACATCCAGATTCTTGTACCTATTGCTAATGGGTCAGAGGAGATGGAAGCAATTTCAATTATTGATGTTCTGAGGCGTGCTAAAGTTGAGGTTATAGTGGCATCTGTTGAAGATACTCCAGAAATTACTTGTTCTCGTAAATTGAAACTAGTAGCAGACATGCTCATTGACGAGGCTGCAAAAATGATGTACGACTTAATTGTATTGCCAGTAAGTGTAATTCCGTAGATATTTAATGAGTAGCAAATATTGGAAAATCTACTGATTTGAATTACTTTTGGTGTAAATGCAGGGTGGGCTTCCTGGTGCCAAAAAATTTGCAAGTTCTGAAACTCTAATTAAACTGCTAAAGCATCAGAAGGAATCAAACAGACCTTATGGCGCCATATGTGCATCCCCTGCTATAGTTCTGGAACCCCATGGATTACTGGAGGTATCGTGCAAACTTCACGCATATAATAAGGCGACTATGTTTTTTATTTTGGGTTTCAAGGTGGTAGTTTGTAATCCATACTCTTGCAAAGTGTAAACACTCTGTCTGTCTCTCTCTGTCTCTCTCTGTCTCTGTCTCTGTCTCTGTCTCTCCCTCTCTCTCTCTCTCTCACACACACACACTCCTAATTATGTTGAGGGCTCAGATGTACATGAGGTGCCAATCCCAGTCTCTGGATCTGGGTTTGAGCGATACAGGATGGCTGGATAACTTCAAACCAGCTACATGGATCATTTCTCAAAACATACCATTTTTTCCTGTATTTGTAGAAGATCATGCTCTGTCTTTTGTTCATTGATCATATGTGGTAATTTTGCTGTGACATCGACGTCCCCACATATAGTTCTCAACTTCTATTTTTTACAGGGAAAGAAAGCCACCGCATTCCCTGCATTATGCGACAAGCTGTCAGATCCTAGTGAGAAAGATCAGAGGGTTGTGATAGATGGCAATGTCATAACTAGCAGGGGCCCCGGCACATCCTTGGAGTTTTCACTAGCAATTGTGGAGAAGCTCTTCGGGAGGAAGAAAGCTCTTGATTTAGCTAAAACAATGCTTGTTTAATATCCTTAGAGGAGCATTTTCAATGCGTTGCAAGTAGTCAGTGAGTGTGTGAAAATAATCAAATATCCTAGTTATATCCTTGGCAAGTGGGATGTAATAATGAGGTTCATTGGTACATAATTTCGTGCCCTCCCCCCATACCATGAACAAATGAAGCTGGTTTTGTTGTTTCGGAACATGTTCCATCTCTTGCTGTAAGTCTAGAGATCTTATCATGTACTACGTATGAAATTCTTGTCAACCTACCCTGCGAGAGTTTTCATTTTTACTTGGCTTAAAATTGAGGAAGACAAGTCAAATTCTGAGAAAATATACAATGAACGAAGTTGCGTTACTCACTCCTACAAAGTTATGTCGGTAGACTTCTGTAGCCGCTCAATGGATTCTTTTACTACCAAATGTAGCCTATGCTAAGCAATGATGGTATCTGGTAATGCCAGTGTAGTTTGCTATCGCTCACCCTCTTGGAAAGAAACCAGCTAACGGCTATCTGAGGTGGAGGATTGAACAGGGAGGGCTTTTGATCGCTCCTTTATTCTCTTAACCCATTTCTAGAAGTCAGGGACATTTAGGACTGCAGGGGAACTAAGTCTGTTTGTCTTTGGAGTTTTTCTCTTTCAGTGGCTGACTCGTTTCTTTTAGGTAGGTCGAATAATTGATAAATGCTCTTGGAATTTAAACAAGTTCCACAGCGGATCTTGGGTCTTGGTGATCTGAGGTGTCTTGAACTTTGAATTCGACCATGACTTTAGTTTGATCAAGTCAATGTAGCAAATCTTATTTTGGCCTATACGTCTTTGGTGTGAACGTTGATTTATTGCATGAAATAACTCTGTTAATACTTCCATTCTATAGGTTAGTGCAAAGGTTCTACACAGATGCGTCTAAATATTGTATTAACTTCCAAGTATTCTAAATCTGCTTTGGTCCTTTGTATCTGATGGAAATAACCTGTGAATTAAAAGATTTGCACCAAAGGGTGAGTGAGATTCATATTAGAAAATTTGAATAAATTGGGGTGGACCGCAAATATAATTCCTTAAATCATGGCATTAATTCTTAAAGTTTTATAGAGCTAAAGCATAACGCTACAACGTTACATCGTTTCTTAATATTAGTAGCTCAATTCGTGCACATACAATGTGTTGTATTATTAAGTATTTTTATTTTTGTTTTAAACTTGTATTTAAGAAACATAAAAATAATTAAGAATTACTTGCAATGTTTTTTGTTAGTTATATGGCAAAATATTTTATTATTTATTTTTTCAATTTGAATTTCAGTCAAATTCTTAAAATTATATATATAATTTTTTCAATAATTTTTTGGAGTATAAATTATTTGGATAAATTAGTGGTTCAAATTATTATAAGACAAATTTAATATATTATTCTCTCTATTATGAAATTAAATTTCTCTTGGGATTCTATTAAGAAATTATTTTAATATTTGAATTTTAATGCTTTATTATTTTTTTTTTAAGATTGCACGTACCTATCATACATTTTCTTTCTTATTCGTTTAATATATAATATATAGATATAGATTTTATGATAATCATAGATTTTCGGTTAGGAAACGATTTTTCAGTTTTCACAATATAATAATACATATTCCGGTTCAACGGATAGAACACAAGAGTTGATGCTCTTTTGTCATGTATATATATATATATATATATATATATATATATATGACTACATCCCAGCCTACCATTTAGACTTGACTTCAACTAACGGGAAAAAATTGGATTTGAAGCTCTTTCGTGTTGAGATTTTCTTGCTTGGAAAATTTAAAAACTCGTTAACCTATCTGTAGGCTTTCCCATGTTGGCTAAAAAGGTTTCGGGTTAATGATCTTCCGCCATTTTTATTTTTATTTTTGCGATTTTCCCTCAAAAAATAACATGGTTTGTATATTTTAAAATTTGGTTAAAGTATGCTTTAAAATTTAAAATTTGGTTAAAATCTGAATTTCTTTATTATGAAGAAGTTTGATTTAATAGTAGATGTGCAATTGAAATTTGTTTTAAACTTCATAAATTATACTAGTCAAATACAGACAACTTTTTTTGAAATTATTCTTTTCAAAATCAATTGGCAACAAGGTTTTGTAAGAAATTTTGATAATGATACTCATACCAAATGTATGACGTTTAATTTTTTTTACGTATTTTTAGATTAAATTTTATATACTAAATATTTTATTTTTTAAAATTAAAAATTAAAAACCAAAAATATTTTAAATGAAGATTAATATGACATAAAATATTTAATATGCACTAAACTTTACTTAAAATTACGTAAAAAAAAATCAACTTCATACATTTTCGAGTGAATTTAGTACTATTTAATAAATTAGATGGGAAGTTTGTTGTTTTACTTAATGGAGCAACCAAAATAAAAGATAAGCAGTAAAGTAAAGTAAGCAGGAGAATTTTTATAGTGGTTCGGTTTAAGTTTACTCCACTCTTCTTCTCTTTTCTTAAGAAGACACTCACTAAAAAATATTCACACAGAATAATAAGCAGCATAACACGTAGTCCAAAATTATAATAGGTCACTTATACCAGATAGTCACATAGACTAATAGCGGATGAAGTATCTTATTTGCTATCTCTAAGCAGTAAACTCCTTGTTGAGCAGATTAGATAGCACTTGTTAAAACTTGAATTTATATCTTGCTAAATTCTTATAATGTCAGATTATCAGAGCAATTTCTTGGTTGTTCAGATATCATAAATGAAATTTATGACTCCTATTTATATTTCTCAAAAAATTTATCCGTTGAGAATTCAAAATAGATCCGTTGGAGTTGTATTGTTGATAGTGACTTATACCTTTATAGTTGTTCCCTCCTTAGTTCAAAAAAATAGCCGTTATTTTGTCTACTAGGATTTTTTTGAAAAGTCTTCTAGAAGTTGATTAAGCAGGGCAAGAGGTAGATTTTTTTTTCCTGACAATCTTGCTTGAATCAAGGTAAATGATCTTGCTATATCAGTGCTTGCTTATTTTCATTCTAAGCAAAACTGTCTTTGAACTTTTCTTCACCTCTTCAGCACCTTTCCTAGTCGATAAGCAGAGTCTTCATTTGTGATCAAAGTCCTTACTTAACTAGTTGAATATATCCATCTAACAAGTTAAATATTTTTCTAAATCCTTTTACATCATATAAGCAAAGACTATATTATATCATCAATTCTTATATTAGTTAAATATAATTCTTTAAGCAATAGTAATATAAGCAAATGTGCATCAACATATTTTAATATTTATTAAATGCTCTTTTAATATTTTATAAAAGATTGTTTTAATATAATAAGGTTTCTTATAAAAATTTAAAAATATTATATGAAAATATTGAAAAATATATTATAATTAATAAGGTTTAATTCTTATATCTTTAATTAAACCTTCTAAATTTATAAGATTATTACAAATTTAAGAATATTATATTTTTCTTATAAAAATATTAGAGGAAAAATATTAAAGAAAAATTTAATTAGTTTTTAATTCTTATAGTTTTAATTATTTTTCTTATTATACAAAACCCTAACCTTAACCCTAGTTTTAAAATTATTTATAACAAATCCTACGATTTTTTAATTATTTTCTTACCTTTATATTCCTTGTCTTGTCATAATCGGAGAAAAGTTCTAAAGTTATATTTCAATATTATCAGAAAATATTAATATTATAGTATAAATAATAACATAAAATATTATATTAATATCTATTGTATTATATATTATATATAATTTGTTATATATTTATTGTAATATAGTAAATATATTTTAATTAAAATCAAATGGGCCAGTCTACTTTTAGTCTGCTAATTAATAGTATTTTTTGTGATTTCAAGGATTTGAAAATAATTCTTTCCAATAATGGTTGAGATAATATTTCCCTTTATCTTTTTTTGATTTTAAATGTGTCACTTGCGGGTTTTTACACCCATTTTCCAATATTAAATGAATATTAAGAAATTAAAAGTTTTGGGTTAGTAACCGTCGTTTCTTTGCGTTAATATATATACGCAAAAAATAATTCTAATTAGTTTATGCTACAAAAATATCTTGTTTATAAAATTTTCAATTACATGCTACATTTTTTGTTTCTCGTAATAAATTACTAAAATGCATAATAGCAAAAAAAGGGTTCATGTGCCATTCAAAGAATATAAAAAAGAACACAAGAATTCAATTTCTAACATGCATTGCTCATATGGCATGCATAATATTATAAGACTTGAATAAAAATATTATGTGACAATTTATGCAGTTTTCGTCTTTATTGTATTACGCCACGCCCTTTAAGTCATTACGCTCTTTAAGGGCATTACGCGGGCGTTTTGTCATAAGAATTTAGAGTGTGATGCCAGCTTTAGAAAAGGAAAGAAAAGAGTACCATTCATCAAAAGCTGTACGTGAACGGTGCCAAACAGAGCAGTGTTCTAGCAATAAACTCATTTATGAACAGAACAGCAGTCTTAAGAATTAAATTGGGCAGAACCAACAACGACAACAAGAACAATTACTCCGGCCATATATTTCACTTCTAACTCATATCTCTGCTCAACTCTAATCATACTACCGTATACAATTATTGGTCTTTCTCATTACCATACAAAAGGTGAGCCTTTTCTTCTTATAAGTCTTTCATCACTTCTTCCAAGATTTTCAGACACACGCACGCGCGCATGATGGTTAATTGATTGAATATCTGTTTCTGAATACTGGGTATTCTTTTAAATTTATGTTTTTGGATTATTCATGAGAATACTTGTGTTTGCTTATGTTTTCTGTTCATATTTTAGTGTAAGATATCTTTTGCACCAAATGAGTAAGGGGGGAAAAGGGAATGAAAAGGAGAAATCCCACCAGACAGATGATCCAAGATATCTGTTAAATTTAAATGGGATGGGTATTTTAAATTATTCTCAAAGGGTTTAGGCAAAATTTTAGGGATCATAAGATATTGAGGATTAACTATTAAGAGCAGAAACAAGCATAAACATTGACAGGGATTGGAAAAAAAAAGAAAAAAGAAAAGAAAAAAAAAACAATGTTCAATCTTGAATAGGATCAAGTTCGCTAACCTAAGTCAACTGTTTGGACATAGATTTAGAAACCCGTTTAAGAACCCATTTGGAGTCAATGGAGGCAACTTATACTCCTTGTCTTTCTCATCAATTTTATTATTATTATTATTATTCCATATCAACATGCAATTTGTTTTCTAATTTCCTTCATTATCTTATAGGTGTATATTATTTATCGATCCATTTTTGGTTGGCATCTTGATGATTAGAGGGAATCGGAGACTCATATATTTTAACTAGGGATCCTACAGCTCTATTATTATTTAAGCTATTATAGCTGGACTTGTTAAAAGTTGTCTGCTGGGGCCATATTCTTATGTTTTCCTATGAAGGTTGATCTGCCATTTAATCATATAATTTTCCAACTAGGAATAAGAAATTAGGCATTGAAGGTTGAATTCTGATGTATATTAGTAGTACCAATATGCATTTGATTCATCCATCCTTCCCTCCTGCAGTAAACACGTCGTTAATACACCTTCCTCTTTTGTTTTGGGGATCTTTTGTTGTGATTCACCTGCAGGAGTATTTGATTCCTCTGCTTGAAGGAAATTCAAATTTCTTCAACAGTTTGTTAAGTTCTGAGGAGTCCAGTTAGACCATTTACAAACCATAGACAGCCAGTTTATCTCAACTACACCCACTTCTTGGGGTGAACTTCTCTCAGAGTCCAAAACCTATTGTTTGGCAGGAACTCCGTGTTCCTTTTTATGTGCCATTATTCTATTTTGGTTGTTTTTGCATGTGCATTTGGCCCTTTCTCATTCCCCTGGTTTGGATTTTCATAATGTTACTCTGCTAGTTTTTCTAAAATGATTAGAAAAATAAGTTACACTTTTCCTTTTTTATTTCTTGTTTTTTGTTCATTTGGAGGTTAGTTTCTGTTATTGGTGTGTAATTTTTAGGATATTTTTTTTCGAGAATGTAATTTATAAGAAAATTTAGGTCAAGATTTCAGCAAGAATTTCACGTGACAACTTCTGTTGGTTACTTGATGGGAATAATTCACCAAATTATAAGGATAACCACATGCAATCTCTCATTTCTGCTCTGCTCAAATATGTCATCTTTATGCTACCCGTGAAGAGGATAAGGGGACCACTGCCATCTAATTTATGCTGGCTTATTTTCCATTTAATTCCCTTTGATTTTATCCTCCAGAAATGTGATTTTCATAAACAATGTTCTAATGCAGATTAATGATGTGGGAATTAATTGTCGATATTATTCCCTCCATTTATTTTTAATTTTTTCTCTTTACAGAATTTCGCAGGGTTCCTATATTTTCCCTAAACACTGAAAAGAAAAAGATTTGTCCAACTATGATGCTCCAATGGGATAGCTTTTCGTCTTTTATTTCTCATCTTCGTAGTGATTCTTCACAAGGATGATATTTATGTTTTGTATCTGTTGCGATTGACTAGTCAAAGTACTTTCTGAATTTCTCAATCCATGTGTGCACATGAAATTGAGAGTATAATTTCCTATATTTTTTCTGTTGTATGCCAATTGATCAAGATCATTAGTCACACACCTAAGTATCTTTTTTTGATGGTCGAACTTGACGTGACAGGTTTCTAATTTTTTTGTATTATCATTCAATGTAGAGCACTGGTGTAATGGCTTGCTTCAATGTATGTTTTAGGAAAAAGGTAGCGTCCCCAAGTATGGGAGCATTACACATTGAGGGAGGTATATAAGTTTCCAACTTATGCTAGCAAATATGGTTTTCTCAAAGTGAAATTGAATGCATAAGCTATCTGAATGTATCAAAAGAAAAACTATAAGTTCATATTGGTTAATCTATTTAAAGTATTTCCTATTTTGATTGATGGACAAATAGTTATATAGATAATTCACATCTATTTGAGCAAACATGCAACACATATGCCAACTAAGATTTACTTCTTGTTTAGAAACATCTGAGTGGTTTCTTATATAAATTCAGAGGTTTTACACAATCAGAACATCACACTGTACTCTTACAAAGATCTTCGAATTGCATCTGATTACTTCAGTGACGCAAATAAGATTGGGGTGGGAGGCTTTGGTTCTGTCTACAAGGCAAGTAAATGCTATAGACTCTCTACTGATTTCCATAGGATGAATTTATGTTATATCGTCATATTAACATATAACATATCAATAAACTATTTTAAATATCAGGGAAAGCTAAAAGATGGTACTTTGGTGGCTTTAAAGGTGCTTTCTGCAGATTCAACTCAGGGTGTGCGGGAGTTCCTGTCAGAGATAACTACTATCTCAATTATAGAGCATGAAAACCTTGTTAAACTGTATGGCTGTTGTGTTGAAGGAGTTCATAGGATCCTGGTCTATGGCTACCTTGAAAATAACAGCCTTGCTCGAACTTTATTAGGTAGTTCGCCTTCTGTTTTTGATTTTGAAGGTTTAGTCCGTTTTGATTTCTTCATTTTCTTTATATCTTTGTTTGCTTCTACTTATAGGTGGCCGTCCTTCTAGTATTAAGTTTAACTGGAAAATAAGGACTCAAATTTGCGTAGGGGTGGCACGGGGGCTAGCATATCTTCATGAAAATATCCAGCCTTATATAGTTCATAGAGACATAAAAGCAAGTAATATTCTCCTAGACAAACACCTTACTGCAAAGATTTCAGATTTTGGTCTTGCAAAGCTTTTCCCTGCAAACCTGACTCATATCAGCACACGTATCGCAGGAACTTTGTGAGTTCTTTACTTCTGACTCACTACTTTTCAATTAAATTCAAGTTACTTTTTCGGCATATTAACAAATGAAATCCAGCAGTGGTTGTCAAGATTGTAGTTTGTTTGTGCATGATTGCGTGAAAACTGAGGAGCCCATAAGATGTTGTGATCCTTGTAAGAATCTTCGAAATTTGAAAATTTTCTTAGACCGGGTGGTTCTAGGAAAATGGTATCATTCCACATTCCTTACAGGACAGTGATTTCTGACTTGTCCTAGGGATCCATTGGAAGGCTTCTCTCCTCAAACCCTTTTTTGTATTAGGCAGCTTCTTTGATCTGCATTGCTTTTCAATGTGGCAAACATTCATTCTTGATGTCTCACTCCTGCCAGCATAAGCAACATCTACTTATCTGCTAACACAACGTAATTGGGTTAATCATATTTTAATTATTGTACTAGTATAACACTCTTCTTAAATTTACACTATTACTACTCTTTGTAATCTATCATAATTTTTACCTAAGATTAACGCTCTTCTTCACTATCATCAATTATTTTCTTTTATTAAACAATTCCTGTTTGTACTTGGTTGTTTCAGAGGCTATTTGGCCCCAGAATATGCATTACTAGGCCAACTGACAAGAAAAGCGGATATTTATAGTTTTGGTGTTCTCCTCTTGGAAATTGTTTGTGGAAGATGCAACAAGAATAATCGGTTACCTCCTGAAGACATATATCTTCTTGAAAGGGTAATATATAGTTCATAATTCTCTTGGTGTTTTGCAAATTAATTACAGTATCATTGATAATTTTAAAAGAATGTGTTCTCATTATTGCACAATAGATCAGGAGTCACCTCTTGAACCTAATCTTGAATTATGTGAAACTTGCATAAACTTTGATGTTTGTTCATTCCTTGAAGAGTCTCAACATAAATGGCTTCAATTATAGAATTGCTTTTGTGAGACTTTCTGATGCACTTCCTAAATACCACTTGTTCTAAGCACTTTGTTATTCCATTTCCTTGGATGCATGAACATATCCCATATATTACTGATTAGACAATGTTAAATTCAGATGCATTGGATTGTATAGCAAATCATGCGTTCTGTTAAAGTGATTTTTCTTCTTTACGACATGGTGACTTTTTTGGTTTATTCGTATGTTCCAAAGCAAAAGATGTATAAGATGATCAGTTGTCATACTTTATTGCTATCAGAATATTATGAAATGTCATACTATTTTTCTGTCAGAATATTATCTTATCATCAAACTCAATTTGAATGATTCGTGTAAGGGTTTTCTGCATGGGATTCTCATAGTTGGGCCGGTGGTCATGCTAGTTAGATTAGGTATGAACTTATTCATATCATGATCTTTTTTGTTGCAGTCGAAGTGAATTATTCTCTTCAGGAAAGTGGTGAAAATTAAATGAAGTGTAACATGTTACATATTCCCTGGAATTGTATTCTATAAATGATATATCTTCTTTTTATCCTTTTTTTTTGGGGTTACATAGGAATTTTATATTGGTTATCTATACTTTTTTGATATCTAAAGCAATATTTGAGTTATGACATAGCATGTGCCCCTTTGACAGGCATGGAACCTATACAATGAAAGAAAGCTAGAAGAAATAATGGACACATCATTGGATGGAGACTTAAACATAAATGAGGCTATCAAGTACATAAAAATTTCTTTTCTTTGCACCCAAGAGATACCAAAGCTTCGGCCATCCATGTCTACTGTAGTAAAGATGTTAACAGGCGAGATGGATGTGGATGACAATATGTTATCAAAACCAGGCCTATGTTCTGAGCCATCCCACAAGAATATCAGGTCAGAGGCATCATCTTCTGGCTCAGGGAGGCAGGATAATTATTCGTCATCTGGTGACAAAACCACGACACATGGCTACATGTCTTTCTCGTCAATATATGACCGAACTGATTGAGTAGTGTTGTGGCAAAATTGCCTGCATATCTTTGTTGACTTTTTCCTCAGTTACTATGATATTTTCTAGTTACATGCTGGTTTTTTCATTTTCATTTTTTTTCAGGTTGGTGGTTGGGGGTGATTCAGCTCCTGTTTTGACTTTTTCATCCGTTACTCACAGGATATAAGCTAATTCTTTCTCTAAATAGTTTTTGTAATGCCAAAGATAGGTGTAATATAGTTTAGGTTTTTTTATCATTCTCAAACTATGCTAATTGCATGGTAGTTGAGTTTGTTTATGAGTATGAGTTGCATCAAGCTGCCATACATTGTAATTTCTGGGGGATGCCCCTTTGGTGATGTATCAAATTCACTTTTGATTTTAATATTTTAATTTTTATAATTTAGCGACAAAGAGAAAATATTATAAGCTACTTCTAGCAACTTAAAGTTGGAAGCAGCAGAAAACCAGAAAGTCCAGATAACTGATTTGCTCATTGCTTAATCATTCAGCTTGGAAGTACAAATAAGCACTTGCAGTTTAACCTAAATTTCAGATAACCACTTGTAGCTAAACGTTGTTTTATAACTGTATGTGGTTTAAAGAACTTGCAGATGACTTGAAATTGGTCGTTAAGCTTTGACAAGTTTGTCACTGCCTGTCGCGATTAGGTCTTATTACTGATGGATTTCAGGTAAACAACAAGCTTTTCAAACCAAATGTAGTTATTTGATCAATTCCTTATTTCAGGGATATTTGAAATTTCATGCAAATTATCTACAGTCACCTTTGTGCTCTTAATATGTGGCACACAGAGCACTTTCAGATGCGTAATTTTAGTTGAAATGTTAGAACTGGGTAAGTGAATTGATTCAGTCTATTTTCTGGATGTATTAGCCTTGTGTCTCTAATGACAATCGCATACTTGCAATTATCTTTTTGATTGCGGTTAGGTATTTGTCAAAATTGTATTCCCAAGAAATAGTTTGAAGCCATGAAATCTAAGATGGACTCCATGTATGCCAACCAAGTATGGACTTTGGTTGACCCACCTAAAGGGATAAAACCAATTGGGTGCAAGTGAGCTTTCAAGAAGAAAACTGACATGGATGGTGATGTACAAACCTATAAAGGTTGACTGGTAGCAAAAGGTTTCAAATAAGTTAAAGGTGTTGACTACGATGAGACTTTTTCTCAAATAGCCATGGTTAAATCCATCAGGCTTTTCATGATTATGAAATCTAGCAGTTGGATGTCAAAACAACTTTTCTTAATGGAAATCTGCTTGAGAATGTGTATATGACACAACCCGAAGGTTTTGTCACTCTAAAGGATGCTGGAAAGGTATGTAAGCTGCATGGATTAAAACAAACATCTCGGAGCTGGAATCTTCGTTTTGATGAAGCAGTCAAAGAGTTTGGCTTTATCAAGAATGAAGATGAATCTTGTGTTTACAAAAAGATTAGTGGGATCCACATTGTATTCCTAGTACTGTATGTCGATGACATATTACTTATTAGGGATGACATTCCTTCCTTGTAAGCAGTCAAGACATGTTTGGGAAAATATTTCTCCATGAAAAACTTGGGTGAAGCAACCTATATTTTAGGTATCAAGATCTATCGAGATAGATTGAGAAAGATGTTTGGCCTAAGTCAAAGTACATACATTGATAAAAGTGTTGAAACGGTTCAGCATGCAAGAGGCTAAGAGATGTTACATTCCCATGTCGCATGGAGTAACGCTCTCTAAAGCTCAATGTCCTAAATCACAAGATGATAAGAATCACATGAGTAAGATACCTTATGCTTCGGCAATTGGATCTATCATATACGCAATGTTATGTACATGTCCTGATGTTTCATATGCTTTGAGCATGACGAGCAGATACCAGTCAAATCCAGGTGAAGGTCACTGGACAGCAGTCAAGAATATCCTAAAATACCTCAAAATGACTAAGGATTTATTCTTGGTATATGGAGGTGAAGAGGAACTGGTAGTAAAGGGTTACACTAATGCTAGTTTCCAAACTGACAAGGATGACTATAAGTCACAGTCAGGTTATGTGTTTTGCCTTAATGGTGAAGCTGTGAGCTGGAAGAGTTCAAAGTAAGAAATAGTTGCCGATTCTACAACAGAGGCTGAGTATATTGTTGCTTCTAATGCAGCCAAAAAGGCTGTATGGATAAAGAAGTTCATTACTGAACTTGGTGTTGTTCCTTCTATTGTTGATCCAGTAGACCTCTATTACAATAACAATGGTGTCATTGCACATGCGAAGGAACCTAGATCTCACCAACGATCCAAGCATATACTTAGGCGATTTCATCTCATTCGAGAGATCATTAAGAGAGGTGATGTACATATATGCAAAGTACCGACAGAAGAAAATGTTGCAGACCCACTGACCAAGGCTTTATCGCAGCAGAAGCACGATGGTCACACTAGTTCTATGGGTATTAAATACATGAGTGATTGGCTCTAGTGCAAGTGGGAGATTGTTGGAGTGTATGCCCTAGTGACCAATTATGTAATGATTGTGACACTATCTTTATGTTATATTTTTGTTAAATGATAATTTCTTTTATTATGTTTTATTTACTGCGTTATATAAATGTTAACATAATAAATATCCTTAGAAGAATGATATTTATTATATGGATTCAAGTATGTGACTTGAATATGAGATCATATAAATATGTTATATATATCATTATTTTTAAATGTCCCTAGTCGAGTATTATTGTTAGTGGGACAACACTAGTATGTGGATTGACCGATGGTCACATCTCATTGGTCATAAATATATACGAGATATATTAAGTTGATGCATAGGTACTATGTTAGAGAACATTGTACTGGACAAACCTACCATGAGAATTCTACATGGAGAATTATGCTATGTGTCATAAGTAATTCTCATAGTGACAATGATGTAATGGTCTTTCGGCTTGAAGTCATGATATTTCTACATAAGGAGTTATGTGTTTTGACATTGCCAAAAGTCACCTTTAACCGGGTGAACGATAAATGTGATTGTTGGATGCATCATGAGTTATGTGAGAAATGAGAATGATGTAGATGAAATTTAACATTCCTATAAGGGGTGATATCTATAGGCCTCTTGATTGAGTTAGACTATGAAATGCATGGCCATACTCAAATAGAGATTTGTTTCATATAGTCTACTCATTGATCAAGAAAACTGAGATTAAATTGTGAAGAGGATGATACATCAATGCCTTGAATTTAATCTTAGATATCAAGGTTAAAAGGATTAAATTACATTGAAACATTGATCACGAAAAGGTTGCGTCGAATCAACGACTTTATTATTATTTGGGTAACAGTGATGTATTACTAGATATCACTCGTTGTTTATAATTTTATAATATGATTTGAAATTATTGTCAACGTAATAATAACCTACAGGGTCGCACACTAAGAACATTCATTAAGGAGATATAATTTAAATGTTAGTGATTTTAATATATCAATAATATTGATTTTATTTAAATCATGACTTTAAATTATATGTATGTAATCTGTATATATATTAGAGTCCTTTGGAAGAAAATATTAATATGTATTTATTTGATATATATATTAATTAAGTGAGACTTGATTAAAATATATAATAAATATAAAATTCAAATTTTATTCTCCTAATTAGATTAGGGTTTAGAATTACTCTATACACAACTATATATAGGATATATCAGTTGTTCTCTCTAATATACATTTTCTGAAAAACTCTAACCACTCATAAGAGAGAAACTAGAGTTAAGATAGAGAAAGAAGCAGATTCAGTAGCTAATACTGCAATTTTCCTTACTTCGGATCGTGAGACGATTCGTGGAGTGTTCATGTGGATACCGTAGAGGCGTCGTCCAGTTGGATTGCATTAAAGATTGAGAGATGTTCAACACCCTCATCAAAGTTTCGGATTCTGTAGGTTTAATCGGTAAAATCTTAAACCATCTGTATTAAATTATTTCGCATGGATCCTCGGGTTAGGATTTCGTTTTTATTTCAAATCGTTTTATCTATCGAAACCCTACACATTCACATTACATCTCAGAAATAGTTCTTTGCATCTTATAACATGGGTAATAATTGTACAACTAAAGTCTCAGTTGAGTACGAAGGACTTAGGGCCAACAAAAAAGATTCTTGGAATTCGAATTTATTGAAATAGAGTCATCAAGAGCAATATATTGAAAATGTGAGTTCAATATGGATAAGGCTAAAGTTGTCTTACTGTCTATGAATGGTTCTGCTTCTGCTGTAGTTTGCCAGAAGAATTTGTTCCCATTTTGCAGGAGCTTCCCTTTTCTTTTCTTTTTTTGAATCTTTGAGCCAATCGCGTAAAGTTTACAGTAGTGTATATAAGAGGCTTCTCGTTCTTAAATCATTGCATCTTCTGTAAGGAAATATCCACAAGGATCTTGGATGTTCCCCTGCTCTTTTCATGATCTCATCTGTTAAAACAATGGATCTTGTCCCTCCAAATGTTGCCCTTTCTTCAGTCTTTACCATTGTTCTTCTGTTGTGGTATATGGTATATGATCTCTAAACAATGTTTCAAAATTGATTAGGAAAAGAATACATATAAAAATCACAACGGTATGAAATTGTTTGTGAATATAGATTATTGAAGGATAGTTTTTTTTTGTTAGTTATTCTCTTTATTTATTGTTTGACGTTTATCGATTTAATTCCTAGGCCAATCACACACTAGATTATAATAGCGACTCCCACAGGACTAGGCAGCTTGTATCACTTGGTACTGCATCACTTAATACAATGCTTAAAAAATTGCCACGTACGTAGTTTCCTTTTTGTTAACCCTGCATCAAGTAATGAAAACTCACATATTATTTTTTTTAAGAATTTGTAGCAAGAATGAAACACATTTAGAATAGGCTGGATGCAATTTTCTAGGAACAAACAGAAACACTCCCCAGGGCAGAATTTTTTAATCATAGTGATAAAATGTGGTTAGAACTTACTACAGAAGTTTTGATGGAACCTTATATTAACAAGAATTTATTAATAAGATTGTTAATAAAATAAATGATTAATACAATTCTTCTACTCCAGTATCATTTCGTATCATCTTTAACAAATTCAGAAAATAATGAAGAAGTCTACTTCTTAGATCTGTAACATCTGAACCATAAAATCAGAAAACAGAGGACTCTGTACCCTATTATAAAACCCAGCATTATTCCCAAGTTGCTCCATTTCTGTGATTCTTTTAAACCCTGTTGCTTCAAGAATCCATCTCCATACATATTACACTCTCCTCTTTCACTTTGTATGCACCTTCTCCTCCCTTCATTTCCTCCATATTGATTTATCATAAGACACTCAAAAGGGTACTTGAAAAGACTCAAATAATGCATGAAAATCCAGTAAATTGGTATATTTTCCTTGGAAATAAAATACCCAGAAAACAAAAAGAAAGATCCCATCAACCCAGATATTACTGATGTCCCCATGATGAAATTTGGCACGAGAGCACTGAAGCAGGCTGTGAAGGAATTCGACATTAAGATAACCATCCAAACTACTAATGCAAAGTAGAAAAATCCATCTGCGTCGCGTCTTAATCCCACAAGCAAGTAAACTGGGACAGTGTAGAGAAGAGCTACCATTAGAAGGAAAGGAATAAAGACAAGGGTGTTTGATATAACATAAGAAGAGACTCTATAAGCTCCCCTAGAAGTTTCCCTCATGAAAATTCTTCTTTCTTGCAGGAATATTGGTAAGCCTTCTGTTGTGGATGATAACAAGAAAGTGAGACTAATGGCGAAGAACCCCGTTCGTGCTTGTAAGGCGAGGCTTCCTTGATCATTAGCGACATTGATGAAGATGGTTCCAAGTACTATTCCAGTTACCAAGGCTTGTATGATTCTCGTTAAGAAAAGTTGCTTGGTTCTAAATGTGTTTTTGAAAAATCTTTGACCCAATATTAGGACTTCTTGAAAATGAGAGTTGGGAGAAGTGATGACAGACTTATGATCGAAAGTGTTGTTTGAGTGGAATAAATAACTCATGTCACAATCATCTTCATCTTCTCCTTTAATATCTTCATGGTTATTGAGGAAGAATTGACTGTTGAGATTTTCTGATGTTTGTATGACCAAACTGCTGGTAACATCAATGGCAAATTCAAGAACATTGATGTGGGGAGGAATGAAATGGCCAGAAATCTGGAGTCTTTCCTCAAGAAGTTTGATTGAACCATTGTGAAGAACATACCCATTTGAAAGCAAAACCACTCTATCAACAAGCTCAAGGATCCGAAATCCGGGTTGATGGATAGTTAAGATAATAGTCTTACCTTGATTAGCCACCATTGATTTTAGCAGAGTCACAACATGAAGAGCCGAAGCTGAATCTAAACCTGTGGTTGGCTCATCAATCAAAACCACAGGTGGGTTATGAACTAATTCAACTCCTATTGAAACTCTGCGCCTTTCTCCACCAGAAATCCCATAATTTGATCCCTCCCCAATTCTTGAATCCGCGACATGATCCAACCCAAGCTCTCTCATCAGTACATTTACTCTCATTGCAGCCTCTTTTTTCCCACCTGGTAGCCTTAAAAGAGCACTATACATGAGTGTTTCTTCCACAGTCAGTAGTGGAAACAAAGCATCATCTTGGGTCACAAATCCTGATAATCTTTGAAAACGTTTCGCGTCTAGTTGACAACCATTGATCAGAACACTTCCAGAAATTTTAGTTTGAGATATTTTCCCTGCAAGAATTTCTAGTAGAGTTGTTTTTCCAGCCCCACTTGGACCAGCAATGGCTGTGATCTCCCCTGGCTTGGCTTCACAATGCACATCCTTCAAGAGGAACTTATTGTTGATAGGAGAAGTCTTTTGAGACCTGAAAAAAGAAACCCATTTGAATTCATCATACAAGTTTTGAAATGTGTACGACAATTTCTTGGTTTCTATTGTGTATGAAGCTCTAGAGCTCTCGCTAGTTAAAACCAGCTCCTTCATGGGTAATTCCATTGATGGGTAGCAATGAAAGACGGAGATGGAGCAGAGAAAAGTGATAAATCTGTGGGAGATGTAAAGAAAAAGAAATGGAGGCTAGCTAGGAGATAAGCTAACACCACCCAACTTGGTGGTTTAGTTGAATATATATACATAGATACAATCCAAAGTTATTTTTTAGAGTTAAAGAGCAAATACAGTACAACAGAAAGGGACATATATATATATATATATATATTATTTATTTATTTTTTTTAACTTTCAAAATTTTTTATTTTTCAGGGTGGGGGGGGGGGGGGGGGGGGGGGGGTGTTGGAGAGTTTTTAGTTTGCAGTTGATTTGGGGGTTTTGGAGTTGACTAGGGGGGCTTTGGCCTTTGGTTGCTGTTTCTTGTAGGAGGAAATGAGTTAAATTTGGTAAGAATTTGGAATTGTTTCATGAAAGTAGGGACTTTTCTTGCTTGCTTTTTTTCTTTTGAAGTCTTTATTTGCTTCCTTTTTGTATAAACTTACTGGTGAACTGCATGTTGACCATGCAGCGGTTGAAGTTGGTTGTATTACCATCTTCCTCTCTAACTTCCAGCTGTGCTTCTACTTTATTTTCGATAACAAATCTTATTTATATATCTAGACTTATATCCAAAAGTGTAAGATAATAATACTAATAATTAACTAATACCATAACTTCAAAAAAAGAAGTAATAATACATTATTTACGGAGTGTATATAATACAAATAATGTACCACAGATATATAAAATAAGTAATAACATATTAAAATATTAATGTTAATATAATAAACTATATTATGGCATCATAAATTTATAACATAAGTTGTATATTATTTATTTGCAAAATCAAATAATGTATAGACAGTTTAAATTTATAAAATAGATATATATCACTATATATAATATGTTATAAATATGTATGGAATGGGACATTAATATCGTGTAAATAATTTAGATACCAAAAAATAAAAAGCATTATCCACTAGTCTGGTATTTTGAAATAACAATAATAAAAAATGAATGTTCTAACTTTGTAACTCCAGTTATCTCTCTCAATACGAGCCTTTAGGGCTCGTTTATTGTTTGGATTAGAAGTGGAATATGATCCAATCTCATTCTAAATTCGTTCTTTTGTTTATTTCAAAAAAAGATTAAATGATATAATACATACATTAATATAATTGTATGTTTTAAAACGCAATTTTGTTCATGTAAGATATGAAAGATTTTATTTCACTCATTAATTTATATTTAAATAAACAAAAGAATGTAATTTTAAATTTTTATTCTTATTCCTCCCGCATTCATTCATAACTCATTTTCATTCCCTTTCCACCCTTATCCCATAAAGTAAACGAGCTATTTTTATTTAATACCATAATTCATGCTCATCTATACTAATACATTAATTCACAATAACATAACATGTTCAAAAGAACTCTTTAATTTTATTTGTCAATATTAATCTATCTAAATAGACGAATTGAGTTGTTCATATTTATATTAATCTATCTGTTTATTCTTTCATCACAAATTGAGCTGATCAAAAGTAGGTTCATGCACGAATTATTTATATTTATCTATCAATCAAATATTTATTCTAATAACAATAGTCTTTTACAAATTTAAATCGATTAAAATGAACTCATTTACAATCAAATTACTCATAACATAATATAATTAATTATTAATCAAATTTATATGATTAAAATAACTATGATCAAATTGATAATCATAAATAATAATGTGATTTACTATGATTAATCAATTTTAACTGAATCAATTATAATATAAATTACTAATTAAACTACTCTATTCAAATAAAATAATTATAATCAAATCAATAGGAATAAATTACCCTTATTGTGCACGGGTTTTTGAACTAGTTTGAATGCATATGACTAATAAATGATAATTCAAAATAACTTATATTTAATAAAAAGATGAATAAATAATTTAAAAGGTATGATTTTGATTTTTAAATATGATCACAAGTAAAAAATTCACAAAACATAAACTTATTACTTACTTTTGAAAAATATGTTGAACACATTTAAAAACGTGAAACTAACACATTTCATTTAAGTTTTGAGGAAAAAGACCTCGTAACTATTTGTGTTTGTTGAATACTTAAATTCATAATCGATCAGATAAAAGCTAATGAAAAATGTTGATTTTACTTTCAAAATTTTTGTACTTCTCAGAATCCAGTTTTAATTATAAACTTTGAACTGGTTAATTAGATATGAAATTTGGTTGCACGAAATCACAAGTGTAGTCAAAAAGGGAATCAGAATCAGAATCGAGTTTTTTCTTCATTCATACGTTTGATATAATATTTTAAAATTTGTAATGAAATCAATTAAAAACGATCAAAAGACTAAACTACCCTTTATATGATTATATCTATCACCTAAACATGTATATATATTCTTCAACTTCTAAGACCAACTATCACAAAGTAATTTTTCTTGTATATCGCAATTTTAAATACTTACAGTAGTTTAATGTGTAAGCAGTCATATAATCATTTGCAACAAACAACATTATGTTATTCACCATTGTCACAAATTTCTTTTAACGAACTCCCAGAAACATTGAAGGAGTACCTCTTTTGGTGGTCTCTTTTAATCTATTGTTAACTCTCACTCTCACTCACAACTGCTTATAATTGTGTGCTGTTATAGTGCAATCTTCTATAGGCTGGATTGAATCTTATTGTTCAAGAAAACAAACTGCATAAAGAAAGAAATGTTCCAACTTACCATCTCTTTTTCAATACACTGCCAGTGATTGCCCAATGAAAAAGATTGTTTGTGTATTAATTTAGTCCATGAAGTCAAATAAGACCCATGTATCTACACACAGAAATCATCACTGTCTTACAGCTCCAAACTTGATCAGAATCTACAACTAGAACAAATTAAGATCATTTACCAATGTTTCATTCACCTTCGATGTGGTTCCGGAAGATAAGCATCATGCTTCAAAATGACTTTCTTGGTCATTTAAATGATAGAAAAAGCTCAAAGCTGCCATAATTCATGGCATCTGAAATCACGAAGTTCCATCCCTACTACTGACTTTGGGTTCATGATGAGGTCATAAGCGTCTTGAATTCTACAGAGTTAAACAATGACAAAAAATCCAACAAAATCTTGAAATGAAAATCGGGTATGGAGAAGCTACAAAAATATAAAAAAGACCATTTGATTAACAAGAAAATGTTGGTGAAGACAACGGAAGGTTAGATTTATAACAATCAAACTGAAACTCCGACGAGACTAATATTCTTTAAAATGAAGCATTGTCTATAGTGCTGCGACTAATCCAAAAAAGTCAAGAATGATCACCTTGCTCCAACGTTCATCTTAAGTTCAGGTTTCACTGAGGCATGGGTGATGAAGCTCAATCCACTGATCTCTCACCGGATAGATAAACAGAAGATGTATCTGTCAGAGTTCTCTTATTCTTCACAGCTTCAATCTGGTCTGCAAGTGAAACTTCTTTTTGTATACGATCTCTCTTAGTTAAATCTAAATCAAATCTCTCCCAAGCTCGGAGATCTTGATTGGTGAATTGACCATTTCTGGTTTTTTTCCTGTGCATCCACTGACCATCACAGAGGTAGCAAATCAGAAAAATAGATTTCTAAGAAAATTTTGTTTATTAGCGACTTAAGTTTAGAACCATGGAACAGATATACGTAAGTAGTATCTTTCACTCAAATTCTGCTAAGTGAGTTGAGTATATCTTAAAACAAAGAGTTACAATTATATATGTTTACTAAAGGTTGCATTCCAGGGTCAAACATATCTTTAAAATATATTGTTTACTCCAGTAATACTGATAACTAATCTAGGAGAATAAATATACAACAGAAACTTTTGGTTAGCAAAAAGAAACCTGGTAAGAGCAAGTATGCCTGAAACGAAGTCCCTCATAGATTAATCATGTGGGTCAAGATCCAGTCCAAAAGAACTGTATATGGACTTGCAAAAATCATAACGAGCAGTACCAGAGTCGTGGGTTATTTACTGTTTAAGTGAACCTATTTTCCTGTGCAGGCCCTTGATGGCCCTGAGAAGATATATTGAAGGTGTGAACTTGTCAGTAGAAGACATGATGGGTCGTGCTCCCTAGAGTATGTTTGAGTCCAAGGAAGAGCTCATGGTCAATTTGGATGGAGAGATTACGCGTAAAAGAGGGGTCTTCTAGGAAGTTACGATATTGCATGATAATTATATCACATGTTGGAGAAAAGAAATTCACACGCACGCTCGCTCGCGGACCCACACACACGCACGCTCGCGTGTCCACACACGCATTCTCTCTCTCATGCACTACAAAGTTTAACTTTTAAGTCAAGATGGGGCTCCCAAGTGATATAAACGGACCTGTCAAAGGGTAATATGTATGTTCAGTTTCTATAATATATGCACGTTTTGGAGTTGGTTACTTCTTTTTTTAAAATAAATTGAGTTTTCAAACTTTTGTTTCCAATCAAGTATAATCTGTCAGTGCTAAGTTAATAGCGGACCACTGTTTTGGCATTTTTATAACTTAGATGCATATTTAATATTCTTTTATATAGTTTAACAAATTATACAGACTATGATTAGAAAAGAATGAAATCATAATTCACAAAATCAAATCATTACAGATTGACTATTTGCTGCCCCTCAAACAGATCCAGCAAGGCTGAATACTACAGATCTGGGGCTAATGCAGTCATGTACATCAAATCAAATATTGCACACATGTTTTCCAATTCTTCTTGTTCCAGAATTAATGAATTGATGTGGATTTACACAGTGATATGTAATGCAGAGGAGAGTTTGTAAATCTGGACTTCTCCAGAGCAGTCTGATGTCATTTGCATCAGATTTGGAACTCTACTACTTATATCGTGCCAAAAAATTTATGGGTCTCATGTAAATCTTGGTTACAAAATGGAGTCCCTTCAGGATAATTGCAAATTAGAGTTTTCTTTTTCTGGTAAAAAGCCACGAAGAAACTCAGAGAAAGATGTTGGTGTTGGAAATGGCGTCATTTCGCAGTTTTGGGCAGTTAGTTGGCTTTTGAATAAGGGATGCACAAAGAAAAGCAAGGTTAGAAGGAATAGAGGCCACGACCAATCATGGTAATGATGAACGAAGATGAACTGAAGATGACCGAAAAGTGTTGCGATCAGTGAGGTAGGGCTTTTGGTGTGTATTTAGAATTATGTAATCTTTTTTTTTTCATATGTATTATTATATTGTCTATTTTAACCTTTTTAGCATTAAAATATATGTTATAATTCCAGGTAATGTAGCACACTGCCATGTCACCACCATCTGTGTAACATGGACCAAATTAGCAGCTTATTGTCAATTAAGAGAGAGCTGAAGGATGAATTTCAACTGGGAAAACAATTCTGGCTTGACAACACAGGAAAAGAAAGTGTTCAATAACCAAATTGAGAATGGGGTTATCGTGACTTAACAGAGCATGTTTCTATGACTGATAAGATTTCCTGGGTCATTTATATGTTGGATTAACATTTAACCAAAATAAGAGATGGGCAGAAGTAAACCTTAAGACTCAAGTATACCATGGATTATGATATCCCCAAACTAAGAAAATGAACCCTCACACTATCCAGTATGCCTTAACATGAGCCACAAATTTAACTGAAGCTATAACTCAGTAAATCAACATTTGCTATTGATGCAGTATTATAAATATTACTTCCACGTAGATTTTCAGGAACAGTTACCTTTGTCAATTTTTCCTTGAGTTTTAACTCTTTAGCAACGGCCAACTCTTCTTTCTCTTCCTTAGACTTTTTGTGTGTCTTTCTCTTTATCGCACCCTGTACTTTAGCCTTCTCTGTCAGCTCTTTTTCCTTCTGAGAAATCCTTGCCAACCTATCTGCTTTTGCTTGTGCTGCTCTTTGACGTTGTACACGCGCCAATTCCTTTGCTTTTGCCTTTTCTTCAGCCCACTGCAGCTGTTGAAGAGCTATCTCACTTTTTATCTTCTCATAGCTGTTCCACTGTAGTTCTTCTTGGTCACTTCCACCTATCTTAGCAGCTTCTGCTATACTGTAAGCCCATGATTGCAAGAATTTCTCCCCTGACCTCCACTTTAAACGCTCACCCCATAACAGTCTGAGTGATGAACGAATTCTTGCCTTGGTCTGATTGCTGCAAAAGAGAAGCAAGCATTAGTTACCAACCTATTTTTGCATGCTAATTCTGACATTTGTGACAGAATTCTTCATTATAACCTTTTTTTTTCCTCATATGTACAAATATGCAGTTGGATGATATGCTGTCAATCTTTAAGAGAAAAGAAATCATGGAGGATTGCAATGATTTAGCAGATTAAGTATAGAAGCTGTCGATATCCATGATATTATTCTAAATTTTGAGAACTGTTTCAGAAAAAGTTGAAACTTGAAAGCAATGTCACACAGTTTCGATAATTTTCAAGCTAGCACTGAGCACTTGTCATTACAACATTGTCAACATGTCTTTCCACAAAGTCACAAACTGTTTGCATTAGTCTGCCAATCGATCCCTAATCAAAGCATAAAAGTAGGAAGACAAGAAGAACATACAAAATGGGAATACATAATTAAGACAAGTAAAATGAATGGGGGGAAAAAAGAAAAATGAGAAACTCGGAAGAAAATAAATTTAAGTAATTATGCAGATTAATAGAACTCCTAAAATGAGTAGAAACAACTTATATAGACTAAAGTAATCATATAATAGTTAAATATGAACACACAAATCTAGAAAGAAAAGGAAACATAAAGATGATGAGAGTTATAACTAAACAGGAAAAATATATTGAAAAAAATGCATAGTCTCAATACCCGACAATTTACAATAAGAAGGTGCAGAATAAGAACAGTGTGGGTTGCAATTGACAAAGTAGGTGCAGAATAAGAACAGTGTGAGTTGCAATCGATAAAGTAGGATTTGAAAGTAAAGATGGAAAATCATGTGCACAAGTTACCGACCTATGTACCCCCTTGTTCAGGCAAGAATTGAGAAAAGATCTCAGTCAAGAAGCAAAACAAGGACAGATATCTCAAAATAAAGAATTACATCGTAGTCGACTGCTAATAATCTTATTCTAAGAATATAATTGTCATTTAACCACTTTTTGACTTTAAAAAGTATAGATAGCTGGGCAAGCTCCTTTTATTTGTGAATGTGGATATGGTTCATAACTGACAAAATAATGCTCATCACTACTGAAGGTTGTTTGCAAACTGAAATGAACAAGTGAAATGCGCTTAGCACCACAAGTTCTATATAAGTATATTCAGTCATAGTTCCACAAGTCACTGAATGTCGCAATCAATCATTATCTTGGACACAGATTACTAGACTTACATAGTCTGCAGCTCCAACATGCTCTTTCAGCGACAGGCATTGTAATATGATATTTCACATATTTATCCTGACGATATGAGCTAATATATAATGGAAACTATCACTTCCATACGATGAATAATCTTGGCATACCTATGAGCTCGGGGACATTCAGACATCTTCTTTCTAACCTGAAAGATTTAAAGACGAACAACAATGAATAATGATTGATGATATACAAGTGTGTAAGCGCCGCGCACCCACCCACCCACACTCTTATCAGACTAAAGAATAAATAAATAAGACAATGTACTAAAATGAGAACAATGTTATCAAGCTCAAAATGAACAAAATTTCTGAAAGTTATACAAGTGAGATAGTGTTCAGAATACAGTTTTATTACAAATAAAAACGGAAAAAATCAAAAATAACAGATTCTTACATGACTTCACCTTGGGGTCTCTCAAGGCTTCTTTTGTTCTTTTACTGATCCGCTCACGAGTCTCTGCAGGTCACATGGCGAATACATAATCATCCAATGGGGCTGGGGATCACGTGATAACATACGATATAAATTCCATAAACTGTATTACCTGCACTATGTTTCCTGCCCTTGTTCCAAGGCACTCTTCCTTTGTTTGCAAGTCCAATTTTTCTTCGTCTTAGCATTTCCGCATTATCATCCCAGGAAATATCATCAGATGTTTGTTCACAAGTTTTTGCAGCAGGCCATACATCCAATGAAGTGGAGCTTCTGGGCAAGGCTCTACAAGAGTTTCTTCCCAAGAAGGATCTAAAAAATCTTAATGAAGGAGACAAATTTTTTACAACAGATATTTGATTCGATCTTGGAGTGTTTTGTTGACATAGAAAGCATTCCACCACGAAACCAATTTGTGGGAACACAAATGTTTTAGGCACACAACCGAACGGTGCATAATGAACAGATGATCCCCTGAAAAAGTTAAAGCAAGTTGTTGGAAAGATCTCGTCACGGAAAATGAAATCACCCTTATACTAAACACCCATTGTTTAGTTTCCTCTCTATTATGGCAAATAATTTGATTGACACAAAATGCATTGATATTCGTGTAGCTTTACATATTTTGTGGACATTCAACAAGAATAGTATTCCTCAAAAAGGATAAAACATAAGTAAATAAATAAACACATAGCTCCCACTTCTGGAACCATGAGCAGCATAAATCAGTAAACGTTAAACAAGGTTCACAATGAGAGCATTACTAACCGAATATCAGCATAAAATCAGTCCCAAATCAAAACCAATTCTACAACAGTGTTGAATTTAATTAGTGTTTCCTTTTGCACCCTTAACATATCCGAATGTATGAGGGCAGAACTACAAAAGGCAAGAAAGGGTTTATTGCCTTTCAAATTGATGACAACCCCATTCAATTTGAAGAAATTATAAATTAAAGAAGCTCTAATATTCTGTCAATCATTTGAAACTTAAATTCTATAATGATGAACTAAAGAAGCTCAAATGTCTGATTAATCATTTGAAAATTACATTCTATAATCATCAACAGAAACAGAAACCCAAATTCCCTCTGCAATTCTAGTCGAATATACCCATATAATTTAATACCCAGAACATACAAATTCACAATATATACAGAGAGAGAAGATGCTTACAGGTCAGAGAATAACATTTCAGAGGTAAATAAAGATTTTGACACCTAATTCACTTCTGGGTCAGTATGTAATGGCGACCAACGCAATTTTAGTAGCTGTACGAGGAAGAAGATAGAGAAAGGTTAGAAGTGGTGGTGTGAGAGCGAGAGTAGAGCAGGTAATGCAAAGTTTGGAACTTTGGAAGGGTGTGTTTGTTTACATCTTAAAGCCTCCGAAAAGTTTCATCTCTTTTTCGCTAAGAGCATATTCTTGTTTGGAGAACTTTTTGATACCTCTGTTTCGGTAATATTCAAAATTGATGCTCAACCATCCACAGGAAGCTCTGAACGAGAATTGGACCAATATATCCTCATTTACATCTTCTTCCTCATCATATATCTCTCTCTGCTATGTATTTCTATCCGTTACAAATTAAAGGGAGAGAAGAGATGACGCCTGAAGCTATGATGGGGTATACTCGGTGTTGTGTCTCTACAATGGATAGACTTGCATACGATATTTCCTTATTTCTTTTTCCAAGTTTTAAATAACCATGGTCTTTTTTAAATATAAATATATAAGATTATAAATTATAAGTTATCAATAAATATCGTCACTAAATTAAAAAAAATTGATTATGAGGTTTTTACTAATTTGTTCTTAATAAAAAGACTAATAATAATAGGCCGTTGAGAAAGATTGTTCAAAAGGTTAAAATAATAAATTCTAGTTATTATGATATCTGAAACAAATGCATTATCAAAGAGAATTTTTTATTCAGAATCAAATTTAATTAGATGCTCTAAATTATTCGAATATCATAATTATTCAGACTTAATAGTTGCGTTTTATCAAGCAAGTAATGCAAAGTTTGGAACTTGGAAGTGTTTTCCTGGATAAAGAGATTTCATTCTGATCGATCCGAACATTTAAATTTTAGCTTTTTTCCTTTCTTTTTTTGGTTGAAATTTAAACTTTTTACTGAAAAATCAAAATCTGTTATTTTATTTTCTTACAAGTTTTGAAAATGTAAATATATATATATATATATATATATTGAGGAGCATTCTCCAAAAAAATCTGACAAAAAATAACAAAACATTGTGAAAATAGTTTAAAAAAAGAAAGAAAAAAGGAAATTAACATGAAATGAATCAATATATCTAAAAAACTCAAACATACGAAAATTTTAATTGTTTTTGTTTTTGATATGTGTAATAACAATCGAATATAATTTAGATTGATTTTTTTAAAGTAATAATTATTATATTAATTGATATTTAGCCAATTGAATTACTTGAGTTAACTGGTTTATATATCAAATTGATTATGTTATATGTAATTTTATATGATTTTAATCAATATTAATTGTATGCTTGAGTATAATTGTAATTTTGATTTTAATTTAGATTATATTTATTTTAGTAAGAGATTATGTTACTCAAATATGATTTAGATTGACCTTTTAAAAAAAATACAAATTAGTATAATCATTATTATCGAGTCAGTTGAGTTATATATCTAGTTACTCCTTCGTGAAAAAACCTTGCTAAAATAATATTAGTTGTAGATGTGTGATTATTTGACGTGAAATACATATTTTAAGCAAAAGATATGTGAGTTAATTACTGAGTTAACTCATTAAATCATAAATTTAAATCAAAATAAATTTGTAATTATAAACTTTATTGAGTGATTTTAAGAAATAGTTACACTTCTTATTAAAATCGATTTTGAAAAAATTATAATAAATAAAACTGCAAATTCATATTACAATTTTTAAATCAACTTTATTAATAATTTTTTAACAAATATAAACTTATTGCATATAAAATATAAAACCGAAACAAAAACTAAAATAAAACATATATTTATTTATAAATCGAAACAAAGATTATAAATCCTAATAAATAATAAGAAAAAATTAGCAGCACTTAGAGTTTCGATCTAACATTTATTTTAAGTTTAGTGTATATTTATAATTTAATTCTTTATTTATCATGTAATGAACGAATAAAAAATAATAATCTCTAAGTAATATTTTGGATTTAACAACTTTTAATTATTTAAAATATATTAATTGAATAACGATTATTAAATATAAATATTAAAAAATGTTTACCATGTTGTTAAAAGCTAGTCATCTCAAGTTATAAAATAATATATAAGAACAAATAGGTGGATAAAAATATAGATAGATATATGGAAGAGAAACAAAAAAAAGTAGACACCTTAAGCCTAAAGAAGTCACTTGATATCTATTTATAACTAATAACTATATATTTTTTGAAAAGGGCCATTTAGTGGAAGAAAAATCAATAAAGTATATATCTCGATTAACTAACAATAATTAATATAATAACATCATATTCTATTAAAGAGTTATAATCAAATCAAATTTGAATAACACGATCTCTTACTAAAATAAATCTAATTTTAATTAAAATTAAAATCACAATTATATTTGGTTATACAATTAATATTAATTTAAACAATTAAAATCAATTAATAATTACATATAACATAATTTAGCTTAGGTATCCTAACTCAACTAACTAGACATAATTACCATAAAATTATTACTTCAATAAAAATATTTAATCCGGATTGAATTCGAATGTTATTATAATCATAATTATATGCAAATGATTTTTATCAAATTCAATAATAACTCAAAATATTAATTATACAATTAACGATTATAATCCAATAATATTTATATATAACATAATTAAAAAAAGACATAATTATTATGATTTAAGTTATATAAAGTATATATAAAATTATTTATCAAACATTCGTCAAGTTATTCACCGATTTATTAATCAATTGGAGATACACAAAAGTGTGGTTCTCTAATCATAATACTATATATTAATAAATTGAATGATTGATTGATATCATAATTTAAATAATTTTTTAAATAAATGAAATGTACCATTATACCTTTTTATTGAAGTTATGATATTAGAAAAACAAAGAAAGGTACTAAATTTTGAAATAATGATATGTGCAACATCTTTTCATCAATACGAGCCATTATATCTTTTCATCAAAATTAAAATCTAGAACAATCACAAAATAAAATAAAAATAAAAAGTTTAGAATAACCATACGTATCAATATCTTAACATTACTCGAAAAGAAAAGGAAAAAAGAAAATAAAAAAACCTCGTGAACAAACAAGGGTGTCGATACGATCGTCGTCGTCGTCGTCGTCCTGCGATATTCGCAAGCTGATCGCCGGTAACTCCACATAATCCTCCTGCTCCTACGTTTTATCTTGGAATATTGTTAATTATTAATGATATTAATTAGATGATTCTGTTCTGATTTCCTCAACGATGCTTGAAATTTAATTTTGTGAATGACTCAAACTATTATGAATATTAATAGCGATTGATATACATGTATTTAGTTGTTCCGCTATGAATCATTCAGTTGTTTGCATATGTATGTGTAAATTATACTACATATTACTCCGAATTACTTTTTGTTATCATGTGATGAAATCAAATGTTGATTTGATTTATTATGCTAGTTCATTCAAAAGTTAGCACTACCTATTTCACAGACATGACGACAACTTCTATATATATATATGTGTGTGTGTGTAAGTTTTTTCTCCATGGACGTTTGACAAATGAATCATGGTTTTGCCTATAAAAGGTCATCTTAGCAATGTGTTCTACACAACACACTGAATAACATAGAAGAAAGATTTTAGAGAGGATTCAATTTGTGAGAGTTTTAGCTAGTAAGAGTGTTTTATGAGTTTTCTTTGGTTATGGTATTTGTGCCAGAGGATGTTGTTGTATTGTCTCTATTTTTTGTGTGTCTCAAGTTTGTCACTTGAGATTTTGTCGTACCCATTGGTTTATATACTAGCGAGGATTACTCGGACCTTGACCCGATGGTTAATAGAGATTTTTCCACGTGAAAAATCTTGGTGTTCTTTTTTTTCTTTTTCTTTTTTTTTTGGCTAAATCATTCCATATTATCATTATGTTGTGTGCAATATTATTCGAACCCCGTATAGTTGTCAGTCCCCATTTCAAATTAAAACATTCTGTTTAGCTACTTCGTTAATGGACTTCTGTTTCTCGATTTGTTAATACAGTCGGAGTTCAGCTATTTGCCATTTCTTTTAGCTGAATTATTTATTCAAGAAGGCTTTTACTGGCTATCTGCACGGCTTGTTTTCTTTTGAAGTCTAGAAACCCAGACTTTTTATATACAAATTGTGGAGTTCGTTAAAAATTTAAGTTGATTTGGAATATCTCAAATTCAAAATTGACAGGACTTATATAAACTTGAGATCAACAAATATGGAAGTTGTAGTATTCCTTTCGAAGATTGGAAATCAAAATCTTTAATACTACCTCGGTTCCAGTCTAGAACATAGTCTATATGGATAGCTATCTTACTCTTGGGAGGCTTCTTTTTCATACTTAAAGATCGTTTTTCTTATCAAAAGATAAATTTCATAATTTTGACTAAATTTGTGGACAACTAGGTACCAACTGAAGGTGGAAGTGTAACAAAATTTTGTTCAGATGTTGTGCAAGTCTTGCTCTTTTTTGCTTTGTCTAACTTGGTAAATCATGACAGGTCCATAGTTAATGTTAAGAAAAACCTGTAGATATTGAGAAAAAACAATCATATGTAAAGCTCAGCTTGATTCATCACCATCATTTCTCTCCAGATTTAACCCTGTGAAGTGAATTATTCCTATGCCTACTGAAGATGATGATGCCTTGGTATATGACAGCATAAAAACAAATCTTGATGGTAAAGCCAGTTCAGTGGTTGGAGAAGTTGTCATGAAGGGTCAATCTCCACACAAGGACTTAAATCCTAGAAAAAGTAAGAATGAAGCATCATTTCTTTGTGCTCTTGTCAATAGATATCATTACAATAAGATTTTGGACAAGGCTTTATCTGCAACTGTAGCTGATGATGCATGGAGGATTAATTCTTCCACAGAAGAAAGACCAACGTGCAAGTCTTTTCTTGATGATTGTCATTCTTATGTTTCAAGCAGCCCCAATCATCTGAGCTCACATATTCATTTGTCGTTTCTTGTGGGAATGAAGTTGTAGAAATGACACATATTCTTTCTTCTCCTGTTGCACATGTCTCAGCCACACAAAAACGAGGGTTTGACTCGTTATAGGACTTTTTTCTACATTCCCTTGTCTACAGAATCTTATCCTCTTTCGGGATTTTGTTCAGATCCGTGTGACAGTCCAAATAAGTGTTACTATATGCTCTTGTTAAGCTACTGAACCATGTGCTGGTACTTGTGTACCCAAATATTGTACTTTGACATACCAATACTGTTAGTTTGTTGTACCCAAATATTTTCTTGGTTTCTTCTACCCCCAATTGTAAAATTATCAGTGTTCTACCATGGTATCAAGTGCTCAAAGATTCACATTTGTGTTTAATATTTTCTGAAACAAGTGTAATTACTTAAGCATGTACTCCAAACAAACCAAAAATGCACAAAGTACTGCAAACCGAAATTAGGCAACTAAGTTACTCCCTCTGTCATCTGAATTCAAAATTCAACCAATTGCGTATCTGTTGTCCGAATGAATCACGAATTACATAAAACTGGTCAGCATATCTGGTCATTATACAAAATTTGCAATCAGTTCCATGTTGACAGAATCTTAGCATATCAGAGTTATATTCAAATTTGTATGAGACTGACAGAAGTTTCTGATCATAAAAATTCCGCAAGTGGTTTCCTTGCCTAAAGAATCTTATCATCCGTAAGAGTTCTATTCAATCTTACATGAAAAAGAAACCTTTCCACGATCATACAGATTCAGCTACCTGCATTTTGGATTTAAATTACGATCATTATCTGAATCCTTCCCAATACGCTTGTCAGAACAATGTGGATATGCAACTTCTTTCTCCAACAGTATCTAGTCATTGAAATCAACTGGTGTGAATTTGTCTTTATGAAATGAAAATTAGCCCTTACATCTCTCTCTTTCTCTCCCTCACACGCACACCCATACACACAAGCACACCCATACACACACTAACTCACTCATTATTTGTTCTGGTAGATGTAGATCGCGCCAGGATTGAGGAGGCAGTCCCTGCTGTAGGATCATCAGGATATGAGCTGCATCGCAAGTGTTCTCCATTTGAGAATCATATTTCTTCAGTAGGAATTGGTATGACAGACATGCATCATGTGTAACTTCCTTGTTTTATATATATACTTGAGTCTTTTGATTAAAAATTTGTTGGATAAAATGTTATTGGTGTAACAACCTTGGACCTATGTCCTATGGTAATCATTATAAGAAACTGGGATTCTCAGGTATCATATTGATATATCACTTGGTTACGTGCTACGTCTCATGTGGATAGGATGTGGTTAGCTGAATAACTATGGTTGGAATTTCATGGTATTGATCTCTTCATGATTTGCTTGTTATTTTTTATCCACTGGAGATGAAATTGCAATCAATCTGAAATTTATTATTATATCCAAATATGTTGAATATTGATCAAGTATGGTCTATTCATTAGATTAAAGCAAAATTTCAGCTAGACAAGATCCCATGGAATGCTTCTGATAATGGATTATGCGGACAAATAATGATGGACAGTCCTAATAAATTTACAAATCAGATATAATTGAAGACTTTGAATAAATCTCCTTCGTACTGTTTTGGAATAATATACTTTTGGTTTGTCTGAGAGCTGTTAGTATACAAACTTAATTAGCATTATATTCTGCTACTTATGACATATATTTCATATATCTGTCTCTCATGCCTTTATTAATGATATATGAGATGCTATAAATACGTGAACTACTATCGAGGTGAATGTTTGCATTTCTTTTGCAGAGACTGGTCACTCAAATATCTTTGCTTGCAATGCTTTTACAGGACACGTACATGAGTCCAACATCGATATTGCAGATTCTAGCATGGAAACCATTGATTTATCTGACAAGGGGAAGCTTGATGAAAGCACTCTGAAGATTAAATGTCCCTCGCCTTTTTCTTGTAGACCTAGAAGACACAGATCATACAAGGTAGTCTCGTCGCACACACATTTGGTTAACGCCATTTATGATCTAAAAGAAAAACGCAGAATATATATATATATATATATATATATATATATATATATATATGCAGTTTAAATAAATTAAAAGCTGAAACTAAAATCCCTTGCTTAAGAACACTTTTGATGCTGGCATTTCCATCAGCTATTTTATAAGTTATCTATTATCGATTGTACATAATTGATACACAACTTTTCAATATGACGAGAATTTCTTTTACAATCACTAGAAAATAATCCAAGATGCATTTGCTTCGAGAAAGAGGTTAATAAAGGAGTCTGAGCAACTGGGAATCTTGTATGGAATTGGAGACATCAATATGGATTCTTCTCAGCACCTAAAGCAAACTATGTTACTCTCGACCAATAGCATATCTCTGGAGAAAATGCACTCACCAGCTGAAGATATTTGTGACTCTGAATGGGAGATAATATAAGCTCTTATGCGAATACTAAATTAGAATACAGGAAATAGGTGTTCACAAAGTTTATCCTTTCTGTGCAAATGAATGTGGCATAAATGAGTGTATCACTTTTCACAAATTTTCTCGAAATCCTATCTTTGTAGAATGAGGTAGTTTAAGTTGTATTCGACATAGGTTTTCGTTTCACAAGATGGAAATGCAATAGATTATCAATTGAAGCATTTTCTTTTACTTTTTAGTGTTGCATTTCTCTGCTTTAGAGTTTGCTTGTTCTTTCCTTCAATTTCTTAGTTGTGGTGATCCTGCATTCGTGACGAATTTGGGGGCTTGCTAAAGGATAGCAGATTATTGATTTTAAAATAGAGAAACGACTTGTTTCTAATGTTCTCAAATTTCAGATATGTAGATGATTGTTTCTACAACGTACAAAAGATAATCATGATGTGCGATAATCCTGTAGCAAATGTACATACAGAATCTCATTCCATGTATCAGGAACTCCTGGTAAACACCAGTGAATGCAATCAGCATAAGTTTTTGGATCCAATCTTTGTTCTCTAGACAAAAGCTTCCCTTTGCGCTCACCATAAACTGATGCATGTCCATCTTTCCGAAACTCTGACAGTTGTGTAATGTTCAACAATCTCACATTGATCTTTAACTGTCCCAACACATCTCTGATTATTCCCATTATATCGAGGTTTGAACCAGATCCCCAGTATGGCCCTTCAATCGGACGTGTTTCATTGAAGCAGTTTCCATCTCTTCCAGCCTTCCACTCCCAGCTCCTATGAATGAAATACGATCTCAAACCTATTAGGAACTATTATAGCATGTAGGTGTTTTAGAACCATAATTCTTTGTAAAATACTCACCACAAATGTGTTGGGGACATGCTCATGAAAAAGACTTTTTGTGTATGAGGTTTGATGCTGTTTTCTATCCAGTTTGCCCATGTTTCCAGTGCTAATTTGTACGCGGTGGTTACATTGTATTCTTTGACAGTGTAAGGGTTTCCAAATCTGAAGCAACAAAGTCCCAAAAACTTTTGTTAAAAACAGAAAACACAGAGGTTTGAGCTTGTAGAGAACATTTAAAACTCACGTTGCGTTGATCACAGGCTTATACATCCACCATACATAGCTTTCGAAAACCAGGATATCGGCTCCTTCCCACATCTTGCTGTGATTAGCAATGGAGTCGAGCTTGACGAATCGTTTTAGCACGGTATGATTTGTTGCATGATCAGAGTTGGATTCTACCATGAATGGTGCCCAGTAGAACTCAATTGACGTGTTATAGTCCTGAATGGATGATCCTCAAGTTTTGTCAGAAATTTCGACAGTTTCCAGGAATACTTTCAAATTCAAGCTGCTAGTAGATTCTAAGTATTAGTGGCAATCTGTTTATTCCAAAAAGGGAAAATTCTCAAATAAAATACCTCAGCTGTAAAAATCTTCCTAGGAGGAATTTTTTTAAGAGACTGCTTTCCATCCGGAATTACTGATTGTACCAAACAAACCATCGAATCAAACATTCCCCTTTGTATTGAGTCTCCCACAAACATCAGCCTTTTGTCCCTCAAAATCTCCAACAACTTCAAGGCATTAAACCTAACAGATAAGTAGTAAGCCTTCTACATATTCTTGTTATAGAAAATAGTCATGTGTACACAAGTTTGTAGATATTTTTCACATGTGGAATTTATACATGATCTTCGATGTGTATGACACAAAGACGAAATATTCAGTTTTTTTTCTTAATTATGGAATCAATTTGCAAAAATTCTTCCGGTTTTAGACTGAGGGAGTAGCTTATTTTACCTTGGCAAGTTGCATGCATTGGGCTGCCACCTCCAGTTCTGGTAGAGAGAATCAGTTCTGCCATTCCTGTTGCAAGTGACTTGTTTAACCAAGTAAGGGCAGCTCTCTTCAGTATAGAGTGGATGAGTTATATTATCCCACACCCATCTCCCCTCAAACACATTACAATCATCTCTAATGACTTCTTCATCAGAAACGCTTATAGGAAGTCTCACCACTCTATGCTTTTCACTTTCTACTGATGTTAATCCCCAAAGATCAATATTTCTCATGTTCTTCAGATTATCAAACACAATCCTTGCTGTGCCAAGAATAAGAATAGAAACTAATGCAACAGGCAAGAGGACTTTGCCGATCATTCGGCCATCCGGTAGGAGTTGAGTTGCCATTAATTCTGTGGTGGTGAATGAAAGAATAAGAAGATCACAGTTGATAGCATGCTCAATTTATGATTGTCTGACAGAAATTTTTTTTTTCTTTTCAATTTGTTTGTTGAATATTTGGAGGAACAATTTTGTGTTTTAAGCATCTGAGAAGTGTGCCATATGCATGCAACTACCGGTTGGTGAGATAAGATTAATGTATTATTGAAGTAGTAATCTTTAGTAGGATTTTCTGTAATTGAGTTCTGAAAGTGTTGAATTGTCATAGACATTTTAAATTTCTATTTGTGAATGTTTTTAATATATATACATACATATATATTCTATTGAATTTGACATGATTGGTGAACCAAATGAGTTTGCGTAAAATGGAAATGCTGGATTGCTTTGAGTTTCAGTTTGAACATTTTTGCAGGTGATGATATTACAATCTGAACCTAAAAGTTTTTATTTTTCTCTAAATAGAATACTAGCATAAATTACTCTAATATGCCGTTTATATTAGTGGTTCATTTTACACATTTACTGTTGCCTTTTGGATTTAATTCACTCTCCCGGTTTCTTTTTTTAAAGGTTATAGTCTAAAGTTACATTTAGTCGATTTTTGATTTATGCAAAAAATAATAATTCATGTGACAATACTTCATGTAACAATTCACGTGACAATAATTTATGTATATTTGTGTGAAAGATACAAAATAAAGAGAATGAAAAATTCAAACTGAAAGGAAATAAATAGTTAGAATTTTTAAAAATGATTCGGTTTCATAAAAGAGAAAAAAAAAAAGAAAGAAAGAAAAAGAAAACACCGAAAGCTTTTCTTTTCAATGGAGTTAAAAAAAATTACTCAGTATAACACTGCTCCACATATGATTAAACAAAAAAAAGATTTTTCATGACTTTTTCGTACTTTTATTTAAGTAAAAATCGACTCTAATAATACTGTAAAAAAGATAAATACTCCTTCCCTCCGTCTGTCCCATTTTATTTGAGAATTTTTTTTTGTATTTAAATTATTTATTTGACAAAGTTTTTTTTTGCAATTGAATTAAGAAATCTTTTCAATAATTGTAATGATATAGTGTCATTACTTTCTAAATATACTCTTTAATAAAAATTCACTTTAAATATTTTACTAATAGAAGGTAATTTAAAATTTTGATAATATAATAATTTTTCAATCTTTGCCGAGATTTGGAGACATTCAAAATAAAAAGTTTATCAAGAAAAATGAGAGGGATGGAGTATAAATGATTGTGCTTTATCCTAAAGAAAAGAACAAAAAAAAAAAAAAAAAATCCGTTTTTAATTGAACAGAAACAAAACGGACACAAACTGAAGCTGAAACAGCTCTCTCGGCGGCAAATTGCGATGACGACGGCACTCGGCGGCGTGCGATTCTGTTGCTTTCGTCTTCTTCCTCACACAATTGACACCTCCCTCCTCAAATCCTCCGTAATCTCCTTCCGCTACAGCAACCGCCAACGGCGCCGACTCTTCTCCACCACCTCCTGCTCTGCCTCTGCCGCCGCCAATAAGAAGCAGAAAGTCATCGTCATCTCCGGACCCACGGGTGCCGGTAAAAGTAGACTCGCACTCGAGCTCTCCAAGAGGCTTAATGGCGAAATCATCAGTGCCGACTCTGTCCAGGTAATTAAATTACCCTTTGGCTGATTTAACAGTATAATATAGAAAGTACATATAGCGACGTATCATTGTGTTTGATTTCTATACCAATTGATCCACTCAGTTTCTCTATTGTTACAGGTGTATCAAGGCCTTGATATTGGTTCTGCAAAGCCTTCATTGAGTGAAAGACAGGTGTTTGATGCTAAATTTGCCTCTTGCCGCATGTTTCTTACTTCAAATTCAAATTAGTTTAAATGATTCTATAAATCTTATACCATGAATGATTATGTATTTGTTAATCATTGGATATTTTGGTGGGAATATTTTTGTTGTCCTCTGAAGCATAGAATTTCTTAACTACTCTCATAAGCCCCATAGAAGTCAAAATTTCAGGAAAAAAACAAGTGTGTTAGAACTCATTTTATGTTCTGATATTCAAGTACAACCTTATAGCATTAGTTTCACTTCTTATAAGTCAGGAATTAAGTTAAAACAAGTTGTGAAGAAGGCTTTGGCATATTATGGCACAAGTTAAATTAAATTGTAAGATTATTATGTTGAATGTTACTTTAAAAAAAGATTGGTGACTGCGGAGTAAGTGCAGTGGCAGTGGCTGGTGTGGGGGGCGGGTGAGGTAGTGGGGGTGATGGGTGGAGGGAGATGGAAATGAGCGGTAATACGCTTAACTTCAGTGTCATGACAAGTCATACCTGGATTGGTGAAAAGTGAGTTAAAAGCCGGTCAACTTGACTTTTAAGTTCTAGAATACTATAATAAATGTTGTAGGGAGTTCCTGGGAAATAAAATGCAGTAAAAACTAGGGACAAATCTTTTATGGGATTTTTTTACAAAAAATACTGCAAAGTATACCTATGCGCTCTTCTTTTAGGACATGCAAAGAGAGTCCTATTTGTACTTAGAGCCAAGGCCTATAACTTGTACTAGTTCTGCCATCCCTTTAAAATTATAAACGATTTCTCATTCAAGATCGTGTTTATCTTGAAGATTGTGTCATGAAAGGTACTTCAGCAAAGATGTTTGGCTATACTCTTCACTCCGGCTGAATATGTGCTATGTGAAGCTTGATTCATCATTTAATTAGCTTTCTTTCTGCCTAGATTATCTTGCCTGGCCTTGTTTTGAAACTTGAGTTGGACAAGTTGTGTTTAATATCGTCTTTTAGACACCATTTTACAAGAGTTCTTCTTTTATTAATTTTTTTGTTCAGGAAGTACCACACCATTTGATTGACATTTTGCATCCCTCTGAAGGTATAACAGCAGCCGGACCAGATTGCAGGAGTTTTTCTGTCTCATGTTTTCAATTTTTTCTAGATTGTGAGGGTTCTACTTTTTCCCTCATGTTACTATAAGTTGCTATAACATATTTTTTAAAAAGAATTTAGTGCACACTGGTAGAAGTAGAAGTGATCACGTAGTAAGCTAGTTATAGGTAGTTCTTTCCAAAATATAAGGTCATTTGCCTGCAAATTTTATGATACTGAGGGTATTGACTAATTCCGCTGATATCTATTCCTGCTTTTGTAAGTTAAAAGGAAATTAGAAGGCACCTATGAATAGCATAATTTAGTTCTGGACTTATTATTTGTAGGCTCCAGCTCATGTTTTTGAGTTATTGTCTTAAATATGTCTAGGAACAGATGAAAATAGGATAAAAATGGCCACCCTTTTGGGCAATTAATAAAGCATAAGTCAGTGGGCAATTCCATAAGTATTTCTCATCATGTCATATGCATAAGGAATGAGGTAAGAATCTACATTCCATTATGGCTTGTCAGCCTCTTTTTGTGTTATCTGCATGAAAGCATATGTGCATTTTGTGTTTTGGTTTTCAAAATCTTCTTGTTATTAAAGTTTTAGTCCTTATATGATATTCTTAAGATGTTCACAACCAGAGTACTCTGTCGGGCAATTTTTTGTCGAAGCAAGGAAAGCTACAAGAGACATTCTTAAAAGTGACCATGTTCCAATAGTCACCGGTGGAACTGGATTGTACTTGAGATGGTAAGTCTCTTTGATTTTTTCGGTAAATTCGCTTAACCTTTTCAGTAATTTCTTCAACAGTTAGTTGAAGGTGAGAGGAACTGAAAGCTTAATGTTAATTTTTGAAGCACATTGAGAGGAGTGGTGAATAAGCCAACATTTCTAGAGAGTTAAACTATGGCTGGACCGGGGTGTTCAGATATAGATTGAAATACCTGATTGCATGTTTGCATTCCAGTCTTCTCACATTACTGTGCAAAGTGAAAGAGGACTTTTTGGAATATATTGTTTAATACATCTTAATTTTCCTTCCCGATTGTTATTATATGTTGCTGTTCCCAAAAATGATCTGTTGTTTGTAGTTAGAATGTCAGATCCTCTCCCAAGATTAATGAGAATAGTTGATTTTTCAACATTAAAATTCTATATTTGAGTTTACCAATATAATCTGGAGTAACTGTATATGCATCCATAGTTTATAATTTTAATAAGTTTTAGTTTCATTGTCCAAGCATTGATGGAATATACAAAGATATAATGCTGCTTCAGTTGTTACTTGATATTCGTTTACTTGTTCTGAAGATAAAAATAAAAATTTCTAAACTTGTGTGTGTGTGTGTGTGTGTATATATTTATATATGATTTTGTTAATGGTCTGAATCCTCAGTGTTGGCAATATACCATCTACTTGTCAAAATCAGGGTTTTCTATTAAAATAGCTAGTGTCAATATTCCACTATGGAGTTGCATTCGGTTTTTTATCAAAAGCAAGTATACCCTGAATTACTTTTAACACTTCAGACTTACAGGGCACCTAAATAAATGTTGCCACTAAAATTTGTATTCCTCATTGTGTAGTTATCGGTAGAAATTATAGTTCTCTTTGGGTCATTATTAGAGTGAATGCACTCTGCCATGTCAAATCTCTCAATCATTAATCATCAGATCAGGAAACTGTTCTTACTTTCTTGATTGATCAAAATGAACTTCAGTTTGCAGTTCTTCTCAGCTATCTCTACTCTCTGTACTTCATAATGAATGTATTGTGCTCATCTTGTTCACCCAAGAGGCTAACAATCTAAGATCACGTGAAGGTTCGTGTGTTGGATCAGGTCCCATTCAATGCCCTACAGTTGTTGGGACGATGTTTTCCCAAACCTCAGTTGACCTTTAAGACCAAATTTTAATGTCAATATAAGAATAATTGAGGCTGTATAAAGACTTGTAGAAAGGATATTTGTATTTGTATTGGATGGGTTCTTCTGCATGTGGTAGGATCCATCTTCAACTAAGAACCAACTTACATGGTGTACAAAAACCTTTGTTTCTTTCTCAAATGTTTTAGGTTTGTGTATGGGAAGCCAGATGTTCCAAAAGCTTCTCGAGAGGTTGCTGCTGAAGTGTATTCAGAAATAGCAGATCTAGAAAGAGATGGTGACTGGGATGCAGCTGTGGAGTTGGTTGTTAAAGCTGGTGATCCTAGTGCTCAATCTGTAGCTGCAAATGATTGGTATCGAATACGTCGCAAACTAGAAATTATTAAGGTAGGTTGTGGTATTCTATACTTGTTTCCTTAACTTAAATACCATCTAATATTTGTTCCATACACACTTTGTTATGTTTTGTTTTCCTAATGTTAACTTAAAAGGGTGTTCATATATAGCTTTGGTTCTCCTTTTCTAGTTCATCCATGCTTTACTTGCTTTTGCTATCAAGCTGTTTTATTCAATGTTCTTGACAAATTGTTTCTACAAGAGTTATTCAATCAGCTGACTGTTTTTAAAAAAAATTGCAGTCTAGTGGATCTCCTCCATCAGCTTTTCAATTACCCTATGATTCTTTTAGAGATCAGGTTGAGTTACCTGTTATGGATGACTCCCTCAACATCAGTGGTTCTAATAAAGGACTTCATGGGAGTAAACAAGATTTGGATTATGATTTCCTATGCTTCTTCCTGTCAAGCCAAAGGCTGGACCTGTATAGATCAATCGATTTCCGGTGTGAAGATATGGTTTCAGGTGAATACGGCACCTTATATATTTCTTCCTTGGTCCTGGATATCTTGAATTGAACTCCATTAGCGAGCATAATATCTTCAATGAGTTACTCTATGTACTTTGCGTCATTGTCCAGTTTCCAATCTGTGTTTGGTGAATGGTAGAATCAAGTTTCACGAACTGTTGCATACTCAATTTCTACCTTGTTCATTACTGTTAAAATTCAACTAATATATACCTCATTATCTGGTTCAACCTCTCTTCCCCCGCAGTTTTGAGGTTTTCTCCTGGAAGTTAGGCCAGAAAATTAAACACTTTTAAAAAACAGGCAAGAAAAACAATATGTTTTTGGAATAGAATAATTTTGTCAGCGGTACTAAACATATCGTTGAAGAATATTACTCTTTGTACAAGTCATGCTCCCTATAAAAGCATATCTTGCTCTCTAACCTTCTGAAAATAGTAATATCTACATTCAAGGATGGTTGAGTAATTCTGTTAGAAAAAGTACAATATATAATTGCTGAGCTAATATGAATGGCCATAATTCTTTCATGTTTACCATTTTTTAAGCCATTATGGTTCAACAACTCTCATATATACTGGTAACGATCCAAATCCTTAACCTGGATTGTGCAATAGCTTTGAAACGGAGTTAACTATGATGTTGGCTAGTGTCTTATAGCTATCATCACCACCAATCTAACAGTAGCGATTAACAGCCATCGTCTGCACGAATAATCTTTATTTGTGAAGTATAGCTATGTAAAATAGCAAATATTGTTTGGAAAAATTTATGTAAATGTCACTACTACATAGCCACTATTACAAATAGCATTATGAAAACGTTGGCCTATTTTCAGAAACACCTGTACCGCTTAGTGCAAATTTTGTGTCCTGTGTTCAGGAGGAATCCAACTTTATAATATCACCCAAGATCTAAACTCGTGGAAATATTATGTCTCCATATTTTGATTCTTCCAATTATGTTATATGTACAGCAGGGTCCAATTTTGATCTAATGGTTTCTCTTTCATTGCAATCACAAATATGCAGTAGCAATTTTGATATAAGTTGCAGCTCTCTGATCTTGGTTGAGTTATGCAGTTCTCTGTGCCGAATGCTTATCTTTTAAGCAAGCTAGTCACCCACTTTGTTAATCTGACTAAACTTGTTTCACAATATGTGTGTGCGTGTCTCTCTCATATGTATGTGGGTATAGGAAGGAAAATGAAACAATGGAGGGATCAGAATCGTTGCAGGTCAAAACTTGTTTATGTCTGTTTTCTCTTAATATATGTCCGTCAAATGCATTACAATTTCTGTGTTTCTATCAACATCAACACCACCTTCATCCCAAACTAGTTTGGGTCAGCAGTCAAAGAATTCATATGAGAAAATAATTTCTAATTAAACCTTAAGAAACATAACACAAAACAGTAAGAATGAAACATAAGAGGCAAAAAGGGGCTAAAAGACAAAAAGAAAGAAAGAAAGAAAAGAGAAAAATAAATAAATTAATGATAGAGAGGGAAGAAGAGACAGAATTTGGCAAATTGGTTTCTTGATATTGACCTTCTTAAACTTATAAGCCATCTAATCACCCAATTCTTACCCTGAGTTTACTTGTTCCACTATGTGTGTGTGTGTGTGTGTAGGTCTGTGAGTTCATACATGTATCTAAGCAATATGTAGGTTATGAGTTGTTTGTGTAGATATGGTATATCCAGAAAGTAGGTTACGATTTTGGTACTTAACTTTGAATATATGTTTTCAACTTCAGCACAAACCACAGAAGATAATCTAGTAATTATACAAAGTACTCTTTTTAGTTGAAAATTTTCTACTTCTGGTTCTCACTTAGTCACTTGTAGAAACTTCAGAAGGTATAAGATTTGATTGTTATTTGTAATTTCCTTTATGTTAGGAAGAGACGGAATTTTGTCGGAGGCAAAATGGCTTCTTGATATTGGTCTTCAGCCAAATTCAAATTCTGCAACTCGAGCAATTGGTTATAGACAAGTATGTCATCTGTATTCTGCAGGTCATATATATTTCATGACAAATGTTCGGAATCATCTTTGTTTACTTCCTTTATATCTGGAACAGGACTATTTTTTGAACTTCAAATGTTGAAACAGAGTAATGCATAGAACCATAGGCTTAAATATCAGTTTTGCTATGTGTATGTTATATTTCTCATGTTGGGACTGCCTTAGGAGCAATATTGCAAAACTGGAGTACGCTTATCAAAAATTAACTCACATGACTGAGAGCGGCATACAGTTCTTAGGTGGAAAATTGTTCTTATAGACACGGTAGATTTTAGTACTTCTTCTGTCCCAATATAATTGAGCCTGTTCATAGTTTTTGTGGAAGTGTAATTGATCTTCTACATTACATTAACCATTAGATTGAGGGATCAAAATCATCAAAATGGAATTGAAGTTAAAACTAGAAAGAAGCTGCTTCAATTTTGTAAGTTCCCAATGGTAATTGAAGTTATGATCATGACTTTAAAAGTTCTTACAATTTTAACCACTGAGGGAAGTTTGCATCTAGAAAAAATAATCTTATGGAATTAGAGAGAAATGTGCCTATCTATGGAACACAAAAAGGTTTAGGAAGTCTAGCGAAGAACTTTAAGATAGTAAGAAATTATGGAAAAATAAAGTGCTAAAATGAAGTAAATTTAGATACGAGAACCATTTGTGAGCATGTTAGACACTGCCATCTAACATTGTGTGGAATAACGTGAAATGAGGTAACATATTTAGAGAAAGCATTGCTATGAGTCTTAAAGGAGATTTAATTATGTTTGATAGTTTGAAAAACTGTAACTTGCATGTACTGATGATATATTAGATTGTTGTACTTTAAGAACAGTTGGCAAAACAGAGCAAGCTACTTTGCTTGCAGGCCTGTTATATATTTGATTCTTTCTGATAAACTTCCTGAAACTCTTAAAATGAACCCGTTATCGAGTCTTACAATATGCAGTATTTATTTACCAGTAACCCTTTGTCTGGATACTTAGAATAATTGCTACCTTTCTTCCTTTGATCAGTCAAAGTCTCGTTGGTCAGACTTCTCTAAAACCTTGTCTGCACTAGGAAACCATTTCTTAACTAATAAGGGGGAATTGGTGTTTTATTGAACATATGGTCAATGCTGTTAATGAGATTTGAAAACATTTTCGGAGAACGTTTACTGGATTTGGTGATTCATCTGAAATTGGGACTGCTTAATAGTTAATGTTTTAATGGTCATACACATGCAAACACCCACACACTCACACATGCACAAATTTAGGAAACCAATCTCTTGCAATTAAATTATTGTTTAACAGATGTTCAAACAATGTTCTCCGGAGAACATTTCTTTGAATTAAATGGAGCCTTAATCTTTTATTTTTCCTTGTTGCTAAATACTTTGTTTTTCAGAGTTAAAATGAAATATTCAGTCTTCAGTCACTACTCATTGGCTTTCGGTTCTTATGATCAAGCAAATTAACTTTCTTATATTATGTGGACAGGCTATGGAATATCTTTTAAATTGTAGAGAACATGGTGGAAGTTCCACAGGAGACTTTTATGCTTTCTTATCAGGATTCCAGAAAGCATCTAGGTGAATTTTGCATCTTCTTTCTTTCTTTCCTTATGTTTTCCCCCCTTAGATCATAATAATCATATCAATATAGCATCAACATGTCATATGTTATTGCAGTTGGGCTATATTTAGGTAAATGTATTGTTTACCAAATTTCCTCATCCCGCATAATACACTCCAAATGTATGCTATGCATTAGTCTTGCCTTAACTCATTTCATATGATGCTTTGTAATCTTTTTTGTAGCGTAGTAGAATGAGTGCTTCGGACCACCGCTCTCTTTTCTATTAGCCTATAATAATTTTTGGCTATTTATTATCTCTCACAAATTAGTAATCAGATGCTTCTAGAAATTGTGCATCAATCTGCTAGTTAATAAGTCCTCAAACTTTAACACTGCATTGCACAATAAAGACTAGAGAAAGAATACTGATATGTTAAAACTTCAAACCCAAATAAATTTGAGTTCTCTTTTTGGTCCTCTAAGAAGGTAAGATCTTTATGAATTATGACCAGCAACGGATCCTTTATTGGGCAACTGGGGTCATCCCACATAGTTTTTCCTAATTAGTATAAAATATTATACTAAATACATATTTTTTTCATTAAGAGATTAGAGGTACAATTTTATACCCAATACTTTTATATATTTTTACAATTTGAATTTGACATGAATTTATTTAGTATTGATTAGTGACGAAATTAACATTATAATATACTGATAGAATATTTGTTGATACAAACTTTTGATTTTAAATTTTAATACATAGATGGTGCCTCATGATTTCACAAGGTAGTTTGTTTAATCAATATATTACTTGGATATCAATGAAGTTAAATATTCAACTAATATTTTAGTCCAAGAGGATTTTCTAATGGGGTAAAACTGACTTTTGGTACATGTACAGGTACCTAATTAACAAATTGATATCCAAAGTGAAATTTTTAACAAATTGGTACTCAAACTAAAATTTACTAACATTCTGTTAAAAATTAGGTTCGATCCAATTTTTAAATGTCACGTGATGACATGGATTCTGATTAAACTTTTAAAAGTTTAGATAAATATTTGGTACATGTACTAGATCTCAACTAACAAATTGGTACCTAAACTAAATTATATTACCATCTATAAATCTATACTAAAATTCTTAACAAATATTCTAATATGTTTTAACTATATTGTAAAATAATTTTTTTTAAATCATATTTGCTAGTCACCGATCTCCTGTTAATAGAAAAATGAGGTTAGACCATCTACAAAACTTAGAAAATAATTGTTATCCCACAAAACAAACAAAATTGAATTAAATAGAACACATCCTTTGAATACAATTTCTTTTTATTACAATTAATGATAAAAAAAATTCAACAATAAGAAGACCTAATGAATCATTTGATGTTGGACCTCTTCCTATTACTTGTCACTCTCCACTTGTATGATCTATATTGAATATTTGAAAATATACATAAATGTAACTCTTTTTTTTTAAACGAAAGGAGTAACAAATGATAGATGAACTTGGGTTTGACACTTGACACTAAACAAATGTGTACGTATTGGACACAACTTTTCAGTATAAGATTTTGGAAAAGTTGAGACGCATTGATGTTAGACTCTTTAAAGAGCCCGTACCTGATCGGACACTTCTTCAAAGTCTGTGTAACTTGGGTTATAACTTGAGATACTGCAAACGCATGATGGTCTGAGACCTATACCGGTTATTCTAATTTCTTATCTCCAATATATCTCCCGGATAGCTAAAATTCCTTTATCTGGCATGATCCTTGAGTGGATTATGTAAGATGATATATGCTCATAAATTTTTAGGGATTTATGTGTGAGCCAGTGAAGTGTTCACCTGAGGGCATTGTTTTCTGTCCATTAGAGTTATGAATGAAGCATGATTATTATCACTATTTACTGTTACCATTATTAAAATTTACTGGGAAGATCATAATATTTTCTAGTTATTGTTCTTAAGAATGACTAAAGGAACCTCTATCTCCAGCAGCAAGATATCTAATTCCTGTTGATCTCTTAAGTGTGGTGGTGTATTTTAGAAGTCTGAGTTCCGAGGTTGACCCATTCCTTATGATATCAAACTCAATAACTCTTATGCACCATTCAAATGAGCAGTTTGTTTATGTTTCATCCTTGATATCCCATGCAATTATTATGATTTTCCCTGTGGAATTTCATCTACTAAATTACTATTTTTTACAGAAATTTTGCTAAACGGCAAATGACTTGGTTCCGAAACGAATCTATTTATAATTGGATTGATGCTTCCAGACCACTGGTATGTTATCTTGTTTATTTTGGTTGACTATTTTTGCCATCTGGGCGGATTTTTGCTACCTATTTTCTGGTGAACATTGTTGCAGAGAATAAACTTGATAGAGTTTGACATTAGTATTTTATAAATTGACGTGCTTCACGATGCAGCCTATATCAACACTATCTATATTATTCTATTTTCATTTTTCGATATTCTCAGCATTTTCTGTTTCCATGTTTTCACATTTCTGTGCCGACCTCTGACTGGCAGACTATTGCAGGACGACGTTCTCAGCTTCATAATTGATGCTTACCATGACCAAGCTGGGCACTTGGAGGTGCCCGAATCACTTAAAATAAAGAAAGACTTGTCGAACAACCGAGAAATTTCAGAACTAAAGAGTTACCGTACTAAAAATAGGTATATCTCTGGTGATACTGAGTAATGTAAATTTGTCATTTGTCTGAGATACTTTAATTTATTTAATTTTCATTTGTAGACTTTTCGTCAGGCGGGAAAATTGTGCGGATATACTAGAATGGATCAGGGTAACTCAGGGGAAAATTGCTGAATCTATCTGTTAACTCTAGTTTTTTGAGCTATGGATGAAACGTTTGCTCTGTTGGTATATCTAACAACCTTTTTATTTCATTTGTATTTATTTATGCACCATCAACGGTGGAGTAAGGCCTTAGGTACTTTTTTGTGCTGTGAAGACGAGGAACTCCTCTGAGCAGGTTCTGCGACTTTGATCTGCATTTTTTAGTATAGAATCTAGCATTTTGTCATTGTGAAAAGATATTTTAACATTTAAATTTTAGGACAGACTCTGAAGTCTACCCTTGACAAATGATGCAGCTCCATGTGCCCATCTGGAGTATGGCTAAAAGCCTAAAACTTAGAATAGGAAGTTGTAGGTTATTTGATGACAATTTATATTTAGCTATTAACAGCTTGTACTTTGGAGTGGTTATTTGATAATGGTAGTTATTTTTTCCTATATTTGTGTTAGTTACTATTACCATTGTTCATGTAAATCCTATTCCGAAATACTGTGCTAACTCAAAAAAAATAAAAATAATAATAATAATAAAATAAAAAGATTTGGCGAAACCCTGGCATGTTAAAGATGTATTCAAAATTCTCTCTGTGCTGAGTCCTTGATTCCTGAAATTAATGGATACAAGTATACAACTAAATACTCTATCCACTACTTACATAATAGCATGTAAAACTAAATGCCTTCTCTGCTGAGTTGTGCGCCCATCAGTTGTTTTTCATTTTTCATCGGATGTTTTCCGAACATAATATTATGTATCTATTTGTTTTGGCTTAAAATATTAGATTCGGCTTAAAATTATGAAATTCTAGATTTTTGTAATGTAATTTACATTGTCAAAAATTTAAAATCTCATAATTTTAAGTCGAAACAAATAGGATTTATGTAAAACTTACTTTAAATCTCAATTTTTGATAATTTTATAACGTATATATAATATTGAAATTTGATATAATTTAAAATATAAATATTATATTGCCATAATTTGATCCCTAATGGTTCCGAAATACCTCTCTCTCAGTCTCACACTTAATTTTTTTTGTTTCCAGTATCAATACTTCGAGCTCACCTAAAAGCTTCATCAACGTTCCTAATCTATGTATTTCCATGAGAGGCAATGTTCCAGATCCTCTTTGAGTCCTTAACTGTGTATTGAAACCCTAAGCGTTTTTGGGGGTGACCTTCTCAATGTCCATATTCAAACTCAAGCTTGATTGGACTCCATTTAAGAAAAAAAAATTCCCATTTTACCTCCCCATTAAGGTAGAAACTCTCTCTCCGTCGTGTATTTAAAAATCTGCTCAAGATCATGCATTTTGTCTTCAGAAGTAGTAGCACTATAACTTTTTTACAAGTAGAAAGAACCACATGAATGCGACAACTCTTATGGGAGAGCATCATTCAAACTACATGTAATTTAGAAGTATTTCCGAGTACTTTATTTTCCAGTTCTGACTTTAAATTTAAGAAGTCGTGAATTGATCTTGTTTTTTATTATTATTTCATAAAAGAGTAAAAGAAGTCATAATTTGCATGACATACTGCTCTGGCAATTTAATGACTTGAACTTAGAACAAAACAACTATGATTTTGTATGTTTTCGTTTGTTTCGATTTAAATTTTTGAGTTTTTAAATTTTGAGCGTAAATTAGCAGTGTTAAGCTTAATTGCATGTTATTGTCATAGTAAGTCATGCATTTGGTAGCTAAGTAAATTACTTGATTTTGTATTATTAATACAAACAATGCAAATTTACAACAGCTGGCAAGCAAAAGTATAAAGGACTTTAGAAGTGCAACTACTTGGTATTTATATCTTAAATTTGCTCAAAAGGTTCAATATGTACAAAAGAGAAACTGCATATATTATACACCATTTCATGTATTCATATAACATGTTCAGGGACAGAGACAGACATTAGTGACTTAAACCCAACTTTATAAAACTTGAAGAGCAGCTTCACATAGAATTTCCATAATACGGACGAAGTTTCATACGTAGAAAAGAGGATATCAGGAAATCTATTAAATTTCAAGTGAATAAAGTTACATTGTGCGAAAAATTTCAATTACTACTGTACTAATTATGAAATACTCCATGTGAGAAATGCAACCCAGTTTTGCGGGGATGAGAAAAAAGTATGACAATAACCAGTAGCCACTGACAAAATCTACTGTTTCTGTAGCTTCCTCCCCAGTATTAAATAAAACGTGCAAACTAAAATGCAAACGGGGAAAAGTAAATTAAAGGGCAAAGCACATAGTGATCTTCCACAAAGCTGAACGAGAAATGATAATTGGAGCCTAAAATATGTTGGTCCTAATGAGCCTAACGTTTATCCTTGCATTCATGTCTCGAGTATAGCACTCCTGATCTTGAGACAAGAATGTACCGATGGAAAGTTAATTTTGGGTTCATTTGGCCAAAACAAAATTACAGGCACAAATAACAAAACGTAATGAACATGATATGGCCAAACTAAAATGCTTGTATGAAACAGAATTAACCATACTCCACAGACAACAAATAAAATAATCATCAAACATTATCCAACCTTAAGGCAATGTTCATATCCCAATGTGCAAATTTTAAGAACTAGCATGTCAATCACCTCCTTTATCAACTGCAGTTTGATTATGAACAACAATGCTACCGGATATTCAGATTCTGGGACTTTGTATCGCATGCATATATAAAGGCATATTTTAAGGTATAAAACACATAAGTTATGAATGTGATGATCCCACCTCCATGGCCTTAAACTTTCTAATTGTTTAAACATTTTCCAGACAACATGACATACAATATTTTGTCCCCAACAAACCATAACATGTTCTACATAATTCAAGGTTTCAAGGTTTCTTTTCCAATATCATCAGAAACCTTTTTTTAGGAACTTCAAAAGGATTCCAGGAATTCGTATTCCACTGAAATATAACAGAACATTTCATGGGACAGATGACGCACATAATTTGGGGAATTTATTACCACAATGACCACCATATGAAACCATCAGAACTAATCTACAACCATTAGGAAAAATTAAAGGAAAAACAAAACTACCAGCAAAAGAGTTTCATTAGTCCCATAATAAAAACAGATGTTTCTGACAGGCCAATTGCAACTGAAGTGCAGAAATTCAAAAACAGGAAACAGAAGGTAAATGGACAGGTTTTGAGAAAGATTTACATAGATCTCTGACTCCTCCCTTCAACCGCCTCATTATTCCTTTCTACTTCTTCTTCTTCTACTACTGTAAAAATCAAACATAGACCAAGTAGGCAAACAACCGATTTAAGAAGGGTTTATCAAAAATTTCCCAATCGGGGTATTCATTTATTTATAAGAGAGATTTGATATGACACACACACGCACGCATGCACACACACACAAAGTATTGAAATTACCTTCTACCACTTCTTGGGGATGTGATCTGTGTTAGGTCCATAAAACATCACAGCTTTTAGTGTTCGATAATTGACCTCTAAATAGTGAGTAGGAAGTTCGATCCTTTTGATCATCTTCTTCTTCCTATTAGTAAACAGCTGCTGATGGATTGCAGAGGAATAGATGGAATCACTGTGTAAAGAAGAGTTCTTAACCAGAGCTCGGCTTGTTCGGGGGTCATTCCTTCCTTTTGATAAGAATAGGGATTTGAATCTGTACAAATTCCTCTTTATTCCCTCTTTCATGGTTATCGACCAAGCCTTCGGAATTTGCGGAACCCTAACAAGGAGAAAGATGAAGAAGATAAATGGGGCGTAGCGCTGGGTTTATACTAAACTCTAGAAATGAAATGGGTCAGCAGACTATTCATCTTATCAACTCATCCACTACTTCTTCTCCTTTTTTTTTAAATATAAACTAGTGGAGGCAAAACAAGTTTACATAATATTAGGTAGATAAGAATATTATAGTAGAATATTCAGTAGAGTAAAACGGCTCCAAGGCAGTTAACTATCTTAAATGTATATGTCCGTGGAGCACTTCTGTCTTAGTCTTACAGTTCACTATATACATATACATATGTGTGTGTGTGTCTGCATGTGTTTTCTAAATGACGCTATGTCACACCAGGTGGTCGATGTATGGCCTAGCACCATAACAGATTAGGTGGGAAGAAGGCAGTTTTCTAGGCGGTCTCCAACACAAAAAGAATTCTTTTTATTAGTTAAATTAGAGATTACATTAGAATTTTCTTAATATGAATGATGAAATTAAGGCAATATCATACACAGAGTTGCAAGAATTCACACCTGTTGAAGATCCCGCAGTTGTAACAACTGGTTGCTAGATTGCTAAATTAGTATAGAACATGAATACTATGTTTCATTGGTTCAAACTTCGAACAGAAAGGAGTGAATATTTATAATATTTATTTGATTATTTAAACTTGTCCCTTACTTCATTCCATTCCACAAAATTAGGTATAGTTTCGAATCTAGCCTCCTACATGGGTTAGCCTATTCCAAGTTTCCAACACTACCAAAATTTTATACACAATCTATATTCACATTCCCAAACTCTCATTTTCTTCATCCTTCCCTTCCACCTCCATAAATTTTTCTTCTTAACCATCCACTCCACTCCCATTCCAATGAACCAAATGCAATAAAGGTGATAAAATGATAAGTGATGATAAATTTGTGTTCACTGGTTGCTTGGCAGTCCGGGTAGCAATAACGGAATAAAACAGCATGAAAGAACCAAGTCGGCATGTCTCAGATTTCTGATGTTGAAGGAGACATCAAGATTCAAAAACAGTCTAATAGAAAATGAAATTCCTAATTTACAGCTGAGGAAGAAATTACAACTGAAAACCGAAAAGTGAGAAAGAATTTAAGAACATGTGAGAATCAAATAACTCAGAAATTACAATTATAAAAAGAATTAAAGCTGAGAAGAATCGAGGGGCCATAGATGAAGACAATAAAATAATGGAAGGAAGAAAGAACGAACCCAGCTAAGTTTGTTTTAACCTGAAATACAGATGGCAGCAACGAGAGGAAGAACAACGGAGATGGCACCGGCAATGATCGGCGGCGGAGGAGATGGTCGGCGGCAGCAGCAGCAAGCCTAAGCCCTTTTTTGTTTCCCTTCTATTGTGATTTGTGAGCGCAACCCAATCAACTTTAAGCCTCCGGTACGTCCGTTTTTTCGTTTTCGTTTTTTATTATTATTATTATTTACAAAAGCTAAAAAAAATAATTTATAATAAAATTAATAACTTTTGAATATCAATATAACTCCTTCTAAAATTAATAAATTTTGAATATAAATATAACTTTCTTAATTACTAATTTTAAAATAACATCTTTCACAAACCAAAAGAAAAAAACATTACTTCATCCGTTTTTAAAAAAAAAGTAACATTTAAATTTTTTACGACTATTAATTTTGTATTTTTGACAAAAAATTAAATGTATAAATTATAAATTTTTTAATGAAATTTATTATGAATCTTTTAGCAATTCGATTCATCTAATTGACTCATCCGCTATTTTCTCTTTTTTTTCTTTAAGTATAAACCGTCAATGTTTGAAACTCAATACAATCAATTGTTCGTATTTATTAATATTATTATCTTTCATTAAAAGAAATGATCAATGCCCTATTTATTTTAAAGCTACACATGATGTTGTGCAATAAATTTATATACATAAAATAGTTAGATTCCACTTTAAATAATTAGATAAATGCTCGAGTAATTCCCAATTAAGTTCCAATAACTATATGTAGAAGAATTTGTTATTCAACGTTTCATGTTAAGCATTGTCACTTAAATATAGGCCAACACTGTACTTTTGAACCGCATTTTAGATAATGTTAGACGTTCATATCGAATATTGAACTTAAGAAATTTGTCTAAGATTTGGGTGAGAATTAATCATATCTTGTTAAAATGGTTTGAATTTATTAATTAGACACAAATGTAAAAGAACCAGTGAAACAAAACAAATTATAAACTGTCTGGCCACAACAGAAGGAGATGATGATAAATATTAAAGCAACCAAGAAATCTCTATAGATCATTCATATAAATTACCCAATTGCCAATAATTGCTGAAAAATAATCGAATATAAATACTATATAAGAACTGCTTACTATTAAAATGAGAGATTAATTAGATAAGTTTGATAAAAATTTTCAAATATATATACTCCTATTCGAATGTGAATATGGTAGCTATATTTATATTCAGATTTGTAATTCTATATAGAAATACAAGCATTAATTTTTGAAAACTCTCTATGTTTTAAAACTAAAATTATACACACACACACACATATATATATAAAATATAAAATTATGAGCACAATAAAGTTCATAAAGTTAGTTATATTAATCATTCGAATGTAAATGTATATAGATATCAAAAAAAATTTATTAAAGAAATAGATAATCTGACCATAAAAATATTTGAAAATATCAACAAAAATAAATAAATAAATAACAAATATAACAATTTCTCCCAAAAAAAAAAAAAAAAATCCCTCGGAACTTTCACCGAGTTGGAGTTCTAAAGATAGTATAATATCTCGCCCTGCACATACAATACATTTGCGCTGCCACTTTGCTTAAACCTTTTTATCTTCTCTACTTGTTCGATTTTCTCGCTCTTGAACAACAAAGATGAAGATAGCAATGTTGAGATCCATACAATCTTCTATCAGAAGATCATCTTCTTCTTCTTCAATCCGCCGCAGTTTCTCCTCTGAGTCTGCTCCTCAGCGCAAAGTTGCCGTCTTGGGTGCTGCCGGCGGGATCGGACAGCCGCTCGCCCTACTTATGAAGCTCAACCCTCTCGTCTCTCACCTCTCTCTCTACGATATCGCCGGAACCCCAGGCGTCGCTGCGGATGTCAGCCACATCAACACCAGATCTGAGGTATTCTCTCAAATGCTATGTTTTTGTTTTACGGCTGTTGGCAATTTCGGTTAATTCAAGTTCAGTTTTGTTTTTCCGGTCTTGATCTTCATTGAGTTGCTCGGTGGTTGATTTTGGTTCCCGCGTCGTATAATTCTCACGAAACAGTACACACTCTGCTTACTTTTTAGGGTTTTGATCACTATTACATCGATTTGGTCATGTCTCGGGTTTCAACTCTTTCGTAGTTTTGGTATTCTGTTAGAACTCCCTCCTATCTTCCGAAATTACAGATACATTTCTCTTCGTACTAACTAGGTTTGTGAAGTATAATTCAAAGTTGAAGTTTTTCTTTGTTTACAAGGATTACTCCTAGATACAAACCTTTTCACTTTCATATTTTTATAAATTCATATTACAAAATGAAATTACAGGATTTGAAAAGAATACTGCATATTACATTGAAAGATAAATTTATTTCTAATTCTGGAACAGAGGGACGAAAACTCAATTTGAAATTATTTCTTCTCAAAATAGAAATTTCTATTGTTCTTTTTAAGCAATGTGCAAGTTTAAAAAATGGTAAATTGGAGTATCAATATCTGAAAATTGCAGTTTAAAAAAATAAATACCCTTTTTGTGGGACACTAGGAAAAGCAACAAAAGTGTGTTACTCAATAGTATATTTTTTCCATGTTAACCCTTTAGTTCATTTTTCATTCTATAGCTTCTCAAGTCATTGTACTTAGGGTATTAACGTTAATGCTTGTTTCCTTAGGTATGTGGGTACATGGGGGAAGAACAGCTAGGGAAGGCACTAGAGGGATGTGATGTTGTCATCATTCCTGCTGGTGTGCCAAGAAAGCCTGGCATGACTCGTGATGATCTCTTTAACATCAATGCTGGGATTGTCAAAGGACTATGCACTGCGATTTCCAAGTATTGCCCTAATGTATGTGCCTTAGAGTCTTACTTGTAACGCGATCCCTTTGTTGATTTTAGTTTGAGTTCCTTTTTTATTTTGTGGGTTCTATAATTGTTTCTTTTGCATTTGATTTTAAAATTGTAAAATTCAGGCACTCGTTAACATGATAAGTAACCCTGTAAATTCTACGGTACCAATTGCTGCTGAGGTTTTCAAGAAAGCAGGGACATACAATGAGAAGAGACTATTTGGTGTCACTACACTTGATGTGGTTAGGGCCAAGACTTTTTATGCTGGCAAGGCCAATGTCAATGTTGCAGGTACCCTTACTATTTACAGAATAATAAGTGATGCTCTTTTATTGATTAAAAGTTATAAATTAATGATGGATAGTTAAGTTGTGAACTTCATATTTCATTCCAGAGGTCAATGTACTTGTTGTGGGTGGACATGCTGGAATAACCATTCTCCCACTGTTTTCACAGGTAGTGTGCTCATTCTATACTTAGTTCAGCATTTGTGAAATTTATTTTTTGGCATCACTTTTCTGTACACCTTTTGTTTACTTCTCTGTATGAATGAATACTTATAGGCAACACCAAAAGCCAATTTATCTGATGAAGAAACTGTGGCTCTCACAAAGCGTACACAAGATGGTGGGACAGAAGTCGTGGAAGCCAAGGCTGGAAAGGGATCTGCTACACTTTCTATGGCGTAAGTGTGAATTGATACCATTGTTATGATTTCCTTTGACAATCCAACTTCTGTATGTTACTACCAATGCCGTATCTGGATGTTGAATATATGACAACAGTACCTAGTGGCAATGACACTTCTAGCTGAAATATTTTGGCCTGGCATTAACTTGTATAGTTAGAACCTCAGTTAACATGTTTTGACTTAGAGGAGACTGAAGAACTTATAGACATTAGCTATACTCCAGACTTTTAATTGTGTCAATCACCGGAAAATGTTCTGTGGTAATTTGAAATTGCTTGCTGAATTTCTAGTTTCTCCTGGCCTAGGCTTGTGCCTATTTTATCATATACTTATGAAAAGAAGAAAAAAATTATAAGAAGAAAAAATTCATTGGCAATTGAATAATTCATTTGAGTAATATATAGAGATTGCTTGGTTGCTTTAGTATTTATCAACTCCTCTTGTGGCCGGACTACTTGTCTGGTTTGTAATTGCTATAGGTTTTCTTATAATTTGGATACATTATTCTGGGATCTATCTATTATGAATAGGGTTACATAGTTATGGTTCTTTTACATTAACAACGTCTAATTAAATTCAATAAAGGGCTTATGTTTTACCCCCATTTTGCATAAGAACTAATTAAAAAAAAAAAAAATTTTGGGGTGGGAGTCAAACAGTAATAGTTCAAACTTGGTTTTCCTTCCACATAATTCTTTTTGAATGTGATGTGGTTGTATCTCTCATTGGTCATTGCTGACAAAGAAAAATTGTGTCGCAATGCCCCCGTCTGCAAATAATCTAAATTGTATATACACAGAAATAGCGTCTTAATCTGCTTATCAATTCATGCTATTAGATGTTCTGGTCCTTCATTTGTTTATCTTATGAATCAGCATATTACAAGAGTGTCTGGTAATTTTTTCTTAGACATACCACATCGTTTCTGCAGTTATGCTGGAGCAATTTTTGCTGACGCTTGCTTGAAGGGACTCAATGGAGTTCCAGATGTTGTTGAATGTTCATACGTGCAGTCAAACATCACTGAACTACCTTTTTTTGCATCTAAGGTACTTGCCCTTTTTTGAATTTTTATAATTTCGCCAACTAGGAATGCTTGTAGTTTCTGAAGATGGCATCCGTTTCTTGTATAACTAATTTGGTTATTGCTAGCATTTACTTCTAGTTTTTTACCTTTTGCAGTTGACTTCAAAATATGTCATGTAATCACTTCTGTTGTAAAGCATTTGTCACGAATTTGAGCCACAGCAATTCGACAGTATCTAAAATCAGTTGGTTGACTAGGCTGTTAATTTAATATCTGTCCACTGTATATGTTGGTATGTAATATTTAAAGCAATTAATCTATGTGAAGTTTCTAACTTCTGTGACAAACTTCTCCCATATTTAAAATATCTGGCTGAGCAAATTCATTTCAAGCATTGTAGAGCTTGTTTATTTGCATTGATCAATGACATATGTTGAATTTTGCCCTAGCACTCTGCCAAATTGACGTGGTAGAGCATCCACCTAGAGCTTAGGTGTTCTTAAGTGGGTCTGGGTGAAGATTTTTGGAGCACCTCAATGCATCAGACTTGGATGTATCTGTTTACGATTTAGACTTGTAAGCAAAGTGGACTCTGGACCATAATCAATCTTCTAGACCCTCTAATAGTGGCACCACTTCTAAGGTTTCCTTGAAATTATTTCTTTCATGTAACTACGTTACTCCAACTCAATCTTACAGTAGTAGAATAATGATAACACATGTCAAATGTTTTAAATTTGTGCTTATGGTTGGTATTGCAACACTCCGTCATCTACTATGTTTGAGGGTTTTTTGGCTGGACATGAATGTAATATCAATATTTTATTTGAGAAGCAATATAAATACTATATTGCACAAATTCAATATGGGATGCAAAACTAAGTTGTAAATTACACATCACAGGTAATATAAGCCAGATATGCTTCGTTTAAGTAATAGAATTTATGAACAGGATCATTGGGGGCTGAATTCTACTATTTTCAGCAATGATACTGTTCATGATTAAACACGTGTAGATTGTGCTCCATAGTGAAATCGTATTGATAGATATTTGTTCTTCATTATAAAAATTGTTGTCATCAGTATTATGATTGTTGTTTTAGTCTTTGTAACTAAGAAGGGTCATAGGTCATAATATGTCTGCTGTCTATTCTGCAGGTGAGACTTGGGAAGAATGGAGTGGAAGAAGTCCTTGGCTTAGGCCCCCTTTCAGACTATGAGAAGCAAGGATTGGAAGCTCTCATGCCTGAACTGAAAAGCTCTATCGAGAAGGGTATTAAATTTGCCAATCAGAGTTGAATGGAGCCTATAATGCTGCTCAACTGCTGATATATAGTGTCCCCACTATCAAAAATGCACCTCCCAGTTTTGCAATTTTTTAAAAGTAGTGTTGTATTTTGTAACATGAGTGTGTTGCTTCTAAATGCATCGCATTTAGCTCTTCCGGTATAGCAGGATTGAGTTGGTCAAGAACACTTAAATCAATAATACCTAGTGACGAAATGAAGCATCTTCATTTCATTAGCTTAATTTGCAGATGCAACTGTGCAATAGCAAAGTCTAAAAGTTCAGAAAAAGAAACTCATGGTGCTTGTTAGTACTTTTATTGAACTGAAGTGAATAAATCAAAAAGGTGTTTTCAAGAAGTCGATTTCAGGGTTTCGTTTGTTGACCAAGAATGTGGATCTAGATGATGATTTCTGGAATTTGAATACAAATTTTATCCCGTAATTCTGCATGAACAGATTATTGGGTTTATCTGTTGAATATAAAATAGTAAAATATAGAGAAAACGTAGATGTGATCTTCTTAACAAACTTGGTGATCTAGGTATCTATTGATATTTGTTATTACCTCGTAGTTATCCAAGTTACATAAAATATATCCATTGATGTGATCTTTAAGGTGTGTTGCAAATTTAACAGGCATGCCTCCTTGTGCATCTTAATTGAAAATCAGATATAATCAAGAATACTCCAAGTTCTATTTGAGTTTTTGACGAAAGTTACATTTGTCAATCATCTCAAAAGAAAGGAAACTGTAAACATCACCGTGCCAATCATTGTATGCCAATACGAAATGAGCTTCTAAACGGCACGGGTCAATTGTTTTAAATTTTTATAATTTAATAATTGTTACACAATTAGTACATTTTAAATAATAAAAAGTTGAAATTTAAAAATATTACTTAACACAGAGAAGATTCTACCGCAAAAGAATAATGTTTTTCAGTTAATAAATTCGAGGCCACCATAGTAGTAGACATCTTGGTAAAAACCAAAAAGTGTACTCGATTTGGATAACAGAAATTGGAATGAGGATTGAAATGAACCCAGAGGTACAAGGGGAAAGCAAGCCCAAGGCATCAGGTTGTTGGCATTTACATATCAGAGTGCAATTTATGTTTTTTCCCATTAGAAAAACTCCATTTTAAACTTCAAACTAGAATCGAGCCTTTTTCACAACACATTCCACTGTTTGGCCTAGAATATCCTGGACTAAATCCTACAAGCAGAATATATGCGAAATCAGATGAATCACCATCCGTGGTAGAGCTAACTATATTCACTTATAATTACCAGACTTGACATCTAATACACGGCAGGAAAACTAGAGGAACATGACAACTGAAACTACACTATATTATAGACGTGACTAATTCCTGCCCTATTTCTTCTAACTACTTTCAACTACTCCAATATGGCGGCCTTTCTTGAGCAGAACACACTGAAGCAGTATCATAATCAAAATAACCTACAGGAGTCTCATAACTTGTAGCAATTCTAAGCAATTTACATCTGCTACGCATAGATGTCTCCCAATAGCCCCATCCAATTGAGCATCATACACATTACTCCTAGTAAAGAAGTGACGGCTAGAAGGAGAGTTCCGGGACATACATCCTTCAAAATCAAATAAAAGGCAAACTATACTCCATTCAGGTATTAATGCACCGATGATTGCCACAAGCATGCTCCGTGCATCAAAAGAAAGTTGCCAAAAGTTGACATTGATATTCCACACCCTTCACACTGCAAAATCACAGAGGGAGATTAACTTTCAAGCTGTCACATCCAGTACAAACGATGCAGAGAGCATAACTGGAAACAAACATTATCAATAGCATAAAATTTCTAACAAGGCAAGGAATTCAATGTCATTTCCTGGAAGAGAAAGAACTACATAACAAAATTCTGATATTGAATTCCCGTATTCTGATATTGAATTCTGTTCTTAATGAATCCCTTCTCTTCTACTTAAATTTCTCTTCTAAATTTAAAAAAAATTCCAAATCGAAAACCTTAGCTACGATAACTCAATACCGATCCCTTCTTTAATTGATTATCAGGGAAATTTCTTCTTAAGTGTTACCACTGACTCTGTCATTTTTTAATGGAATTAGCCACACCCAAAAAAGATTTCCCAAGAGTCAAACATCACAAAAAAGATCCATACACTTTCAATCTCGACAAGATGAAAAAGGAATCAATCCAGTCATCCAAATCAGATAGCATTTATCATTAGGGAAATTTCTCTTCAAGTGTTGCCTCCGACTCTGATTTCTAATGAAACTAGCCAAACCCAAAAATGAATCCCCAGGAGTCGAATATTACAAAAAAAGATCTTGCACACTTCCCCTAATATATCAACCCCCCCCCCCCCCCCCCCTTTCCCTTCATATATCAACCACACACCCTTCCCCCCAAAAAACACATACACACCCCTCATTCCTCTCTTTGTGGAAAAGAGAAGTCAATCCATTACTAGGATAAACTCATCATTGTTATGTATCCAACTTTAACCCAAAAAGAAACGAGTCACAAACTAAGTAAAATGGAGTTAAAAACAGGAAGAGAAGTAAAACACACAGTAAATAGTACTGCCATTAACCAGAAGTAGCAGTTCATTCTCTGTTATTACTCAGAAGTCATAAAATATACTCCCTCAGTGTCGGACATAATTTTTAGATTAAATTTGACTTCTCTTTGAACTCAATCGAGTCAAACTGACTTTTCTTCAAACTCGGGTCGAGTCAAATTGACTATTTTTCAGGTTCAAAATGAAATTCTAACTAACAGATTTCAAATAAGCAGTTGTTAGTGAATAGTTCGGAAAACTCGTTATTTTACTGAGTGAATCAAATGCACCCATCTCATTTTTAACTTAAAACTGAGCCAAAATGACTTCTACAAGTCAAGTATTGATAATACATTAGGAGAGTGTGAATATCAAACATCTAATTTTCACAATCCATCACATAAATGAATGGTCAAACTATTATTAATCTTTCTCCTCGTTCTTGATCAAATATTCTCCTAAAATGGGCAAAAATTTCTTCTAGAATGTTGCTTACTTTTTTACTGCTTTTTATTATTTACAAGTTCACCCCCACCTTTGGTGGGAAAGTGTGGGTGGATGTTGGCAACTTTATTCACTAATATTTTCTTCTCAAAGCACAACTACTTCAAGACATTACATCACCAAAAATTCAGGTTTCTTAAATGATAAAACTGTACAGAGGAAGGAAACTACACTAACTGTTTCCTTGTCAATCATTCTGGACAGGAATTCTGGTGGTGTTATAATATCAATATAATCGATTCTAATATGACACAAGCACATACAGTTTTAGGGCCACAACAGGAATGGTCTCTCAAACTGGTTTAATTTCCGAAGAAATTTTGGTGACACAACCTTCTGCACAGGAAAAACCACTTAAACTAGATGACAAGCAGCACACGAGAGCGTAACTAGATACCCTCAGCAAACATTCAATGTCTTTAAGCTCTTAAATACAGACATATAGTGTTCACACATTTTCTGAAGAAAGGTACGGTTCTACATAAAGTACAGGCGTCAAAAAGTTCATAATGGTTTTTGTTAATCAAAATATATATGCCATTGCAGACAAACAATTCTAAGAACGAATTTCCTTTCACGAATATTCAATAAATAACTGAAAGTGATTAAACATCTAAAAATTAAAAGAGAATTCATGTTTCCCTCGATGCAATTTCCATTTTCTACGCAGAATATCACACACAGACACACACACATGTCAGATTTGAGGACAAATGTGAAGCACATACAGGGACTTCTGACAAGCTATGTGCCTATGTCAGACTATTGGACACATAAAGAACAATCTCCCTCCATCACTCCTATTGAAACACATAATAATGAGATAGATAAAGACAGAGATGTGTATCAAATCACACTAGAGGAGAATAATTTTCACTCAATAAAAGGATTACTATAGAGAGATCTATATATAGACCCATACAGATAACTCCTAAATTCTAAATTTATCATCTAAATAATTATCAACTATAATATTTGTCATTATCTCTAACTAATTACTATCATTACAAACCAAGAATCTTATCTCTATACCCCCATTTTCTTCCTCTTATTAAGTCGATTCTGATTGAGCAATAAGCCAATAAGAGTTGCCAAGCAATCCATTCTTCGATAAATATTTTCGTTCATGATTAAGCAATCAGCAGCAGGAACTAGGATGATCTCAGTTCATGATCTTCACATCAACATAAAAATTTGCAGCATACGCAACAGAACCCACCAAAAAGCGAACTTAAGAAAACTCATGTTTACTTTGGTTCATTTTTGCTAGGACCAAATTAAGTTAACAAACATAACAAAGCTGATCATAGTTAAAGATCTGTTCTGAAAGTAAGAATTAATATGATCCTCAAATAAACAATATGCAACCGATTGATCAGCATGATTTGGAAACCAAAATAGGACAGAGTGCTTAATTATCCTTCAGTCACCAAAACAGTAACACTTTAAGCTGGATTGGGTAATTAGTGCTTGAGTTTTGTTGTAAAAACAAAACACTAACATGATCCTTAAATAAACAATCTGCAACCAAGTAATCAGCATAAATTGATAACCAACATAAGACAAAGTGAATAAATTATAATTCATTGACCAAAACAGTAACACACATTTAGCTGGACTGGCTAATTAGTATGCTACAAATATGGACAAGATTACCCAACTTGTCATATGGCACATAAGCTACAAAGGGTAGTACAGTGTTAACAATAATCAAGTGCAATCACAAAACACATCATGATCCAAAAATTACGAAGGAAATATAAGCAAATATCATGTAAGAGAACAATAACTACACACAACTAATTAAATATACAACTTTCCAACCTTAACCTACTCCAGTCAAGTCCTAGGTGAGTGAGCTGCATCTGATCCATATGCAGAGGAACTATCACTGTCTGAGTCTGCATCAGGAGAACCAAGCAAGTTACATATACTCAGAGAATAAAGATATATATGCCAACATATTGACCACCAAGACCAAATCAAGAGTTATATAAATTAATATTGGTGTCAATGAAGAAAAAATTACCACTTGAAGAGGATCCGGAGTCACTACTAGAACTGCTAGAACTGCTAGACCTACTACCATTATCATGTTGCTTTTCCGCTTGAATAGGGGAAGCAGCTGCGGCATTCATCACACCTGCTGAACAAACACCCTCAAGATAAATTACACCCAGCTCCAAAACAAAAACCGAAGGTTTTAGAGTAACACGAAAAAAAAAAAAAGAACTTAAAGACCTCACCTGTTCTACTTTCATTTGGTGCCACCGTAACTGCAGGGGCCGGGTTCTACAACAATGAGAAGGTATAGACATTGTTACAATCCAACTGATGTGCTGTACAATAACATATTATTCAAGCTCTTACCGGTGCTGTAATAGTATGACCAGTCTGTGCTCTTGCTTGAGCAAGTTCAGCTTTTCTCTTGTTCTTACTTAAACTCTTCTTGTAATTTGTGACAAACCTATCAAGTTCCCAGAGAGTCTCTGCATCTACACTGTCAATATCCACTTCAATCTCATCATCATGTTGTGAAACTGAAGAATTTCTCTTCTTAATTATTTGAACAATGTTATCAAGCTTTTCAGAGGGTAAGCCCTGAAGGTTTGTGCTTAGCTTCTGCTTTTCCTCATAAGTCATGTCCCTCTTATTGGGATCCTTCGCTTTAGGCTTCTTTGGAAGTGGTGTCCTACTGACCGGAAAATTCAAGGATTTAGGAGCTGTCATGGACTCGGACCTATCAAAAGTCCTCATTGGCAGGGCAGGTAGAAGAGGGGGGCCCTTCCTTGACGTAGGAGTTGTCAAGCCTGAATGTTGAATCATTTCATACCTCCAAAAAGAATTGTACTCTGCCTCTATAACGGCCCATTTCTCTTCAAAGATTTCTGACAACTGTTCTGCCATAACGTGAACATCTTGCCCCTTGGGATTATATGTCATAGCATTACGAAAAGTGAGCCTTACGTCGTCAGCAAAGTCCCTTGGAGATTTATAGAAGTTCTGCATAAGCCTACTCTTAACTGTTCCCAAATCCATTGGATGCTTAATAATGTCATGATAATCATGCAATCCAAGCAATTTGGCATTGACCGGTTCATTAAACACCCAACCATGTTTGTGCTTCATCAACCTCTGGAGCAAATTGCTACAATTCTTGAAGGCTTGATTCCTATGCCTATCCATTCCAAACCCGTATTCTAACGCGCCTCCATGTTTCCTCCCACCGTTGGACTTGGCTTTTTTGTTGCTTTCAGGTGGCAATCTGTCCTTCCCAAGCAGAAACTCCGAATTCCGGTAGTATTGATTTGCCTTTGGAGTTCTCTTCTCCTTCTCAATCAATTCCCCGACCCCATGAATATGATTGTTGTTCTCCATCACTGAAACACTTAATTGCCTGAAAGGCCTATAATCTTGACCGCCCACCACAGAACCCAACTCAGAATTCACTCTAACCAACGATCTTCCATCCCCAGTCTCAGGAACAGTTGTAGGCTGGAAAGGTCGAGACTCGAGTTGACCCACAGAACCCACCTCCGAATGTACTCTCAATAAAGCTCTCCCCTCCACAAAATCATTCCCAGAATGCTGAGACTGACTTGCAGCTGTATTAGAATAAGCACTACTAAGTTGAACCTCTTTTGCTTCAAGCTGTTTAAATAAACTCCTAACCTGATCAAGTTCACTAACTAACTTACTCCTAAGCTCCCGAATTTCATCTTTAGAATTTGCGACTTTCAAGTTAATCCTTACCCTGTCATCGACCCTTGTAATAACTGGCGCGATTGGCCCATTTCCATTCTCCACTTCCACAGCCACAGCCTCTGGTGGCTGATTATGGCCAGACAAATCATTCACAACCGGCTCAATTAGACCATTCCCATTCTCCACTTCTGCCGCCACTTCCTCGGGAGGTGGATTACGGGCAGAAAGATCATCAACCGCAGTTACAACCGGCTTAATAACCCCGTTCCCATTCTCCACAAGCAAGGCCACTGCCTGCGGAGTATGTCTCTCCGAATCATCAGATACTGCATTCAATCTCTGTTCCTGCTGCTGCAAGGAATTGCTATCTTCAGCAGCTAGGGCTTTCGAAGACTGTTGAGGAACGTTGTTCTCACAGTTCTCAACACTTCTCTGATCTCCATTATTTATAATACCTGCGTTAGTAACTCTATTATCTCCGTCGGAGGTGGTGGCGGTGGTGACAGCAACAACGTCGTTCTTCAAACGCTTATTATGAAACTTCCTGGTGTAGACTTTACTATGATCACCCCACCGTTGCTTTTCCGTCAATTCATCGGCGCCCAATGTCCCCGACGCCATACATGTAAACAAAGAACCCTAGATTTTCCTCCAAAATAAAGAGATTAAATTAGCGCATGGCAAGAATTCGAAGAACATCGGAATTTGGAAGAAACAGAACTAATGGAGCTAGCTAGATCTGGATCACGAAAGGGCGAGACTTTCTGGAAAAATTACAAAAGCTGAACATGCATGAAATTAGGGTTTTCGAAGGATCTGAAAGGAAAATCAGAAAGTAAAATTAAGAAAAAAAAAATTTTTAAAAAAAAGGAGGAATAATTTCGGGTGGGTTCTAGGGTTTGGAAATTGGGGGAAAAGCAAAGAGAGAGAAAACAGAAAAAATGTTGCAGATAGAGTATTACTGTATTTTTTTTATTTTTATGTTTTCTAATTTATGCTACGTATTAGTACCACCAGTGTTGAGGCGGTTCGTTGCCATGTAGGATGGAGGTGTGTTTCGTGATGATGACGTAAGCAATGAGGACAGCTCCCTGGTGGATTCTGGTGGGGCCGGAAGCAAACCGAAATACATTACCGTAGGCCAATTGGAGGGGATTTTCATAACTTATTTCCTACTTAATTTACAATTAATAACATGTTATATAGATTCTTTTAATTTAATAATGTCCTCAAATTAATTATATTGAATTCCTTACCGCTCCCTCCTCTCAAATTAAACATCTTAATTCATTTTTTACACCTAATTTTTTTAGGTGTAATTTAATATATATTAAATATTTTATTTTATTTAATAAAAATAAAATTAAAAAATTTTGAGAGGTGAAGTTTAATACAATAAAAAAATTAAATTTATTTTAAATATTTAACACGTAATAAATTTAACATAAAAATGTGTGTCACTATAGTAGTTAAACCACGCAATATATAGATTTATAAAATTTAAATAACAATTTTATATATTTTATATAATTTTTTGTCATTTATTTTAGTTCATCAATTAAATTACTTATGATTAATAATTGTAGAATTGATTATGAAATATTATTTATATATTATATAATTAAACGAGCCAAATAATATAAATGAGTAGAGTTTTGTTGAGTTTTAGAGTCCGAGCTGAGTCAAGCTAAACAGGTAAACTACTTGATTTGCTTACAATTCTATTTATATTTAAAGAATCAAGAAGTGAAGAAAAATTAAGTTGTATCAAGCTATCTGTTTTAAAATTAATTTAATGATTGTGAATAGTGAATTATTAAATCCATAATATCACTATTCCCATTAATTAAAATTATAATATTATTTTATTTTATTTTATATTATTCTATAATTCAAATTTACTACATATATCAATATACATAAATAAAAAATTAAAATATTTTAATAAAAAATGTAACATGTATCGAATCTATTATATATTTAAAAACATAAAGAATCTATTATATATTTAAAAGAAGAAACATGTTTTTCTATATTATGATTCCGCACTTTTTCTTTCTAATATTACCCTCTTCAAATTTATTTAATCCATTATTATCCTTTCCTACTCCACTTATAATTCATTAAATATTTTTAATTCGTTTCTACTTTCCTCAATTCCTACTTTTATTAGGAGTTACGAAATTCATAACTAGATAATTTTAAAATAAAATATATGAATATAATATAATATATAACTTTATATGCATGACTAATGAAATTATGGACAAAAATTTAAACGCGATATTTGATAGTTTAATTAACATAATTATCATACCTATTTAAAATTAATTTCATGAAATAAGGACAACAATTCTTAAGTATATATTATCATAATTAATTATTTTGAAGTATATATATAAACACATTATAAATTATACCACTAAAATAAATGTTTCAAATAAAATTATATCATTTGACTCAAAATATTATTTGTTTTATTAGTTGAGCTTTTTTTGTGTAGTTACTATATTTTTGAGGCTACAAACATTTATCATCATTATTTCGTTATAATTATTTCAATTAACATTTTCAATTATAATCGATTAAATTGTGATTTTCTTGATCATATTTATTCATTTAATAATTGTTTGATGGATTATGTTATATGTATATATTATTATTTCTTTTAGTTAATAATTGTTAAGATTTACCCTATATTTAAATTTTATTTTTAAGTACTTTGTAGTTTTTAATATGATTTAAAAACATGTTCTCTAATGATATAAATATTTCAAATTTTTTTATTTTTTATTTTTGTATGATCTATCTAACTTTGTATTTGGATGTTTATAATACATTTTTATAATTAGCATAATATCTTTAATATATATGAGTAAGTGTAAGATAACATATTTTAATTAGAGTTTGAATTATAAATTATGTTGACTTCACTTCAATTTAACTAAAAAATTTAACACAAATTAAATAAATATTAATGAAAATCTAAAATATAGTATTAGATATCATATTCATCACAATTTTTAAGTACTATATTTTATTATCTTTTTATTCTTTTAAATTCTATTATCAAAATTATAACTTTTTTTTATTGATATTATAAATTCTATTTGATAAAAGTATTAATGAATATGTTAGGCATTATATTGATAATAAAGTGTATAAAGATATACATTAAATATAAAGAGATTCAGAGGCGACAAATGGAAATGCGAATTGACCTTTGCCATTAATGGAATGCCAATAAGGTGTACTTTACCACGAAGAGGATTTGTTGTCCCTCTGTACACCATTAAAGAGAGTGTTGAACAGTTCTTTCAGAATTCTGTAACACTAAGACTAGTAGCTGATTGTATAAACGGAATTTTAGACTTGCCATGTCGGATTGGATCACGATCCAATACTGTAGGAAGAAGGAAAATCTCTTATATGAATAGGATTCAGTGCTCAAGTCGTTCAATCTCGAGTGGGGAAGATTGTTTCTATCCGTTAACCATAGTGGAGTTCGTCCAAACCTTAAAAAAAAATGAAACCAAATTTGAATTTACAAAGTTAGTTTGACTTGACGAAATCATAAAATTAGTAATATTTGATATATGTGCTAAATTATTTTTGTATCGTACGATCAAAATTAAGTTAATTTATATAAATTTGATATTAAACAACAATTAAATATACTTTATATTAATTTAAAATATATAAAATATTAAATTACAATTGTTAATAAAATATTTAAATTGAGCAATATAATAAAAATAACTCGTGTCTTGTAATGTCATCTACAATTATTTTAAGACGGAGTAATAATAATATTAATGAGACAACTCGTTTCGTTTCTTTGTTTATGGCTGCGCACTACACGATTATTTGATTGTGCACCATTGGTCTATCACGCCGTGAAATCATCATCCGGTTCAAAATTTGATGAGAAAATAGTAAAAAAAAAAACTTTAAACTACGACTTCCAACTAAGCTCTAATAATTAAAATTGAAACTAAGTTGCGACTTTCATTTATTAAAAGGGGTTTGAAAGTAAGAGAAAGAGTTGACAAAATCACAAGACAAAAACCAAAACCATGTGCATTTATCAAGCTCGAGGAGATCCACCATCGATGGGTCCAACCATTAAGTGGTTCACAACTTAAAACAAAAAAAGAACACAAGTGTACATATATATATGTACCAAATGTTAAAATCTAAGAAAATAATGAGAATTATCAGTTTTGTGAAGCAATGAGATTGAAACACCAAAGCATCAAATCCAATTCTCCTTCTTTGTTTAACTTCTTCTCCATAAAATCTTCAACCATTCTCACTATAACTCTTATCCTTTCTTCATTTGTTTACTTCTTCACTCCCTTTGCAAGACATTTCCATGAGCCACCCATAAAGTCCAATGAAGCCCATTTCAATGGAGACTTAAGGGATGCTAAAATTCCATGGAACAAACTCTGTTTTGGTCCGCCATTCGAAAAGCTCAAGCTCGCAGTCTTTTCCAAGACATGGCCTGTTGGTACGTTGGAAACCATATCCAACCCAATTCAGAATTAGAGATACATTTGTATTTTTTGTTCTTTTTAGAACTACGGTTACATTTTTGTTTTTAGTTAGTGTCCTGTAATATTGTTTTTGTTTTTAGTTAGTGTCCTGTAATATTGTTACTGAAAAATCCTCGTTTTAGAAATATCACCAAAATTTGCACGAATCATAATTATTATTTTCCTTTTCATGCGATTACTTACAGGTGCAGCACCTGGTGGAATGGAGAGGCATGCTTCAACATTATATAGTGCACTTGCTGCAAAGGGGCATGAAATACATGTTTTCACCGTGCCATCGGACAGGAGGCCTAACAATGACATTCATGAAGGTAACCTTCATGTCCATTTTGCAGCAAATGATCATGGTTCAGTCAATTGTTCTTTAGCATTTGATATATACAACCAAGAAAACTTGGTAGGCGAATTTGACTACGTGCACACTGAAAGTGTATCGCTCCCATATTGGCGTGCAAAATTGGTGCCTAAAATTGCTGTAACATGGCATGGAATATGGTATGAGATAATGCACTCAAAGTTATTTCAAGAACTTCTTTCAAATCCTGATGGAGTTTTACCAGGTCCCATGACTGAACTTCAAGAAGCAATGCCACGGCTTGTTGATGAAATCAGGTTCTTTTCAATCTATAAACAACATATATGTATTAGTAAAAGTGCTGGTGAGGCTCTAGTAAATGTATATCAACTCCCTCAGAGAAATGTTCATGTCATACTTAATGGGGTTGATGAGAGAAATTTTTTGTATGACCCTAAATCTGGTGATAATTTTCGGGAGAAACATGGGGTGCCTAGAAATGTGAGCCTAGTGATGGGAGTGGCTGGCAGATTAGTTAGGGACAAAGGGCATCCACTTCTTTATGAAGCATTTTCATTGATAACTAAGCACCATCCGGGAGTTTATTTACTTGTAGCAGGTTCAGGTCCATGGGGTAAGAGATATGCTGAACTAGGCCCAAGTGTGAAGGTTTTAGGGGAACTCGAGCCTTCTGAGCTGTCCGAATTTTATAATGCTATTGATTTGTTTGTGAATCCAACTTTGAGACCTCAAGGGCTTGATCTTACATTGATGGAATCGATGCATTGTGGGACGCCAGTTTTGACTCCAAACTATCCAAGTATCACTGGAACAGTGGTTTTGAATGAAGGGTTTGGTTATACATTTGCACCTAATGTGGAGTCTTTTGTTGAAGCCATGGAGTCAGCTATAAGAGATGGTGTAGAAGTGTTGCAGAGGAAAGGCATGGTCTGCAGGAAATATGCACTTTCAATGTTTAGAGCTGATAAAATGGCTTCGGCTTATGAAAGGTTCTTTCTCTGCATGAAGAACACTAGATATTGTCAGTACCCTCTTGCCACAGACTGTTGATCAATAAATTGAATTGTGATTCTTATAGATTTGATACACAGAAAAATATCACTTAATATTTCCAAAATTGCAATTATACTAGCCAAGTTCAGAATATCATTCCTTGCTTAATCTTCAACTTGATTTCTGAACTTCTCTCTGATCATTTGCTATTTTGCTAACTCAAACGTTTTCTTTTTTGATCTGCAAATACATTAAATCCAATACCACCCCAACTCCTCCTAATACTAACCAACCCTCACTATTCATAATGCATATATATGCTGTTTTCCAACTATGACAAACTTTGCTATGACAAGTCTAGCTAGTGAATTATCTCTTGCACAATATTGAATTAGAAAGTAAAATGCAATGTTAAGAACTATAACCTTCAGGGATTATATCCTCTATTCCCCTACTGATGGACTTTATAAATCTAACAGCAAAGTATTAACAAACCATTCTAGTGGATCAATATATAAATATACCATAGAGCAATCATTTTTGAAAGATATTTAACTTTATGACAAGATAATTCTACATATATAATCCAGTGGGGGTGGGGGGTAAATGAGAAAGAAATAGCTCCTATTCAAGAGAAAATTTTGAACATGTGATGTTGAAGCATCTGGTTCTCCAAGGAGCTGCATCAAGCCTTGCCCTCCTTTGGTAATACTCACAGAAAAGAAGGGAGTAGACTATAAAAAAAGAAAGCACTATATATACACAGGGAGAGAAAGGTAAGTAGGATCACAATGATTGGACTTTGTTTCTTCATATTCATTCTTAATGCAATTCTAAAAGCTTTCAAATTGGAAGATCGATTAAGCAGAGAACTCCTACACAAAAGGGATGTTTGTCTGCTCTCTATTATGGATTTTTCTGCTTTCTTGAGTCATCTAGTTTACAACAAATCCTTAAACAACAAAAACAATGCATGTACACATAGCACTTTCTATGCATTATATTCAAGTAGTTTCGACCATTGGAGCTTACTCTTTAATTTGATCTGCTTTGGGTGGTTTCTAGTTAGCCATCTAGTCATTTTTCTCAGATGTTAAGGTTGATTGGAAAGACATAATATTGTTCTTTTGTGGATTTACTTTAGATTGCATCATTCCCAAGTGGTTCTGCTGACATCTTGATTCTGAGTATTGTCTTTTTGCATAAAAGCCAGAAGATGTATGTTCATTTTTGACTACTTATTTCTTCTGAGGATGAATTTTAATTTCTGCAAATCTAACCAAACTTATGTTCTTTTTTAACTATTTATTACTTCTGTGGACATATGTTAATTTCTTTTTTTTAGACTCAAGCTAATTTCTGCATATCTAACCAAACTTCATTTCCTTTTCTAATTCTTTATTCTTCTGTGGATCCATGAGCCAAACTTTTTCAGGTTCACTCTTTGTGATATAATTCTTTTATCTTTATTAATTTCTTCATATCTGACCAAACTACTGTTTCCGTCAATCCTCAGTAGGAAAGTCATTTATATGCTTGCTCATTGTTTGTTCTTCTATTGATGCCAAGAGCTAAAGGTTGAATAACAAATAAGTATCAGCTAAAACAAACTTTATGGCCTTTGGGATGTCAAAGGTATCAAATTTTTGTTGGAGTATTTATATGTCCAAAGTTGAAAGAGATACAACTTTCTTTAATGGGTTGTTAGAAAATCTCATGTGGCACCTCAGTGATTGCATGATATGCTTTATGGACAAAACCTCACATTAAAAAAAAAGTTAAGTAAAAAAGAATGAAAATCAAATTAAAGTCTTCAACTTTAGTACTTGTTCCTAATGATGATCAAGATACCTTTTGGTCAAGATGCAGTTCCTACCGATCATTCTGCAACTTTACCATTGTAGAATCTCACAGATAAGTGTTTCCTTTTCCATTGCAACTATAATGAGAACAACTGGATCATCTTTACCACATGAAATACCAAAATCATAAGAATATCCTCAGTCCCTTCATTGCAAGTTCTCTCTGGTTTTAATCTTGTAGTTACCAGCCTAATTTTCAATAATTATTCCTGATATTATTCAAACTGAACTATCAGACCATCCTAATTCAATATATTGTACTAGAATTCATTTTACAATGTTTATTTTCTGCTAGAGAAGAGTTACATGAGCCATCACAATCGGCTTCACGAAGAATGCACTCCACACATTATTGCTGCATGCAACTTCTGTTTAAAGATACACACATTCTTACATAGTTTGACAGCCTTGTATAGAAGATGTACTGAAAACTAATGTTATATGCAAACTGCAGCAGAATTTCATGGAATAAATTTTTAGTTGATTTAAATGTATCGTCTATATTTAGACCTGTCTCTATTTTTTTAAATAATCCCTAGTAAGCAATGAAATTTCATCTGGTGTGGCCATGGTTGTTCTCCAATTTAGCTGATTATGAATGCTCCACTAAATGAACTAGCATGTCTTGTTCTGCATATTTCATGTGGTGCATGTACTACTTCATGGAGCACCACTAAAAAGGGTTGCCCAAAAGATATGTGAGGATGAACTATATAAATACATAAAAGTACCACACCACCACACACACAAGAAGCCATGTTCAATCTAATATAAAATAAAATTCCTGTGTTTTATAAAGTTTCCCTTTTGAACTAATCAACATGATTACAAATAAGAAAAAAGGTTGTACTTATTATTCTCTACCAATAATTTGCATCTCAATCGCAGCCAAATGATACAAGACATATAATAAAGAAAGAAATGACACTTTTACAATAATTAGTACTCTCTCATTTTCACTAATGAGTCCTGTTTCAGTTTTTTCCTTGTAAACTTGCAATATCCTGGAGTTCAAATAAAATGTGAACATAATTTATTTTGACAAATGCAGGAGTCGATGTCATAAACTAATCCAAAAGTATTACCAGGTACAAAACTTGTTCATGCCACCATTTGAACTATAGGATTTCGCAAATGAGACTCTTTCTGTCGACAAACCTGTGAGTTATGACTACCCTCTTGCATTCTATCACTCTCTACCTCTATCGAATCCTTTCATGTAACCAACTAGCTAGTGATGTTTGGGATCAGGTCCTCCGGGACTGAGCCTGGCAATCGTATACTTGCTTCCACCAGCCAAATTTCGTCTCTTTAAGCTTACCATTATGATTTCTTGAGCACTCTCCATCAATGCCTGTTTTCTTGTACTGGAGAATGGATCAAGAACCCGAGCTTCGGACAATTTAGCTGGAACAAAGAGTAAAACTAGGAAGAACCAAAACTTGAGGCCAGCCATTTTCATGTTAGCTAAGTACTGGCCTAAAACTCAGTTCAGTTTTGCTTGTGTATACAAATGCTGATCATGGTGTTTGGAGTTTATATAGACATCTACAGAATTATTTTCCTTTAAATATTATTGTAGTGGAGAGATTTCATCTCATCAAATAAGACAATTCATAATAGCACAATTTCCACTTTGACACCTTTTTTTTTTATCAAGGAAATTCATGCCATAAATTTGCAGCAATGCGATCATTAAACTTCAAAAGTGTGTACATTTAAAAAATACACAGGGATTTTGAAAGTGCTTACTTTGCATAATTTTCCGTACAGCCTTTTGTTTCTTGTTTCTTCATTTATGAATGTATATAAACCATAGTGGTTATATAATCACATTTCACTCTTGTCCAAGCCAATATTGCTTAAGATATCTGTTTTTATATGATTTTGATGTCTTACCAAGTAGTTTGAGAAAGAGGTCCAAGTCCTAGTCATGAGCTTTTGGCTTTTTGCACTAGAAAATGTTGAATTACAAGGCCTGATGCCTGAAGCAGCATTCTTGAATCTTTTTTATTTTATTATTATAATTATTTTTTGATTTCCCTACCTCTGCTGAGGCTGATAGAGTTGAAGTTTAATGGTTCAAGTATATAGTGCATTGACTTTCATCTCCTATATAAATTTATGATGTATTCTTTGTTATACTCCCTTCGTCTGGTTTAGTAAACTTTTTGCAGGTATTGTTATGTATAATTTAGCATAATAAATTTAGTAAGATTATAAAATAAAAATATAATAGATGTAGATTAATATTATGAAAAAAAATAAAAATTACTTAAAATATTTAATGTGTAATGAATGCATTCTTCATCATTTTTAAGGTTTTTAGATGAATTGTTTAGTCAACAGGTAACGATTGGATTAACCTAATTAGCTAGAGTAGAGATAAATTAGGTTACTGTAAGGCCTGCTTATATGAGGAAAAATGAAAACTTAAAAAATCAAAATTTACGAGATAGATGAAGGAAAAAGTAAAAGTGAAAATAATAATGACAATAAGATTTTTTTTATTTTTTTATTTTTTTGTTACAAAGAGAGCGTTTTACCTATTAGATCTTCCTTCACTAACAAATTTAATTGGTTGGCTCAAAAAATTCTGCTCTATGTTGTTTTAAAAGTTAGTTTGTCCCGTACACATGTTTGTTTCACGAAACACATGTTAAATTGAATTAAATGATGATGATAATAATAATAATAATAGTAATAGTAGTAATAATAATAATAATAGTAATAGTAATAATAGTAGTAATAATAATAATAATAAGTTAAACTAAATTATATTAAATTCCACGTTAAAATGCAAAAGTTTTAATTAGTGGTGGGTGCCAGCTAATGAGACTATTAAAGTTAAAAAAAAAAAAAATACTCTCATGGTTGATGAACCCATAAAGTTAAAGTAATGGGAAGAAGTCAAAATATAAGCTTCTGCGATGTCTAATTTATGCAAAAAAAAGAAAGTTAATGGCTTTAGTATTAGATTAGTCAAAGGTAAGGTTAGTGCAATTCATAGATAAGGCATTAAAATTGCTTTGCATATATACACTACTCCAAATAAGTGCCCGACCATTTTCATTATTGTACCTATTAGCTAAAAAAATCCAAAAAATAAAATAAAAACTACTGTACCTGTGATTAAGGACGTAGTTTATTTGGATTCAGTTAAATTTTTATTTTTATACATTTATACTGTTTTTAATTGTTAACTGATATAGGATATAGTGATATTAATATCGTTTCTTGATAAACTATAAATTTTAAAATTAAACAGGGCATTCTGAAAAAAGAAAAAAACAGAAGAGCAAAGTAATGAAGATGAGTCAATAGTAGAATAGAATGATGCTTACACAATCATAAATTAATTAAATTTTATCAAAGTAAAAGTATATTCTCTCGACCAAGAAATCAATTCTTATGGGTCAGAATTTGAATACTATTAAAATTTAACCTATTTCTAAATCAGAAAATAAAAATATATCAGAGTTTATATTATTTGTTTAATTATGTCTTTCATCTCTTATCTTTCAATATTATTTATGTAATGTTATTTTTGTGTGCGCGCACACATATACGGAGTATGTATTACATCCGGACAAGTTATTTGAAGTCCTGCACCTTTCACCATCATATAGACTTCCTCCACATTGTTTTAGTTGACTAAATAACCATCGTCTATCTATTTATGTTATATTAAGTGTTTGAGTTTAAAAGAATTTTTGTGAGTTTGTGTGGTAGAGAGAAAAAATTTTACTTACCATAATTTAGAATGAGTCCAAAAAATTAGGCACATACAGTTGAAAAAAAACTTAAATTATAGCAAGAGAAGCTTAAATTGTAATAAGTGAAACCTAACTTTAAACATTAATAAATCTATTATCCTCAAAAGTCTTAGACCTTTATTAATAAATTTATATTTTTTAATATTTATCATATATAGTTAAGCTTATAAATAAATATCTAGAATTATAATTAAAAAATACATTTGTACACGTGTAAGTGTGTGTTTAAAATTATAGTTTTTTTATTTGGTTAAAAACGACTACCAATTTATTTTCTAAAGAATTTGACTCAATTAAGTTTATTACAACTACTAAACTAAAGATTTACTACATTTATGGGCGCGAGTTACATAAACGAATGCAAATAAACCAATTGCACTTTCAATGATTTAGATATATTAGTTTTGTTACTCGTGGAAAGTACATATTTAATTTTTTGTAATTATACATTTATTTAAAATCTTTTTATAATTTGTATAAGTATTCGTTGTTGTCATTATTTGCTAATAATTTTGAATATTTTTGCGGTTTATCTATCAATAATTATTGTATTTATATTTTGAATTATTAATAGAAATTGTTATATAAGATTAATATCGCCATGATTTTCTTTTACAATAGTAAAAATAAAATTATTTTTTTAATTAATGTAAGTAGTAATAATGTTTGATTTGTCGATTTAGTTACTTTTTTTTCTTCATTTTTTAAAGTTTTTATATGTATGTTTAATGAGTTTCTTTAGTACACATTTTAATAAAATTTTATTGCAATAAAAAGTTTCAAAATTTTAAAACTCTAAATAAAATAGTTTTATTACATAAGAATTGTAGTTGATTATAAAATAAAACTTAATTGAAAAAGTGATAAGTGATGTTGAACCAACTTAAAATACAATTGAAAAATTTTTAGAGATAAGATCTAAATTTGGAGTAATTCGTATAAAATTTAAATTTGGCATAACTCGTACATGATCAGTTTTATTGAATGTTGAATTGAGTTAGAACGATCATAAAATTAATTTAAGCACTTATTTAAGAGGTTTTGGATAAGATTTTTGTTTGATTTTTATATAAAAACAAGTATGTAAAATTCAAATATAAATTCTATTCTTATTTGGCAGGTTTCCAAAAAGCTTTGTGAGTAAAGATTTGTGCTCTAAAAACACTTTTGAGTTTTAATACAGGCAAAAAATGATACGTAGACCAAATATTTTTTGAAAAATTATATAGAAAGCTCATATGACTATCAAATGTTTAATTTAATTGCTTAAACACATCATTATCCGTTTTAATTTTATTATTTTCTAAACACAAAATAATTCATCTCCAATTCTTCACAAATAGTTATGAAAATGGTCGCGTCAGTTTGGTGTAGTGAGCCAGGACAAACAATGCAGTTTTCTTGAATCGGTGGAAAAATATTTGGTTAGTTTAGTAAATATTTGTGACATAAATTTGTAAAAATATCAAAATATACAAGTTTGTATTTAAGAATATTATTTGTATATTTTATGATATTTCACTTCAAAATTTTAAAAAATAAAAAACTGTACTATAATTTGAATTATAGAATTTCGGAAACCTATTTTGTGTGAACTGAAATGTATCTCTAATTTTGGAAATTAGAGAGTAATATTACAAGTTTGACTGAGAATTACATGTACAAATAATATGTTTTTCTCATGAAATTTGTTACAAATATTAAATTAAAAAAAATAAAAAATTGCAATGACAAATATTAAAAAATATAGAATTATAATGAAAAGTTATGCAAATATTTTTTTTTTACATGTTTTTTTTTATTATTGAATCAGATGGAGTACATGATAAAGTGAAGTACTGTTTTTCATTATAGGCATCAAAATAATTACGATAAATGTTCATTAATTCTTTTGGCAAGGAAATGTTATTTATAGTTGATTAGGTATCAGCTGATCAAACAACACCACATCAGCTAACCGTCCAAAATAATCTAATTCATTTCATATGCACTTTCTATCTAGTCTAGTCTAATCCCCTCTATTTTAAGAGCTTCAACTTATTCATCACAACCTTTTTAATGTCGAACCAATATTTTTTTTTATTATCATCATCAATATCATTAAAACTACGACCAGTGGGGTACTTTAGTGTTGTTTATAAATTAATAGTAGGCTTATAGAGGGAAAAAGTTTTGTATCTTAAAATCATCAAAACCATGCGAAATTACCATGCCTAGCTTAATTATGATATGATAGGACGGCAAAATAAAATTGGCACCATCCCACCATCTAAGCTACGTAACCCTTTAATAAATGTTACATGGGATTACAATATACGGTACAAATGTTTATGAACAAGGAGTGAAGAATCCAATTCTATGGTAGAAATGAGGTTCATTTGATGTTTGAATTTGTTTCGGGGAGCATACGTTAGTCACCATTGTAATTGGTTTTAATATTTTTCAAGTTTTGACGACTTTTAAAATATAACTTTAGAATGTTAAAGATGTGATGGACAATGATTCACATCAGACTTTATATTTAGGAATTTGATTGTCGGTCTATGTTGTTTGTTGTGAAATGAACCGAAGTTTGCTTTAATTTCCTTAAGATTTGATGCAGAATGATTGATTATGTGATCAATATATAAAAGAAAGCTCTTCAATCTAATTGACTGAATACTAGAAAAAGGATAACAAATGTCTACAACTCTGGACAACTATCGGATAAAAGACTTCAAATGTCCAACTGAAAAAAACAAATAACTCATTCATCTCTGAGTCAGAAGATGATTTTGAGTTATCTGAAAACTTATTTTGTTTATGTGAATCTCCTTATCCATCATTAGCATACATAAAATCATATTTAATTTTATTAATTTATGTCAAATTTTACAAAACTTCATGGCATGACTATTTTGATGACCAACATATCAACTTAAATGTGAAACATGAATAATAGATTGAAAACTTCATCATTTCATCATAATATTCAACTTAATGCGGAATATCATTTAAGGATTGACATATACGACATTATTTTCGCATAATAACATGAATTAAACAATTATTTATGTTCTAACTTCATAAATTTTGCATAAAAGTTTCTGCAGAAATTTAAATCTCATGTAAGAACACTCAAACAACATTAAGTTCACATAAATGACATCAAAATTATCAAAGTTCGAACGTTGCTACTTGACTGCCCCCTAGTGAGGAGTGACATGGTTGTATATATCCACGGCGTCGCCGCCACAACAGGTGGGCGTTATGGTAGTTTCTGCTCCATCTCTCTTTTCGTCATTGCGCCTTGGGTGACTGGAGGAAGAGCGGTCCCTCCTTTTAGAGTTAGAGGGAACCATTTTGTGGTGGAGATGCGATGGTTGTGGTGGTTATGGTGGAAAAACGGTGGATATTGGTTTGCACCTCTTGCTAGAGTCTCTCTTCTAGCATCAAATGTTACGAATTAGATTGAATGGATGGCTTTAAGTATGATGAATGAGCTAGGAGGGATCCAATCCAACTGCTAACGTGTGATTTGAAAGACAAACAAGGGTTCGAATGGTGTCAGATGATAGTTCGATGTTCCTATGGCGTGAGAATTAGTACCGGGGATGGGTATATCAAGAGTATCGATAGTGTTGAAATGTTAAAAGTGTTATTACATTTCAATGGAGTTGGAGAGAGATATTTATAGGTGAGCTCCAACTAGATGTGATGAAATGCTTGTTGCAGAAGTTTTGTACCTCCATTCAGATTGGTTCAGAATGACAGTTAAGTAATTCAATGGTTGTCAGACACGTAATTCGCTTGCATGTAGGACATGTAGCCAAATGTGATTAACAAGATGGTTGGGCTAGTGCCGAGTTTGTGGGGTCGGAGTTCGGGTTGACACAATTATCATATTCAGGCCGACCCCATCATTAGACAATAAAAGAGAGACACATGACAACTTTAAAAATACGATAATTTTTTTAAAGAAAATGTTATTGTCATGCACATAACACAATCTCGTTGGAGATTAAGTAAAAGTTTCACACTAATAAAGGTTTATAGTATTGTTTTAAAAGTTTTCGACTAACTTAATTAGTTTTCGTCTAGATTATAGATAGTTCTCTATTATTTAATACCGTATTATTTTTAAATCTATCCAATTATGATTATTCTCATATAATATTCATCTAAACGATAGATCTTTCGTTCATAGCCTACATCCAATAGACGTCTTCTGTCATTGACTTATTAAATTAGCCTACATCCACCAGATGACTTCTATATCACTAGCTTATTAAACTAGAGGACCATCAAACGATAAGTTATAAGCATCGTTACATTTCAAAAATTCTCCATTATTCTCATTATTATTCTTTTTATAGTAACCTTCATTTACCCTTATATCTTGTGCGTGAGACATGAGATCACTTTTCGCATTGATACATTTTTCATTTAAAGAATGACACATTATGCAATAAAATCAAGACTTATTATTAGATGATATTCTCTTTGTCCCATTAAATTGTCATATTAAATTTCTCATGAAATCTTATTGAATGTTCTCTATTCTCTAATTATATTAACACACCATATTTCCACAAAATACTCTTAATAAATCCCTTCCAATGTATTTATCGGAAAGTAGTTGAAAATATGATAAAGGTAATTACGTGATTTCATATTATTATTATTTATGATAGATGTCGATATTTTTATGATAATCATACAAAAATTTTAAACGTTATTTTTAACATAACGAAAATTTCAATTTTAATCAGATGAAGGTAATTAAGTTGTACTTATTTTTACTAAACGAAAACATTGAAAAAAAATTTATTTATAAAATTTGTCACACAATAATAAAATTTCCATTTGTTAATATCAGCGTTTGAATAACCAAACATGTCCCAAACGATTACGAAACTTTTTTTTTTTGTCGATATGCTAATTTGTTTGTAAAGTTTAAATTTTAGAATTTCACAAATCATATCGTCACATATAGTTTGTGTTTGTCGACGTGAATAGATAGATTGTGAAGATATCAAAAATATATTTTAAGTTTTTTTGTTACAAAATATTTTCATTCAATCATCAAAAAATATTATTTTTCCTCGAAATTAATACACGAGAGTCGGTCTAGGAACTGAACAAGAAAGCAAGCGAGGATTTGGGCGAGAAACCAGTGAAATTGAGAAAGACAGGGAAAAAGTATTAAATGGTACTCATTACTTGCTCTAGATTTGCATGTAAGTTTGAATTTTAAAATGAGTTTTCTTTTGAGTTTAGTGATCCCATCAAACAAACTTTCTTCTTTTGCTCGAGAAAAATCCGAAACTCTCAGATTTTCATTGTGTGAATATATGAACATATCTTAGCTGAATTTTGTGAAAGAAGGTGGTGTTTGGTAAATTTATGAATTCTATATCCTCTTTTTGATTCATTCCTTAAAAATTTCCATCTGGGTAATCTAAAATTTTGATTTTAGATATTGGGTATCTAGTTGATTGTTTTGATTTTCAAGATTATATATATGTCTATATGTATGTGTAATTAGATGGGTTATACCAAGGATGACACAAAAAGAACAAAACCGGTATAGTAATAGTAGTAGCGGTGGTGGTGGTGGAGGTGGTGGTGGCAGTTGTGGTGGCACTGGTGGTGGAAGTAGTAGATCATCCAAAAAGTTGAAGCAAAAAAAAGTCCCACAAAGAGGACTTGGTGTTGCTCAGCTTGAGAAGATTAGATTGGAGGAAGAACAAAATAAAGATGCATTTTCTAAATTGGATACAAATTTTCAACCCAATCCAATGATTTCACCTAGTGATTCATCTCCTTGTTTAGCTGTACAATGTACCAATTTTATGCCTACCCTTTCTACTGGTTTACCACCAGCACCACCAAATGATCTCTCTTCTTCAGATTCAATATTTAATCCAGAACCTTTCATCCCACCCATTGATGTCACTCACCACAATTTGGTTCCGAGTTCTGGTGAATCTGAAATTGGGTGGCAAAGGCATGGGAACTGGCATAAATTGTGGAATGGTGAATATAATCTTGATGTGAAGAATCATAAGTTGAATTATTATGATGGATCAGCTTTTCGCTCTGGTGTCGGTTTACCATATGAATCTAGCAACCCATTATGGCCATTGCCTGGTATTATGCCTAGATCAGAGCAGTTTCAGCAATCCTCTTTTTCATCCATGGTTAGCTAAGTTATTGATTCTATAATCATATGGTGGTTATATGTTTTACTTGTCTTGTGAGTGATCATGAAACTTAATATGCAAAATTGTAGGTGAATGTTCCATCAGGCACTTCGTCGTCTTCTTTATTTGATTTCAAGATTGAGCCCCCTTCAAACCAAAGCTATCGTGGCAACAATTACACACATCTATGGCCTGAGGACGAGAAGGTAAAATTTCAAAAATCCAGCATTCTCAGTTGTTTATTAATGCTCTTGTACATATTAAGTTTTACTACATTTTCTTGTTGAATTAGCACATATTCTTTGTCAGCCAAAAAGAAGATCTGACACTTGGTTTTGTGTTAACTAATGCACAAATCCTTTATGTTGTTTCATTCCATAGAGAATTGTTACCTCAACAAATGTGGTTACTAGAAAAAAGTCCGGAGTATCATTTTCTGATTATAAAAATTCCAACTAGGAATTTATTCCTCTTTAAAATACTTCCTCCTGTCAAAACTTATTCTATTGAAGTTGGTGATGTGGAAATAGAAGCTAATCTAAACCATTCAGAAATAGGTCCTTAGTCACAAAAAGGATTGATCATTGAATGTCTGCTTTAGGATACAAGAGGTTACCGCTAGATTTAGATCTCATTGGTTGATTCTGATGCATTAATTACATGCTTTCAAATGTACTTCCATGGGATTGGCTTGAGCTAGAGTTCTAAAACTAATCGGCATGTTTCATTTTCATTTTGTAAAATGTCATGAAGTAAATTTTGGTTCATTAAGCTGTGGTCAATATGTTACGGTGTTTTCCAGATGGTTGGCTTGAAGCGGTCATTCCCCTTTTCTATCGATGATGCCCCAGGCCCATCTTTCAACTTCAGATTTCCTCCTGCATTCACTTCTGCTGTTACTAGAATTGATGACATAGCTTCATGTAGCAATAATGGTACTTCTATCATTGAACCACCCAATCCAGATTTTAGGTAAACTAATATTCTGATCAATGAGTCCTGCCTGCTTGAGGGAATTTGTTGTATCTTGATCTTATGTGGTTTTGCACCTATTTTCAGAGAGGGCCCTTCAAGTTCAAATGGTATGTTAGTGCCACTAACGAAGAAAATTATCAAAGAACATGGAGTTCTCAATGGAGATTTTCTCACTTTGGCGCCTCCAAAACCAAAGCATCCTTCATCATATCTAAGCCTTCATTGTCAAGAATTGCCAGATTTTGACGCTCTACCTTACCAAGTGAGAATAAGCAACAGGCTACATTATATTTACCTGTTTCTCTCTGATATATCTTCTTTCGACCATTTGGATTGTTGTTTTGTTTTGTGATTCCTTACAAAAGAACTTATCTGTATATCTGTTAACATTTCAGGGAATTGATGATGAGCCAGTTAAGTGGCCAGAACTGGGGCAATTATTCAAACCGCCCTTTTTTAGCTTCTTCCCATCAGCAAATGCACAAAATGGTCAAGCGGCAGCCGCTATAAGCAGCAACAATGGCAAAATAGTAGAAAGCATTGATCTTAGTTTGAAGTTATAAATGCTGATGCAGTTCATATGCAGCTTAGCTCTTTTGTTTTGTTTCTTGCCAGTGATTTCCATTGTGATTTTTTTATAGGTAAAACTAGATATGAATCTCTACTGTAAGCTTGAAAGAGTATTGGTCATATAGGATCACGGGAGGAAAAACTAAGATGATATGAAGTTTAATGTTTTTTTGTTTTAATTTAATCTTGGTTAAAATAAATGCTTGGTTGTTTTGATTAGAGGAAACTTCAACTTTATGGAGATACTGAGGCGAACGTTGAGTAGGAACAGCAAGCATCTCGTTGTATGCACAACAGAATTCCTAACTTTAAGTTTTTTGAATTTTGTTTCTTTTTATCGAGTTTTCAGTCATTTAATAAATTAGAAATTACAAGGAAAAAAAATGATGATGAATGCTCATGATGAGTTCGATTATTATAAGCAAATAAAAATAAGAACAGTAATACACAAAATGTCATCCTCCTATTTAGAGGAGAAAAATCACTGAAGAGCTATTAAAGCACGTTGTCACTGCTTTAGAATTTTTCCTCTTCTAAGTTTCAACCCTTGTGATCTACTAGAGCAGCCTTCCAACAAATCTTTTGAACAAGTAAAGCGGAAGCAAAAATGGAAACACACCAAAGAGTTAACAAATGAAATTTTTATTAAGAGTTTTGATACTAGAGAAAATACAATACTTTGAGATCCTTGGATTCTTGATTGATTGATTACAAATGAGGGAGGCTCCCCCTATTTATAGGTCTCATTTTCTCTTAGGAAGTTTCTATACGATCTCCTCTAAACAACATTCTAGGCTTATTATTTACATGTTGTTTTTAGAATGTTCTATACAAGTATCCTAACCTCACAAATCCTTCTATAGTTTAGATCATAGTAGGCCTACTATTTACATGTTTTTAGAATGTTCTATACAAGTATCCTAACCTCACAAATCCTTCTATAGTTTAGATCATAGTTCTAGATTCTTCTGGAGACTTCCACATGACTCTGGAACCTTCTAGATACTTTTACATGGTTCTAAAATATTCTATATAGTTCTTGAATATTCTAGATGGTTCTAGAATCTTCTAGATACTTCTATATGGTTATAAAATATTCTAGATAGTTCTACGTTGTTCTAGAATATTCTACACATCTCTAGAATATTCCAGAACATTCCAGACCCTTCCAAAACGTTTCAGACCCTTGATATTTACATCATTATTCTAGAGAGATTCAACTCCTAGAGTTTTCTACAATGTTCTGCTATACTCCACTATACTTTAGGCTCTTCTTGAATTCTCTAGAATGTTTCGTAGCCAAAAAGAATATGCACGCCTTGTTCTGCTATACTCTATTACACTCTAGGGTTTTCTTGAATTCTTTAGAATGTTTCGTAACCAAAAAGGATATGCACGCCCTTGCACCCTTAATGAATTTAGCGTCGATGACGCGTAGTGCTTGTTTGTGTCAAACAAAAATTTAGCGGGGCGTAACAACGTGCTCTAAATTTAAAGAACTTTATTCACATGAAAATAAAAACAAATTAATTTCACTTAGAGGAGAAGGAAGCTAATTTCATAGTCAGTATTCAAGAAATTCACGATTTGAACAATTAAACATAAAACCTAAGTAAAACTTGATTATATTTTTAAGTACATGTAGAACTTGGATTTAGAACATGTTAAATTGGCTTTCAAAACATGCACAGATTATGTTCATAACATTTTTTTTTTAAACATACCTAGTTTATACCTACAACTGAAATCAAGCTCAAGCAATAAATTCTTCATTTAATCATAAACAGTGATTGTAAGTTCATTAAGGTAAACCGAAATTATGACAATGAAGTTCTCTTGAGTAGAAGTGATACAAAATCAAGTATGGAAACTGCTGGAACAACTTAAAATTACAGAAGGACCAGCAAAGAAGATCCAAAATCGATCATTATGCAAAGAAAGGTCTCACAACTTGGGCATAATTCTAATCAAAGATAGTAAATGTACACAAGGGGTTAAGATTGATAAATACATTAGTTGAACCAAGTAGCACGATTCCCAGATATTCACCAACCAAATCGTACGTCAGCAAACGTTGTTTCTGCTTAATTATATAGTTATTGCGTTGTAAAATCTAAGGATGTAATTCCCCATTTTCCAAATCTTTTGCATCCGCTGCTAAAACATGAAGGCATACCAAAATAAGAAACTTAATTCCCAAGTGATGCACTAACAAAGACGAACATAAACACAAACGCCACGACTTTCTATGTATCTAGAAAAATTGCTCTTGCGTATACCAGCTGATTATGTTGATAAACCTGGAAAATGGAAAAGGTAAAAGGTCCGAGTTGCTTGGCTGGAAATTGACACATTTCCTTGTATTAATTACCTATGACCAACCAAAAATGTAGTCAAGAACATAGACTAGTGCCAAGGAGAAAGGATAAAGCAAGAAAGCCACAAAACATGTCGAAAGAGGGAAGGTGGTGCGGATGCTGCCTAACACTCCCATCACAATGCAGACAATGAGTATAACCAACACCTCTGAAGAGAAGTCCCACATCAACCCCCTTACATAAACAAGGGCCAAGAAGACTGCTAAACAAAGCAGATTGTTCATTGTTGCAGCTCCATACAACTGTGAAACATGAAAATTATGTCAAATGAAATGAAAAGGGGAAAGAGAGAAAAAAAGTGTTGATGATAAACCATTAAAGGAACAAACCTCAGAAAAGGTTAAGGAGGCAGATCTCAGCTTTTTTCGGCTAGCAAAGATAATTGCTGACACTGCCTCGCTAGAGTTTGTTGCCAAGGGCAGGACAATGAACGAAATGAAGAAAGAAGGGATGCTTGTGGCACTAGAGAAATTGTCAACAGCATCTACAAGCGGATCGGCAAAAGCAGCTGCAATAATAGTACCTAACGACAACAGTAGTACAGCTTTTATGGTTGTCCGCCTGGGGTTTTCAACATCCGCACCATCCTCGTCGCCTTGGTCTCCTAAAAGATCACGCTCCCTCTTTGTTTGCTGCCAATGCAGTCAAAGATGTTATAATTCAAGTAGTAAAGAAAGCTAGAAAAGAGGTCATAATCACATAAGAATGTCATGTTACCTCGTGGTAATCATTAAGATAGTTCATTGTTTCAGGACCAGCCTCAAGAGACAAAACCTTTGAATCCTTTGCATCTTCAAGCCAGTCTGCAATTCCATTGATGAACTCTTGCAAATCAACTTTAGAGTCGAGAGACTTGTCAAAATCCTTCATCACTTTATCCACAGCATCATCCTGATTTAAATTTATCTCATCAAACCGAATTCCTAAAATCAGGGCTCTTAGTTCTGAAGCTGAAAGATATCCGTCATTATTTTCATCAATTGCCTTAAAAAGCCTGTAGAGAATATTGACAAAGTAACACATGATAAGTCTTCGTTAAAGGAAAATGGAAATGGTGGAAAAGAGCAGCAGACACCAGAAAGTATGAACACAAACTTTTCTATCACTTCTTCATTTGGTTTGCCCTGATCAGTCGACAGCCTCCCAAGGGCCCGCATTTTTAGATGTTTTAGAATACCAGATTTTACTTGCTTATGCTTTGCATAATCAAGCTTTCTTTTCTGAATCCAAGGCTGGAATACCTGCATATTGTTTAAGCGTAAAGTTTAACTCTGGTAAATGACTGAGCTTCAAAAGGTAACAACAATAACCTGAGGAACTAACAATACTGTAAGGCACAACTCAGAATGACCGCTAATATTACACATTGTGAGAGAGGATAAAAAAATAATGATGACTAATACTACTGTTGTGAGGAGAGGAGGAAAATAAAAAGACTATTTGATGTCAAAAAATGTCAGTACAAGTCACTGCTTTCTGTAAACTAAATAGTTGAGATTGTTACTTTCAAGAACAATAAATGTTTTCTTATAATAAACATGAAAAAGCCTTAAAAAAGAGATAATACAAACTTTTTTCCAGCAAAGACATCAGATACTTCTGGAATTATATATTTGAATAACTACGACAAAGATACAGGTAGGATGAACTACATAAAAATTCCAAAAGCGCATTTAAAAGAGTATTTCTAGATACCTGATAAATGCAGTACGATATTAATAGCAAGACCGAGATAATAAGAGCAATCAAGACCGCTGAATGTCTTCCAGAATTTGAATGCAGAACTTGTGGAAACTGTACAACTACGAATGGGATAACAGATACAGCCATTATTGTTGCAGCATAGCTTGTCCATACATCAGTGCTAACACCAGATCCTGTAATAAGCGTAATGGTAGAGTTAGTTTAGAATAAATTACCAGTAGACGTAATGGTAGAGTTAGTTTAGAATAAATTACCAGTAGATACCTCTTGTTTCTGAATTTCCTTTTCTGTATTATCTATGTGCATAGTAATTTATATTTTCTAATAAATAAAAAAAAGTTGAATACTATTTCTTTAAATCTTTTTCTGTTCTCAAGATAAGACGATAAACAGCGAAAACAGAAAAAGAAGAGAAATGAAACATTTGCCAACATAAATATGCACATTGCCAATCAGGTACTTAATCCAAACTGAAGCATGTAATTCTTCATAGTACATTTATGTGGGCCGAAGTCTGACCTTGCCCAATCGTAGGCCAACCTAACCCCAGAAAAATAGGTTTCTTGGGGTCGTCATGAACCGGGCCTCAACAGCCACTGGTTTGGCCTGTTTATGCATGTAAGTGATGCAACATGTCTTTCCAAGATACAAGTGAAAGAACAAACCAGTTAAGCTGAATCCATTGGTGTCTTTCCCATCTATAGCTATAGAATTTTGTATATCGCACTTGCCAACAATGACACAGGTTCCCCATATTACTGTAAGAAGCATAACAGTGGATCCAGCTAGCAAGCCCATTCCAACTGAAACCTGACTTTGAGCAGTTTCCACACTTCCAGATAATCCAGAGACTGAAAAAGCAATGATGATAATCAGATAATACATACAATTCATCGCAAAAACGTGTGAAAATGAATTTCACAATGGAGAATGTGGCTTTTTGTGTTAATGGGAGTAGGATATAGATAGAGTCCTACTGGACCACTTGTACAAAGCATAGCAAGAAATGTTGCTTTTTGTTTTGGGTATGAGAATTTGGCATAGAATTATTCCTATATATCAAGCATTTGGGGGACCATAAAAAACCTTAATGTGTGTTTTATTAGTCTGTGATTCTCTCATAATGTTTAAAACCATATCTACAATGTACAACTACTTTATATTCAAAAACCACCAGACCAAGAGCTAGCTGATAGCATGTCAAGGTCAAATCTTAGGGACCAGACGAGAACATTCATCAGACTTCTCACTTCTTACACACAACAAATTATCTTAAGAAACAAAGAAGAGCAACCGTAAACAGAAAGAATGAAGAAACCATCTTGCCCAAAAAAACTAGGTTCTCTATTTTTCTTCAGTTAGCTAATCACTGGAAAGAATTAGTAAATTATCAAATTAGATAAAGTGACCAACTCAACATTTTTATATCCTCCACTTTTTCCGGATAAATAGTTTTTGAAAAGAGAAATACAATAACATCTGCAGAATAGATATTATCTCAAGTAAGCCAAGTCTTAAGCAAAAATTAAGTTTTTATTGTCATCCAACCGAAATTTCAACAGGCTTGCTACACTAACTTCTGCCTGATCTGTAGTTCATTTTGCAATCAAAAATTACAACTCTACTACTACCAGCGAAAAGTTCAATTATTGAAAAGTTAAAGAGCATGGTATGGGATACTTTATTTGATTCATCGTTTTGCTTTACTTTAATCTTACTTTGAGAAACTTCCTCTTTTGGTCATGGTCACTTTCTTTAAAGATACATAATGGGAACACGAAGCATCAAATATATTCACAAAACATACACAAAGTGAGCAGCACAAGGAATCAACTACTTATATAATTAAAGTATCACACAGTTGGGAACAATCAGGCTTAGGTAGTTAGGATCAATAATTGTAGAAAAATAGCATAAACACTCGGATGATTAACAACATGAATTTCACAAATTATAACGAAAACAACATTTTGTTAAATTCAGTTGCATAAAATTGTCAGAACGAAAAATTATATTTTAAGCTTTTATCATTTAATTGTCATTAAATAAATTGCAAAATTGTACTGATATAATTGCTTGGACAAAATTATATGGACAACATCAATTTCAATTTAAAATTTAAAAATTATAAATTCTGACTGCATATTTTATCTTGTAAAAATTTAAAATATCTAAAGTTTAAGTCAAAACACCGCCACACTCACTCTTAGAAGGTGGGTTTTTTTTTTTTTTTTTTTTTTTTAAGTTTAAAGTCGATTTTGTAAATGAGCTTTCTTCGACAACTCTTTTTTACAAAAGACAAACTAAGAAAATAAACATAAAAACAATGGCAGAATTTGACAAAACCGAGATTCAAAATGATTACCGGCGATGAGCATGGCATCGGGAAGCGCGCCGAGAAGGGGAAGAAAGAGACCGCCGACGATGCCAGGGCCGAGGATTTCCAATAAGAGCTCACTGCCGCTGGAGAGATACGTCGCGGCGAGATACATAAGATAACCATAAACGAGGATCAGAAACACGTTTCCGAATGTCGTGGTCGTACAAGGCATGAAACCGTAGGTCTGCTCGCAAGTTTCCGGTTCGGGTACCGGGTCGAGTCTGAGCACCTGTCGGATCCGGATGTCATCGGTGACGCCGTCGGAGATGAGACCCGACGATGTGCCGTCGGAGATGAGGCGTCCGGAGGAGAGAGAGAAAAGGAAGAGGAGAGAGAAGATTAAGGCGAGTAATGGTTTAACCGCCATGGGATAAGAATGTGACTATAATATTGAGACATAGGGAGTATTTTATATATAGTGGGTATAGGGGTATAGCTTGAGTTCTATGTAGAGTGAGTGTCGTATGCGTGTTGGTGTTACGGAGAAGCAAGTTCAAATTCGCTCAACTGCAACCAACGGTAACTCAATATTTTCAATTTTCGGATTTTATTCCCAATATATATAATTTCATATTTTATTAAATACGCTATTGTCGAGAAAACTTACAAATCTATTATAATTATTTTTTTAAAAAAGATTAAATTACTTTATGTCAATTTTTCCTTCAACATATAGATAATAGATATGGAGCGTAAGACAGTGATAGTAATTATGACCGTAAAATAATAATAATGTCAGGTGATAATTAAGAAAGTAATAATATACTGTATGATAATAATAACATGCAGTAGTAATTAGAGTTGTTTAACAAATCCAACGGTTGGATGCTGGATTCGGCTCGACTCGGTAATCACACGACTCGATTCAATTTGAATTGTTAATTGAATTGAATTTGAATATTTTTTATTATTTATTAAGTTATCGAGTCGAGCTGAGTATTAAGACTAGTCGATTCAATTCGGCTCGATATTCGAAAAAAATAGTACTCAACTATATCAAGTTGATATTCGATATAATTTTTAACATTTGATAATTTAGTCATTAAAACTTGTTATGTAATTAACTCGATTTTGATATTAAAACTCGTTAATTATTCGTACTCAATAAATGTTCGATAAAAACTCAAAACTCGACTATATTCAAATACTCGCAAGCAACTCGATAATTAAACGAGCCGACTTCGATCATAATATTTATGATCGATAAATACTCGGCTCGACTCGAACTCAATTAATTCCTTAACAAGTCGAGTTTGATCAAGCGATACTCGACTCCTTTACAGGTCTAGTAGTGATTATACTATGAGATAGTGATAATATGTGTATAAGTTTTAGACCGCGATTATTTAAAAAAAAATTGATTATATATATATAGTAGTGATTATACTATGAGATAGTGATAATATGTGTATAAGTTTTAGACCGCGATTATTTAAAAAGAATTGATTATATATATATATATATATATATATATATATATCAGATGTTAGATAAAAATGCTCGGTATTATTATCCTAATAACGAAGTTATTGTTTTTCTTCCGAAGACTTGACTAATTATTATCAACAACAAAATTTAGACAAAAGCGATTTGTTTATGCCGCCCTTTCTTACCGGATACGAGCATGCCTATGCATGTGCCAACACATTAAATAATTCAATTATCGATTAATTTTTCTGTGACATTTTTTATTTTAAATGTTTGAACTAATTGGGGAGAGAATGAGTGTGAACGATTGCTAATTTGATAAGTAAAGATACCATAATTTGTAGTATAGCAAATTAAGATAATTACAAATTAACGTATCTTTAAAAAGTGTGTATATAAATAGAGAGAGAAAGGAAAATCCTCTTTTATATATATATATATAGAGGGTCGATTCATGGTTAACGTTAATTAGGAAAATTTCTTACCTAACATATTTATAATCTTTTTTTGCCTTTCGTTAGTCTCACTAGCAGAAAAGTTTTTTTTTTGTTTAATCTCTACCGTTGTATCATCCGAACGACAAAAAAAAAATGTTCTTTTCCGTCAGTGCTTATCCAGTGAAATTAAGTTTATCAAGTTCCAAAATCGATCAAGTTTTATCAAAGAACGATTGTCATGGACATGATCTCTTTTCTTTAAGCTTAGAAATACAAACTTGTTATTGTTTGTGCTCTCAATTCCTTCTGAAATAATTTTTGAAAACTCCTGAGAATATACAAGTTCAGGAAAATTGAATTGAAAACATGGAGGTTGTGGTTTGGTGGAAAGAACTTATTTTATTTTTATTTTTTAAAGTCTTCTACCAGTGAGATTGGTGAAAAGATTTTTTTTTTGTTTGATCTACACTGTTGTATCATCCGATCAACGATTATAAATGTGTTAGTTAGGAAAATTTTCGTAATTAATGTTAATTATGGATTGACTTCATATATATATATATATATATATATATATATATATATATATACACACACACACACATTATCATCGTTTAAGAATTTAACTATATATTAATTATCATCATTTAATTAATTTTACCAAAAAACAATTCGCTAAATAATTGCTTTTACCAATTTGAGATTGTTACAAAACAAATTCTCTTTACCATGTTTAAGCTTTAGAATTCATGCACAATATAAGTAAGTTTGTAATTACTTTATTGATTATAATTTCAATAATTAAAATAAATTTAATTAATTATTAATTTATCATAATTTATTTATTTTATTTACAGACTGAATTATTTGTAAAAATATATATATAATGTTAATTTGGAAAGTGACAATACTAAATCGAACACATTAATAAAATGAAAAAATTTATAATGGTGGGTTCGAATGTAATTTAAGTGTTGAGAATGTAATTTATTTTTTTGTGAATAAATAAAAAAATACTGGTTGTATGGATAGATGAAGACTATAGAGACCAGTAAACTAAGACCATTATTAGATCAATGATTGTCTTTTTCTGGGGCTTGTAGCCCCTACTATCCCAAAAATAAAGAGCCAATGATATTCTCCATCGGGAATGAAAATACCACATCTAGGCATTAATTATCTTTACCTGTAATTAAACTACCTCCTATAATTTAAAATTTTAAATATGAGTAAAATTATATCTCTAATTTCTTTATTACACGAGTAAATAGAGATGCTTATCAATTTTACTTATTAGTTTTGATGATAATATCGACAAAAAATAATCATTTATATATATATATATATATATATATATATATATATATATATATATAT
>CM025786.1:264738-332078 GCA_014636745.2 Centella asiatica | reverse complement strand
ATATATATATATATATATATATATATATATATATATATATATATATAGTTGCACACATATATGTATATATTAGATAAATAAAAAGACTAGATCTAGAAAAATAATTTCACAAGAGTCTATCTTGGGAAGACCATTGAAAATATTTTTCTCTGTGTACTTTTACAAAAGTTCAAACTTTCTTTAAGGTAGTTATAAGAAACTTAAAAGTTACTTCATATTTTTCAAGCCTTCAACAAAATTGAGTACATCGAATTTTCAGTACCTCTTATTCAAACTTTTGAATCATGAGTCAAGAGAGCAGAAAAATCAAAGGACTACGGGTTATTTGTATCTTTCTTCTTCTGTGTTTTTTTTTCGTTTTTATCTCGGCTAAAAGATTTCAACAGATATAAGGTGCTGCCATTTTATATAAGTGAACTTGACAATTAATTTTGCAACCAAAAAACTTGAACAATTAATTTCAATTTAAGTTAAAACTCATAAAATATGTAACACAAAAAGTAAAAAAGATAGCAACATAAATGAGTAAAATTTAGAAGAAAAAACTGAAACAAAGAGAAAAGAGATAACTTCATTTATTTAAAATTAATCATATCGGGCTATTGAAAATGATTGAGTCTGAATTATCTTTACTCTAAAATACATCTCGTGACTTCATATTGTCTCTTACGTCAAAAGATTATCCAATGTTTGTCAAGAGTTATTTGGTGGAAACTTGGAAGTGTGTCCACACACTAGTGCAGTAGTCTTTTTAATTTTGTTTTTTGTACAATATATTTTCGAAGTTTTTTTAAAAAAAGTTAATATACTACATAAATGGTATGATCTAATTTTATTGTGTGAGTCGTACATTTTTATTTTAATTATAACATTCCAAAACTTTTCGAAAATTAGTAGGAATGTATAACTCTGATGTTTTGGCAATATGTTAGTGCAAGTGTGAGAGTTTGAGGATCCTAATTGTTTGCAAAAGTATACTCTAACGATTTGTAACTTTTGTGTTATATATACTCTGTTTGCTCAAAAAAATGAGCGAAGTGTGATTGTTTTTATTCTTCTAAGATAGTTTTGTTTTTTTAATTTGTGCATATATTTTTTTCCATTTCAAATGAATTTCTTAAAATTTAAAAGTAAGTCACATTAGTTTTATTAGCTTGTAAGTCCTCTCTATGACCAAAATGGACTACTTATTAATATATCCCACTCATTCTTTACAGTCAACTCTTTTTTTTTTTTAATTTTAATTTGACTCTTTCTTTTCTTGTTTTTTTCTTTTGGGACCGGAACACAAGTATATTAAAATGAAGGTCCACCAAAACAAAAGTTTCTGAAAAGTCAAGAGACTTTTTCATCTATGAAGTTTCCAAATAGAGTACAATCGTAGTATTAATTAATTTTGAATACCAAAACAAAAAAATTAATTTTGAATTTTGGTAGTCATTAAACAATTTCCTGTCCCCCCCCCCCCCCCCCCCCCCCCCCACTAATACCGAACTCTGACTCCGTCGTACAAGACTAAAGTAGGAACAACCGAACAAGTCACTTAACTACATTTCTGCATTCACAAAATAGTAGTCTATATTTTGGTAATTTATTTCTACATTCTATAGAATTTATATTAAAAAATTTACCCATCTTATAATATAAGATCAATTTTGATATATTAAAAACAAATTCACTAATTTATGTAAATAATTTTAGTGTTAGCCAACACAACCATGGTTTTTTTAACATTCAAACAATACAACAAAATTTTAGAGTTATTTATTTGCAAGTTTTATATATCTCTTATAAAATTTGAGTTTGAGAAAAATTAATTAAAATTTAAATTTTGGTCTTATATTTAAGTTGGGTGAGGCATATATTATGCATTACAAAATTGAACAAGTAGACAACATCAAGAAAAAGTACTAATAAGTTGAAGACAGATCGAAAGAATATTATAAGATAACACTCATAAAACAGTAGATTCTTAATTTCAATAGAAAATGACCAAAACAAAGGATGACTCAACTTCTTCTACTTTTATAAATAAATAAATATTAAACGTATGCAGCTAAACTGTTTAATTTAGTCATCTGAGTTTGGTGGATATTGTAATAAGTTTATCATATTACGAGATTTTTGACGATAATACTCCATCTTCCCTAAATATAAGTATTTTGACCTTTTTATGCATAATTTTTAGGTGATTTTTTTCTTCATATATTAGATATTTCTTTAATTTTATAACAACTAATTTATATGAAATAATGATTAATATAATTAATCTTTATTAATTAAAATAAAAAAATTTAACATATAAAAAGTTCACCGAAAATTATGCGTAAAAAAACTCAAACAACTTATATTTAAAGGAGGAAGTATTTGATTAAATAACTTTATTACGGTGTCTAATAAAATTTTATTAATGAGCTAACAAAAAATTGGCGTTTGTTGTAAGGTATGGACATTATTACTATTATAACATATGGACATTATTACAAGGTATTAATATAATTAATACTCAAATTAAGTTCATGGTTCATAAACGGAAGATTACTCCCTATGATTATTATTTGCACTCAACACTAGAGAAAAAATTAATTAATAAAAGAGAATACAACTTTTCTTTCTTTACGGTATTGTATTTGAATTGGTTCCAATTGATTGTGGTTTTATACAAATGTTACAACACGTTATCAACACGAACCGGTCAAAATCTTAGAAACTGCTCAAGGTAATATGTTTCACATTTATATACTTCGAATTTAGTATCTTTTTATGCTATTATAGATTTATTTAGAATCTTATTGTACCTTCGCCCAGAAGGCAAATGCAGTGATTTTTATCTGGCACCATTTGCACGAGGATCTTAAAGCCGAATATCTGACTGAGGAGGACCCTGTAATATTGTGGAAATCCCTGAAAGATCATTATGACCACCAACATGATATTATACTATTTCAGGCCAGGTTCAAATAACTTAATCTGCGATTTCAAGATTTTGAATATGTCGCAAAATATAATTCTTCTATGCATCGCGTTGTGTCCCTGATGAAACTATATGACTAGAAGATCACAGAAAAGGAGATGATGGAAAAGACATTCTCACCTTCCATCCAAATGACCTTATATTCTAGCAGACATACAAGTCAAAGAATTATCAAAAATATTTTGATTTAATAAATGTTCTTCTTGTGGCTGAGAAACAATGTTGGTTAATCACAATTCTCGTCCTACTGCTGGTGCACTTGTGCCTGAAGCACATGTTGTACAACAAAATACCCGCAAAAAAAAAGGTCGTTGGAAAAGGAAGAGACATAATAAGGTTCACCAATAGAACAAAAATTTTGACAGAGGTTCTTTAGACCCCTGAGGTGGTCCACAGAAAAATGCAACGCCTAATCAAGTAGCTCCCAATACTTGTCAGAGATGTGGTGGTATTGAACATTGGTCCCACACTTGTTGTACATCAAAGCATTTGGTTGAACTTTACCAGAAGGACAAGACAAGAGAAGTGGACTGAAACAAATTTTGCTAATCCACTTGTAGTAGAAAATGAGAGCCCATCAATGGATAATACTACCCTTAGTAATTTTGATCACTTTGATGACCTTGATTTAGATAAATTTTGTTTTTTTATATATTATAAGGAAAATAATAATAAATGACGCTTCCTATGGGAACTAAATTTATTATTGGTAATGTAATATTTTATCTGCAATCAAAAAGAAATTTACATGGTTTTAAAGATATCCATTCTAATGGTTTTCACATCGAAACTGAGACGGAATGTGGTAAAGAATATTTATACATAACACAAATGGTAGGGTGTAGAAAATAAATTATTGAGAAATTACTATCATTATCCTCTAGACTATATTTCACTTATATACAAGTAAGTAGTAACATTGTTGCAATGAATCTGAAGTTCACCAATCCAGATGCCTTTAAATTATGGCATGACCGTTTAGGTCATCCCGAGACAACTATGATCTATCACATATTAACAAATTCGGTTGGACATACACTAACAAATTATGGGCTCCCTTCACCCACTGATTATGTATGTGAGGCATGTGCTGAGGGTTAGATAATGGTACGACAGTCTCATACTAAAGTCATGATGGAATCCTTTATATTTTTGCATAAGATTCAAGGGGATATTTGTGGGCCTCTCCATCCTGCTTGTGATATATTCAGGTATTTTATGTCTTGATTGATGCTTCAACACGAAGGGACATACTGTAGCTTGTTGTCTACACATAATTTGGCCTTCACAAAATTTCTCGATCAGTTAATTAAGGTACAAGCACAATTCTCAGATTACCCGGTCTAGAAGATACGATATGATAATGCTGCGGAATTCACGTTTAAATCATTTGATGATTATTGCATGACCATTGGAATAGACGTGAAACATCTTGTACCACATACTCATACGCAAAATGGTTTAGCATAATCTTTAATTAAACGTCTGCAATTGATAACTAGATCATTACTATTAAATGCAAAGTTACCATTCACTTTATGGGCACATGCGATACTGCGCGCATCAGCCTTAATTCGAATTTGTCCCACTGCATATCATGAATATTCCCCAAGTCAACTTGTACGTGGATATGAACTTGATATTTCTCATCTTTGAAATTTTGGTTGTGTCGTATATGTTCGTATACCACATCTACAATGTTCCAAGATGAGATCTCAAAGGTGATTGAGAATATACGTGGGTTATGAGTCACCATCTATAGTAAAATATTTAGAGCCTCAAACTAGTGACTTATTTACTACTCGATTAGTTGATTGTGTCTTTGATGAGGCACATTTCCCGACATTAGGGGGAAATAGCCTAAGGCTTAAAGAATGTCGAGAAATTTCCTAGAAGGAAAACTAATTAAATTATCTTGATCCACGCACAAGTATAACTGAACTTGAAGTTCAAAAGATTATTAATTTGTAAAATATTGCAAACAAACTGTCAGATGTATTTACTGATCATAAAGGACTGACTAAGTCCCATATTCCTGCTAAAAACGTACCACTAAGGGAGGAGATCCCCAAGGGATAAAATATATCTAAGCCTAGTCAATGTCAGTAGCATGGACGACCCATAGGGGCTAAAGACATAAATCCACGAAAAAGAAAAACATAATCACTCTTTGCACCTCCTGAAAATGTTAATCTTGAAGAAAGCAAACCTGAGGAAAGAAGTGCAGCTGCCCAAAATAACAACCTCGAGAATATAGAATGACTAAATTCTACTGTTATGGGAAACGACGAGGATTTGATTGTTGTTAATGTTGAAGTTGCAATAAATTATATTGAAACAAGAGAAAAATATAATAGAATCACAATTGTCGTCGACGATTCCTTTGCCTTCTCAGTTGCTCTTGCTGTCTCAATAGATAATCTGGATCTAGAACCGAAATCTGTCGGTGAATGCCAAAAGCGTTCAGATTAGAATGAATGGAAAGAGATAATTAAGGTTGAACTAGACTCGCTAAATAGACGATGCGTTTTTGGACCCGTTGTCCGAACTCTTACTAATATTATCCCTATAGGATATAAGTGAGTATTTGTAAGAAAACACAACGTTAAGAATGATGTGGTAAAGCATAAGCGAGACTAGTTGCCCAAGGATTTGCGCAGAGACCCAACATCGATTATGATGTTACTTACTCTCCTGTAATGGATAGCATTACGTTCCGTTATTTGATCAGTATGGTAGTCAATATAAACCTTGATATGCATTTGATGGACGTCGTAACTGTATATTTGTATGGGTCACTTGACGTTGATATCCATATGAAAGTCCTGGGAGGATTACCAATTCCCAATATAAAAAAGGATGAAAATGGCAACATATATAGTATTAAATTGCAAAGATCGTTGTGGTCTTAAGTAATCCGGTTGTATGTGGTATAACCGGTTAAAAGATTATCTCTTGAAGCAAGGTTATGTGAACAATGAGGTTTGTCCTTGTGTGTTTATTAAGAAATCTCTTGATGGTTTTGTGATTATTTCGATATATGTCGATGACTTGAACATAATCAGAACTCCAAAAGAACTTAAAAATGCTCATTCTTGCTTAAAGCAGGAATTTGAGATGAAAGACAAACTAAATATTGTCTCGACTTGTAGATCAAGCACTCCCTGAAGGAGTTTTATTACACCAATCAATTTATACAAAGAAGGTATTAGAGAAATTTTACATGAATAAATCTCATACTCTTATTATGCCAATGGTAGTCCATTCACTTGAATTGGACAAAGACCCATTTAGACCCAAAGAAGCTAACGAAGAAGGATTGAGACCTGAAGTCCCTTACCTTAGTGCCATAGGAGCATTATAATATCTTGAAAAATGTACCCGATCAGATATTGCATTTGCAGTAAATGTTTTGGCTATGTATAGTTCCGTTTCAACAAGAAGATATTGGAATGATATTAAACATATTCTTCATTATCTCCAGTGAACTATTAATCTTGGTCTGTTTTATCAAAGAAATCAAGATTTAACATTGGTAGGATATGCTGATGCTGGCTTTTTGTCTGGTCCACAAAATGTCAAATCGCAAACTGGTTATGCATTTCTTAATGGAGACACAACAGTTTCATGGAGGTCAGTAAAATAAAGTTTAGTTGCAACATCCTCAAATCATTCTAATATTATTGCTCTAGACGAGACTGATCGGGAATGTGTTTGGTTAAGGTCATTGAAACAACACATTCATTTTTCTTGTAATTTGCCTCCACAAGATGCTCCCACTTTTATTTTCGAGGATAATTCAGCATGTATTTTACAAATGTGTGATGGTTTTGTCAAATGTGATAGAACTAAACATATTTTCTTTAAGTTATTTTATTCTCATGAACTCCAGGAAAATGATGTGATTGATATTCGTAAAATTTGCTCAAGCGACAATCTTACAGATTTGTTCACTAAATCTCTACCTATTTCAAAGTATATAGTGTACTCTCTTTTTTTATATTAAGTTTTTCTTGACCAAAAGTTTTTAGTAAGACAACATGTGTAATATTAGTATATGTCATGTACTCTTTTTCCTTAGTTGGGTTTTTTTCATTGGGTTTTCCTAACAAGATTTTTAATGAGGTATAGACATAATATAATAATGTCAGGGTACGAATATTATTCTATTACAACATATGGACATTATTACAAGGTATTAATATAGTTAATATTTAAATTAAGTTCATGGTTTGTAAGTCGAAGATTACTCCCTATATAAAGGGAGTATTATTTGTACTCAACAATAGAGAAAAAATTACTTGATAAAAGAGAATACAAATTTTCTTTTTTTATATTATTGTATTTGAGTTTGTTCCAATTGATTATCGTTGTATACAAATATTTCAACAACATTTATATCTATCGCTTAGCATATAGAGGTTGTGGCTAATAATTAAATGAGTAATAAAAGGTTGAAATATAAAACTCATTTAATTGAAAGCCTGGACCCCGGACACCTTCGAATAATCTTCAGCTACTTTCTGGGTCTATTTTGGTGTATCATTTAATATTATATAAATTTATTAAATGAGTATACATTTTATTTATATTGTTGCTTTGAATTGACGAGATCGTAAAAAATATGAGACTTGATCTGGATTCTGGAATGGTGTTCTGCACAAAATAAAAATATCCCGGATAGTGGGAATCTTGGATTTTAAGAGATAAAATCACTTTAAATTCTCCGATGGCAGATAATCTTATTAACCGGCATTTATAGATTTTTTTTTGGATTAAAGTTCATCCAAAAAAAAAATCTTTATTATTTCTATAATTTTTCATTATTTTTGATCATTGACTACCTCTTCTAAAAAAAAAATGTTAGTTTTGAATCTTGTGAACTAATAAAAAACATTACAAGATAAGTGATGAATGTGTGGGTTTTTAGACAGTGACTTTTTATGTAACAAATTTTTTTTTATATAAATACATATACAACAAAATTATAATCATAAAAATTTATACTGATTATGAGATTCAATTTGTATAATCATACGATTGAAAATATATATATGTATAAATATATAATTTTATATACAAAATTTGGTCAAATTAATCCAAACAAAATTTTAAATAATAATTATTTCGTAGCATTTGGTAGAGTAGTAGAGAGAGAAAAAGAGAACCATATTTATATATTTTTATGTATTAATTATTATGACTTTGTAGTTTGGGCTTCTAAGGTATTTTAAGTGCGTGCAACAAAAATATTGCATTCATTCTAAAATTAAAGATAAATATTTTTTTTGATTATTTTAAAATTAAAGATAAATTTTATTTTTGAATTATAAAAAGTAATATAATTGCTTAAATACTATTCTACAATTTTACTATTTCAATCAATTCCACTACATTTATTACTTGATAGTTTTTAGTATAACACTACAACTACTATTAAATAATATGATAATAAATATATATTTAAAACATAAATATTATCTTTGAAAAATTGTCATTTTAAAAATATATTTTTAATTTTAAAACAAAAAGAGCATATATATTATACTAAACAATTAAAAATATGGGGAACCGTGGTCATCCAACTTCCACCGCATAGCTCGATCTCGTGTCGCAACTGATAATTGCAGGCTCATGGGGTGGAGGCACGACCACGTGTTTGCAATTCAAGCCTAGGAAACAAAAAATGAAAAAAAGTATGCCAGCCGTGGTTGCAGTTGACAGTGCACGCTCATGCGCACGGCCGTGAGCTAAACTTAGTTTACCAGCACGAGGCCGCACGCCCGTGCATGCTTGGCTTCTCCACACGGATCGATAATCCACCTTTCGTCCAGAAAGCAGAGGTTAATTAATCATACACAAACGACATCTTGAAATTTATGCATCACTTTTAATTGGGTTAATTTTTAAATATATCATTTGCAAATGGAGTTAATGTAGTCTGAATTTTATTTATTTATTATTATTATTATTTATTTCTTTTTTTTTTTGGCAGGATATTTGGTAAGCTTTGTATTAACTAAGATGTTTATTTTTGTATCAAAACAACTTATTGTGTGATTTTGTTTATAGAAAAAAAAGAGAGTACTTTCTCATATTTCCCTTCTTTTTTCTTCTGCCTCATTTTTCTTACCGTTTCCACCCTTTCCTAGCGCCACTTTAAGTCGGTTAGTTTTGTAACTGCTGTTTGGAATTCCACTTTTCATATAACAAGTTTATATGGTACTATTATCATTAATAATATACTAAGTTTTAGGGACACATATGCAAGCGTGCGCAACTATATTCGTGACGTAGACTATGCAACTAGTAATAAAATAAATAAATAGAGAGACGGAGAAACATATTTTGCACTCTATGCATATTTTGCACCTTCAGCTAGATTTTCGTATTTGTGCATAATCCTAAAAAGAAACGTGCATATTTATGCATAGATAGATTTTCGTATTTGTGCAATTAGGAGACTCTCACTTTGAACTTTGGCAACGTGGGCTACGTTCTCCTCGCAACGGCCTACATTAATATAAGGTGACCCAAGGGATAAAAGAAGAAGAAAAAGAAAAGAAATCCTCCGTATTAATTATATAGAATTTTAAATCATGTTTAGAAAGATAGAAAGTAACATGAATTAATTTTAATCTATAACGCAGGTAGTGCGTGTGCAATAGACTAGTAGGGATTTTAAGCACGAAAGTAGGTCATTCAAATATAAACTCTATCCAATAATTTCTCTTTTTCTCCCATAGTTGCCCTTCTTTATTTTTCTCCGTATAATTTTTTTAAATCATCTCTTCATTCTTTCATTACTCGAGCACTATGTTTTTTCTCGTCATTTTTAAGGTCAATTAAAAATAAATTTCACTTTGATCTTTTTATCGAGATAGTATCCATTTAAACAAATTTTAAACATTTATACCACGTACTCAAGATACTAGGAAAATAAATTAAAAAGACATTATCATTTTAATTTGAATTTTACTTATTACTTAATTTGTTTCAAAAGTAGAGATATATAAAACTTGTTTGGGAACAACTTATAAGATAGTTAAATTCATTTATTAGTTGTTTTTTAAAATAAGTGTTTGAAAAAAATAAAATTGAGAAAAAATTAATTTACCATTTAACAGTAATTGAGAAAAACTCATTTACCTTCCAAGTCTTGTTTCTTAATATCAAGCTTAAATAAAACAACTGAATATTATATTTGATTATTATATTGTTATATTTGATTAATTTAATGAATGAAGGACTGAAGTCATTATTAATATTATTGTTCGAATAACTTATCATCTCATCTTTGATATTAAAATAAGAACTTTGAATTGAACTTCTTACGAAAGGATAAACTAAAGTTAATTTTTAATAAGTGGACGACGATATAAGACTAATATTTAAAGAGTTAATTTGTCTTATTAGTACCAAAAGAAAAAGGAGTTAATTTGTTGTATTTTGAATATATAAATTAGATATATATATATATATATATATATTTGTTTGAACTTGTGAAGTAAGAAAAAGATTTTTTTTATTAACATAGAAAAAAATAATGATTCAGACAATAATTTTACACCCTAATTAAAAATTTTATCCTCTTAATATCAATTTGTCATGGTAAAATATTCTTTAATTCTACATATGGTAAAATTTCTAATATACCCCCTCTAATTTCTTCCCCAATCTCAACCATTTAGTCCGAACGAACGTCTAGGGCTTCCCCTACGTGTTCTTGCTAGCGGTAGCGGTGTTCGGATCGGATAGATTGCCTGCAGCAGAACTCGGATTGATCGGTTTCAGCCAAGTAAGATTTGCGAATCTTTATGTATGTTTATACCATTTGATAACATAATCGAATTTCAAAATGTATGTTTATCCAAAATGTATTAAATTTCAAAGTTGGATGATTGATATATAGCATAGTTGCAGACATATGCAACATATACATGTGACACTCTTTAGAACAAGAGTGGAAATTTCTGTTGTAGTTATGGATTGGTTCCATAAATTTCTTTAAGCTATGTATGCATTAGCCCCCACCCCAGAGATCAGGAATTAGAGGGGAGATTTTGTTTGGGGGCTTTCAATATATAAAATAAACAGCTAAAAGAAGTGTGGCAATCTCCAGAAATTGTAACCTGAACTAGAGTGGCTTCAGAGAATTCATTACAATGAAGAGACACACTGACCTTGAGTTGTCAGCTGGGTAGATCATGATAAATGGATTGACCAACCCATATGTTGTATGATAGCGTCCACCAGAAGCAAATAGTAGTCAGCAACCCACTCAACTCAACGTATCCCCAACTGCCTGATTGATCAATTTGCTGACTGCCAATATTCTCGAGGCAGGAATCCACTGATTCTGATGCACAACTTACTTTACTCCGGTGGGAGTATGCACAACTCCTAGACCTATGTCTTTCACGTAGTCAGGAGATGCACCATTTGCATAAGCTGTCTATACAACTCCCAAATGTGTTTGGAAGTAATTGTTTTCATTTTCATTAGCCTCCTTAAGAATACTTAATTGTTGCATGATGAATAGCGACAATTTGTCCATTGCCATCTGGAATCACTAAAAAATATACAAGCTGGTCAGCATCACCGTCCAAACTTGCACACGTGAAACACTAGAACCATCCAAGCACTGAATATCAACTTGCTTTTGATTTGGACAAGTATCTTAGCATTGGATTAAAATGTATTAATGTGAATGAAAGAATTAGGAACCTACTCAGTGACCATGATATTGTGAAAAACCAATGTAGTATGTGAAGTTTTCAAAATTTTCAAGTACGTTTACATAGTTTTTGTAATCATTTGAGAATCAATGTATTTTAACTCTTTACTAAATATTAATTTTATACGGTTATAAAACTATGTAACTATATAAAATTAATATTTAGTAATAATTCTGGATAGCATAGTTTTATAACTGTATATCTGTTGCACTTCTTTCGTAGCCATGGGGTTAATTTCTTGGTTTAGAGGTAGCAAAGGATCTCCTTCATCAACCCCAACCAATCAGAAAACCGACCCAAAACCCCAACCGGCTACAGAGAAGCCAGAAGTGTCGGGCATGAACGGTGCTGTAGAGGTCTCTAGACCTGCCATATCTTCCGATATTACAGTTTTCGAGTTCGGGTCGGTGGCAGCTTCATCTGATAAGGTGACCCTCGCCGGGTATTGCCCCGTATCCGAAGAGCTCGAGCCCTGTCGCTGGGAGATATTGCCGGCCTCTGATTCTGATGCGCCGCAGTTTCGTGTTGTCTTTTGACGCACAGTGAATTGTAAGATGCTGTATGTGGAAACCTTTTTGTGATTTTGTTAAATTTTGAGTGATTATTGAAAAGGATTTCATATGCAAGTTTTATTGTGACGGGACAAGAAAAATCACTAATTTATGGCTTTTACTTTGATTAAAGCGAATCTTGCTCATCCTTTTTAGCTTTTTATTTGTTGACATGCATTTTTATGATTTCTACTGCTTCGTTGATGATTAATATTGCAACTGTAGCTAAACAGAATTTCATGAACATTTATAGGGTTCTTCATTTACGGTAATGAACTTAATTTAGTAACTGATTCACTACATATTCTCATGCCCAGATTATTATTTACTGTTATTTCACTTCCATTGATTTTCCAATTGTTTTCTTTCATACCCCAAATTGTTTGTTTTAAATTCTTATTGTTGATGCAATTATTGTACTTGTCTTTGCATTTGAAAGTTTTCTTGTATGTTTCTAATTATCACTTACCCACTTCAAGAATCATGTTTCATCTATATACATGTTCTTATTATGCTTTGAACTTGATCTGTAAGGATTTATATTGAAGTAGTATGGCATGCTGCAAAAAACTGATCAGTAATTGCAGAAGAGATTAGCTAGCAAAGTTCTTAATTTTCTTTCAGTGATGTGGATTTCAGACTTTCAGTGATGTGCCTTTAAAGGCATATTATATATACATATGCCTGTAGCTTGCTATAACTTTTATAGAACTTTATATTCATCTCATATTATATATACATATGCGTGTAGCTTGCTATAACTTTTATAGAACTTTATATTCATCTGCCTTAAAGATGTTGACTGAGGATTTTGAATTAGTGGTATGATTATTAAGGTAATACTGATTTGGTTTTTAGTTGCACCTTTTCTGTTGGGTTCGCAATTAACACTGTTGACCACACTCACTGAGACTTTTTTATGAAAGCATGATTCTTATGTAGACCTGTTTTTTTCCTTGGTCTAGAAATTTTTACTGCAATTGCCCAGAGCTCCATTTTTAGTGTGGGTTAGGTACGGATACCTTTGTTAGTTTATTTTGCAGATTAATTTCCATTGTGTGACCTATTAACTCATGGTTGTGTGTGTGTATACAATTATGTGTGTGTAGCTTGGGAAACCACTTGTTCTCGCAGTCATTTTGATTTTAGAGCATATGAAAATGCAGATATTGGCTGCAGGACAAACCCATCAATTGTGAGATTTCTTTCTTTGTATAGTTGTATCTCCGAGATACAGGTCTTATATACTTCCCTCTGTTCCGGTTGATTTGCAGCACTTTCCTTTTTTTGGATGTTTCATTTATTTGCAACATTATGTTTTATAGAAAAGTTGATCATCAAATTACTCTTTTTAACATCAAATTTATAGTACATCACTCTATTTTCAACTCTTTCATTTACCCACTACTTTTACCCATTTCAAACTAATTCATTCTTCACTGCTCATTTTAAAGGGCAAAAGTCACTAATTTATGGCTTTTACTTCGATTAAAGTGAATCTTGCTCTTCCTTTTTTGCTTTTGATTTGTTGATATATGCGTTTTTTTTTTATTTCTACTGCTTTGTTGATGATTAATGTTGCAATTGTAGCCAAACAGAACTTCATGAGCATTTCAACAGAATATGTAGGTATCAGTTGATGCAAAGAGGGGCATAATAGATTTAGTGTTTAGGATTTTAAGCAATTATGATGTTAACTTCTGAGCGTCGCAGTTCATATTGAATTGCAGTTTTATGCGGTTGATAATTGCGTAAAACAAGACTAGGATTTTTTTTTTGTGCACGGACGAGGAAAATATTGGCTAGTTAGTTGCATTATCAACAATATCTGTACTCTGCAATTTCTTTCAGGTTATGAAGGTTCCCATTTTGTTCAACTCTACATCATTAGCCTGAAGATGTCTAAGGTGCTGTTTCAAAAATTACTGCTATTGAAAATTATTTTGAGTATACTGTGTAGAATTAGGTCAAATAACGAAGGAAATAATTTCTCTCTCATTGTTTATTCTTTTGCTTACCTTAGGGAATGTTTATTTTGAAATGCATTCTTTCTCATGTGACATGTCGAGAGAATTAGTATGCAAGTCGTGGTGAGGTTTTTATTCGGAATCAGATGTTGGGACTTTCAGGTATTTCTTATTTGTGAGGTGCACAGAACGACACATTAAGGGTCAGTGGTGGTTATAGTCTTATACACTCATTTCAGGATATATTGTATTGTTTTTACTTAGTTTTAATATAGGCTACAACCTATATTAATAAAATGAGCTTTAGTTTTTTATTTTTATACGATCACGTCCTTGCCATAATATTTTTATGATGATTCAAGTACTTTCAACTTCATAACTTAATAGAACATAAAAAAGATTGTGCTAGTATATCAATTTTCATAGTATTTTATGATTTCTAGCATACTATATTTGTTACTCTATTATCAATTTATGAAATTGAAATTATACAAATTTGTGTAGATATAGAAAAATTAAAAGCTCCAACCTATTTTTGAAAGTAAGCTACAATCTATTTCTCTTTTCCTATATGTATCCATATTTTGTGTTGGTTATAAATCTCTTATAATTAACACAAAAAATATCGTTAGATTATTCATTCACGTTTTTAATAAGGGTGGATATTTTTTTTTCAAAACTCATCAACACCTCTAATAGTGGCGTGATTTTATGGAGCTTATGGAAACAGAGGTATGTGGGAAGTGCTATAATCGCGTGAACCCAATTGAAACATAATCAAACTAAATATACATACGAAACTTGGTATTTATTAAACAATATATGCAGTAAAAAGACGCAGAGATATATGGGGTCATAAATAGTAGTGACGAAGTTATCTCACGATTACTTTGGCCTGTTTTCATGAGTGGTCATAGCACTTCCCATAGTCCTCTGTTTTCATAAGTTCCATAAGACCACAATAGAGACGTGTATGAGTTTTGAAAAAAAATATATCCGCCCGGATGGATGGATAATTAATATATTCGCTCTTAATAGGAGGTGGATGGATAATTCAACGGTACTTGTTGCGTTAGTTACGTGAGACTCATAACTAATGGATCATTCCATATATATATATAGAGAGAGGAAAAGAAAAATAGGTTGTATCTTACTTTCAAAAATAGGTTGGAGCTTTTAATTTTTCTATATCTACACAAATTTGTATAATTAATCTAAAATTTATATATATATATATATAGGAAAATTCAATGTAGAGTCATCTTTTTTTATTTTGACCTCATGTTTTATCTGAATCCTTCGATAGATTTTGTTTGATTTTTGTTTATATAATTTCTACAATTCTTCATAGTATACAAAGTATTTATTTAGAAAATCTATAAAGTATACAAATACGAAGAGACAAAATAAATTCAAATTACATTTAACCAAATCGAGTTAACGAGTTATCAACCAAAATGAGACTCAACAAAATCCAACTTTTGTATTAATATACTAGACAAGACAAGACATTGATGCATAGATTGTGAAAGTATGGAGTTAAAATTCTTTAAGTGAGGCCTTGGGCACGACACAAAATGAGCGTTACTTTACAATTTTTTTCCTATTACAAACCACAAGAAACGTGAGCCTTATGTCCAACTTGCCCAAATGATATTAAGTTTGTTTGAATCTGTTAGTGTAATTATGTGAAGTTAATTAATATTCTCTTCGTTCTGATGTGAAATTTAAGTGTTTTTCGCTACAATACAATACACACTCGTAAAGTATTTTATTTTATTATTATTTTAAGGAACACTTGTTAAGAAATTAATACCACTATATATATTCTATCCATTCAGTAAAACTTAATACTACCAAAAAAACGTAAGATAAATTTGTATTAACGGAGAATGGTTTATTGGAAAGATGATAAGAATAGATAACATGGGAAAATATTAATTATTGTTTATCGAATTATAAAATACAGAAAATAAAAAAAAAAATCAATTTTAGAACTTCGCTTGGAAATGGACGGCGATATACAAGATACGAAACACTTAAATTAGGCGGACGTTGACATGCACATTCTCCATTCAAATTAAATATTTTCTTTCTTGAGAAAAGTTATCTCGATAACATGAAATATATAAATTACATAACGATGTTTATTGCTAGAAATGAGTTGGAAGTACAATAATGTGTACTGGATATGACATGTACCGTCAAGGATCTGATAATGTTAAAATATTAGTAAAGTTAACATATATAAATAAAAATTATGAAATATTATATAGACGAGTGATATTGTCAGAATAAAAAATTTGTTGTTGATACAAGTATTGTTGAAAATATTTTTTTATTACTAAAGAATATCACTAAATGTCACATAATTCGGACAACAATTTTTTTACTTAGACAATATTTTATCACGAATTTTGTCATCTTAAATATTTGGTTCATGTTACAAGTTGTTCTCTCTCTGTTTCTTTTGAAGAAAAAATTCAGGAAAATAAATAGGATATCTATCCTTTTGATTCTAAAATCCAGCGTTCACATCGCTTGCCGTCCTTTAAGATTTATATTTAATAAAACTTCTTAGAGCCCTCTTCCAAGTTGTTCTCGTATCTATTACGAATCATCCATAAAGATACTGGGCCGTACCATACGGGCATGCACGGACTTATTAGGCACTTTATTGAAAAGAATAAAATTTTGAGTGTTTAAATTTGTCAGTTAAAATAAATTGGAAATTACAAATAATGAACATATGCTGCAAAATTAAAGATATGCAACATATATTATTTTTTTTAGATTTATTTGTTTAATTTGTTTTAGTTACGTAATGTTTTCACACATTTTGAGGATCGAAGATTATAATTTACTGTGAAATTTGCAGATTAATTACTAAACAAGACATCAATTCAAAATCTAATAATTCCTTTTATTTATTCTCAATCAATTGAATAAATTTTCACTAACATTACTGTATAGGAAAAGACATTAAATAATACTCTTGTACTGTATCTTTGCTAGTGGTACGTGTAGTGCGACTTCACGTACCAAATGATGAAGTAGGAGCTTATTTTATATTAAAGAAAAAACTTTTGGCGAAATTGGAAGGCCACTGATTAAAAATTATACTCTTATCTAACTTTTGCAAAAGCAAGACTTTATGGGTTGTGACCAGCTTGTTTGAATAGCAACAGGTCAAATTATTAATTAAATTAAAATTTATTCAGAGTATTAATAGTTACAGCAACTGTCGACATAAAATTAAATTATTGTATTTTAAAAATATTTATATTAAATACTTATCAAAAAGACAATTTTAAAATTTATGAGATACGTACTCCTTATATATTATGTAATAGCTACAAATAGAATGATTCTGATATAATATTTTGGCTTTTGTAATAGCAACACCTGCCACACGATCAAGAATGTTTGACTAACTTTTTTGAACGATAGTATGTTAATTAACTTAATTTAGAGAAAAAACGACACTTTAGTTTTTTTCGGAAGAAAATTTTTTATTTGAGTCAAATAAGTGTTTTACGCTTTTATATTAGTATTTTCAATAATAATTTTAATATTTATGATAATAATTTTAGTATTTTTGAACGTAATTTTAGTAATTCCATACTAATTTTAGTATTTTTGATAATAATTTTAGTATTAAAGTTGAATCAATAAAAACTTTATTTATTAAAATGATATTTGTATATCAATACATATTAAAGTGATATTAATCTATTAATTTAAGATTAAATTAATTAATTATATGTACGGGTGTACCCATTGAGAATATTCAAAAGAGATGAGCCACTGGACTTAAAATAATATATTTGTTCATTGAACCGTTTCAAATTTCGTGTAATTGGTTAATGATTTTGAATTGAATGTTTTATGGAGTACTACCTCCATCCGTTTTTATTTGTTATTTAATTTTTTAAGCATCAGTTTAGATAAATTTTTATATATGTTAAATTTTTTATTTATATTAATCTTTATTAAAAATATTTTTACTTATTAATTTTTTAAAAATTAAATAAAATATTTAACACATATAAATATTTACTTAAAATGACGTCCTGAAAAGTTTAACAATAAATAAAAAGAGAAAGAGGGAGTATAAAATATTCTTGAGATTAGAAGAAACATGAAGAAAGATAATATAAGGGAATTAAATTTTTTTTTTTTTGAATTTTTATGTTTGTAAAATAAAGTGCAATCAAGTTTGTTTGTTTACTAGAAATGAAGAAACTTAAAGATAAATTTTCTATTGAACTCTACAAACCTCAAAAAACCAAACAAAAAGGTTCTTTATATATCAATTAATCTTATAGATTTCGTTATCGTTTGTGTAGATATATAAATTGCCTATGTTTAACAATTCGATTCCTCCAAAAAAAAAAAACATCGGAATTACAAAGTTTACAACTTTAAATATCCACATAAACATAGTGTTTTTGTGATTAAATTCGGATTTTTGCCAAAAAAAAGAGAAAGAATTAAGTTGGAATTAGCTATATTAGGGTTATCCATATATAAATAAATTCATTGCATAAATTCTTTGAGAGAAATGGAAAAAGTGCAAGAAATAGTTTGATGGACTAAATATAAATACACACAAAACATGATACCCTCGCATGGATTTCCATGACAAAGCATCATTTGATTATATTCATAACAAAAAGTATGACAGGTGGAGCTAGAGAGATGCATCTCACAAAAACCAAGTTCTCCCTCTGCCCACTCATTAACCCTAACTTAATTGCTAACTAATACACCGATAAAATTTGTCTAGATAGCTAGATACGTGTTTTATATAATTCGTATACGACCCACGTATTTAATTTATTATAATTTAATTATATACGACTCACGTATTTAATTTATTTTAATTTAAAATTATGAAAATTTAAATTAAGATAGTATAAATTATTCTATCAAAATTTAAAATTTCATAATTTTAAGTTAAAACAAATTATGTGAAATTAAAAATCGTAGTAGTATACCAAATAATTACACGGTCTTGTTATCCAGATAAATTTTGTCTAATTTATCGATATATTTCAAACGATAAAAATAACGTACTCTATACGTCCATCTAGAAGTGGGAAGACAAGGAACCAGAGAGGTGTTTGTGGTGGTGGTGGCGGTGGCGCTGATTGGCGGCGTCCCTCTCAATCTGCCGTCGGAGGCGGAGGAACTCGTCCACGGAACAGGGTAGTTTAAGTGGGCCAGTGACATGGTAGCCATAAACATCATGAGCTTTGTCAAGAAGCCTTTGGAAGAGAGAGTGGTAGAGGTAGGAGATGGGAATGACGAATCGGGTCGCGTTGGATCCGTCTAGTTCCTCCTCTAACCCGACTTCGACTCCGATCCAACCTTTCTTTATCTTCATCTTCTTCTCCATTTTTTTCCTTCTTAATAAAAATGGGAGCTATAGAGATTGGGGATAACTAAGATGATCGGATATATGTGCTATATATAGACACGTATAAATATAGGCTTTAGGAGGGAAGTATATTTGTGTGCTACTTGTAATGGAATGCAAATTTTTTGTTCCATTTGGTGTTTTATCTTATATCTAGTTATTTTTTTATAAATGACAAACAAATATTTTTTTATTGAACAATTTAAAACCATAAAATAATGTGATAATCTTAAACGGGATACAAGATAAAATACGAGATTAAGCTAATTCAATTTCATCTTATGTGGTCCCCTTTTGAAAGTGGATTCCACTATATTTGATGTTGATTATAAACACTTAAATTTATTTAAAATACCTTCGTAATTAAGAGTTGTCCGAGTAATATTCAGTTAGCTTTAAAAATTTTAAAATGTTATCTGCCAAGATTCAGACTTGATCATTCTATCTATGTACTAAATAAGTAGCCATTATACTATTTTATCCCCAAAAAATATTTATGAATCACTTATTATCAATTATAAAATGCTTGTTAACTTGTCTAAATTAATCAACAGATAAAAGAATATATACAAATTAATTGATTGACAAAAAATATCAATTTTTTTACTACATAAGAGATTAGGAGGTGATCGTTTCTCATTCACATACTTATACATCATAGTGACTAACTTGTAAGGTTACTTTTATATAAATTTAAAATCTGAACATGTTTTATGCATAGAGGTAATAGATAACCATCTTGACAACAATTCAAGTGGTGAGTAACTCATACACTCATTAAATAACACCAAAATAAGCACCAGTTAAAACACCCATTAAAAAGCAAAAAACTAATATCAGCATAGTAATCTGATCTTAGAAATAAGTAAAAAGCTATACCTTTTCCTTTATTAATTATATTTTTATTACCAAACACAATTACACAAACTAATTATTTTTTCGATATTTTTCCATACATAATTAGATTTTAAATCCCGGGGTATGAGAAATGCTCCCTATAACTTAAGTTATTTTGCCAATAATTGTAACTTTAAGGAAAAGTTGACAATATGGAATATATGTAGGTGCCACTACAACTTATTCTATCTGTCATTCCATTTTAATGAAACCGTTGACCCCTCTAGCCGCTCTGTAGGGTCTAAAGTTACATTACTACACACATAGTGCTCTATACTATTATGATGCATATCCTTGATATATATTGGCCTTTGTTAACTTGTGGATCCTTTTTAGCAAGAATTGCCAAATGTACTTTGCCTTTTGTTTATTTATCTCTCAATCTTCAATCCTTTAGTCAGTGTTCACTGTACAATTGTTGAGAATTGTCAGTTTCATGTGTGATGCCATATATTCTAAGGCCCCATTTGGCACTATCAAAGGTTCTAAAACTAAGAAAGAAAATAATGTAGTATGCCCACAGGCTATCTTTTTTAGTTTTGCCCTTTGGATATTGACAAGCATATACTATCTTTTTAAGGTCAAAATAAGTCCAACAAACATGGAAAGGGAATGGCCATGCTCTGGTATCAAAATATTTGGCCGGTTTGAATGTTTGATGTTAATCAAGCAAATACTGTTGCTACTTACCTACTTCTTTTCTTTTTCTTTTTATTAATTTTTCTGTTCTATATATATTACTTCACTTGGGATATTATTGGCCAATGCTTTAGGATCTCAACTAGATTAAGGTGTATTATCATTATTATTTGGTTACAAAATTAAGGAGTATTTTTAAATCCTTAGATTGGTTGTAATAGAAAAGATAACATAAGGAAAAAAAAAGATTTATATCATAACCAACTAATTAGACCGGTAAGACTCATCGAGCGCTCCCATTAGGTTAATAGTTTAAATTTTACTAGTCGTCATTTTTAGTAAATAATCCGTAACTATCACCGTAATCTCTCAAAGAGGCTGAGGGAGCCTTATCTAAATTCTTATAAATCAAAAAAATAAAAAATCTTAGATTGATTGTGAGTGCAAAGATAAAATTTTAAAAAAAGAAGAAGATTTATATCCTAACCAACTTGATACAGAATCCGAAGGATAGTGGTCAACAATTATACTATGTTTGGACAAGAAAGTGATCATATTTTTACCTATGCTATAATTTCATAGTACGTACTATGATTCTAGAGTATGCTAGAATCAAACTCGAGCAGGACATCATCATGCCCATGACCATGCCCATATTCAACGTTAATTTTAGTTTCCCATGTATTTTAAGCTTTACTTTAAAGTTTAAATGGAAAAAAAAAAAGAATAGAAAAATTAATTAAAAAAAAGAAATTCTAAATAAGTTTTCCTTTGAGTTACTTGTGAGTTTTTTTTTTAAAAAAAGAAACTTTAACTTTAAAAGTATTTTACTATTTTATCCTTTTATTTAACTTTGATATATTTTTATTATGGACCCTTTAGATTTTTCAAAATATTGGTTTTATTCAATTTAGTTTTCCATCCAAATTCAGTCATTTTAGACAGAAAAGTTTGGAAGGAAAATTGTCAAAGTTTTCCTATCAAATTTTTTCTTTTCTTTTAATGATAAAACTCATAAATATGAGAATTGGATAGAAAACTTAAGTTTCTTTCCGATTCTTTTCTTTTCTCATGGTTTTAAAACTCTTAGGGTGTTAATGTTTTTACTCTACTTTTTCAATTAAAATCAATCTAGACTATAAATATTTTATTAAGAGGGTTCTATAATCATATTTCTTGAAAATTATTAATACGATTTCATTATTTTGAGAGATCAATTTTTTATTGATTTCTTTAGAAAATCTATCATGCTTGATTGGAGCATTAAATCCAATCAACTAATTTCTCTGCGTCACAATTAATTCCACATTCATTTACATATCTCGTAGTTTTTAACAAAGAGAAATGATATGGAAAAAATACAACAAGTAAAATTTCGAATCTTTCTTTCCTTTCCGGTTTCTTCACAAAAATGTAGGACAAGTCATTCTCGTTTATTGGTTCCTTCGGATGGTCTCAAATCTCGTTAGATGGTTTGAGTGGGAGAAGCCTGCCGTGTTTACCAAAAGAAAAAGAGGAGGAAAATGATTTAGGTAAAGTAAAAAGTTTTTGGCATCGGGTTTGGGGGGGGGGGGGGGGGGGGGTGTTGAAGAAAAGAAAACAAGGCATATTACAATTTACAGCACCAATATTAATTGAAAATAATGGGAGCACATTATATTACCACTAACAGGATATCTACCTGTCCTGGTAGCCATGCATAATGACTAATTACAATTTACCGAAGCTATTCGACCAAGCTGTAAAATGTTAATGAAAAAAAGAAATTTTCTGGAACTTCAGTCAGAACATAGAGAGAAATTAGTTGATACCAAGTAATGTTAGTAGCAAACCAAATCAATAGGAAACAATATTACCCAACAAAAAAAAAAAAATCAATAGGCAACGAGCAAGGGGAATAAATGTAGAAATGTTTCGAAAACTAGGGAATGCTTTCTCCAACAAAATAGACAATTAGAATCTTCTAGAGAAAAAGATCTTAGAAAAGATGGAAATATAAGTCAGGTTTCAAGTGAATTTAAGAGAAAGATAAAAAAAAAAAAAAAAAAAAAAGAACGAAAGAAACATAGTATGTACCGTTTGTTTCGGCTTAAATTAAAATTATGAGATTCTAGATTTCGATAATGTAATTTACACAGTTAGAAATTAAAATTTATAATTTTAAACTGAAACAAACAGGGTGTATATAATAAATGGATCCATAAAGTTATTATGTGCGAATCAAATAAGATGCATAATAAGAACTTTGTAAGAAGTGGTAATTTACATAACAATACTTGTAAATGTATACATGTAGTGAATTGTAAGGATATTTAGACAATTACACAATTATCGTGAGGCATCTCTATACGATGGTATTAGCTAGCGATATCTCTAGCTAGGCCACGATCCTGAGGAACTCATGTCTAAGCGTATTTCAGTGTTTGATGCCATTGGGGGAAGATGTGTTGGTATTTCTGCATCACTAACTTTTCTCGAGAATCGTCGTCTTTGAAGCCTCCAATGATTTGATATATTTGTAAAAAATTTAATCTTTTGTAGGAAAGAACCCTGTGTGTTCTTCAAACTAGCCAAAACATATAATGTAAGAGCAAAAGTTGTTGTACCTCCTGTCAATGCAAAAAGTATCCAGAAACTGTTGAGGCTGAAACTGGCATCTTCATCAGAAGTCGACTCCACTTCCACACACTTTTCTGCTCCTACCATTTTGTCTTCTAATTCTCTAAGCTTACCGGATTCAAAAACTTCCAGTAGTGCCTTGTTAACATCAGCAATCATAGGGGAACCCTTAGGAAATGCCTATATATTATAAGCCGAAATGCATTTTAGATTATATAGCTGAAACAAACGCAACCTATATAACTGTATAACAACGAAGCTAATGCACATGGTTTCACATAACGATGGGGAGGGAAGTGTGAGTATGAAATTTTTGCGCGAGATGATGAGAAATACTTACAAATCCATATCCTCCAATTTTATATGTTGGTCCTGCTGCTATAAAACTCTTGCAATACTTGGCAAGGAAAAGTTTGACGTAAGGGGCATTTAGGAATCCAGCTGCAATTTCTCCACTTTTGAGGGCTTGAGCATATTCTTGTGCTGAACTAAATTTTTTGACATTTTCTGGTTTAAACCCCAAAACATCTTCCACATATCTAGCAACAAAAGCCCCTTTCGCATATCCAACCATGGCATTGTTATTCTTGAGAGTCTCAATATCAGCAACTTTTGGTTCAAGCTTCTTGAGAGTGAGCATACTGGTAAGGCTAGCAGTATAACTTTGCGTGATGACCAACGCCACAAAAAGCCAGACCACTACAGTCATCCGCGACAAATTGCTATTAAGTTTTCCTCCTACATTTTTACATTTAAACAACCATATGAACAGTGGCAGAATCAGGCTTTTGAAAAATGGTGGTTCTTTGAATTTTGTTTAAACAAGCTCACAACCCCATGTGCAGCACTGTGTTTCATGAACTCTTATAAATTCAGTTAATGCTCACTTTTATAATCTAGAAAGGTAAAGGATACTTTTCAAATTAGGTATTCGAAATATAAATATAGTTAAAAGTGTAATTAGGTAATGTAATTAAAGTGTGTGACCAATGCATAACAAGAAAGAAAAACAGCGTTGCGCTTTAAATATAAAATAAATGTTTTAGCAAATTAAGAAAGTTTTCGCCTTCTTTTAGACCATCTTTTGCCAACGCAGAAGCAAGCTGTACCATATTGAAAAATTAACGTTGAGCTCTTTATAATGTTATATGCTCCCTTTCCCCCATGTACTGTATATTATCATGTCATAAAGCAGAGAAATGCAGATGGTTACCATTTAAAGAGAAAAGTGTGGAAAAGGATAACCAAATCAGAATTCCTGCTTCATCCAGCATAGAGCCTCGAAGCCACTCGCAGTGTTTTCGTTCTATCAACCATACGACGAAGCCATTGTAGATTGTTATAGCAAATATTAGCAGCCACATGACATTTGTGAAGGGCTTCATGAAAAGCCAAGCATTATTAGCCATCTCTGATTGGACAGGTACTAACATAACTAGTGCTGAATTTGTATATGTATGCGTAAATTCTGCATACTGGCATCTTTCGGCTATCACCCCAATATCTCCAACTGCTGCATCAAACTCCTGCTCCATTGCATTGAGATACAAAGAATGACACATTTGTTCGCTACCAAAACAAACAAAGGAAAATAAACAATGGCCTCACCTTCAAATAAACTTTCTCCACTAGAGAATCATACGTTCCATTGTGAGGGAAAAATTCATATGGCACGTAATAAGGCATTCGTTGCATGGCTGCTTTGAAAATATCAATAGCAAACCCATTGCAGGAATAATTATTAGTTTGTGGATCGTAAGAAATGCTCACAAATTGTTTAAACATGGATTCAGAAGGTACACCAATTCTTAGAAAATAATTACTGCTGGTGGGAATACTCCATCCTCTGGGTGTATACATTGATTCTCCAGGCCAAAATACTTGTCCCAAAATTTCCATAGAAGAGTTGTATACACCTTTGTCATTAATGCTCTTTGAGAAGCCTAATCCTTCGGACCAAACTCCAAGTTCTCTATAACTCTTACCAATCACATTAATAACTTCAAATGTATTTGATGTCAGCAATTTCCTCGCGTTGTAATGAACTCTGCCGGTCATGCCATTTAAGTCGATCAATGAAAGTTTCTCTAAAAAGTGTTCACCTTGGCTGGGAACCCATGTCACGTTCCCATCATCTAATGTCAGTGCGACCGCCCACAGAGCATCATAAGCTTCCATGGCTGAGATCCCAGTCTCATTGTTCTCTTCTTCGGAATACTCCAGACTGAACTTCTTACTTAATCTCTTCTTGAGGTCTAGATATTTCACTGTGTTCTCAGGGAAGTATGTCTTGACTCCTAGCACTCCCTGCATTGTGGAAATGGTGGATACATTGAGGGAATGGACAAGATCAGCAATCGTGTTTGTGACAATCCATACGTATCCTTTCTCCATCATTTGCATTTCCTTTGCAGTTTGAAAAAGGGAAACGGCCATTTCCATAGATGTATGAACCACAAAAACTCTATTTTGATCATTTTTAAGCCTCAGAAGGTCTTCGGATAATGAGGAAGTAATGAAAGGTGGGAGTGGTACAAGGTTGATTATTTGAGCTCCTACTTCTTTCAAGGCTTCAAAGAGATCTGGAATGGCTCTGCCAAAGGCAGAATCAGTATCTTCCTCATAGATAATCGTGACCCGATACCATTCCCAAGACTGCACAATTGCAGCCACAGCTTTCATTTGAGAGTCAAGGTCGGATTTTGAGGCTTGAACAAGAAAAGGCCATCGTTCTGTTGCCCATTTTGGAGTTGAACCAGCAAGTGAGAAAGTAGGGATACGGGCTTGATTAGAAACCTCTACAACTCGTGATGCTTCTTCCCATGTATGAGATGCAAGAATGACTTGAACTTTTCCAGAATCAACTAGATTTCTTGCTGCAGCATTTGTACCACCAAATGATTCATATTGAACATATAACTCCACAAGTGTATTTGATTTTATTAAAAGTAATCATTATGGGTGTGTTAGCTACTAATTTTATAACAACTGTGGATTATAGTAAATTATGCTTTCTAAAACTTTCTAAGTCACACGAAGCTAAAATGCAAGAGTTATACTAACTTATATGCAATGTGCAAACCCTTGTATCCTTAATGTGTATGTGTGTGGGTACATTGTCCCTTCATCTTACCAAAACCTATCAAAGCCACTTGTTGAGAACTTGAGAATAAAAAGGGAGGGTAACCATAATAGTTTTCTGGCCCAAATGAACACAGATAAAGAGAACAGAAATTACAGAGATCAAAAGGCAAAAATGGAAGGCAAGAAGAGAAAAAGAAGATGAAGATGAAGATGACAACGAATGGAATCTCCCTTGTGCATTCTCATCGCCACTCTCTTCATTTAAATTTAAATTTTGTGAATTTCGAGTGTGAACACCCATCACCAGCACCAGCCTAATCCTCATTTAAATTTTGACAAACACCAAGTTCATGTTAGTTGAAACCATCTAAATGTATAGCAGCAGTAAAATCCACTGATGTATGTAATTGCATACTTCTGCTACACCTAGTGCAAGTTTAGAGTTTCTAGCTTTGGTTTCTTTCCCTAATTTCGGATCAATTTGTTCGCCTTGAAGTTATCTTTCTGAAGAATTTATCTCCAATTTCATTCAACTGTAGGAACTTTCTCTCTCTGCCATTAACAATCACAGCGAATCTAATCCTCAAAAACCACTTATTTACCTATGTAATTCACTTGTTTCAGTGGGATTCATCAAGTTTCTCCCAAGAATATCTTAGTTTCACAAAGAGCATTTTCTTTTCCTTCTCTTCTTCAGCACGATTAAAGAGAGAGAGAGTTTCACGAGAAGGCCGAAGAATAGACGTACCAGAGAGAGAAGTCAAAAGATAGAAACATTTTTAAGACCCGTATATTTCTTACTTTTCTATTAAGGATTAATATTAAAAATCAAAAAGTCAACGGTATATACCAACGGTGCATTTAATTTGAAGAACTTGAATGATATGACAATTGTTTCGACTTAAATTTTAGAGATTTATAGATCATAATGTTAGTAATGTTAATGTTGTTATCGGAAAAAGTTACAAAGTGTAGGTACCTGCTAGAGCAGCCAAGGCTGGTTGCCCTTGGGAGTTGAATATGCGCGGTACAAAACTTCGATTCGTCTGACGTTTGATGTCATGGCAAGCCATTTCAATGGAGATTTTCGACTCTTTTCCGGCACGAGTTGTGTCATCCACAATCACACCTATCAACACAACAACTGCTGCTGCTTCGTCTCACTCCTCATTGCTGCAGCTGCTTGTGGAAAATACAACATTATTATTGCCAAAACACCAATACAGAGGATAATCGGTTTCATATTAATGTTTTTACAAATTCTTATTCCATCCGCTCTTTACTTTAGCTGTGGCATGGGCTTTTGTACAAAAATCTTCTTTGTCTCATATATTCTGTCCGTTGTAAAAAGTCTAAATGCACTCTTTGTGCATGTGAAAGCAATGAGTAGTATACATATATTCAGTGTCACTGAAGCTTCAAATGACGTGTGTTAACTGCAGTTTTAACAAACGTGTTGATTTTATGCTACCAACTACTACTTGACAATCATATTCTGAACTAGTTGACTAAATATATTATTTTCTTTTCTAAAAATTAGATATACGTTTTGATTTTTTAAGTCAAACAACGATAAAATAAATTCTAAATTAGTATCAATTAACTTGATTATAATTAATACAATTATTATATTCTTAAAGTTTATAACAAAACTTTTCGTCACAATATAATTTGCATCCAAAACTTATATAGATTACATAAATTTTAAAGTTTAATACGACATTATTTAATTAAAAAACTCAAAATATATGGAAGTTTTATTATTCCCCAAGAGCCAAGAGTTTGGAGTTGACCATATATGGAAATTACACGCAGCTTTCGGCTTTAGAGAGAGAGTAAAAAAATAGAGAATTGTGCCCCCAAATTTTAACAAATATAAAAATAAAATGAAAGAAAAGAAAAAGTTTGTCGTAATAGAATTACTGTTATACACTCGGTACATGTAATCTTGTACTTGGTAATACACCAAAGAATATCTTCGCTCTCCTAGCGTAGGGTTGCGACTGCTGACCTCTCGTTTCTTCTTTTTATAATTTTTTTTAATAAGATGTTATGTTTTTACTTATATATATATATATATATATATATATATATATATATATATATATATTATCGTAATAGAATTTCATTTTAGTCTAGAAAAACCGATTCAATTATCTTCCTTAAAATGTAATTCAATAAATTTAATAAAATATATAAAATTTCAATTTATCTCTAGAGGAGGTACTATGCACTTAAGCTTGTCATTTATATATATCTTTTTTTTCCAAAAGGCGAAAATAATTTTATTACTGAAAATGTGTCAAGAATCCAAAAGATATGGATTCAAGAGATATAGACACGAATCTACACGACTCAAACCATACAACCTGATACATGATGATAATGCATTAGCTGAATGCATATATGGTAATTTTGAAAACTACATGATGTTTGTCATTTATATTTGTATGCCGTTCGTTTAGATCCTAATTAATTGACATCTAAAAATATATTTTTGTTTAAAATTGAATCATTTTTGATACTCATTTTCCTTAATTTTTGTAATTATATTTTGATTCAAAAGGATGATCGAGTTGAAAAAAAATGTAAATGATAGAAGGAATATTCCATATGATGTAATAGTACCGGGTATTTTAATGGAATATGTCATACTAGTATTAAATTAATTCCATAAAGTATCATTTTGTACTAACGCTAATAAAAACTTTTTATAATGAGACTTTAACTAGAATACGTTACTTCAAACATTTAATACCATCTCCTGTTCAAAATATTAGGTTTTCAAACTCAAAATAGGCATACCAATAAACTTAATAACTATTGTATTATAATAAATTTTAAATAAAAATTCAATTTTATCCTTCAATAAAAATATAAATAGATGAAAGAGAACTTTCAAATACTAATTTTATCAATAGAGTACATTGAAAATATAAGGGAGATTAAGGTCAATTCTAAAAAAAGTAAAATTAAATCCACTATCTTCAAATATGAAAGTAATTAATAATTTAAACTTTTTACAAAAAAAATTATTATTATGAATCGCATGGATATCTCAATTTCTCAATAAAAAACGCATGACTATTTATTTAACTTCCGTTCTAGTCAACATTGTAGACCAAAATAGAGAGGCACCAATTAAATTTCCTACCACTTGCAAGAGAAAGCCACGTTACATACATGATTTTTTTGTTTTAATTTAAAGTATTTGTGTCCGATACTCGGCTTTGGACAAGGATGTGTGTGGGTATGTTTGTCTTAAATTTGATTTGTGTGAAAATGTTATAAAATTAAAGCATATTTGTGTCAAATTTTTAAAAATACTCGTATCAAATTGAACACTTCATCCAAATTCATGTAACTTAAGGAGAAAATAGATAACAACGTAATAAAGAAGACAAATATTGCATGCTAGCTATGAATTTATGTATTCATGTCATGAATTTGATGATTAAATTACTTATGATGATGAAGTTCAAATCACACGGCTGAATAAATTTCTAGCATCAATCTTGATGGCAACCCATGGTACTGATGTTCCATTATCTGATTTTTACTGATTTGGTTGCTTAATAATTTTTTTCAATTTAAATTGTCTAAAGATTAATATGCCTGTGGCTACAAATCAGAATTTCAAAATTTGTAGATTATATAAAATAACAAATAAAAATTGGTAAAAGGGGCACCAATAAGAAATACAAATTTATACTTACAATATAACTTGAATGTTAATTAAAGAAATAAAATTTTTGAACCGGAGTGAAAAAACGAAAGTTCAATTCAAGATCATCGTGTAAGACTTCGTTTACTTTAGTTTCTTCAACAAGTACTGATGTATGGTTTTAAATTGCAGATAAATATTTTTCTTTTGCTTTTTAAAACGATATGCAATGACATTTCATCTCTAAGTTTCTAAAAGATTCCAAGACTTGAAAGAGATTTGCGCCGCCAAAATACATGCACAGAAGAGAGGCCTGTTTGTGTTCATCAGTAGTTGTTTGTGTTGGTCATTAGCCAGTCATCTCTATGGTTAGTTGAGAAAAGAAAACAAAATTCATATATATACATACATATGTGTGTGTATATATATTGAAAAATATGCATAATCGACTTTATTTAGATAATTCTTTTTCAAAACTACAAATTTAATGAAATTTTATATTATACACAGTTTTTCTATATACGCTTGTTTCATTTGTATCGTTGAATTATAGATTAAATTATCAAATTATATTACATTTAAGGTAGTCATAGATAAATTTACTAACGTAAATGAGACTAGACATTCCTTGTTTATTTCGGCTTGTTTGAGTTATTTCTCGCCACGCTCATTGGTTTTTGTATAAAATCCATCGCCGTCTCCGATTATTCTCTGATTTAAAGGAAAATCAAGTTTGAATTTATGAGGAAAAATAAGATCGGAGAGTTGCCGTCGACCGAGTTCGGATATGTTAGAGCAACGAGATCGGAGAGTTGCCGTAGGCGTCGAGACACCATCTCTCTCTATCATCAAGCATATATGAAGATGAGATCGACGCCGGTGGTGACCGTGTGGTTTGCCGCGACAATAACAGTAATAGTCGCCAATAAAGTTGAGAGAGAAACAGAGTGGATAGAGGAACAAATTTGAATGATAATATATTTTAAAATGTGTATTTTATATGCAAGGATAGTTGAGTAATTTTACAATGAAAAAATCACTACAATGGTAGGGTTTGAAAATAGCACTGCCGCAATGAAAATAATCTTTATAAATGTAATCAGCACATCATTTTGCCGTATTGGATATTATATTTATAATTATAATTAAAATATGTATTAATTAATCAAGTATTGCCACTATCACCATCGTTCATCAACTACTGTCGATTGCTGATCGCTACAGTCACCACCGTCGATTGTCGGTCGTCGTCGCAGACCATCTACCATCGGCGACCTTTATTTATAAGAATTGTGATAATAACACAGTAGAATTTTTAGTAATATTAGAGAATTTTTTAGTGAAATAGACAAAATTTTGAGAAATATAAACAATGTTTATAGTAAAATTATTGAAGAGAAAAAAAAGATTGATGCAATGGAAAATATGGGATGAAGACCATAAATTTAATTTTCGACACTAGTAACTTTTCCTAGCACCACCAGCTCTGTATTATCTTCACTTCCATAAGTCACTACAACGACGAAGCATTTTGTTAGCAATTACTAACAACATCCCAAAGTTTCTAATAGGCAACGAGCAAGTGGAATAAATATAGAAATGTTTTAAAACTAGGAATACTTTTTCGAACAAAATAGACAATGAGGATCTTCTAGACAAAAAGATCCCAGAAAAGAAGGGAGTTTAAGAGAAAGGTAAAAAAAGAAGAAAGAAAGAAAGAATCATAATACGTAAATAAATGGGTCCTTAAACTACCCAAGACAAAAATATAAACTTCTAAAAAAATATTGGATATGATGATGTAATAATATCCCCTATTCACATGTATAAATTGTGGACTCTATTTTTCTCTCACCATTTTCTTCTCTCGGCTTGTGATACCACATCATCAATGCAACAATTACATTGAATATTACTCATAAAGCTATGCTGTGTGAATCAAAATAAGAACTTTGTAAGAAGTGGTAGTCTACATAACACTACTTGTACATCCACGTAGTGAATGGTAAGAATATTTAGAAAATTACACAATTTACCTGAGGCATCTATATAAAGTGGTATTAGTTCCTTATCTATTTATACAGGACATTGTATATCACTGTGCCATATATCTAGCTAGGCCACGACCCTGAGAAACTCATGTCTATGCGTATTTCACGTTGCAACTGGGGGAAGATCTATTGGTATTTCTGCATCACTGACTTTTTGAAGCCTCCAGTGATTTGATATATTTGTAAAAATTCTAATCTTTTGAAGGAAAGAACATTGTGTGGTTTTCGAACTATCCAAAACATATAATGTTAGAGCAAAAGTTGTTGTACCTCCTGTCAATGCAAAAAGTATCCAGAAACTGTTGAGGTTGAAACTGGCATCTTCATCAGAAGTTGAGTCCACTTCCACACACTTTTCTGCTCCTACCATTTTGTCTTCTAATTCTCTAAGCTTACCGGATTCAAACACTTCCAGCAGTGCCTTGTTCACATCAGCAATCATTGGAGAACCCTTAGGAAATGCCTATATATTATAATCCAATCAATAAGTATGTCGGTTATATATAGCTTAAACAAACGCATCCTATAAAGCTGTATAAACAACAAACCTAATGCACATGGTAACAAATAACAACGGGGTTGGGGTTGGGGAGGGATGAGTATGAAACTTTTGCACGAGATGTTGAGAAATACATACAAGTCCGAATCCTCCTACTTTATATGTTGGTCCTGCTACTATAAAACTCTTGCAGTACTTGGCAAGGAAAAGTTTGGCAAAAGGGCCATTTAGGAATCCAGCTGCAATTTCTCCACTTTTGAGGGCTTGAGCATATTCTTGTGCTGAACTAAAATTTTTGACATTTTCTGGTTTGAAACCCAAAACATCTTCCAAATATCTTGTAACAAAAGCTCCTTTCACATATCCAACCACGGCGTTGTTATTCTTGAGAGTCTCAATATCAGCAACTTTTGGTTCAAGCTTCTTGAGAGTGAGCATACTGGCAAGGCTAGCAGTATAACTTTGTGTGATGACCAATGCCACAAAAAGCCAGACAACTACAGTCATCCGTGACAAATTGCTATTAACTTTTCCTCCTACATATTTACATTTAAACAACCATATGAACAGTGGCAAAATCAGGCATTTGAAAAATGGCGGTTCTTTGAATTTTGTTTAAACAAGCTCACAACCCAATGCGCAGCAGTGTTTCATGAACTCTTATAAGTTCAGTTGTATTTAGTAATGCTCACTTTTATAATTTAGAAAGGTAAAGGATACTTTTCAAGTTAGGTATTCGAAATATAAATATAGTTAAAAGTGTAATTAGGTAATGGAAAGTGTAATTAAAGTGTGATCAATGCATAACAAGAAAGAAAAACAGTGTTCCGCATTAAATATAAAATAAATGTTTTAGTAAATTAAGAAAGTTTTCGCCTTCTTTTAGACCATCTTTTGCCAATGCAGAAGCAAGCTGTACCATATTGAAAAATTAACGCTGAGCTCTTTATAAGGTTATATGCTCCCTTTCCCCCATGTACTGTATATTATCATGTCATAATGTTACACTAATATGATCAGAGAAATGCAGATGGTTACCATTTAAAGAGAAAAGTGTAGAAAAGGATAACCAAATCAGAATTCCCGCTTGATCCAGCATAGAGCCTTGAAGCCTCTCGCAGTGTTTTCGTTCTATCAACCATACAACAAAGCCATTGTAGATTGTTATAGCAAATATTAGCAGCCACATGACATTTGTGAAGGGCTTCATGAAAAGCCAAGCATTATTAGCCATCTCTGATTGGACAGGTACTAACATCACTAGTGCTGAATTTGTATATGTATGTGTAAATTCTGCATACTGGCATCTATTGGCTATCACCGCAACATCTCCAACTACTGCATCAAACTCCTGCGCCATTGCATTGAGAAACAAGAGTGAGTGACACATAAGTTTACTGCCAAAAGAAACAAAGGAACACAAACAATGGCCTCACCTTCAAATAAACTTGCTCTACTAGAGAATCATATGTTCCATTGTAAGGGAAAAATTCATATGGCACGTAATAAGGCATTCGTTGCATGGTTGCTTCAAAAATATCAATAGCAAACCCATTGCAGGAATAATTATTAGTTTGTGGATCATAAGAAATGCTCACAACTTGTTTAAACATGGCTTCAGAAGGTACACCAATTCTTAGAAAATAATCAGTGCTGGTAGGAAGACTCCACCCTCTGGGTGTGTACGATGATTCTCCAGGCCAAAATACTTGTCCCAAAATTTCCATAGAAGAGTTGTATACACCTTTGTCATTAATGCTCTTTGAGAAGCCTAATCCTTCAGACCAAACTCCAAGTTCTCTATAACTCTTACCAATCACATTAATAACTTCAAATGTATTTGATGTCAGCAATTTCCTCGCGTTGTAATGAACTCTGCAGGTCATGCCATTTAAGTCGATCAATGAAAGTTTCTCTAAAAAGTGTTCACCTTGGCTGGGAACCCATGTCACGTTCCCATCATCTAATGCCAGTGCCACCGCCCACATAGCATCGTAAGCTTCCATGGCTGAGATCCCAGTCTCATTGTTCTCTTCTTCAGAATACTCCAGACTGAACTTCTTACTTAATCTCTTCTTAAGGTCTAGATATTTCACTGTGTTCTCAGGGAAGTATGTCTTGACTCCTAGCACTCCCTGCATTGTGGAAATGGTGGATACATTGAGGGAATGGACAAGATCAGCAATCGTGTTTGTGACAATCCATACGTATCCTTTCTCCATCATTTGCATTTCCTTTGCAGTTTGAAAAAGGGAAACGGCCATTTCCATAGATGTATGAACCACAAAAACTCTATTTTGATCATTTTTAAGCCTCAGAAGGTCTTCGGATAATGAGGAAGTAATGAAAGGTGGGAGTGGTACAAGGTTGATTATTTGAGCTCCTACTTCTCTCAAGGCTTCAAAGAGATTTGGAATGACTCTGCCAGAGGCAGAATCAGTATCTTCCTCATAGATAAGCGTGACCCGATACCATTCCCAAGACTGCACAATTGCAGCCACAGCTTTCATTTGTGAATCAAGGTCGGATTTTGAGGCTTGAACAAGGAAAGGCCAGCGTTCTGTTGCCCACTTTGGAGTTGAACTAGCAAGTGAGAAAGTAGGGATATGGGCTTGATTAGAAACCTCTACAACTCGTGATGCTTCTTCCCATGTATGAGATCCAAGAATGACTTGAACTTTTCCCGAATCAACAAGATTTCTTGCTGCAGCATTTGTATCACCAAATGATTCATATTGAACATATAACTCCATAAGTGTATTTGGTTATAGTAAGAGTAATCATTATAAGTGTATTAGCTATTAATTTATAAAAAAAAAATATAGATTGTAATAAATTATACTTTCTAAAACTGTCCAAGTCCACGAAGCTAAAATGCCGATAATTTATCGAATTGTTTCCAAGTAGCTTGAATAAGTCGAACATTTCCAAATATTCAAATATAGAGTAATTATCAACTAATAAATGTCCGAGTCAAAAATTTTGTAAGTTTATATGAACAAAAGTTTTAGAATAATATAAAATGATTTCGAGTATCAAAATAAGTTGAGTAAACTTTTTAAACGAGTAATCCACTCTACTTGTAATCGAGTTAACTCGAGTCGAGCATATTAAATATTCCGCTCGACCCAATAAAATAACGAGCAAAATAAATTGAACAAAGCCGACTCGATTATTAATTCACATCAGGCAGAGTAATTATTGGATCATTATTCAAATCAAGCAGAGTAATTATTGGATTATTGGATCAGACCGAGTAGCTCGATTTGAATTACAACATGTTTGGTAATTACGTGTTTTAACTTAAAATTTGAATATAAGCCATTTTTAAAAAATCTAGGGCCTGTTTAGGAACTACTTGGAGCTTTTAGATTAAAAGTAAATTTTAACTGAAAAAGTTATTTTTCAAAAAGTAAATTACTTTGTTATTTTAGATTATAAGCTGATTTAAAAGTTAAGTATTTGAATAAGAAAAAGCTATTTTGGATCATAAGTAACTTTTAAAGAGTCACCAAATAGCCCCTTAAAACCAAGAAGTTAAAAATTTAACTTGTCTGATATAAAGGAAGAAGTTGTTCCCGAACAGGCAGGCGCTTTCCCTAATTTCCCTATCAATTTCTTTACCTTGAAGTTCTCTTTTGAAGAATTTATCCCTAACAATCCTCAGAAACAACTTGTTACCTTTTTCGGTGCGATTCATCAAATTTCTCCCAAGAATATCTTCGTGAAGAAAACCCAGTAAGAAATTTTCGCAGAGATAACTGAAAGTTAGCTCGCGAGAGCCACAATTCCCAACTTTCGAGGAATTTCCCAGAGACCCTTCAACATCCATCTCCGATTGTCAACAAAGTTTGGGATAACCTTTTCAGAGAATCTCATTCTCTCATCTGGGTCCTCTCGATTTGCACCGGAGATGCGACGTCTAATCTCCTCCATCAACATAATCACTTAGAAGCTTCTTTTTCTTTCAGCACGATTGAACAGAGAGTTTCAAAAGAAGGCTGAGAATAGATATGCCAGAGAAGAGAGACAAGACAAAGAAACATTTTAGCTCTTTGTTCTCCGTCAGTTTTTACTTTTTACCAACAGGAATATTTTATTTTATTTGTATTAAATTTTAAAATACTAAAATTTAGATATGTGATAATAATTTAATAATATTTAAATATCATGTTATTTTGTTAGAATGTTATTGTACTTTTAAAAATACGTTTTTATAGAATTATTAAATAACTTTTTAAAATATTATTCATTTTTTAGAATAAATAGAGTATTATATTTCTTTTCGCAATTTAATACCTAAACACAAATCAATAAAAACAAAATAAGTGGTTTTCAGATGAATTACATGACCCTTTTGTTTGGTGTCATATTAGATGACACAATAATATAAAGATCGGTGTATATTTAAATAATTAATAAAAAAATTTGATGATGTGTTAATCAGAATTTGTGTCTATAATATTTTTGAACAATAGTATTGGGTAGATATATTTAATTTACTTTGTGATATTTCAAAATTGTATTGTAAATTTTGCCTAATCATCTTTTTGCCAAATCTTAATGAAGATACTTTCATACGTATCTCTTTTGGCATTTTCTTTTAATCGTAAATTTTAATCAAAAATGTATCTTAAACTTTTTTATTCTTATCTTTTCTCTTTCAGGCATTTTTTAAAAAAAGAATCAACCAAATCTATGTTAGTTTTTTATTTCACAACACGCACGTATAGTGTGTACAAAACAACTAGTATTTATTAGTCATTTTACTAGTTTGTAAATTTGTGCGTAGCATGAGTATTTTTTTTTTCTAAGTAATATTAAAAGAATTATAAATTTTCAGATTTTTTATCTCTAATATTTTTATATATGTAATTATATATATAAGGTAATATTTTTTTTAACTATTAACTCATTCAAAATCAAAACTAAATATTATTTATTTTAAATATGAAAACATAGACCCATTCAAAGTCGAATTTGAATTTGAGTTAATTAAAATTATTTTTCACAATAATATGAATATGAGAAAAGAAAAAATTAATCAAACTGATAACATCAATAATTGACTCAACATAGTCGATTTTGTCTTGAAATGTGCATGATTTGTCAATTAATATATAATAATAGATATTATCAGTGATACGAGGGTGTCTTCCGAGATGAATATGTTTGTTTCTTGTAGTCATTTTACATGACTACTTAAATGAATAAGTGTTAATATTTTGAATGATTGCTATTTATGTGGTCATCAGTGTTATTATTTTATTACCACATCCAAATTATCTAGGATGATTGATTTTGAAAATCAAAATTATTTGTTGAATTATTTGTGTATATTCTTTATATTTTATAATAATAATTAATATTATAACATATATTACACATTGTGTTACAATAACATAAAATATATTATAATATGTAATAAATTGTATTTTTATTAGTATATAATTATACATGTTTATATATTTTATAGTGTATACATTATTTAAGAATAGTTATCATAAATATTATAATATCTTATATATGTATTAAATTATATTATATGTATAATGTGTATATATACAAATTATATATAATATTTAGTACTATATATGGCATATTAACATATACACATATATATTCTACATTATATATTATATAAAGTAGCACACATAATAGCACACATAATATAATATATATCATTATATATGTGTGATAGTAATATTTAATAATATAAATTATGAATTATATATTTATTTTGTATTATATGTTATATATTATATATTATATATTATATATAAAATAAGGTATTATTGATACAATTTAATATATTATGTATAATATATAATATATAATATATAATACAATCATATAATAAATAATATATGACTTGTTATAAATAATTGCAATTAAGTAAACTATACAAATAACCACTTAACTACCAAAGTGAACTAAATATATTTATCAAATATTATCTTTACAATATTATATAAAACAAATAATTTTAATTATCATATTACCAAATTTATTACCAATCATTTAAATAATACTGATTACAGGTCATCTCATATTCTTTTGTTATAAAAAATGACATAAAATAAACATACTCTTAAAAGTGGTCATAAGATGACACCATATATCACCACTTAAGTGGTAATTTTTCCAAATAGTACTACTTATCTATTAAGTAATCATATATGATATAATAATGACATTAAATAAACATATTCATTTCGAATGATAGCCCAGAATATTAATAATATAGAATGACGAACAAATATGACATGAAACACCCTGAGAGGTGTATATCATACATATTGTTTGTTTATTTATTTTTTTACTCGTCATCTTTTACCCATTTGGACATGATTAGACATAGTTATTTTTATAATTTATTGTTTAATCATAATAATAATAATAATAATAGCAACACTTTGACTATTATAGTAGTAAGGGAAAATGAACCAAATATTTTTATTCAAAATTACCATTAAAGATATTTCATAAAAACTATTCATCACACTACTAAACTCTATTACCGACCATCCAATATTATCACATATTAATCATTTCATATTCATTAGTCATCAAAGATGACATGAATCAAGTGTGCTAAAAACTTCACAAAATATAAGATATATTATCCATTTTAATTCACAAATTCAAGTTTAATTATATATATATATATATATGTATGGATGTATATATATATATATGTATGTATGTATGTGTATATGTATGATCGTTTTTATTTTAAATTTTATCTCATACTCCTCTCACGTTTTTTCGATTTTTGTAAATATTATCTTTCACTTTTAATTTTTTTCGCATTACATATTCCATTTTCATGTTATTTGGTTCCGTTGAACCAAATATAACTTAAATTTTTTTAACATGATTTGGGATATAGTAACGTTAATGTTGTTATGAAAAGAGTTACAAAGTGCACCTGCTAGAGCTGCCAAGGCTGGTTGTCCTTGGGAGTTGAATATACGCAGTACAAAACTTCGATTTGTCTGACGTTTGATGTCATCACAAGCCATTTCAATGGAGACTTTGGCCTCTTTTCCGGCACGAGTTGTGTTGTCCACAATCACACCTATCAACAACCGCCGCTGCTTCGTCTCACTCCTCATTGCTGCGGCTGCTGGTCGAGAACACAACATTATTACTGACAAAGCACCAATGCAGAGGATAACCAGATTCATATTAATGTATTGACTATCTATAGCTTAGTTTAGTTTAGCTGTGGCATGGACTTTTATACGAGATTCGTTGTTTTTATATATATGGGAAAACGTAGGATGCAACCTTTTATTTATTTGGGTTGTACTTGTACTAATTTTTTTTTTTTTTTTATATTTATAATGTTTATGAGAAATCTAACTTCATGGATGGATATGATATTTAAAAATGTAGAAATTTGCAAACTCTTATAACTTTCGGTGATATATAAAGTAGTTTTTATAAATATATAAAATTATAAAAGAATTCACTTTTAGAAACTTGCATGATTATTATAAAAGTCATTCATAACAACTTATCAAAATTTACACGCTATTTTATTTTTCAATATTATTTTCGTTCGTATTTGAATTTCTCAAAATATAAGATAATGAACTGTTAGTTATTCAACTGAAGCTTCGAATGACGTGTGTATTAAGTTATACTCTGCAATTAACGAACTTACTTGTTGCTTTGATACAGTCAACTGCCACTTGAGGATCAGATTTAGAAAAATTGACTAAAAATATCAGCCTCAAAGTGGGCAACAGTTTGGAATTGAACGTATATGGAAATTACCGGCGGCTTTCGGACTTAGACAAGGAGTGTTTTGTGTTTCCAGATTTATGAGAAAATATAGAAAATTGTGCCCCCCAAAATTAGCTAAATAAAACTAATAAGAAGATAAAAAATAAATAAGGATCAAGAAAAGTTCTATACTATTAATGCTATGCACTCTTCTCTTACTCATGATGTTTTATAGCTTTCTTTTAATAAAATGATATGGTTTTTCATGTTCATATATATATATATATATATATATATATTATTCAATTTATTTAATAAATTATTTAGAAACTCAGTTTATTTGACTCTAGTGGAGGTACTATGTGCTTAAGTTTGTCATTTACATTTATACTCCATCTTTTCATAATTAATTAACACCTAAATATATCTTTTTGCTCAAAATTGACTCTGTTTTACTTAATGTTTTTATTAATTTATAAATATGTATGTCACAAAATTATAATTATAAAAAAGTTTATACAACCTATAATAAATTTAATTTTTGTAATTATGCAAGTGTAAATATATGTATTTGATTTTGAGTAAAAAAAAATGATCGAGTTGAAAAGAAAAATGTAAATGATAGTCAATTAGAAATAGAAGGAATATCTCATATGATGCAATTTTTTTGTTTTTTGATCGGTAAAATTTACTCTACTAACAATTTAATTCTTATCCAATACTCACCCATGATGTTTGGTTCCTTGACCTTTAAGTCATAAGAAAGTGTTATTAATCACTTAAACTAAACCACAACCTCTCATATGATGTAATACTATTTGGTATTTTGATGGAATATGTCATACGAGTAGTGATGGTGATTTCACTCAAACACATTAATATTTCGTTCAATTTTCACCTTAATAGGATTCAATTATATTAAATTTTATAAGAGTTAAGAAATGTATGAAATGATAATAGAGTGAATTTGAAATAAATGTTACTGAGACCGGATGAATTTAAGAGAATATATATTTGTAATGGATAGAATTTGAGATCGTCTTCCAGATCCATACACATCCCCTTAAATATACAAAGTGATACCAGTATTAAAATAACTTGAAAAAGTCTCACTTTATTAAATAACTTGAAAAAGCTCTTTATAATGAGACTTGAACTATAATGCCTTTCTTGAAACGTATAACATCTCAAATTCTCAATCAAAGAAAATATATTTAACTTCCGTTCTGGTCATTGTTGACCAGAAAAGAGAGGCACCAACTTCTAAGTTGTAGGAGAAATTAAGCTACGTTATATGCATACATTTGACATTTGAATAAAAGTATGTGGTATGAAAATTAATGTTATAAAATTATTTAAATATTGCATACTAACTACGAATTTATGTATTCATCTCATGAATTTTATGATTAAATTGCTATGATGATGAAGTTCAAATCACAAGGCTGAAGAAATTTCACGCATTAATCTTGATGGCAACTCATGATATTTTTACGTTGATGTTATAATAGCTGATGTTCCTTTAACTGATTTTTAGTGATTTGGTTGTTTAATATTTTTTTTTCAATTTTTATTGCTACAAATCAGAATATCAAAATTTATAGATTATATAAAATAATTAATAAAAAATTTGTAAAAGGAGCACTCATAAGAAATACAATACAAATTAAATCTTAATTAAAGAAATAAAAAAAAATGAACCGGAGTCAAAAAAATGAAAGTTCAATACAAGATTATCGTGTAGGACTTCATTTACTTTCTTCAACAAATATTTTTGTAACTTGTAAGATTTTAAATTGCAAATAAATATGCAATGACATTTTCATCTCTAAAAGATTCAAAGACTTGAAAGAGATGTGCGTGGCCAAAATACATGTACAGAAGATAGGCCTGTTTGTGTTCACCGGTAGTTGTTTGTGTTGGTCAATACATAGTTAAATTTTTATGGTTCAACTCTAAATCCCACAACAAATTTACCGTAAACAAGAAAAATACGAGTGAGCCAAATTTTTAGTGCGAATATAGGAAATAGTTGCATAAAAGAACACATAAATAACAGTAATATAAATGAATTTAATAACTGAGAAATTAACAACTGAGAAATTAACAACATCAATAATACACAACACCATTCCCTCCTAGCAAGAAGGCTGAAACTATAAAAAGGACATGATAATTTTATACAGAGTATTTCATAGAATATATCAAATCTGAACTGAACTAAATAAAAGCACAAACAAGTGCTACTAATCAACAACCGAACCAAATAACCATTTCCTTTCGAACAAAAAGTCTTACGTACCAAGTCGTTCAACCAATCTGAAGCACATTAATTCAATTTAAAATCGCTGGCAATATTATCAATTTAATTTATATATGTATATTATTATATGAGCAAAAGGCCCATAAGAACAACGTATCTTAGAAAATTTATCTAAGGTCACCTATAATTTTAACATGTTTTGATAATTTAATCAACCGTACAGATCGAAAGAATGCATAAAAATATTAAATCATATAAAATTTCACAAACTGAAAAATCTAAGTCATCAAAAAATGTATATAATTGACTGTTTTAGATGAACACTTTTCACAAGTTGAAATATGATGAAATTTTATATATTTACTTATATTTGTATGTTTGTTTCATCCGTACAGTTAGATCATTAATTAAATTAATAAAATATGTAATAATTAATGTGACCTTAGATAGATTTTATAGGACAATCTTAGGAGTTCTTTCCTCATGTATATATAAAATATAATATTAAATAACATTATTATAATATTAATTGCATAATGTTATAATATTGTATAAAATATATAGGATATAGACAGTACTATATATATATTTTAATATTATAAATCAGTAAAATAAGGAATTTGATGTTAAGAAAATATGTAAAAAGTGTATTTGTGTATACCATGTTAAAATGTAGAAATGTGAAAGATGAAGAAGATAGTAATGAAAGAAAACAATGCAATTTCATGCTATCATTTGTTTTAAATTTGAAATATGTTTTGACTTTTTATAGTCAAATGATGGAATATTAAATTTTAAATTAACACCAATTTAATTGATTTTAGTTAATATAATTATTATAGTTTATGATGAAAACCTTTGATTAAAACATAATTTTCAATATGCACTTTCATAGATTTTATTAATTTTGAGATTAGTATGTCATTGTTTGACTTTAAAAATTTAAAATATATCTGTAATTTTAATTTTGGAACAGGTAGATTTTAGTTCAATTCATATGTACAGTATTGATAGATGTGTACACTGCTTGTTAAATAAACGTCCACAAACATTCTCCTAACTGTCGCCGGGCTCTCTTACCAAGACTAACCATCTTTAACTAACTATAACTAACTTGTCCTCTTCGGTCAGACCACATGCATTGGCTTCCGCTCAGACATTTGGTCGAACACCTTAGCTTCATGGCTTGAGTTGGTGAGTTTTGTTGCAAAAATCAAAAAGAAACGACCATTCGTTTATCCGCAGATTGAGGTCCATGAGGGTGATCATATTTTTCTTCAAAGCTAGGTATGTATCTTCCCATTCTCAAATATTTCACTAGTTAACAACTTATGGTAGCAACTTGAGTTCTGTAAATTGGATGATAGAAATATCTAAAAGTTTTATTTGATGATAATGTTTACATTTACCTTCTCTATTTATAGAATGAATGAATTCTTTAGTATATTCAATATCATGGCCTTTAAGTACGTTTCTATGTAATGACCCTCCTTTAATTATTAAGCGCAATTTGTTATACATTAGTTACATAAGTGTTAGTTCTAGTCTGAGATATTGCTATGCCATGCAATCAAGGTACTACCTTAATCATTCAAAAATGTTCTGTAAAGAGTAGTTCAAAGGGAAGGCAAGTTATGAAGAATCCATTAGAAATCCACAAATAAGTCTTGTTTGTTTCGGCTTAAATTTTGGAGAATATAAATTCTGACATTTTAATTTATGTAGTAAGAATCTATAATCTCAAAATTTTAAGTTAAAACAAATGAGTACATAGTCTTCTTCATGTATGATAAAAAGATGTAGACGATGAATGAGGAAAGAATGGAGGCGAATTGATTCATACTTCACCTATTGAAATCCACCCAGAAATGATATATCATAGGATAATGTAGACAAATTACATAGTTCACATGCATCAATGTGCTATATATTTAGCTAGGACATGACCCTAAAGAACGCATTTCTAAACGTGGATCTGTATTTGATGCCATTGGCGGAGGATCTTTTGTAAAATCTGCATTGCTGACTTTTCTCGAGAATCTCCTTTGTAGGATAGGATTTTGAGCTGTACGTCTTCAACCCATCTAAAATATATATGGCTAAAGCACAGGTGGTTGTACCTCCTGTTAATGCAAAAAGTATCCAAAAACTGTTGAGGTTGAAACTTACATCTTCATCAGAAGTTGACTCCACTTCGACACACTGTTCTGCTCCAATAATTTTGTCTTCAAATTCCTTGAGCTTTCCGGATTTGAACACATCTAGTAGTGCCATGTCAACATCAGCAATCATTGGAGAACCCCTAGGAAATGCCTATTATAATCAAATCTGTATGTTAGATTAGATTATAGTTGTTTAAACAACGAACTATGTCACCCGATAAATGATGAGAAGTTACTACTTACAAATCCGTATCCTCCCACTTTATATGTTGGTCCTGCTATTATGAAATTCTTGCGATATTTGGCAAGGAAAAGTTGGGCATAAGCACCAGTTAGAAATCCAGCTGCAATCTCTCCACTTTTGAGGGCTTGAGCATATTCTTGTGCCGAAATAAAATTTTTGACATTCTCTGGATTGAACCCCGAAACATCTTCCAAATATCTCACAACAAAAGCTCCTTTTGCATGCCCAACCATGGCATTTGTATATATTCTTCAGAGTCTCGATATCAGCAACTTTTGGTTCAAGTTTCTTGACAGTGAGCATACTGATGAGGCTAGCAGTGTAACTTTGCATAATGACCAAGGCCACAAAAAGCCAGACAACTACGGTCATCCGCGACAAATTGCTATTAAGTTTTCCTCCTACATTTTTACAATTGAACAACATTTTGACATAGATCTACTAACGTAAACCAGTTTGACCATTTAAAGAGAAACGTGGATATTTACCATTTAAAGAGAAGAGTGTGGTAAATGATAACCAAATAAGAATTCCAGCTTGATCCAGCTTAGAGCCTCGAAGCCTCTGGCAATGGTTTCGTTCTATCAACCATATGACGAAGCCATCGTAGATAGTTATAGCAAATATGAGCAGCCACATGACATTTGTGAAGGGCTTCATGAAAGGCATAGGTATATTTGCCATTTTTGATTGCACAGGTACAAACATCACCAGTGCTGAATTTGTATATCGAACAGTCTCCTTATCTACATAACTGAAGCCAAAGAAGCCTGCATGATATGCATGAACTCGGATGAAACTTTCATATTTTCAAGTGGACAATTTATTTTAACAAATGATATTGTAGGAGTAAAAACTACACCTAATATATAACTGTTGTTGCAACTTGCAAAAATCAACTGTATCAAAATATGCTGTAAAGTGTTGCCAACTAACATTATTTTTGTCCCAAAAAGAATGACATAGATACCGGAGCGACACATAATTTTATCCAAAATTTTGTACGAATTAGATATTTCATCCCAAAAAGGATGAGTACAAATTAATTTTAGTATGTTCCACTGTCTATTAAAATTACATGTTAAATCATATATTTTTAATACTAACATAAAAGGCGACTAATTTATCGATCAAATAAACAAAAATAGTGTATTATCGATCAAATTAAACGTAACAAATGTCATTATTGTTGCACTGAAGTCGCAGAGCGTAGGTACCTGCTAGAGCAGCCAAGGCTGGTTGCCCTTGGGAGTTGAATACGCGCAGTACAAAACTTCGATACGTCTGACGTTTGATGTCATGGCAAGCCATTTCAATGGAGATTTTCGACTCTTTTCCGGCACGAGTCGTGTTATCCACAATCACACCTATCAACAACTGCTGCTTCTGGCTCATTACTGTTTGTGGAGAACACAACTTTATTGCAAAAGAGAGTATGAAACGGACTATGTTCATCTTCTTAGTATATTAATTGGATTGTTAGATATTCTGTTTTGTTTTGTTTAGTTCCGTGGGCTTTTTATAGGAAAAAGTTCGTTTTCCAAATTCTATAATAAAAGATTTTGTTTTTTAATATTTGAAGTTAAGACTACTCTAGTCAACTGGAGTATTTGGAGCTTTGAATTAAATAAATAAGGATTTACATAGGATTCATCCGAGTCTTAAAATTTCCAAAAAAGAGAAGAGAAACATTGTCTTGCCTTGTCTTGTTTGTGTCTTTATCTTTTTTTAAAATAAAAAAAAATTAAGAAGAAACGTGATAAAATCGGACAAAACCGAAAAGAGAAGTGTTCCTAGTTATTTTCTCCGAATAATTTTTATCTCCTTTTTTTATATATATAAAACGAAGAGAAAAGAAAAACTTCAAGTTTGTTTCTACTTTTCTTCTGTCATCGCTTATATTCTCTTGTTTTCTCGTTATCAAAAACTGTAAGGAGTATTCTGCAAGGAGTTCTATTTGGATTGACCAAGTAAATTACGCGCAACTTTCAGTATTATGGACAAAGAATTTCCTATGTTTATTAAAAGATTGAACCCTTCCCCCACAAGAAAAAAACAAATGAAAGAACAAATAACAAAAATATTGACAAAAGAAAAAATTGATGAAATATTTATTGGATTTAGGCAAAATTGCGTCAAGCACAACACACACACAATATAATAAAAAAAATATACAATATAACAAAGACGATCAACTATAATAAGAAGAAAGAACACATAAGAATTCTAAGAATATTATTTTATTGATATAAGTTTCTAACAAATAAGATGTGAAATATATCACTCTCTTTGCAAGATCTCAATAACTCAATAATATTCTTTTCCCCTAATGAAAAACATTCTATGAAATTAACTCAAAGAATAGATATGTTTTAACTATAGAATGATAAGAGAGAATCCCGATTAGTTTAAAAATAAAAGATAGAGCATGGGGAGATATTTGGGGAGGATATATACATACATGTATAAGAGAATTAAGCTGTAGCTCACAAAATATCATCTCCACTAATTAAATAATACAAACAGACGGCATCATAATGTTATATTTTGTGAGGTATATATCAATTCTCTTATTCCACACACACATATATATATATATATGGAATACATGATATACGCTACACACATATATATGGAATACATGATATACGCTGTAGCCTATTTTTGACTGTAAATTTTTATAATTTTTGCAATAAATCTAAACACCAACCTTATGGACGGAGGCCATTTAAAAGCATGAAGATTTACAAATTTTCATTATTTTTTTATTTTGCTAAGAATAATTTTTAAAAATACACAATATTATAATAAATTTATTTTTAGAAAGTTGTTCAACTTGATACATATAGCAACTTACAAGTAGTACACATTTATCAGAATCCAAATTTCAAGTTTCAAGCCAGTAGCAATATCACTTCATTGACAGGGCTTCATTCACGCTCTTCCTCAAAAGTGATATAACATGGGCAGGCTCAGGAGCTCCAAATACTGAACTTCCTGCAACAATGCAGTTTGCTCCAGCTGACGCTGCAACATCAATGGTTGAAGGCCCTAAACCACCATCTACCTGTTCGGGATTTAGGTCTAGTTAGATCTAGTTTCTTACGAAACAGAAAATGGGGAAATACTGGGAAAATGAAACTACTTAATATGTCATTATTTGTACATATGGGTGCTACTCTGGCATCCATTTAGCAAGTCACATGTACTAATATCAAGATAAAGACGATCGTTCACATTATGGGCAACAGACTGCGGAATTGCTGTATTAACGAGTAATCAGTAATCACTATGCATCGCATCAATCACAGAATTCAATCTTTGAAGGGAGGGATATAAAAATGAATTAAGGTTCCGTTTGGAACTCAGAATATGATAGAGAAAGGAAAAGAAATGGAGAAGTTGGGCAAAGAAAATGAAATACAAAATCCTTATATTGTTTGGTTACCTAAGAAAAGAGAGATGTTCCATATCTCATCAAATTACTTCCCAGATTTATGAGATTTTTTTTCAAAGATTTTTTATTCTCAATTATAATTATAATTTTTCAATTTCGGAGTGTGTTATCTCAATATTCTATGAATATGATGATGAAGGCGTTCAGATATACTCTCAGTAGTGTGGACAGTGACCAATGCATCAATTCCAGTTGTGTTGATCCTTATAGTGATATTACTATTATTGTTGCCCAATTTCAGATGAGTTGTAATGAAATTTTAGATGATTACCATATGGGTATTTGGTAGATCATGTTTTCTCTTCGTTGAATACTAATTATAATAAAAATTATATGAATAGGTTTATTTGAAATTCAGGGTTTTCATATTTGAAATTTGTGGGTTTATGGGGCTAGAACTATTCATAATTGTGAGCTATTGTATGTGATGAAAAAAGAAGATACTAATAATGTTTAGAATACTAGAATCATCGTAGCGGGGAATTAGAATTTGTAGTAGGGAAATTGCAATATATTGTGAAAATTATGCTTTGAGTGGGAGAAGATCTTTTGTGTATATGATCTGTAATAAAACCCCAAAGTGGTTTTTCTTTCCCTTGATAACACATGATTTTGATGTGTTAACACACTATTTTTAGCTTGTATTGTTCAAGTTTGTATCAGAGGACTGTAATTTATTGTAATGGAATTCTCATTTTCTTGAAAATCTTTGACTGAAGGTCATCTGTGTTTGTTCCATTATCTTTTGAAACATGGCTATTTCACAACCCAGTTGGGAAGTTATATAATTCACTTATGTCTTTACCATTCTTTACAAGTGAGTGAAAAAGTAATGTTGCTCTACTTTATGTGATTTTAGGTTTGCATTTCTGCTATCCTTAGCCCAATTGAAATTTTTTATTGATGAATATGTTTTCTTTGCTATTATGTAGTACCAAAATATCCATATAAGGACATTTTTGCTTGTACTTAAGATAGCACTTCAATATTTTTCGTTGCTTATATTTTGTATTCTCCTTGGTTATTGATGAATAAGATTGCAGTAGATTGGAGTTCACCAGTATAAACACGTATAAATTTCCTTTTTTTTTTTTTTTTAAGTTCATTTCCTTTTCCTAACTTCCAAACATGGTATAGACAAGAAGAAGGCAGGAAGGGAACAGCAGACGAAAGAGAGGGAGAGCAGTGGGATATGGGGAGAGAGATGTCGAATGGAGAGGTTGAGTGCTTTTTCTTCGGTTTTCCGCACAGTGACGGATTTGGGATTCCCCAATTTTAAACGTGAAATAAATCGATTTTTCCCTTTTCCGATTCTTTTCTTTTCTTCACTCTTTTCCTTATCTTCCAAACATAGATTTTATATTTCCTTGGACTTTTCTTTTTCTTTTTCCTCCGGTTTTCCAAGATCCAAACAGTCTAAATGGAAGAACAAAAACCAAAACTGCTTGTCTGATGAAATTTATCTCCTGCGGTTCAACTTCAAGAATTCATTCTCTATTGGCTATTTCACCACTATGCAGGTCAGGTTTCAAAAAAATTCAACACGTAAGCATCCTCTGAATATTTTAGATGATAAACAATAGATCACAATAACCTTTTAAATGTCTGAAATTCAGGTAATAATTGACGGTATACGTCATGGAAAATGCATTGCATAATCAGGTAATGATAATTCAAAGAAAAAATGGAACAAAAGAAACAAAACAGCTCTGAACAAAACGACAATAAACCAACCTCTATATCAAGTGACGGGTACTTTTTCCTCAGAGCGCGCACCTGAAAACCAAGATGATTTTGAGAACCGAGCATGGTCATATGATGGTAACTAAAAAGAAGAGTATATAAGATGCACCTTATCCATCATTTCAGGCATAAACTTTTGTCCGCCAAATCCAGGTTCTACAGTCATTACAAGAACCAGCTCCACGGAATTTTCGCCATCAAGCTATTAGGGAGGGAGGAGGAATTTTATTATTTATTAGAAGGATTAACAAAATTTTCAGATAAGTACATACTTTATCAACTAGTATGAATTATTCATCATTGAAAGCATTTTTGTCTTAGCACAGAAAAGTCCAAGTTGAGTATCAAGTAACTCAAACACGCACACTCAAACACGCATACCAGTGGGTACACATCTTCAACTGGTGTGCCAGGTTTTAATGATACACCAGGTCTCATGCCCTTTGACTTTATTTTTTGGACAAGTTCTTCCCAGGTGTCTGAAAAATAACAAGATGATGCATTTCTTTCATGTTAAAAAAAACAAGAGAAAATGTAGCTAAAAGAAATCTAAACACAAAGAATAATCCAGACAACACGATATACCTCTGGATGCCTCAATATGAAATGTGAACCCTGAAGCCCCAGCTTTTCCAAATGGTTCAACATAATCAAGAGGATTTGTTACCATAAGATGGCAATCCAAGTATGCCCTGCAAAAGAACCATAAATTATACGCCATAGAATTTTTTACAGTAAAATAATCTATCAGTATTGAAATCCATGCAGAGGCATTACTTGGTGTGCTTTCTCAGGCTTTCAATGACTGGAGCACCGATAGTAAGGTTAGGGACAAAGTGCCTGCCAAAAATAGTAAAAGGACTTAGTTACAGGCAATTTACATTAACAATGCTTACATAAAAAACCTCCAGTGTGTAGAGAGCTTCATTCAGCTGATCTAGTCAGCATTTACAGCAGGCATAAGTTGGTTTGAGCTACTTGAGAAACCTACCCATCCTGCAGATGAATTTGAACAGGTATAAGTGAAGCTTTCACACAATAATAAAATTCCTCAAATAATACAACTACCGTATGAAGTACCTAATGAAAAATATTACTGCACTATTTCCATCTTCCATAAAGTAACAGCTACCTAAAGCTTACCATTGCAACCAACAATTCATTGAATATTTGTATTAGAAGTTACGGATTTGGAATTTCATAAGCTTATTAAGAAATAAACACAACAATCCCATAGATAAGACTTTTGACTTTCTCATAATTATTTGTCCTCCTATGATTACCCATCAGAGTCTCATTTCTGTAATGATATGGAGCAAAAGTCCAGAAATTTAAGTGAAACACTTGGTAACCACCACAAAAAGGGTGACAATGAAAAATATCATACTTCACTCAAAAATTAGTTCAATTCCAAATATTTATGATCATAAGGCTACAAGTCTCAGAAGACGCATCATCATAAACATGAAATACACGGGAAACTTCATTATTTATCAGACATGAGAAACCTAACCACAAACGGGTAGGATTAATTCAAAACCTTAATCTGAGAAGAAATGGAAATTGTTTAAATAGTCACTAGTTGGACATTCTTTCAATTCAGAAGCTGAATTTCATGTCCGAGCTCGCGACAACTACTGAAGAAATCCTCCAAGATCACATCTTCGAGGACAAAGATAAATTTTACTTTTTTGTTTTGCAGAAAAAGTTTAGCTCATTAACTTCATTATTTGTCATTCCTAACAGACCCTAACAATAAGCAAAGTTTAGCTCATTTATCTGTGTTTGGCAACTTCATTCCAAACTTTTGAACCGGAAATGATAAAGACATTGAATTTTTAGTATTGAAATTTATTTTAAATTTGGCGATATAAATTCAATTCCAAAATTCCCAAGTTCAATATCGAATTGATAAACATAAACTTGTTTTAATTACAATTAAACAAATATGAATCAAATATAATATTGATAAGTTGTAATTACCATGATGTCCATGTGGAGCCAATCGGCGCCGAAACAGATCATCCGATCGGCCTCTGATGCCAAATTGGAGAAATCCGACGACAGCATCGAGGGTGCTATCTTCGCCGCCACTGCCGCCGCCATCTTCTTGTTCCTTTTTACTTGTTTTTTTTTCCGAAGAACTTCGATCAGAAATCTAGGGATCAATCGACTATGGCTGATGCTTCTAGTCGTTAGTCGCCGGAGTTTGAAATCTTTGGGAAATAGAGAGATGTGAGAGAATGAATGACAGATACAGAAGCAGAGGAATGGGAATGGAGTGTCGCCGCCGCCGTCCCCGTTGAATGTTAGACTTACAACGGAGTCCCGGGGATTTGATTTTTCCAGACCAATTCCTCGACAAAAAAGTTGAGGGGGGCAGGGCAATTTAAATTAAATTAAATTCAAATTTTAATTAGAACTTGATTTTTTTTAAAAATTTTTGTGTGAAGACATCTATTTGTAACAATTTTCTTTTATACATATTTTTTATAAAAAAAAGAAACCAATATTTTATCCCTAAAATTTTTTAAATTTCATTTAATTTAGTTTCCATCACTTATTTGTTTACCATTCTTATATAATAAATTAATTGATTCAAAGTTGTAAATTGAAAATTTTTTTATTATAATGAAATGAGGTTGCGGGATATAAGTAATTATTTTTATTAGCAGTTACATAATTTAATAAGAGATTGAAAAAAAAATTACTTAATGAGTGTAAATATATGACTGTTAATGATAACGATCATTTATTTCTCGTTCTCTTCAATTAAATTTAGTTAAAATAGGTACTAAAAAATACCATCAGAACAAATATGTAACACATATCACATTAGATAAACAAAAAAAAAGTTATCCGAAAAAACATATGAAAGATATACTAAAACGTAAACCGCGTAAATCAACAAACAAAACATTGTTACTATTACTTGAAAACTAAAATAAGAAGAATAATAATTTTATTATTAGTATTGTGATTAAAACAATCATAACAGTATTAAACTTATATAATTATGTTTATATCAACAACTTAATATATTGATAAAATAATTTTTAATCACTAATAAGCACTGATCTAAATTAATATTAAAAAATTATTGTTAAATAATAATAACAAATACTTGCACAAATTAATAAACACACATCAATATAATTTGTATTTAAAATAATTACATACAAATTTATAATGATAAAAAATACAGCTCGTACTTGGCGCAGGCTACAAGAGTTAGTTATTAATAATTGGCAACAATTTAAAATACAAATTTGTTCTTGTTTTGATAAATTATTTTAAAATGGAGTCAATATACCATTTTAAGAATCTTAAATATCATACATGTAATATATATGAACAAAAAATCTCTGAAATTGGCGTCTGAAAAATAATCTAACGTCACTTCAATAGTCAATATTTTGATAATTTAATTAATAATTCAACCGTACAGATAAAATAAACATACAAAAATAATATATTACTAGACCGCATAGCTCATGCCCAACACGGTTACGTTTTTAATTGATGATTTTTTACTATTTATTCTTATTTTCAAATATAAATAAAATTTAATATATTTAAAATTGGCCATCATTTTATTTTATTAGATGAAAAAAATGAAATATGCAAAGCCTATATTTTGTTAACTACTTTGTATATTAATTGTTATGTATTTTTTTATTCATTTTTGTAGATTTTCTATGGATGTGAAAGAGATATATATAAAGATTAATTTGAATAGTTAAATTAGTAAACAAATATGAATATTCTTTATAAATAAATTTTATTAAATAATGAACAAAATTTGTAAAAACTAAAAAGTGTTCAAGTATAATACATATCTCTATTTGGATACATACATATGCATGAGTGTATAAAATTATGTAATGTATTTATGAAAATATACACTTAATATATAACGTATATTAACAATAATACATAATTATTTTTTTATTACATTATGTATAATTGTTTTTATATTTAGTATATCAATAGATTAATTTAGCAATTGTAAATACATTCTATAAATATAAAGGACGTATGACATTTATTATAAGTAATAATACTAAGAAAGACACATTTAATACCAAAATCAAAATAGTATAACTAATAACTCATTGAACTCATAATAATTTACTTTAATCATGAGTCAATTTAATAAATTATTAATTAAATAAAAATGTACAAAACATGAGTTTTCAAATAATATACTATCAGAATCGTCTTTATGTGCACATTGATTATTTACCTCATGCTTACCGGTCTTCTCCATTACATTTCATGCGGTGATGTTGAACAATCAAACACCAATTGTGTGACAAAAAAATCCGTATGAATGGAATTAGGAAATACGAACGGGAGGCCTCAAATTGTGAAGCAAACGATTGGGATTTTTCCAAATATTTCGACAACTAAAAATGAAGTGTTTTATTGCATAAAGCTAAATACCAAAATTGTAGTTTCAGCAACTTAACTCAATGACACATTGAGTTACTAATCAATCGAGGCATAAAATATAGGTTCTTAAATAATATATTATATATTATTTAGCACAATAGTTTGTGTACACTTATTTTTTCTATGTTTTTTGTAAATTTCTTTTGGGTATTTTAGTATACATATTTTTTGCATTTTAGTTAAAATATTTGTATGTTTATTTTGTATTTTATATGTATTAACAAATAAATTTAAATGTTAGTGACTTCGGGTAATAATGCATTTAGTTTGTTTAAAACTTAAAATTTAATTATTCGTTTAATGTGTATTATTAAAATACTTAAGTCATTCGAAATTAAAGTTATAGATACTATACTCACGTATTAATTAAAATTTGACATGCCACAAATTTACTATTCTGCCTTACTTTTTCCGGTAAAATCCATCTAGTTATTTTTATCTTGGGATAATGCTTGGTGAGTACAATATTTTGAACTTATTTTTCATTAGCATATACTAAAGTTTTTTTTATTCCAAAAACAAATCTCCCAACTTTTTATCTTTCCTCTCTCTCTCTCTCTTTCCCCCAACCTTTTTTCTTTTTTCCCATGTCCCTCTGTCATATTTAAAGCCACGATCTTTTTTCTGGTGAAGAGCAAAATATCGTGAAGAATGTGATGAAGATCCAGAAGACCAAGGAAAAGTTATCAGTTAAGAGTTGATCAAAGTCAGATATCAGATCTTGGTAGGACTATAGAGTACTTATGGATACAGCTTTGAACAATCAATTGTTATTTGTGGGCTTTCGGTAGTTTCCTTACTTTGTGGAGATTTCGTTGTGCGCATTTTTGTTCTACCAATGTTTGTTGAGTCATTCTATGAACTTAAGATCATATTGTTTTACTTGTAACATTAAGAATGAATTAAATAAATTTGAATTCATATGGAATTGAATAAATTTGAAGTTGACCAGCTGTTGTTTTAGTAATGTTAAGTTTAAAAATAGTAAGATCGTGAAATAATAGTAGTCGTGATAAAAAAGATAATTATGTGATGATAATAATAGTGTTGTGTGATGATTTGATTAGATGTATTCAAAAGATAACAAGAGGAAAAACAAAGTATACAAATTTGTAATTTTGGATTATATTGGATTTAATTAGTTGTAATTTTAGCAATTTTACAAAGTTGTGAACTTGAAATAATGATGTTACGAAATTAAATTGTAAACTCAAAAAGTAATTGTCGAAAATAATAAGATTATGAAATACTTTTTTATTCAATAACTTACAAAGAAAACAATAGAATTTGTGAGATTATTTTGGTATGCTTAAAATAATAAGGTCAAATTAGTGAGTTTGATTTTAGTGAAATTATTTTAGTAATGTTTAGGTTGCGCGTTGAGTCTGACGCGCACCTGATGCGCCCTGACATTTAACTCACTTAACGCTGTGTTGATAGGAACAATAAAAAGTTGTTATGTGTTGACAAGAATCATTCTCCCTTTTTGCGTGCAGTCCGAACTTGCCACTTTTATTTTTATTTACTTGTGTGAATTTATCTTATAATTTAGTTTGTGATATACTCTTGTAAAAAAATAATTATGTTTGTGTTATGAGAGGAAAATTTTGAAAGAAGAAGAGATCAAAGATGAATTTTTATATTTACTTCCACATTTGGTTCATATAAAAGATCTTACAGAACTTAGAAATAAAATTGAAAAAATTCTAAGTAATTTTTTTTTATTTTTCTCGAGTTTCTGAGCAAAATAATAACTTGGTTTACTTAAAATTATTAATAAAGAAAAGCGTAACATAAATGACTTAAAATTTTAGGTCATAGACTTTAATAGCTTTAGCAATTATTGTTTTGTTCGTCTATTTATTTATTTACGTACCTATGTCTTGGCTAAATAATACATTTCCTAATATATATATAATGGGAGGTAGGCTCCGAAATTGGTGTCAACTCTTCTTTCTTCTATTCAATATTTAAAGTATTTTTGTGCCTTTTATTTTAATAATATTCCATAAAATGAATAAGATTTAAGTGATGATTAAGAAGATTTTTAAGTTATTAATATTATTCTCATAATCAAAATTATTTTTAATCTTGTCAAACATAAATATACACACAAATTACGAACAAAGGAGTTTTCGAAATTAGTATCATTTTTTTTCTTTTTTAATTCAGTTTCTGTAATATTTTTTAGTATCTTCCTTTAATTTCTCATAAAATTTTAATTATAAATTCTTCTAAATATTTAATATCGTCTATATTGTATTTAAAAATATTTATATAAACTTAGTTTATAGTTTTAGTTGTTACAAACAATGTGTACTCTTTTGTATAATATTTTTCCTCACTTTCAATTAATGGAGGTTACTTGCTTGGTTGTTTCACCGGTGCAGACTCCCAACTCTTTCCTGCAGCTAATCGGTTTATTATCATACCTGGAGATTGTAAACACTTCAATGAGATTATAGATTGAATAACCATCAGATAACTATAGACACTTCGAGATAAACCACGAAGGATAAGTTAAGAAAGACCTTTCCAGAATTTTGAGATGCACTTACACTTAAAAAGACAATCATTTTCTCACTTAGATATGTATGAATTTGAAAAATATGAATTTTATATAAAATGCGCAATATTATACATGTCTCTGTATAATTTTCTTTAAGGATTTAGTTTACGTTATTTTTAAAAAGTCTTATAAAACATTTACTCTTATATATAACGAAGATGTTTTACTTAATATTTTAAATTTGAGGCATGCATAAACTTTCATAGTTATATATATTAACTTTTTACCTTAAAATAAATTATACTATATAATTGATATTCAAATGGATAAATAATATCTAAATGACCCCTTATAATGATTTCTAAAACACAATTAACTTATATATAGTTTGATTTTATAGAACAACTAATAATTTGATTCTAACAAAACTTAAATCATGGAATAAAAAGTACAATATAGCATAATAAATGTAAAAAAAATATTATTATAAAAAAATTAGACAATTTATATGAAACAATAAGAGATATAACTAATATATATCCCACCATATTTTTGTGCGTTTATTTGTTTGCAAAAGATTGATATATTACATTGGTTTTTTTCCTAATAATGTTGTAATATTTTTTAGCGACTTTCTTTAACCTCTCCTAAAATAAAATAAGATTTCAATTGCAAAATATTTTATAGGCACCTACTATTGTCTCATGTGTATAAAAAAATTGCATATACTTAGTTGACATTTTTTAATTGTTTTAAGAATGTGAACTTTTTTATATAACATCTTCCTTATGAAAATAAGAGAAATGTGAGTTTATCTCTGAAATTCACAATATTATGCATCTCTATATAATTCTTTTAAAACTATTTAGTGTTGATATTTTTGGAAAAATGTTCTAAATTATTTACCCCTTATATAAAAAAAAAGGCTATTTATTTTCTTTGTGAAACTATATGCATGCATAACTTTGTGTAGTTACACATATTAACTTTTATCTTAAAATAAATTTACTTTAAATTTGATATTAAATATGTAAATAATGTTTAAATACTCTCTTGTAATTATTTCTAGTTACAATTAACTTATATAGTTAACTTTCATGAAATAATTAATAAGTTTGTTCAAACGAAATTGAAAACATAGAATAAAAGGATACAACATATATAATATAGTAGATAAAAAATATTGTCAAAATTTTATTTATTTATTTGTTTGTAAAGTCTAACATAATAAATAAAATTAATTAGTTCATTATCTTGTTTGACGAAAAATATTTTAGAAGATGAAATTCGTAATAATTTATTTAGTACATTTTTCATAATTAATATGCATGTGCTTGCATGGGTCAATATTGAATGCGAGTTTAGATAAAATTCAAAACAATAAATATATCATATGAAAGGAAAAAAATTAATATAAAATACGAGTATTATTTAACATGTATTAAAAGATATTATAATTAGTCATGAGTATACTTATGCATTGCACCGATTAAATGGCTAGTTATATTAGTGCTCTTTCTCATTAACAAATGATCTCGATTTTAAATTATGGTATCTGATCCTAAACTAGTACCCGACTGGCCCAATGGATTGTTAATACCCGCATTCGTCTTACAAGTACCAAATAATTTAAATTATGTCAAAAAAATTAAAAATAAAGAGATTTTTATGAAAAATTATGAACTTATAAAAGCTTACTAGTATTATTATTTGATTTTCTATAATAAATTAAACTTTATAAGATTAGTATACTAATTTTTCAAGAAACAACCAATACGTGTAATAAGGAGAATAAGAATGAATTTTTACAATTTTATACATTAATTAAGATTTTAAGATCGCGTCACTTATTTTATATACATATATTTGTTCCTAAATGAAGGAGGGACTTGAACTCTCAACCTCAGCCTTGGCAAGGTTATAGTCTACCATTAAGTTATTTTCGCTAGCTACAGACGCATTACTGAACAATTCACGTATCACTTGAACTTTTAAAAGTGATATACAAGAAAGTATTCAATACTAAGCTATCATGGAGAGAGAAAATAAAAATAAAAAAGTGGACGAGTTTTAAAAAAGTATTTCTTAACTACTTGTACCCATATTCAAACCCGAAAATTTTTCTTAAGTAGTATTTATACATACACCCAAACTTAATCATCAATCAAATTACTAACCCAATTGAGTCGAGTTCAGATAATACCGTGGGTTCACATTGCCATCCTTACAATGGAGTAAGTGTAAAATAATGTAGCTCAAACATCACTAATCATACCCAAATAAGTTTAAAATAATATAAACTTATATTGAAATTCGTAGCACATTTGAGATGAATCACAGAATTATATATACTTTTGATATATTCTATTATATAAATATGATTAATTATACGATACTAACTTTTAAACTCGTGCGGAACGCAATAGTTTAGTATATAGTAATGATAATATTTTTTTAAAGAATTATATTACATTATTGAATTATAATTTTTTTTTGCATCATGAAAATAAATAATATTTTTTTATAAGTTTTCAACCAATAATTAGCTAAATTTAGACACAAACATAATTGAAGTTATTCTTTGATGTGTTTTTGTAAAAGTATATTACATGGAGATTTGCTAAAAAAATTATTTCAGTTAAAAAAAAGATTTGTTTATATATTTATTTAATTTCTTTATTGAAATATTGAACTATGACTTTTTGTGCCATGAGAATGAAAATACTTTGTTTAATAGATGTGCGGTTTATAATTATTTAATTCAATCATAAAACTTTGTTATAGTTATATTACGTGGGGATTTGTAAATTTTATGATTTTTTTTGTTAATATTACCTTTGTTATTGTCAAAAGATAATTCGTTATTTTTTTTATTTCCTTATTTTTGTAAAAAAATATTTTATCCTAACTTTTTGTGCAAACACACAAAAATATTTCATTTTTTTTTAAAAAATAATATTTTGTGCCATGTACTATAATTTCTTATTTGAGAATTTGTAAAATATTTTAATCACAAAAAAGTTAAAAATCAATAATCTAAATTAATAAGTTTTATTACATAAGAATTGTAGTTAATTACAAATTAAATTCTAATTGAAGAAAAAATAAATAATGTTGAACCAAATTAAATAAAATTAGAGAATTTATAGGGATAAGATTCTTGGTTGGTTTTATATATGTGTGTGTGTGTGTGTTATTGATTATGTACAAATTTAATATATAAATTCGACTCGAGTTAAATATTTAACAATAGTAGCAATCTCAATATCTATACTTGATTCGAGAGTATAGTTAATTTATATTCAATTTAAATTAGATTTTTTGACAAAATCTATTACATTGTGGTTGTTGAGTTTTTCACGAGAAGAAAAGAAAAGATAAATTGAATATAAATTAAATATTATGATGAAATATTTTGTTCTCCCTTTGTTTGGGAGCTTATAGAGAGAAAATAAAATTAATTTAAAAATTTTCCATTATCTTATTTATGAGTTGAGAAGAAAATAAAAAAAAAAGTATCATTTTTATAATTGTACCTTTTATTATTACTATGTGAATTTGATTTCATAAAAAAAGGTGAACGATAAAGTTGGTATTAAATAAAGTCTGAAGTTAAAACGATATTTTCTCCAAATCTTCTCATTTTTTGAAAGAAAAATTGAAAAGAAAATAGTCAATTTTTCTTTCCATTTTCCTTTTGTTTTTCTAAGACAAATCCTTAATAACTTAATCAACAGTTAAAAAAAATAAAAAATAAAAAAGAATGAAGTTAGAAATCGTCTCCTTTCACAAACTTCTCATAGCATCAATCTGCTTCAAACAGTTATCCAATAGTTATCATACCAACAACTATCACATAATGGGACGTTTTGGTTTATGTTAATGGAAATGGGAATGTATTCCAATCTATTCCATTATGTAGTTTGGTTACTTATAACTGGTTAGAATCAGATAATCGGTTCCAACGAAATCCTTCATTCTTTTATGCATCGGTTAATGTCGTACTCATCTCCCTTAATAGTTCATACTGTTGGAAGTTAATGAGAATTTGAATGAGAATTGTTTTTCATTTGGAATGGAAGATGCAAAGATGAGTTAAGTAAATGGAACTTTGTCCCACATTGAAATTTGGAAAGTTTGTTGCTTACCTTTTATATGGGAAAGCAAGCTACTTGTAAAATTGATTGACTATATTATGCTCTATCCTCCACGTGTGCGCACAGGGGGAGTGTAACTCCAAGGATTTCCGAAGGGCAATTTGGCGCGACCCGTGGACACGAATGCCAGACCGTAATTGGTGGGCCTGATCAACCCAACTTTTTGCTAGTTTTCAGTACTAACTCGTCAGGGACTAGTTTTGTACTGTCGGAGACTAAGCTCGTCAGGGACTAATTTTTGTACTGTTGGAGACTAAACTCGTCAGTGACTAATTTTTGTACTGTCGGAGACTAAGTCGTCAGGAACTAGTTTTGTACTGTAGGAGACTAAGCTCGTCAGGGACTAGTGAACGTGCCCTGTAACTCTACAGTTTAGAAACGTGTCATTATGGAAACGTGGTTAGACTGAACGGTTCTCCCTTGCCTATAAATTGAGGCTCATTCCAGCAGAATAAAACAAGAAAAATATACAATCTTCCAGCCCTGTTTTAATTTCTCATTCATTCAAGTGTTCATTACAGTTTCTAGTACTGTTCGCTGGTAGACAAAATTTGTGCCGAGTCCGGTAGATGCCCTCGTTGACTCTCGGTATTGCTCCAATTCCTTAGTGAATTGCCACAAGTCTTGTTCATTCTCCCAAGCAGCGTCACTTGTAGGAAATCCCTTCAAACGAACCAAGTATTGTGTGGTTGGAGGCATTCCACGCTTATGCACTACCTTATCGGCGAACACCTCGCCAATCTCCTTGTCATAAGACTTTGTCACTATTGGTGTTGCTCGGGATGAGTCTCCTCGTGTTGGGTCTTCCATGTCTGTATGATACTCCTTTAGCATGCTCACATGGAAGACGGGATGGATCTTCAAAGTTGGGAGAAGGTTAAGCTTGTATGATATTTTCCCCACTTTCCCAACTACCTCGTAGGGACCCTCATATTTTTGGACTAGCCCCTTGTGTATTGCTCAGAATGCCTTAAATTGTTGTGGAAAGAGCTTTACCATCACCATGTCACCTATTTTAACCTCCTTGTGGCGCCTCTTGGCATCAGCCCACTTTTTCATCCTCTTTGTCGCCTTAGTTAAGTAGGATCTCGCTGTTTCAGCTTGCTTCTCCAATGCTTTGGCCATATGAAATGCTCCCGGGCTTCGTCCATCCGCCCTACTTGCAATTGATTGAGGAGTAAAGGGTTGTTGTCCCATGACAACCTCGAACGGACTATTGTTAGTTAAGTCACTCTTTTGCAAGTTGTATGAAAACTGAGCCACGTCCAAGAGCTTGGACGTTCTTAAAGAACAACCTTGCTGCCTCTTCGGTTGTATAATCTTTTGAAGCGGCTATGAACGTTCCATACTTTGAAAAATGATCCACAACCACCAAAATTGACCCGCACCCCTCGGATGTTGGCAATGCCGAGATAAAGTCCAAAGATGCACTTTTCCACGGTCTCGTAGGCACGGGTAATGGCTCCAAAAGACCACTTGTCATACAAGCCAAGTTCTCACATATAGGTCGACCTCGTCTTTCATTTAAGGCCAGAAGTAGTTACATTCAAGGAGTGCATAGGTCCGTTTTTGCCCCGGGTGACTAGCCCACTTCGTATCATTACACTCCTTAACTAGTGTCCTCCTTAGTTCCTCAAGCTCCGGTGGTGACATTCGGTAAGGTGCCATAGAAGGTGGTTTGACACCAGGTTCCAACTTGATCTTGTGGTCCACTGGCCTCCTCGGTAGGAGTTGCTTAGGCAGTTCCAGTGGCATCACGTCTTGATTTTCCTCAAGAACGTCTTTGATAACCTCTGGGAGTTCCTCCTTTTGAACATCCTTGGCTTCTTCATCGTCCACCTTACGGACATAAGCCAAGTAGGTTTCTTCCCCTTTTTTCATGCCTTTGATCAGTTGCATGGCGGACAAGGTTTTCACTTCCTTGTCGCCTTGGCTACCGGTCACCATACACGAACCAGTTCCACCAGCAATGGATATAGTATTATAATAAGGCATAGGGATAGTATTTGCGTACCTTAGGAACTCCATGCCTAGGATAATCTTGAAGTCATCCATTGGTGCCACTGAGAAATCAACGTTTCTTTTCCAATTCCCAACTTATAGCTCCACCCCACGAGCTACACCTTCTAGGGGCTTAGCTTGTGTGTTCACCGTCTTGATCAGCCCGCCTCCATTTGTAACTCGAACACCAACCCTTTTGGCCTCGTCCATGGTAATAAAGTTATGAGTAGCACCCGTGTCCACCATCACACGAGCAGCCTTCCCATTAATGTTAGCATCCAAGTACATAAGACCGTTACCTCTCGTAGGTTGTGGCATTGGCTTAGCTGCTAAGGTGCTTATCACTTGTAGTGATCCCATATGTGCCTCCTCTGTAACTTGGCTTTGCTGCTCCTTTTCCTCCACGATGGATGACAAAGAGCCAAGCTTTGGGAACTCCTTCATAGGGTGTGGCCCCTTACACACGAAACATCCACCTTTGGGTGCAAACTTCTTCTTTATTTCCTCATAGTCACGGCGGTTCGACACTTTGTTACCTTGGTGCTAACCTCCGTTCTTGCCCTTGTCTCCCCCACCTTTAGCATGATTAACATTCTTAACTTGAGACTTAGGCTTAGAGGACTCACCTTTTTGATACTCCATCAAAGATTCTGCCACGATAATAGCTTCGTCTACGTCCTTGACGTTCCTTCTTTGGAGCTCTTGTTTCACCCAATTTTGCAACCTATCGGTGAAGAAGAATAGTGCATCTTTATCAATCATGTGGGGAATTTGCAACATCAAGCTCGTGAATTCCCTCACATAGTCCCGAATGGTCGTCTTGTGGCAAAACTTCGTTAGCTTCTTTTGTGCCTCATACACACATTCTCCAGGTAGAATTGCCTCTTAAGCTCTTTCTTGAATTTGTCCCACGCATCAATTTGACACAACCCTTTCTCCATGTCGGCGTGTTTACGCCTCCACCACAAAGTAGCCATATCATTAAGATACGGGGCAACCATACGTACCTTGGTGCCTTCATCCACAATGCCCATGCCTTTGAAGTATTGTTCGTAGTCCCATAGGAAATTTTCTACTCCTTTGGCATCTCGTTTCCCATCAAATGGTTTTGGGCTTGGGATGTCAGCCCTTGGCAGCTCTCTAGCCACCATTCCTCCACCAAGAATGCTTGTCTTAATCTCGATAAGTTGAGCTTGCATGACCCCAAACATCTCCATCATTTTGGCTTCATTGTCGTTGGCCCGTTCCTCTCGAACTAAGTTTTTTTCCTCAAATGTGGAGACCCTTTCTCCCATCACTACAACTGAGCTTTGAAGGTTTTGGAGCTCCCCCTTGACATGCTCTATTTGAGCAAAGACATGGTTCTCCAAGGCCTCAAAGCTATGCTTCATCCGTTCCACACGGTTCATGCCTTCTTCAAGGTTTGTGCTAAGGGCACCAATCATCTCTTCAAGCATCATTAGATCAAAAATCTTAGTTTTAGAGTTATGTGCCTTACCTTGAAAAACACTCCTCACCACCATTTCTGGCCCACGAGCGTTAGTGTCGCTATTGTCAACAAGAACGCCCTTAGTCCTTGCATCGTCACTTCCATTGTTGGTGTGCACGTTCTCCACAGTTGACATGATGTCTTCCTTTCAAGATTACGCCCTTTGTAACCTATGCTCGGATACCAAGTTGTCACGGCCTTAGAATTTGCCCTCGTCTAAGTTCCAATCGTGTCAGCCTCTAGCGCTCGTCACCCCTTGTGATCTACTAGAGCAGCTTACCAACAAAGCTTTTGAGCAAGTAAAGCGGAAATGAAAGCACACCAAAGACTTGAATAAAGAAAACTTGTATTAAGAGAGAGTCTTGAATTCAAGTGAGTACAATGCTTCAAGAGTTCTAGGATCCTTGGATTCTTGGATGATTACAAATGAGGGAGGTTCCCCCAATTTATAGGCCTCACCTCCTCTAGGAAGTTTCTACAAAATTTTCATTAAGGAACATTCTAGGTCTACTATTTACATGTTGTTTCTAGAATGTTCTATACATTTATTGAAGTATCCTAACTTCTAGAGTCTTCTATACACAAATCCTTCTATAGTTTAGATCACAGTTCTAGATTCTTTCGCGGCTCCAGAACCTTCTAGATACTTCTGCATGGTTCTAGAATATTCTACACAGTTCTAGAATATACTAAAAAGTATAGTTTAGATCTAAAACAGATCTGTTGTTTAATAACACTCCTTAATGTATTTTGGGTAGATCTGTTCTGTATTTTTGTAGATCGGAAAAGTTATGGCACTGTGATCTTTTAGATCTACGTTGTATGTGTTTTCCCAGTGAGATGTCGAGAACTTGTAGAAGGGGGTGGGGGGGGGGGGGGGGGGGGTTGAATACAAGTTCTTTGAAATCTTTTCGAATTACTTGTTCTTTAAGAAATTAACTTTTCTTGCGGAATATAAAGAACAAGAACACGAATCAATTTATAAACAATTGCTTTATTGATTTACAATTGAATACAAATCCTAACAATTACAATAATGTAATCGTCAGCTTATTTTCTATTATGTCTAGGAAAATATACACAACTATGAAAAACCTAAACAACTTCAAAGTTACAATTCTCTGTAAAAACTAATTACAGCTTCTCTTCCAACTGAATTACTATTGACTCAGTTCATATTCTGAATAAAATTCAGCTTCCTTATTCGAATCAAATACAATCTTTCCTTTTTGATAGGAACAGATTTCTGGTTAGTTTCCTTACCAGCTACGTCTTCAATAATATCATACTTTACGTGGAAGACATTCCTTTTTAATTCAAACTTCATATTTTTCAGGAATTAAATCTCGATTAGTCCCTGATGCTTCATCTTTAGTCTCTGGTGACGTCATTACTAGTCTCCGGTGCATTTAATCCCTGATGCATCAGCTTGTGTAGTCTCCGATAGAATTATTTAGTTTCTGACGCCTTAAGGCTTAGTCTCCGATGACGTCAGCTTAGTCTCTGATGCTTTTAACTTTAGTCTCCGATGACGTAAGCTTTAGTCTCCGACTCCTTTAGACTTAATCTCTGATGACTTAAGTCTTAGTCTCCGATAGGCAAAACTAGTCTCCGACAAATAAAATCTTTTTAGTCTCTAACCAATTTTCCTAGTCTCTGTAAACCTTTTTGCAAATTCTAACAGATCAAATACACATCTTGACTTTCTGAAACTTCGATACACCATTCTAGCAGTTACTTACAAATAAGGAATATTTATATCTCTTTACAAAGAATGAATTGTTAGGTTTTAGAACATTTGATGATGATTGTCTTTAGATTACTTAGAGTACAAATGTATAAAAAGTGTTAATTAGTAACACTGAAGTTTTGTAGCCAGTAGTTATCTCTTTGTTTGTAATTTATTTATTCTTTGTAAAGAGATATGTTAGGTTTTATGAACATTTGATGATGATTGTCTCTAGAATACTTAGAAATACAAATGTACAGAAAAGTGTTGGTTTGTAACACTTTAGTTTTGT
>CM025786.1:235007-264638 GCA_014636745.2 Centella asiatica | reverse complement strand
TAGCGCTATAGACGTTCTTTGCTTTCATAAGCGATTGAAGCCAGGTAAGCTACAACTGCTTTAGCTGCAACTGGGCTAGAACGAAAGAAGAAAAGAAGTCTTCTTCTGATGGATTTGCTGAATCAGCCTCTGCTACCTAGTCCACTTCGTAAACAACCTTGTAAACATGTAACCACAAGAACTAATGGAAGCGAGCAAAGTACGCTTGGGACAATGAGCTTGTGTTGCTAAAGTCAGTCATTCAGGTAGTTTACATGCTTACTTGTTAGAGTAAGGTTACGTAGTATCTTGACCAACGGGAAAGGCAGGCGGAAAGAGAAAAGGGGAAGAGAGAGAAAGGCTACAGGAACTCTATAGGCATTGTCTCAGACTCGCACTAGGTGATACATCAGCAAACCTAACTTGTACTTTAGCAACACAAGCTCCCGAAAGCAGTAGATAGCCTTTGTACTAGTAAACCTACGGGGATGCTACAAATGAAGGTTTTTAGGTGAAAGGTAAAGAGAATTATGTTTGTAGACTTCAGAAAAGTCTATATGGTTTGAAGCAGGCACCGAGACAATGGTACAAGAAGTTTGAGTCAGTTATGGGAGAGCAAGGCTATCGAAAGATTATTTCTGACCATTGTGTGTTTGTCTAGAAATTTTCTAGATGATGATTTTATCATATTATTGCTTTATGTGGATGACATGCTAATTGTTGGCAAGAACGCTGGAAGAATTGTCCGACTGAAGACTCAGTTGAGTAAATCCTTTGCTATGAAGGACTTGGGATTCAAATTTATCGAAATAGAGTCGCCAAGACATTACAGATGTCACAGGAGCAATATATTGAAAAGGTGCTTTGTACCATGGTTGTGAAGTATGTTCTTCATTCTTCATTCTGTAGACCCACCTGTTTTTTAAAGCTCTTTTGCCCTTAGGCAACTTCACAAACTCGTAAGTGTTATTCTCATGCAATGATTTCATCTCATCTTGCATGGCATCAACCCACTCCTATTTGTGTTCATCTTCTATGGCTTCCGCATAAGATTCGGGTTCTCCCCTGTCAGTCAATATCGCATACTCATCATTAGAATACCTGGTAGAAGGATAACGATCTCTAGTAGACCGTCGTAGTGGAACGAATAGTGGAACATCTGGTACTGGCAACTCCTCATGAACATCCTCGTCCATCTCAATCTCTTCTGGTGTATCATTTGTACCTTGTTGGTCATCATCAAGATCATCTCCAATCTATGTTTGCACAACTTGTGGAGGAACTGGATCCAAGTCAATAAGATCATCACTATATTGAGGAACGGAATCTGTCTTATCAATATCTTTCAAACTTTGATCTTCGACGAAAACAACATCTCGACTTCTCACAAGCTTTTTCTGAACTGGATCATTCATAAAACATGTAGCCAAACTCGTCCAAGCCATAACCAATAAACAAGATGTCACAGGAGCAATATATTGAAAGGGTGCTTCACAAGTTCAATATGGATAAGGCTAAAGTTATTAGTTTTCCTTTTACTACCAACTTTAAGCTAATTGATAAAGATTTCCCTTCTACGGAGAAAGAGAAGGAAGATATGGATAGAGTACCATATGCCTTAGCAGTAAGAAGTTTGATGTATGACATGGTGTGTACAAGACCAGATATAGCTCATGCAGTAGGTGTTGTTAGTCGTTTTTTGTCAAACCCGGGTAGAAGGCATTGGGATGTTGTTAAGTGGATTATGAGATATCTATGGGATACTTCCAAATTGGGACTTACATTTGGAAATGGGAAGACAGTGCTTGTTGGATACTCGGATGTTGATATGACAGGAAACAATGACAATATGAAATCCACTTATGGATATTTGATGACTTTTGCAGGGGGAGCGGTCTCATGGCAATCAAGGTTGCAAAAATGTTTTGCACTTTCTACAACGGAAGGTAAGTATATCGCAGCGACGGAAACGTGTAAAGAGTTATTGTGGTTGAAGAGATTTGTGCGGGAGCTTGATTTCAAGCAGCAGCGCTACGTGGTTTTCTGTGATAACCAAAGTGCAATTCACCTTGCTAAGAATTCTACTCTTCACCCAAGATCGAAACATATCAATGTGAGGTATCATTGGATTATAGACGCTCTGGAAGATGGGCAACTTGAACTTGACAAAGTTCACATTGATGATAATGGTTCTTATATGTTGCCAAAAGCACTAGCAATAGAGAAGTTGAAGATTTGTTGTTCGATCGTCGGGATGGCAAACCCTCTTTCCAAATAGTCAGAAAAGGAGAGATTTGTTGGGTATTTTTCTTTCATATTTGGAATTGAAAATACTTAATAGTTAACCCTTGTTTTTGGATTCCACAAGGAGATAGGAAATAAGAATCCTAAATTAGATCTGTTTTAGGATGGATAGTTTTGCCTATAAATAAGGTTGATTTGTAGGTTTGTAGATACACAAAAAAAAATCAGATATTTTTGTGAGAGATTTTAGGAGAGAGTAATCACCATAAAACAGAAAAAATAGTGAAATTCGTAGCTTTCCATCAACACGATGCAATAGTCTTAATTTTGCATTTCCCAGAATTTGGACGGTTGGATCATTCTGATTTTTGGACAGAGGATTTGCAACGTCTGGTTCTTGATTCTGAACGGTGGAGATCATTTTTGGAGGTCCGAAAGTGTGTGTTTTTGGGGTACGAACAGGCTGCCTGTTTTAGGTGATATTTTCTGATTTTGTCTCTGTTTTTATTCCATACTGCTTGACGTTTATTCCAAAAACGTGTGACGATATATTCTAAGTTTGTGTACCTCTAGTTTAACTAGGGAAGATTTGGTGTACTACCCAATTATTTGCGATAGTGGAATTTTTGGATGGACTACGGTCCCGTGGTGTTTACTTCTCGTCTTTAGGGGTTTTCCACGTATAATTTTTCTATGTCTTGTGACTTGTGTTTTACAAGTGATCAGTTTATTCTTTCTCTACTTAATTGTTTTCTCAAAGGTTTACAAGTTTAGGGGAAATTATTATTCCGCTGTGGTAAGTTTTTCCAACCGTAGGCCTGTTGAAGAATGATTCAAAGTATAGTTGTTAATGGTTCAGGTTTTTACGGAGTTATAGTTGTTAGTGGTTCATGTTTTTAGGGAGTCAAACTCTGTCAAATAAGTTAATTGCTATGTTTTAGTTACTGGCATATTAGTCTGCGTAGAGTCGTGTGTTAGTTGCTTAAAATTCTCTTGTTCTGTTTTACTGTAAGCCTATATATATGGGCAGTAGTATCTGATTTTTAGTAGTGCATTTTATCAAGCAATATAAGTGCAGTTCACAGTCTCTCCTATTTCTCTTGTTAATTGTTTTCTGCATTTCCCTTTCCCAACAAACTAGTATCAGAGCTTTCCAGGTTGAGAGAGTAAAACATTTGAGAAGAGAGTGTAAACACGTGAGGTGAGTGAAACACGAGAGACAATTTAATGGCAGGTAACGACAATGCAATGAGTACAACACAACCACTCATTCCCATCTTCAAGGGTCAAGGTTACGAATTCTGGAGTATTCGTATAAGAGCTTTACTTAAATCTCAAGATCTTTGGGATTATGTGGAGTATGGGTTTGATGAAAACGAAGATGAAGTCCAGTTACGTGAAAACAGGAAGAAGGACTCGAAGGCTTTGGCCATCATTCAACAGGCTGTTCATGACAGTGTTTTTTCAAGGATTGCGGCAGCATCTACATCAAAATAGGCATGGTCAATATTGCAAAAGGAGTTTCAAGGTGATTCAAAGGTTATTGTTGTTAGGTTGCAATCCCTACGACGTGACTTTGAAACCTTGATGATGAAAAATGGAGAATTAGTGGCTGATTTTTTATCAAGAGCAATGGTAATAGTTAGTCAAATGCGATCGTATGGTGAGGACATCACTGATCAAAAAATTATCGAAAAGGTACTTCGAAGCTTAACTCCGAAATTTGATCATGTAGTAGCTTCTATAGAGGAATCTAAGGATCTATCAGTTTTTTCATTTGAAGAACTAATGGGTTCTCTTCAAGCACATGAATCACTTGAAAAAAGTGAAGAGAAGGCATTTCAGGTGGAGGAGGAAACCAATAAAACTAGAGAAAATTCTTGTTTTGCAAAAACTAGAGAAAATTCTGGTTTTGCAAATAGAGGCCGTGGAAGAGGTGGATTCCGTGGTCGAGGTCGTGGACAAGGTCGAGGCAGAGGTCGATCTGATGGGCAACAAAGGCAGTCCAGTGAACAAAGAAGCTACCAAAGTGGAATTCAATGCCATCACTGCAACAAATTTGGACATAAAAAGGCTAATTGTTGGTACAAAGACCAGCAGATGAATTTTGCAGAAACGGTTGATAATGATAGCAACAATTTGTTTATGGCATGTTTTGGCACTAATAATTTTTCCTCCTATGTATGGTTTGTGGATAGTGGGTGTTCCAATCATATGACAGGAAATAAGTCCATGTTTAAGGAACTTGATGAGACACAGAAGTCAAGTGTGAAGCTGGGTGATAACAAAGAAATGCAAGTGGAAGGAAAAGGTACTGTGGCTATCCAAATAAGTCATGGTAAAGTAAAGTTTCTGCATAATGTTCAATTTGTTCCCAAATTAGCACATAATTTGTTAAGTGTTGGGCAACTAATGGCTAGTGGATATGCAGTAGTTTTTGATAATGAAGCTTGTCTTATGAAGGAAAAAGAATCAGGCAACACCATTGTCAATGTCCGTATGACTCAAAACAACATGTTTCCTTTGGAGGTTGCTAACGAGGAGAATTTTGGGTTGCTTGCAAAGACAAAAGAAGAGTCCAAAATGTGGCACTTGCGATATGGGCATTTGAACATCAAAGGTTTGAAGTTGTTGAGAAATAAAAGTATGGTTCTGGTTTTACCAAAAATTGAAGACATTGATTTGTGTGAGGGATGTGTTTATGGAAAACAAACAAGGAAGTCATTTCCTGTTGGAAAAGTGTGGAGAGCAACAAGGTGCTTGGAGGTAATACATGCTGACTTGTGCGGCCCTATGAATACTATGTCGTTTGGCGGGAGTCGTTATTTTTAGCTATTTACTGAAGATTATAGCAGAATGAGTTGGGTTTATATACTGACTAACAAATCAGACACTTTTGCTAAATTTAAGCAGTTCAAGGCAATGGTGGAGAAACAAAGTGATTTCAGCATAAAAACTCTTCGCACAGACAGAGGTGGTGAGTTCGTATCAAATGAATTTAACCATTTTTGTGAAGAACATGGTATTCGCAAGGAACTCACTGCACCCTATACTCCGGAGCAAAATGGTGTGGCCGAACGCAAGAATCGGACCGTTGTTGAGATGGCAAGAAGTTTGTTAAAGCAAAAGCAATTACCAAATGAGTTTTGGGCAGAAGCTGTAGCAACTTCAATTTATTTGTTGAATATTTCTCCTACAAGGGATGTTATGAATCAAACTCCATATGAAGCCTGGCAAGGTCGACAACCAGCAGTGGGTCACTTAAGAATTTTTGGTTGTATAGCCTATGTTTTGGTAAGCTCTCAACTTCGTAGCAAGCTTGATGAGAAGTCTCAAAAATGTATTTTTGTTGGCTATTGTTCTCAAACCAAAGCATATCGATTATATAATCCTCTTAGTGGCAAGGTGATAATAAGCAGGAATGTTGTGTTTGATGAGAGTGCAAGATGGTTCTGGGATAGCAATGAAGAAAAGAAGTCTGACACTAAGAAGGCAGAGAATGTCCCTATGATCTCTGGTGTCAATTCAAATGAAGATCAAGAGTTGACACCTGCAACTTCTCCATCTGCAATTTCCCCGGCTGGTTCCTTTTTGGAATCACCTCTTTCATCTCCATCAGCATCGTCCACTTCTTCTTCAAGTCAAGATGAAACTCCTCCTAGGAAGTTTAGAACTTTGACTGATATTTATGCATCCTGTCAATTTGCTTTGAATGTTTCAGATCCCATGACTTATGAAGCAGCAGTTAACAAGAAAGAATGGCAAAATGCCATGGTGGAAGAAATGGCAGCAATTGAAAAGAATTCAACATGGGAGATGACAGACTTGCCAGAAGGAAAGAATGCAATTGGTTTGAAGTGGGTATATAAAAGCAAATACGGTGCAGATGGAAGCTTGCAAAAGCATAAAGCACGGCTCGTAGCGAAAGGTTATGCACAACAACAGGGCCTTGACTTTGACGAAACATTCTCTCCGGTGGCACGGTTTGAAACTGTGAGGACTGTCCTAGCACTGGCTGCTCAACTTCAATGGCATGTTTATCAATTTGATGTCAAGTCAGCCTTCCTAAATGGAGATTTAAAAGAAGAAGTGTATGTATCTCAACCAGAAGGTTTCGCGATGAAAGGCAAAGAAACTAAAGTGTACAAGTTGCGAAAAGCTTTGTACGGATTGAAACAAGCTCCGCGAGCTTGGTACAGCAAAATTGATGGTTTCTTTCAACAAAATGGATACAAGAGAAGTGAAAATGAACCCACTCTATATGTGAAAAAGGGAGGTAAAAATGATTTCATCATTATTTGTCGTTATGTTGATGATATCATTTATACAAATTCTTCTAATTCTCTCGTTGATGAATTTAAATCACAAATGAAGAATGAGTTTGAGATGTCAGATATGGGTTTATTGCATTATTTTCTTGGTCTTGAAATCCACCAAGGAAAAGATGGAATTTTTCTCTCACAAAAGAAGTATGCCACAAATCTTCTCAAAAGATTTGGTATGCTTCATTGTAAGAGTGAGACTACTCCCATGAATGTCAATGAAAGATTGCAGAAGAAAGATGGATCAAAGAGTGCTGATGCTAAAAGGTTTAGAAGCTTAGTTGGAGGGCTAATTTATTTAACCCACACACGACCTGATATTGCATTCTCTGTTGGAATGATATCGAGGTTTATGCAAGAACCTTCAAAAACTCATTATGGAGCAGCGAAGAGGGTTTTGTGGTACATTGCTGGAACATTGAATTATTGCATTTGGTACTCAAAAGCTTCAGATTTCAGATTGTATGGGTACACAGACAGTGATTGGGCAAGATCTTTGGATGATCGACGAAGCATTTCGGCAACTGTTTTCTCTCTTGGTTCAGGAGTAATTACATGGAGTTCTAAGAAGCAAGCCACAGCAGCATTGTCATCCTCAGAAGCCGAATATGTTGCAGCGACTTCAGCAGCGTGTCAAGTCATTTGGTTGCGAAGAATGTTAGCTGAACTTCAACAAGAACAGAATGGAGCAACTGAGATTTTTTGTGATAATAGAGCAGCAATATCTATGGCAAAGAATCCAGCTTTCCACAGCAGGACGAAGCATATCGATATTCGCTTCCATTTTATTCGTGATTTGGTAGCAAATGGAGAAATCAGTTTAACATATTGTAGCACTCATGAGCAGGTTGCAGATATATTGACGAAGAGTTTGTCAAAAGAAAAGTTTTGCTATTTCAGATCCTTGCTTGGAGTTGGACACTTTGAATCAAGGGGGAGTGTTGAAGAATGATTAAAAGTATAGTTGTTAATGGTTCAGGTTTTTACGGAGTCATAGTTGTTAGTGGTTCATGTTTTTACGGAGTCAAACTCTGTCAAATAAGTTAATTGCTATGTTTTAGTTACTGACATATTAGTCTGCGTAGAGTCATTTGTTAGTTGCTTAAAATTCTCTTGTTCTGTTTTACTGTAAGCCTATATATATGGGCATTAGTATCTGATTTTTTTAGTAATGCATTTTATCAAGCAATATAAGTGCAGTTCACAGTCTCTCCTATTTCTCTTGTTAATTGTTTTCTGCATTTCCCTTTCCCAACAAGGCCACTAGCTTCCCTGCTTAGATATGCACAAATCATTAATTATAATATTAAAATAAGGGAAAGTGGGAATTACTCGGATCAAGGAAGCAGCATCAGTTTTCAATTTAAGGTTCTACAGTAATTTCTATGGGCATGGCAAAGAGAGAATCTGGAGATTTTAAAAAGAATAATTACGGGATGGAAATTAAAGATCCGTTTTGGTGAAGGCGACATAGTTTTCCTCAAGAATTAATGACAGTGGATGGCACCCCCCCTTTACCCTTACAATAAAAACTTGACTGCATACATAAAAAATTTATAATCATTAATTACAATATTAAATTGCTACATAAAAGTCAAATTTTCGCAAGCCACTTATTGCATAATCGAACCCGTTCGCTCGTTAATCCAAAAAGATAGGCACAAGAAAAAAACTACAAAAATAATAATATCAACGGAACACATGAAATAGAAAGGTAAACAACTGTAAACTGAGATGGAAATGTCCTAATTGTTCAACATGCTAAACGTAGTCGGTCAGAATTATCAATATCCCAGACTTACAATAAATATTTACAAATGTTATGAGATGTTATGTCCAGAATAAGAAATGTTCTAATTTTAGAATCGACTGAAATGTAAAGTCCAACTTAATTTAAATTACATGTAAAGTTCAACTTAATTTAAAGTTCAACCCTAATGGTGATGCTAGACCTGTAATCTAGTCGAGTTGAGTATTGAATGATCAAACTCGACTCGTTATGTTTATTATCAAGTTCGAGTCGAGCTGAGTATTTAACAAATATTTGTAGAGAACACACTTTCTTACAGAGGCTCGGTAGCTTCCAATTCATAGTCTCATCCAGATGGCAGGTACCTTTTATCAAGTTAAACTTGGGAAAAGCTTGGCGTGTAAATATTTGATATTTGACAAAAATTTCTGTATATGATGGTTCTTCGTCTATATATAGGATTATAATGTTTTACTTAAATGTGCACATCAGTCGCTGATGAGGACACATCACTAAAGGCCTATGAAGGAAAAACTCATATTCATTTCAACCTTAAGTATCCTGATTCTTTGTGTTGCGATCAACTCTGGGTACTGGAAACTCTCTAACCAAGACTGGGCAGCACAAATGACACCCAGGGAGCTGGATGCATGTGAAGACACAATAGTTTGTTGGAGTTATTATTATTTATTCTCCCCCTTTTTTTAATGATTGAAGTTATCTTTGAGAACATGTCCTTGAATATATTTTTGAATTTTATCTTCTATTTTTACTCAGAAGTTTGAATTTTAATTTTCCATCATTGTAGTTGTGGAATGCCAAAGTATACACAAACTAATGTGGATAAATCGTATTAGGAAATTGTTGAACTCTAAGAAATCCACTATTAAAAAATTAATGGTTGGTAACTTGTCACGTGTTCGTGTGTGACATTTTAATATGTAAATAAGAGTTGTGGATCGATCAAAAAGAATTAAACAAGCAATGCAATGTCAATATATATATATATATATATATATATATATATATATATATATATATAATAAACTCTGAGAAGTATTTATAATAATGTCTTAGATCTAAAATTGTTTTATTCAATATCAAAGTCAGGGAAAAATGAATTGCCAAGGTTTAGCTAAAGTAGGAGACATTTTCATTTGATATAGTACTATAGTTGGTGGCGGTGGATGTGGTTGGAGTGTACATAGAACTAGAAGAAGAGGAAGTAGTAGGAGGCGGCGTTGGTGGTGGCGGTGGTGGTGGGGGCGATGATACTGCATTAATAATGGATAAAGATGTCCCTGTAGAAAGAAAATGAGCTACATGATGGGAATTCATAGAAGGAATTGTGAGCATATTAATATTATTGTTGTTGTTGTCGTCGTCGTCATTGTTGTTCCTAGTAGAAGTAGTAGTATAGTATTTATTGAATCTCAGTATTTCAGCCCTTACTGCAGAGAGTTCAGCTTGCAAAGATTGAACTTGCTGCTGCAAAGCAGAAATTGCACCCATACATCCATAAACTGGATCTCTAAGTCTCACATTTGCCTCATATACCAAACTGTTTGCAGCATCCGCTCTTTGACTCTCAGGAACCTCCTGAAGTAAATAAATAAGTACATAATTATAACATTTAGTAGAATTTAATTAATTTCTATGAAGTAGTACAAAATCTTATGTTCAATATTATTGCATTTCTAGCTTAGGGTCATAATTTAAAACATAATGCTAGCCAGTTAAGATTCTAAAATACGGATTATATTTTTTATATACTTCATTTTTCCTTTAATTTGATTTCAAATTCAAAACTTATATGAATATTTACTCTGAAATCTGCATCAACCTAGAAATTTACGGAGAGATCTTGCAGTGATGCCTACAGCAATATTTAAAATATATGTTGAAATGAACAGGGTCGATATCTAGTATCTACCATAATTAAAAGACAATACTATGGTACTGATGGGTATTATCCATAAATTAATTGTGGAAATACTACTTTTTCTACGGTAATTGCATATGTGTATCTATATATAAAATCCACAGAAAATGTAAGAAAAGTACCATTAGCAATTTGGAAACATTACTAGCTCCAAAGACCTTGTGAACAGAAGCAAACTTTTGGGGCTCATGTGGAGAAAAATAAGGTGAAAAAGGACATTCTTGAGCACAACGTCTTCTGAGAAGCTTACAAGCTGCGCAGGGTGTAATGGTGTTTAGTGTTCCGGTGGCGGCAGCAGCTGCTGGACTACTACTTGTCAACATCGCGTGTCCCATTGTCATCATCCTCCCCATGTTCGTTAGCTGCGAACTCGACAACGATCCATTTGAATCTCTCTTCATCTTCTTCCCACCTATCTCTTCTTCCATTACACAATTTCACCTGCATTTTCATCAAATCCCATATCTCTATATATATTATTAACCTTCTCCATTTTCTACGCATGCATATTTTACAAAATTTCCTTTAAATAGTCAACTTCTGTGCTGTGCTGTATTTATTGCAAAGTAGATGAAAATATTTCAAGCATAATTAATTATATGATATATCATACGTACTATCATCACTATATATTGCTTAGTAAGTTAAGGTCAATTGTAAGTGTAACTAGTTTATATAGACGCGCGCGCACACAAATAGGGGCAGATTCAGGGCCGTCGATCAAAATGGATAATTGCCCTGGCTAAGATTTTATGTTCTTTTTTTACCACTATTACCAGACTATTAGTTGTCTTTATTTTTGCACTAGTGGTTAAGTTACTTAAATCGTGAGTATTAACATACCAATTTACTGTTTAAAAACACCCATACATATATTTAAACGGAGGAAATCACCAAGTAAACCAACAGAAAGTCAAACAGACAAGCACTAGGCTAAATTTACCATTTCATTGCTACTACAGTAAATAGAGTTTTTACACACACGTTTCTGGACTTGCACACCATTCCTCATTCTTTCACCTTATAGTTTGTAATCCAATCTTCCCATTCATCACCTAATTTTCAAATCTATGCTTTTGGTTGATATATATCAATTTTAACCATCTCCCGTTATATACTTAGTCAAATAATCTTACATTCAAACTTAATATAAAGCTACCTATTTATCCTTTTCTATCGTAAATGTTATAAAGATTTAAAACTAAATTAATGCACTAAATGTAAGGGTAATATAAAAAATTACCTTTCTAGATTATTTTTGAACACTGCATGAGACAATTATATTTAAACATGTAAAAATGTCAAATATGACATATATAAACCGGACTGACAGAGAGAGTATTAAACGAAAGGGCAAACACCCCAAAAGAAGGCCACACAGGAGGACTTATCCCCGATCCCAAAGAAATCCCATAACAGTAACAAAGTTTGATGGAAACAAAAAGAGGTCCTCTTGAGTAGCAGCCTTTAGTTTGCTGGAGTTATTGATGTACATAATAAATATGCTGGCTAGCTAGCTACTATATATGTACGTGATTACATTTCTTAAATTAATGCATTTATATGTGTGGAGGGGAGAAGAAACTATGTGATTACGTACCTTTCGCTGGACATTCAGGCATGCTATTCGCAGCTGTAAGGAGCTACAGACTATGGAGAGAGAGAGAGAGAGAGCGCAACTATATATGGTGCTGGGATGAAAATTAAGCAAATTCTAAAGTGCTAATGTCTATAATTTGTATTACGTTGGTTAATTTAATTATAGGAATATATCGTTATTTTTTCGCTCGTGGTCAACTATATTATTTACGAATTTTATAAATTAATAAAAAATTATACAAAGAAATTGATGAATTTATAAGTGTATAAAAAGTGATCTCTTATGTGATAAAAAAAATAATAAATAAAATAATAGCATAATTAATTCTGATTGTTCAAGGAGTATTAATTTTACTTGCGATTCTCACGTGCGACTGTCCTTGATTCGTGGTGAAGTTGACTTTCTCGGTGGGTTTTCCTTTCTTAAATGCTCCCCTCCTCTTACATGTGGTCTTTAATTGACTAACAAGCAATCAGCCAAGTTTATTAAGTTCTTTTTATTTTTGTTTTTAGAGCGTTTTTAATTCTTTTTATATCCCATAGTATTTTTATAAATGTTAGTAAAAGTTAATATTTCATAAGTTTATATATCTGAAGTTTAATTAATAAATTTTAATATCCTTAAAATACATGTCTATATACTTGAATATTTGATAACTTATGTGACCGTTGATATTTTATAATGTTAAAAACTTTTAAAAATAAACTACATGAAGAGAATTTGTGGTATGTCCAGCTACCGGTAAATTTCTTTGCATTGCATTGAATTAAACCGCATGAAATTAAATTAGATCATTTTAAAATATAAGTTTGTATAAAGTAATGTAGTCCTAATGAATAAAATCACAAATAAATTTTAAATTTTCTATCAAAATATATTTTAAAACAAACCTACTATTATCAACTTTAGCGTCTTACAATTTTATAAGTTTTACATAAATCGCGTAAAATTTGACTTAAAAAAGTAGCCATGTAAATTTAAACTTGAGTTTACGAAAAGTTGCATGTAAATAATGAACGATTTATTGTAACCAAAAATAAATAAATAATGAATGATTTATAAATTAAGTTAACATATTTGTGTCATCTTCAAACTCTAATTTTCAAATTTCATTTCATGTTTTGAGACTATGATATTTGGAACTACTAATACTATATAATTATATTTAGAATATGCGGTTCTATTTATTAAATCAAATAAATTTATAGAAATCCTATTTCTAAAATTCATAAAATAGTTCAACCTTTAAAAATAAAAAAATGAACCTATATTATAAAATGGAAGCGGTACTAAAACACTAAGATCAGCACATTTAATGGTTAGCCACTTGCTAAAGGGCATAGTTTGTCATCAAAATCGAGAATCCTCTTCGATAAAGAATCCTACATTTTGGATCTAGCTCCAATAACTAATTTAATTTAATTTAGTGATTTTCAAACCACAACCTTACGTGTAGAATCAGGTATCACTTCGGATTACCTAAATCATAGTTCCTCTCTCTCATTAAATAATTAAATTAGTCTTTTTTCATAATATACAATATTAAAATACCACTAATTACTATGTTAAATTTATATGTAATTTCAAAAAATAATCTTATATTTTTTTAATGAACAAGAGTAAGTATTTTTTTTCTCTCTACTAAATATTTATCTTTCATTATATATAGTTGAGAGTATTTTAGAAAAGAAATAATTAATTTTTAAAAAAAATGTAAATAACTTATATCATGGGTCCAAAATAATTTATTTGATGGGACAAAGCAAGTAAATTTTGTTTTTGATATCGGTTTCATACTTTAATTCATTGTTGGAAATTTTCTCAATTTTTGTTTGGTTACATTTCTCAACTTTATTTAATAGCATATTTTGTTTTCTCAAATTTAACACCTAAGGCCAAGGATGATAATCTAGTGGTAAATAATTCCTTACTCATTGCGATCCTGAAGTCATAGATTCGAAACTGTCCAACATAGGCAAAAGTATATTCATTCGTATCATGCAGATGCAGATTGTTGAAGAAAAATAAGGTAAGTTGTCCCTCCTCATTAGGCCTCTCTCATAGTAATAGATATTACTTATAATAGATTAGGGAAAAAAATTTTAAAAAAATTAAAACACGAGATTTTAAATGTTCATTTTTTTTTTCACTTGTCAACGTATAGTTGATATTTGTTGATTTTAGTAGATTCGATATAGATTAGGACCGTAACTCATGCACAACATGGACCTTTTATTTTCATAAGTAATTTTTCTATTTATTTAAAATTTTTAATGATTTTAAAATTTGTATTTTCTTCATTTATAATCTGAGATATATATTTATATTAACGTCAAGTTTTTCAATTTTTTCCTATCAAATGTAACTACTTTTATATATTTAGGAATTTATTTTATGAATTAAACTATGAGATTTAGAATGGTAATATTTAAAGAATTTAGTCTTCTATTTGACATTGCTAAATATTTATGTCGGACTAAAGTTACGATGGATGTTTCTTTCAAAGTTATTTGGTGGAAGTAAATAAATACTCCAATTTATTCTTCTATTTGACATACTTAAGTATTTCTATTGGATCAAATCCTGACTCTTCGACAAACTAAGAGAGATCAGTATTCTAGATTTTAAATACATTGAATTTTTGAGAAACTAGAAGGCGAGTATTCTAATTTTCAATACATTGTTGCATATAGCTATCATGTATGAAGGATATATGGTTTTGTTATTTTATTGCTTGTTTTCACATTTCCTCTGTCTTCTACTGTTGTATCTCTGTCTTCTCATTTCCAAATTCTTCTTCATTTCTTCTTTCCTTCCAATCCTTTTGTATTCGGATTTTTTGTTATTGTTATAGAATCTATATTAATTTTCAGATTTGGTTTCGGGTAGTCTCTTTTTAGTTCCACATACTGGGAATAATTTTAGGGTTCCCTTTTAATTTGGAAATTTAATTTGATCTTATTGGAATTCTGTCTTTTACATCATTTTTGAGTTATGGGCTTTCAAGTTTGAGAGGTAGTTGTTCTGTTTTTTAGGGTGAATGATAGGGAGTCAAATAGTCTTTTTGCGGATAAAGGGACTTGAACCCTCACGATTTCTAAAGTCAATGAATTTTTCTCTTACTATAAATTTCATTGTTGTCGGTATTGACATGTAGAATGTGATTGTGACGGGCCCAAAAATTCCATAAAAACTCTCGGTACCGTCAATAATTGACAACAGAAAAATAATATCATCCAAGCATAAATAACATTTTTAAGAGAAAATTTAGTCTATATTTCAAAATAAATTTCTAACATTGGAAGTTTATGAGTAGCTCATACAAGTTTTACAATCTAAATATCTTTATAATAACCTCATGTTTCACTATTCCTCTAAATATCAGCCATAGGAGAACGATCACGACGCGTTCGTCATTACATCTTTGCCTTGCCATTATCAGATCGTTCAACCTTCTCGCCATAACTTATAAAACATTTAACAATAGTAACGTGAGTGATTTACATTGGCAAGTATATAGTCATGCATTGGGTGAGTCTTGAAAAAAAGATCATTTATAGGGATTAAGTGTTTGTGAGTATTTGGTGGAACAATGCCAACACCTCTTAATAAATTGGAAAAATATAGCTTCTACGGTTCTCGAGTAATAGCGAGAGATTTGACATTTTACTTGAAATAATATTGAATAATTCACATACCCCATGTAATCATGTCTGTTTGGCGCACGTGCCCTTAGGAACTCCATATGAAACAGTATAACAGCTAGTCAACTTGGCCACCGTCTGACTTCATTATAATGACACACGTAATCAATGCATAAATCTTTCGTCTGCAAGGATTCGGTTACCGATGCCTCAGTTTCAGTCCCTTATAAAATCTTAGGCCCGGGGTGATAGACAGATGCATCCCACTAGCTTTGACTTACCCACACAGATATATTTTACAAATATGGGGTGATAAATAAGTTTTCTACATCTGTATAGGATTTACTTTGGCACGTTAGCAAATTTGAATATCTAACAGCCTCCCAAAAAATACTTGATTCTAGTGCAATATTTTTCATGTACATCAGATTAATGGATCGTACATTACTTATCTTTGAAGACATTGAAACTTGAATATGATATAACATAATATTGGATACTTGCGTATATATAAATGAAAAAAATAAAGCGAATATATACTTGCCTTTTTCCTTAGCTAATTCTAAATTTAATCACTTGCAAGGGGAAGAACTCTATAAAACATGCACATTGACATAACATGAGAAATCCTACCTAGAATACAAATGTGAGAATGCACATATGTGATGTCCTTATATTTTTTGATGTTCCAATTTGTCATCTATAATATTAGGATTGCATTTTTAGCCCCAACCAAGTCCAAGAGATTTTCAGATTGGTATTTAGTCACTTGTAGGCATCTATATAATTCACAAGTAAACAAAGGGTTTCTTGATATGGCTTCGAAGACTGTTAGGCATGAACTGAAAAGAAGGACTTGTTATATCATCCTCAGAGTTCAAAGTACATAAACTAATAGAGAGAAGTCAAGAGAAGAAAGTCTAGCCAGAATCCTCGGTCCACAAATAAGCCTGGCGTATTAAACAGTACAACATTGAACCCCACCTTAGGCATTGAGAGTTATCTTCCCCTCTCTAATACCTAATAAAGAGTTTCATCTATGGAGCTTAAAGCTTCAACCACGATAGTAGTCTCGCCTTCTTCAGGGGGCATTTCTTCTTCTCTTTTGATTAAATCCTTTATTTATTTGGGAACATTATCATTATATATTGATGAGAAAGCATGTCCAAAGTGGAGGGTGGAGGGAAGGTAACTTGCTCGACCTTTGTTACCAAGTCACCAAGCAACTTCGTTCCCAATGTGAAGAGGAAAGTTTACTTTCTCGACGTTAGGAAAAGGGAAGGTACAAATATTTTCTACACCTAACTCCATGAAACAAACTTTGTTACGACCAGTTCATGAAAGGTAGCTTATTCAGGTCTTACGATCTAAGTGACTGATCGGTTCCCATTAGAGTTGCAACGAATAGTCGTTGAGAGGCTGTTTAATACAATTCTGGCTCAGGCCTAGGTAACTTCATTATTGTGTCTGGTTCCTGTCGTCCCCACCTTGCGAGACTTGAGTTGTTCATCAGCTTTGAAGTAGGATAACTAGAAAACAAATTTTCATCTTCTAGTCTCTCTACCAGTACATATTTCATGGAGTTGGAGCTAATCGAAATTACAACAATATTAGAGAGATAGATGAGGTAGTCCACCTAGCATGGTATATATGAGTCTCTAGCTCAAAAATCGTTTAAGATCCATTCTGGTGTTGCATCATTGAATAACAAAGAAAAGACAGAATTGTTCAAGCTATTAGCTATGTCAATGGCCATAGCTTTGTTACACTGCCCATTGCGATTTCAACCCTCGTAAAGTTCCCATTCGAGAATCAAAGAGGGTTGATTTCTATCTAGTAGAAAAGTTGTAGAAAATTCTATTCAATCCTTCGTGCGTGCACTTGCCTCTTCCTTTGATAGTCAGTCCTATCAAGGTGGGGTTTCTTTAAACAGAAATTCAAGGCTTTTGTTTTGGTTACGACTGGTCGGATGTTGTTAGGTTTTATAACATTTGATGATGATTGTCTTTAGATTACTTAGATATACAAATGTATAAAAAGTGCTAATTAGTAGCATTGAAGTTTTGTAGCCAGTAGTTATCTCTTTGGTTGTAAGTCATTTATTTTTTGTAAAGAGATAGATTCACTCTTTAATTGTAAGTAACTACTGGAAAGTTGTATCAAAGCTTCAACAAGTCAAAGTGTGTATTTGATCCGTCAGAGATTACAAAAAGGCTTATCAGAGACTAAGGGAAAACGTGTCAGAGACTAAGTTTTGCCTATCGGAGACTGTGGCTTACGTCATCGGAGACTAAGTCTAAAGCGTCAGAGACTAATGCTTACGTCATCGGAAACTAAGTCTAAAGCATCAGAGACTAAGCCTAAAAGCATCGAAGACTACTAACTCTGTCGGAGACTACACAACCTGATCAGAGACTAAAAGACCAGAGACTAAACGTTGACTCGATCAGGGACTAAAGCTGAAACTATCAGGGACTAGTCGTGACTTATTCCCTGATGATATACAGAGTTCGAATTGAATAAGGAATGTCATCCACGTAGATCAAGATATTATTGAAGACTATGTTTGATTCGAATAAGGAAGCTGAATCATTATTGATTTAGAATAGGTAACTGAGTTAATTGTAATTCAGTTTTAGAAGTTGTAATTGGGTTTTACAGAATTGTAATTCGAAGCTGTATAGAATTCATAGTTTGTATATTTACAATACAGAAAAGAAGCTGACGATCATATTGTTATGATTGTTAGAATTTGTAATCAATTGTTAAAGCAATAAAAAGAAATTGTTTATAAAGTTTGATTGTGTTCTTTATTTCCGCAAGTGTTATTTAATTTCTTGAAGAACAAACAATCGAAAAGAATTCAAAAAACTTGTATTCAACCCCCCCTTCTACAAGTTCTCGGCTATCTCACTGGGAAAACAGATGTTGTTGATTGATTGTTGGCTTGGCCTTAGACTCTTTAATGTGGTAGGGGAGATTCAACAAATGGGACCATACAGGTGAAGTATTCCAGAACGAGAGACTTCGGTTAACGAGGCGATGAGATCCATCTCAAAGGTTTCATGGCAAGGACAGCCAAACAGGAGAAAGCACTTGGACATAGAACATAACAGAAAATCTGTTTGAAGTGTTTATTTAACAAAGTTATTTCGATTGAAGTATCTGTTGCAATCAGTTAAGAGTGACTTGCCTGCTTTCGCCTTATTTCAGTAGTTACTGCTAAAACTATATAACTCTATACTAAAAGCTCAGTAGGTTGTTTTTTATGTAAAACATTTGATGTGTCTTAGATTAGTCCCCGATAGTTAATACTATCAGAGACTACATTAGTCCCCGATAGTCAACACTATCAGAAACTAATCTTCTTCTAGTCTCTTACAAGTGAACTTATCAGAGATTAGGGCAATCTCCGATCGAGGGTAATATGGTAGTTAACCCTCCCACGATCAAAAACAGTTCACTACCCTTTAGAATTGCAAACGTTTCAAACAATTTGATAAAACAAAATTCAAACATCTTTGCAATCACAAACACTCAAGCTCTGAAATTATTTTCTCTCTGCAAATACTCTGCAATTTAACCCTTTTTCAAGTTTTCTTCAAAAGTTCACATATCTCTGAAAATGGCCGCTAAAACTATTATGTTCAACTTTGGAGACTTTGATATCATCAAGACAAACCATGCAGGGGTGGCTGATAGGCATGTCTTTGAAGCCCAGTACCACCCCTTTGTGGATTTCCTTCAACACTCCAATCTTTTGTATGCCATTTACGAAGCCCCCATCCAAGCCGCTGAGGTTATCACGGCTGTCTGGTCCACTGCTACCATCCAGGGTAAGAAAACTGACTCCCCTGTGGTAAGTTTCAGGTATGCTAATAATGTCTATACCATAGATCATATTGTTGTAAATAATGATTTACATTTACCTGTTCATAAAAACTATGACTCACTTGCTTCTGATGAAGAAATTGTTACTATGTTTAAAATTTTGCATTATTCTGCTGAAATTAGTACTGTTGGGTCAATAACACGACCCCATCTTAGGCAAGAGTGATCACTATTTTTTGACATAATAACAAAAGCATTTTCTACTAAATGTAGTGGCTATGATGTTATCACTACACTCACACAACAAATCACTTTTAGTGTTTTATATGATAGGCATATTAACATTGGGCTTTTAATTCTGCAAAATCTTTTGATAAAACTTAAAACCAGTAAAAATAAAATTTATTATTCTAGGTTTTTGATGATGATTGTTAAATATCTAGTTCCTAACCTTGATATTACTGGAATGCAAGTTTTACCAACTGTTTTGCATAGTAAAAGAATATTTACAGATGTGAAGCATAAATCTGCAAAGGTAATAGTTCCTTTATTTTTTCCTTCTGTCATGAGATCTATTCTCATTGACAGGCTTCCAAATCTTTATTCTTTGAAATTTTTTGAGGATATTGAAAGCCAAAACCCCAATAATCCTCCAACCACTTCACATCAACTGTCTATAGCCCCCTCCACAGTCTCTCAACAGATTGTGGTTGTAAAACCAAAGACAATCACAAAACTCCCAATTAAAAGAAAAATAATTGAGGGAGCAAGTGAGGATGAGGGAGAACAAGAAGCTAAAGTTTCACTTCAGAGAAAGAACAGAGTTATAACCAAAAGCCCACAGCAATCCAGTGCTTCTCAAAAAGCATTGGAGGTTATACGAAAAAACAGTGAACTGACACCATCCTCCCAAAAGGATGTTGACATTGAAGACAGTTCCCAACCAAGAACACCCTGTATAAAGTCTGCACAACCTCTTGCTCATCAACAAGAGGAAACCCAAAGAGAGAAAATAAAAGAAAAGAGTGACACCAGGAGTGCACACACGGTGTTATCTTTTGATGTTCCTCAATTTTCAATGTCTGAGGAACAGCCACCACTCCAAACTGTACATTCTTCTCCTTTTTCTCCCACTCTTGATTCTTTTCATATACAAATGATTGATTCTCTTCATTTTTCCCAAGAGGAGCCAATAATCGAGACAAGCTCTCACACAGATTCCATGGATAGATCCCTACCCCAAGATAAACAAAGGGAACCCCCTATCCATGCTATCACAAGCACTTCTCAAACCCCCACTTCTGTAGGACAGAGTGACACCATCCATATGAGTGAGGTTGTGAGAATAATTAGTGAGAGTCAGACTCCTGACCTGGAAAAAGAAGAGACCATACAAATACAAGAGAGTCAAGCTTTAGATAGCTTGAAAAAAGGAGAGATAGAGAAGCTGAGTGCCCAACCCAAGGCAAAAGGAGAGGGTGTGAGTAAGGATGAGATCCTTGAACAAAAGAAAAGAGAGAAATTTTCAGCAGGTATATTTCTACAACCTGTTGAAACCAACTTACAAGAAGCTCCGATTTCAAGCCCTTGAAGCAAACATCCAACTCCTGATCCAAAAGCAAGACAGAATGGAGCAGCTACTTATGCAGGCAATTCCAAGTCTGGTCATCCCCTCTAAACCTAAAGATGCTGATGTCAAAAAGGGGGAGAGTGGTCCATTCAAATTTGTACCTGTACACAAGATTGGTTCTGTCCTTGATGCTGAATTACAAGCAATGATGGACAAGATCTTAAAGAAACATGCTGATCTTGCAGCAGCTACGACAACAACACAACTTCCAACACCAACAACAACAACAATAGCAACAACAACAACAACAACAACAACAATAGCAACAGCAGCATCAAAAGCTTCTCCTTCTTCCTCTGCACAAGCCCCTACATTCAAAGACAAAGGCAAGGGGGTTATGGTTGAAGATTCAAAGCAGAAAAGCACTGCTCAACCAGGACAACCCAAGCTAATGGGGGATGCCATGAAGACAGCTAACTTTCCCACTCCAGTTGAACTGATAGTGGATGGGAAAGTGGAGTTGGTCTATCCTCAAGAGCAAAAATTGATAGAAGCTGATGCTCTATTGGCTCAAAAACTTCAAGAGGAGGAAGACATGGCTGCAAAAAGGGAAGAGGAGGAGGCAAAGAAGAAGAAGATTTTCACAAGGAGATCAAGTGCACAGAAAGCAGCCATAACCAAAAAGAAAAATAAAGAGATGGAAGAGGCAGAGAAGAAATCACGAAGGAAACCCTTGGTCCAAGAATTTGCAAAGAAACCTGTGATCAAGGCAACTATTAAAAAGCCTACTTCTCAAGAACCTCCAAGGTCAACCGAGACTGCTTTGGTGGCTGTGAGTGGACCAACAAAGCCACAAACAGTTTCATCAAAGAAGTCTTACAAGGTTGAAATGGCAAGTACAGAAGAAATCATCAAGGCCCTTAAGAAGACCACAAAGAAGATAAATCTGGTAAAGGGTACAAATAACAAAGAATTTCTCCATGTTTTCTTGAAAGATGGAGAATCTCTCAAGTTTGAAAAGCCAGCCTTAGAGGGACAAAAGAAAGAAGACCTGGAGTGGTTGCTGACTGTTGTGCTTGAGACTTCTGATCTCAACATGAAACTTCGAAGCCAAATTCAAAAGGTGATGAAGGTGAAACATAAGGTGGATACTATGCCGGAAGCTAATCCTAAACCTCTAGGATTATGGTATGAGACTTTTCATGGAGAGAAAGTCTTCTTTGATTACAACAGAGATATTAATAGTGTCAGTGAGCGACATATTGAAGGATTTATCAGTTTGCTCAAGGATGCTACAGAAGAAATTGAGTTGGTGCTGAAAAAGCTGTTGATAGACAGACTGGAGTTGCTGAAGAAAAACAGAAAAGAAAGGCTGGAGTTGTTAAAGAAAAAATGAGGTAAACTTGTTGTGTTGGAGTTGTTTGTTAAAAATAAGTTGTAATTTTTTTTTGAAGCCAAACTTATAGGATTTAAACCTGAGTCTTGGTGGAAGCTGAACAACATATCAAAAATCTTAGTTCAGAATACATTTGTAGTTAGCAATTCTTTATTCTTTTTCTAAGTAATTGTAATGTTGAGTTTTGACATCATCATCAACCTTGAAATTATGCTTATCATTCTGATATTCATAATTAGGGGGAGATTGTTAGGTTTTAGAACATTTGATGATGATTGTCTTTAGATTACTTAGAGTACAAATGTATAGAAAGTGTTAATTAGTAACACTGAAGTTTTGTAGCCAGTAGTTATCTCTTTGATTGTAATTTATTCATTATTTGTAAAGAGATAAAATTATTTCATTGTAAGTAACTGCTGAAATGGAGAATCGAAGCTTCAGAAAGTCAAGATGTGTATTTGATCCGTTAGAGTTTACAAAAAGGCTTATCGGAGACTAGGAGAACTGGTCAGAGACTAAAAAGATTTTATCTGTCAGAGACTAGTTTTGCCTATCGGAGACTAAGACTTAAGTCATCAGAGATTAAGTCTAAAGGAGTCGGAGACTAAAGTTTACGTCATCGGAGATTAAAGATAAAACTATCAGAGACTAAGCTGACATCATCGGAGACTAAGCCTTAACGTGTCAGAGACTAAATAATTCTATCGGAGACTACACAAGTTGACATCATCAGGAACTAAATGCACCAGAGACTAATAATGACGTTATCAGATACTAGAGTTGAAGCATCAGGGACTAATCGAGATTTAATTCCTAAGAAATATGAAGTTTGAATTATAAAGGAATGTCTTCCACGAAGTTCAAGATATTATTGAAGACGTAGCTGGTAAGGAAACTCACCAGATATCTTTTCCTAATCAAAAAGGAAAGATTGTATTTGATTCGAATAAGGAAGCTGAATCAGTTTTGATTTAGAATAAAAAAACTGAGAGTTAAGTTTTTTTTGTGTGAGAAAAGAGAAGCTGTAATTAGGTTTACAGAGAATTGTAATTTGAAGCTGTATAGGTTTTTCATAGTTTTGTATCTTTTCCTATACAAAATAGAAAAGAAGCTGATAATCATATTTGTTATGATTATTAGAATTTGTAATCAATTGTGAAATCAATATAGCAATTGTTGTTAGGTTTTAGAACATTTGATGATGATTCTCTTTAGAATACTTAGAGTACAAATGTATAGAAAGTGTTAATTAGTAACACTGAAGTTTTGTAACCAGTAGTTATCTCTTTGTTTGTAATTCATTTATTCTTAGTAAAGAGATACGATTATTGTTATTTGTAATTAACTGCTGGAATGGAGTATCGAAGCTTCAGGAAGTCAAATTGTGTATTTGGTCTATTAAAGTTTGCAAAAAGGCTTATCGGAGACTAGAAGAACTGATCAGAGACTAAAATGGTTTAACTGTCAGAGACTAGTTTTTTATTGGAGACTAAGAGCTTACATCATCAGAGATTAAAGGAAAAGGAATCAGAGACTAAGCTGATGTCATCGGAGACTAAGCCTTCACGTATCAGAGACTAAATAACATTATCGGAGACTGCACAAGCTGACGTCATCAGAGACTAAAAGTCATCAGGGACTAAACGTACCAGGGACTAAAAGAGTCATCAGGGACTAAAGCCGTCAGAGACTAAAAGAAGCATCAGAGACTAATTGTGAATTAATCTCTGAAAGATACAGAGTTCGAATTGAAAAAGGAGTGTCTTCCACGTAAAGTTAAATGTTATTGAAGACGTAGCTGGTAAGGAAACTCACCAGATATCTTTACCTAATCAAAAAGGAAAGATTGTATTTGATTCGAATAAGGAAGCTGAATTTTATTTAGAATAGAAACTGAATTAATAATAATTCAGTAATTGTAGAAGCTGTAATTGTTTTTTACAGAGGATTGTAATTTGAAGCTGTATAGGTTTTCATTGTTTTGTATCTTTACTATACAGTTTAGAATTAGGAGAAGCTGACGATCAAATTGATTGTTAGAATTTGTAAATTGATTTGGTCTTGTTATTTTTATTCTGCAAGAAAACTTTAGTTTCTTTAAGAACAAGTAATCGAAGAATTTTCAAAGAACTTGTATTCACCGCCCCCTTCTACAAGTTCTCGGCATCTCACTGGGAAAACAATTGTTTATAAGTTAATTTGAGTTTTTGTTCTTTATATTCCGCAAGAAAGTTTAATTTCTTAAAGAATAAGAAATTTGAATAGTATTCAAAGAACTTGTATTCAACCCCCCCTTTTACAAGTTCTCGGCATCTCACTGGGAAAACACCAATTATTTCATCTTTGTAGATACTTAATTACGAAGTCAATAATATTTTATTCTTCATTATTACATCTTCTATTGTAGTCTTATTTTTCAATATACGTCACAATGATTTTTTACTTCGTTATTACTGTCTCTCCTAATTATAATTTATTTATGTTTAAGTTAGTTTAAATTATTCCGTTTAAAATATTCATATCATATTTATTGTTTTATTTATATTAAGATTAATTACACAATCTCCTCAATCATTAAGTCTCTATTTCGCCTGAGTTAAATATCAAGAATATTAGAATGTTCTAATCTCTGTGAATCGACCTGTACGAGCATTGATACTACAAGGATCTGTGCACTTGCAGAAATTATACACATCAGTAGTTCCCCACATACGATCTCAGTTTGCTGGAGGCATAAGAAATTACCTTACCCCGTTGCATTAGGACACAACCCAACCCCTTCTTGGAAGCATCATTGTAAATCAAAAATATGTGGTTCCCTTCGGGTAAAACAAGGACTGGTGTTATGCTCAACTTATCCTTTAATGCTTGGATTCTCATAATTGGTATCCCAAACAAATATAGTCTACTTTTGTGTTAGCCGTGTCAGCGACCCAACTACTTTGGAAAACCCCTCGATAAACCTCATGTAGTAACCTGCCAAACCAAGGAAACTACGTACCTCTAAAACATTAGTATGTGCCTTCCGCTTTTATATTTTTTCAATCTTTATAAGATCTATTAATATACCTAAACTGGAGACCACATGTCCTACAAATTTTACCTCTGTAAGCCAAAATTTACATTTGCTGCATATAGTTTTCTATCCCTCAAAGTATCCAAGACAATCCTCAAGTGTTGTTCATGCTCCTCAAGGCTCTTTGAGTACACTAGGATGTCGTTGATGAATACAATAACAAACTAATCCAGGTATGGTTTGAAGATACGAAACATCAAGTTCATAATAGCTACTGATGCATTCGTAACTCCAAAAGGCATAACCAAGAACTCATAATGTTCATACCTGGTCCCGAAAGCTATCCTCGAGATGTCTTCACTCTTAACCTTTAATTAATGGTAGCCAGTTCGAAGGTCAAACTTACAAAATACCATTAGTCCCTTTACTTGATCAAACAAATCTTCAATATAGGGCAACGTGTACTTGTTCTTAATAGTCACTTGGTTTAGTTGGTAGTAATAGATACACAGTCGCAATGTACCATCCTTCTTCTTAACAAATAAGACAAGAGCACCCCATAGTGAGACACTTGGTCGGATCAAGCCTCTGTCTAACAAATCATGTAATTGTACATTCAACTCTTTAAGTTCTGTCGGTGCCATTCGACATGGTGCTTTATAGATAGAAGTTGTTCCAGGAATAACATAAATCACAAACTCCATTTCTCGATCCACTGGTAAGGATAAAATCTCATGAGGAAACACATCTCAATATTCTCTAACCACCTAAATGTTTGAAATCTTCTGCTCAACTTTGGACTTGTCAATGACATAGGCACAATATCCTAAACAACCTTTATCCATAAACTTCTTGGTCTTGACAGCAGACAAGAAAAACATTTTTGATCCAAACTGATGACCTTTCATTTTAAATGGTTTCCAATCAAGAATGCTAAAAGTTACCACCTTACCTCGGCAATCGACCGAGGCATGATGACTATACAACCAATCCATTCCACAAGTTCTATACCAGATTAAATCCGAACCGGTAACATGATTAAATCTACCACAAGTTCTGTACTAGACACAATAACCATACAATCCCTATATACTGTATTTGTGGCCAAGCTTTCCCCCAAGGGTTTGCTAACTTCAAACAAGTATGACAATTTTTGAGATCCCACACCTAGGCAATGCGCAAACTATGACGCAACATATGAATATGATGAACCCGAATCTATTAGCACTATGATAATATAATTGCCTATATGTAATGATATGACAACTACAGAACTAGAGTCCTTAACATCTTTGGTATCTAGAGAATAAACAATATATGTCCTTTTTTGTTGTTCTAGAGCTTTCTCCAAAGTTCTTGTATGTTTGTACCACTTTCTTTCTGGTCTATGAGGACAAACCTTGATTATATGGTTATTACCTCCACACCACAAACATAAATCATGCTTACGCCAACAATCAGCCTCAACATGATTCTCCTTGTTGCAAAAGCCATAAACGGTCTTTGGAGTATCTGTGTGATGGACTTTAGCATGTGGTGGTTGCCGAATTGAACCTCGAACATTTTTCCTCTTCCAGTAGGGGGCTTGAAAAGAAGAGGATACCTGTTGTGTCAGGGCAATAGGAGCTATTGGTACTACACTTCCTCGGCCCTTTTGAAAACTTTTTAGTTTTTGAGCCCTGTCATGCATGGCTGAAAAAGTTTCAACCCTAATTGCAATCAACTCTTGTTGCAGATAGGGTACTAAACCCTTCCGGAACCTCTTGGCCTTCCTTTCTTCAGTATCCATCAAATAAGATCAATAATGGGACAATCGGTTGAATCAAGTTTTATAATGGGCTACAATCATTGAACCTTATGCCAACTGAGTAAACTCTGCCTCCTGTTTATCCTTAACACTAAGTGGAATGAGCTGGGCCTCAAATTTTATAACAAAGTTTTCCCAGGTGTGTGGCGTTGCTGCATTAGCCTATTTCTGCTAGATTGTCCTCCACTAAAACTCAACATCTTCTTCCATGCGAATATAGCAAAAGTAACATTGTCCAAGTTTGTGCATCCTACTGCTTCATACAGTTTCTCCATCTTGGTAAGCCATTTCTCGGCAATATCTGCATCAGGTTCCCCTTTAAATACTGGGGGTTTCAATTTCAAGAATCTTTCTAGACCATATTGTTATCCTACTTGAATAGGATCTAGTCAATTAACCTGTGTAGTAGAACTTGTAGGCTCTATATGCCTACCCACTGAATTTGAAGAATCTCGTTTGGAAGTACCTTCCCTAAAACTCTCTGAAACCTCCCCCTCATAGTCCCCCATCAGTCTCACCAACAATATATTCTGATCTCCTAGGACTGTAGGTAAAATCGGTAAGTAAACCTTCCACTTCAGATTCCTCATTATCTTGTTAGTATTGTGACCTTGTTTGAACACTGTCAAGAATATGATATTCATAAATGTTTGGATACATGTACAACACATGTTATAAAAGAAATTGTTAGTCTTTACTCAACGCACACACTCACTCCCCCTAATCCAAGGATCCTAACTTGGCTTGTAGCTTACATAACTCTGATACCAACAAAGTATGTCACACCTTGACCCAAGATGCAAAAAGAGAACGAGCTCGACATCCAGATGAGAGATACGGTTAATACAAATCTTTTCAAAACAAGGCAAGTTAAATATTGAAAAAATCTTTATTGAGTAGAAAATAATTTAATATACATGTCAAAAGTTTATAAGAATGATCACTTAATAGTACAAGCCTAAGCCATCTTTGCCAAATACAACCAACTCAAAAGTGTATACATAAAGAACTAATAAAACGAGGCTACACCTCAAAACCAACACCCAAAATTCCCTTACACGAGCTGAGTGAACTTAAGCCTCTCCACTACCAGTTCAACCTATATGAAAATGAGAATGATAGGGTCAACGCAAAGTTCAAGTAGGGGTAACATAATATGATGCATGTATGAACACATCATGAAAATGTAATAAAAAAATGATGTCTGACAAACATGAGCACAAACAAAGCAACCATGTAGCAAGAATTGACTACCATACCGTTAGCACGTAGCAGGGTAGTTAGGCACCTAAAGGGAAGAGATAGTCATACCTTTGATATACCGAGATGTTAGAGATAAATGATGATGATGATGATTATGTAATAAATTGTGCAACTATAAATACTTGAGGTATTTTATAAACTTTAAGATCAGCACAAGTTTTGCATCCACTGATGATAAACTTATCCATCAGTGGATGGTCAATAACTTCACAAGACAAGTCAGAAAACAGGAACATTCAAAGGACTTGACAAAGTGAAGAAGAATGTCTGATACTACTTGTAAGCAAACGAAGTATTCCGCACATCAGAAATTCTAAATCAAAGTTCCCGTTCGGGGGAACCCGTCCGGGGAACCTGTCAGGGTATGACAAAGGCAGACCAATCCGTCAGTGAAACACTTCAGGACATATCAGTGTCAGGCAAACCCATCAGGGTAACCTGTCAGGGAGAATGACCAACATGACATTAGTGGAAGCCATCAGTGTATGCCGTCAGCTATAACCATCAGGATTAAGAAGCACTGAGTATAACTCAAGTGAAGGTCAAAGCCCTGATCCAGTCAATAAGCTTCAAGGGATCTAGAAGCACTGATCAAAGTCCGTCAGGGCTGGCAGTCAGTGGATCGTTGTGACAGCATACACCCGTCATCAGTTCTTACACGGAAATCAACGTAACATGTTACAGAAGCAAGAAATATTAACTGGAAAGATATTTCTTGAAGTTTGTTCATGGTTCAATGAGAACTCTCAAGCATTAAATGCACACAGATCAGGGGAAGAAAAGTAGCAACAAAGCATGTAGCAGTCTGATACATAAAGTTTAGATGTGACATACTTGCGGCTAAGTTGAGAAGAGAAGCACGTCTCAAGAACGTGATTTCATCCCATTGATTTATATATAAGCAACGGAGCTCTCATTACAAAGATAACGATTGATTGAATCTATCCAACAGATCAAACAAGCACTGAAGCACAAAAACACTAGAGAGAAGCTTTGCAATAGATCTTGAGAGAGATATTTCAAAGAATATTAGAAGCTAGTGAGTGTGAGAAGCTGTGAACTTTATTCGCAAAATTTGTAGCTGTAAATCACATTTGTGATTATACAGATTTCCAAAAAAACCTCGAGTTATAATATAACTATTTTAACTTGAATCTGCGTGTTCATTTCATATAGTTTTTTTGTTTGTTACAACTTGTTTTCAGTAAGCCTTATAAGTTTTTAAGTGCAAAAAGTTTCAGGTGTTTATATTCATCCCCCCCCCCCC
>CM025786.1:223292-234907 GCA_014636745.2 Centella asiatica | reverse complement strand
GTAGTTTAGTTTACCGTTCATTAGTAGGGTTTTAGTGTGCCCCCCCCCCCCCCCCCCCCCGCCCCTTCTACAAACACTTGTGCTGATATTGCACTAACACGAGATACATCTCTGATTTGATAAAGTAGGAAATCCTCCTTATACCTCATGCATAAAACGAAATGTAATCATAGGATATAGGCCTAGGGATCTCTGCTAGGGATCGATCCTTGTCGATTCATAAAAGAATCATAACTCCATCACCTTTCGATTCCTCATCAAGCAAGAGTTTAACCATCCCTTGATTAGTAGGGAAGGAGGGTGAATATCTAACATCACACAGTCTGATGTACCTCGTTGGTACACTCCAGAACCATGGATACTGAGGTCTAGGTAGGGCACCCTCACAAGTAAGAATCACAATTTTTAAGTACAAGAATAAATATAGGAACAAGACAAGAACAAGATAGGAACAAGTATAAGGTCAAGTACAGGAAAAAGTATAAGATGGTCACGTAAGTTCAATCAAGTCAACAATAAGTTAACATAGCATAATCACCCTACCTTAAGAAGTTCAAAACTTGATGGGATCAAGATTAGGAACTATGAACTTGTAGAGAATGAAAAACTATGAGTCTTTAGTATTTGGATCCACTAAGTCCGTGGGTTTGAAGATTTCTTAAAATATGGGGGACATAGGTTTGAAGGCTGAATTCTCTCCAATTTGGGTGTTTTGCTTATACAAGTGAGGGGGAAGAGAAGAAGAAGTGATATTTGTATAGCTACGGTCCCACATGCTTAATAGAATAGAAATCAAAGTTGTCTACTAGCATTGCCACTAATGAGGATCCACCAATGAGATTGAATAGAAATCAAAGTTGGCTACGAATACAACCATTGATGAGAATCCACCAATAATTATTTGTCAATGAAAGAAATAGCAGAGAATAATTATTTGCTGACAAAGGAAACGACAACAGATGATAATTATTAGCCGATGAAGGAAAGATCATCTGATGGGTAATTATCTGTTGATGATGAACTAACAGTAAGGAATAATTAACCACTGATAAAGGAAAGATCATCTGATGGATAATTATCCACTGATGAAGGAACAAGAAGTAAGGAATAATTATCCACCGATGAAGGAAATATCATCTGATGGAGAGATAACTAATCTAGAGACAAAACCAGACAAAGATCAAAACTACAAAGTTATAGAGGAAAAGACTCGACAAAGAATATTTAATGCACATTACATGACACTAACACATATTCTTATCACCCAACAACACATAAACTTTCAAGCTAAATGTGAGAAACCAAAAATTCAAATAAAATGTATTTCAATTAAATTCATTTTATAATGAAATTTTTGTTTTATTTCAACGATCGATAGATTTTACGATTAAGTATACGTGCATTCCACACAAATCGATGTGCACACGTCCACTAACGACAAATTATAACGAACATGATATTATAAAAATTATGAGATGTTAATCGTAATAATAATTGTATGAGTGCATTTTCTTTACCTCGCTGGTACGAGTAAACTTTTCGACTTATGCATTAAATCAATGCATAACCATAAAAATCAAATTAGTGGCTAAATAAATCAAGTTAAACACTAATTAAACTCAAATTTTTAGCATATCCCTAAATGGCAAAAATAAGGAATAATTAAACTCAAATTTAAGTTAAGATTAATCGAGGAATAATTCTTGATTAATTAAATTAAGGGATCAAGACCAATTATTATTTAATTAAAACAATTAAATAATAATTAATGAATAAATTTCACATGGTTATTAAATTATCAATGAATCATTTAATTCAAAAGTAATTAAGAAATAAATTACATAATTGATAAATAATTATTATTTAATTAAAGAAATTAAATAATAATTTAAGAACAAATATTTAATAAATGATAAAAGATCTATAAATCTTTTATGATTAAAATTTAATTAAGAAATGATTATTGTTTGTTAGAACAAAATAGGCTCAAGTGTTTGTAGAAAAGGGGGGATTGAATGCAAACACTCAAAAATTTTCACTTTTTAAAAAACTTGTTAAGCACTGTTGAAAATAGCTACAATATTAGAAAAACTATAGTGAATTTAAAATGAACACACAAGCATTCAAGTTAAAATAGTTGTATTAAAACTTGATGTTTTTCTGGAAATCTGTTTAACCACAAATGTGATTAAATAACTACAATTTCTGTAACAAGTTACAGCTTCTCTGTAATAAAATTACAGCTCCTTTTTCCACACTCACTAGCTACTACTTTTCTTTGAATTTCTTTATACATATATATTACAAAGCTTCCTTCTAGTTTTCGTTGTGTGGCTTCTTGTTTGGTTGTCCTTTTTGATTTTCTCTCTATTTTCGTTGTTGTACCTTTTTCTTGTGTAATGAGAACTCTTTTACATATATAGAAGATCAGTAGTTGAACCCATGTGCTTAGACGTGCTGCTCTTTCAACTTAGCCGCATATATGTCACATCGATGTCCTTTGGAATGATTTGTCAGACTACTGATGACTTTTGTTGCTTCTTTTTCATCCCCTAATCTGCGTGTATTTAATGATTGAGAGTTGTCATTGGACCACTAAACTTCAAGAAATATCTTTCCAGTTTATATATCTTACAGTTTATATATCTTACTTCTGTAACAAGCTTCATTGATTTGCATGTAAGACTTGATGACGAGTGTATGCAGTCATAACTATCCACTGATAGCAAGCCCTGATGTGGACTTGATCAGTGCTTCCGAATCCCCTGATGACAAGTCCTATTTAAGACTCGATCAATGCTTCAACCTTCACTTGAGTTATCCAAGTGCTTCTTGATCCCCTGACATTAAGACTCAAAGCATCCACTGATGCAGTGCTAAGCATTTTCCCTAACGGGTTAGCTTGCCACTGTCATACCCTGATAAGTTCCCCTGATAGGTTGTACTAGAATCAAGTATCCTTGGGCAACTGTTCGCTATTCAAATTTAATAACACGCCAAAGTAAATCCTATACGGATGTATAAAAAACTTATTTTTCACCCCATAATTGTAAAGTATATCTGTGTGGGTAACTAAAGGCTAGTGAGATGCATCTGTCTGGCATCCCGGGCCTAGGATCTATAGGGGACGGAAACCAAGGCATCGGTAACCGAACCCTTGCAGATAAAAGATTTATGCATTGACTACATATGTCATTATGATAAAGTCAGACGGTGGTCAGGCTAGCCAGCTGATAAACTGTTTGATACGAGTTCCTAAGGGCACGTGCGCCACATGGACATGGATATAAGGCGTATGTGAAATTATTCTTTTAAGTAAAGGGTTAAATCCCTCGTTATCACTCCGGGACCCTAGAATCTATCTTTTCTCCAAGCTATTAAGAGGTGTTGACATTGTTTCCGTCCAACATCATAAACATTTAAGCCCAATAAATTATCCTTTTTTTAAGTTCACCAATACTTGTTTATATACATGCGAGCGTAAATCATTCATGTTGCTATTATCAAATATTTTACAGGACGTGACGAAAAGGCCGACTCGTCTAATAAAGGCAAAGAGAGAATGACATGACGAACGCTTCCTGATCTCCCTCTTATGGATGATCTTCAGGGGAAGAGTGAAGCATGAGACAATTATTGAAATGTTTAGATTGTAAGGCTTATGTGGGCCCCTCATAGACTTCCGCTGTTAGAATATTAATTTTGGGTTAAATGTAATAAAGATTTCTAATTATTTCTCTAAATTAATGATATGCATGCTTGGTTGTTATTACTTTTCTTTCATCAATTATTGACGATGCCCGAAGTCCAGTTTGAAATTTTTGGGGCTGTCACACTAAATGTTATGTATGAATGCATATGCATGTATGGAGTGTGTGTGCACTGTTGGTAGACAATCTTAAACTGTCAACAGTAGGGTGCTCACACCAACACTCAATTTTATACTCTTATTCTTTCTTCTTCTCTCCTTGATATTTCTTTAGAAGCAATGGAGATCTAATAATTCCATTAGTTTTAGATTCTTTGATGGTTCAATCATCAGATAAGCCAATTATGCAGCTAAAACACAAAATTGCAGCTCTCAACTTATCAGTGGATAATACAACTGTTCTTTCTCAAATATCCGCTGATAAAGAACACTTGCTTACTATACTTCCTACACCCTTTAGGTCACCCACAACAAGTAGATTTAATATTTCTAGTGAGTATGAGAGGATACATAGTGAAAGTCAAATCTCGTGTCTTGAAAAAGGTGGAAAAAAATAACGAAAGTGAGTGTGAGAGGTTGACTTCTCAAAGTCAGACAAAAGGAGAGGGTGTGAGCGATGATGAAATCCTTGAAGAAAAAAATAGAGAGAAATTTTCTTTAGGTGAATTCTTACGACTTGGTTCACACACTACTACCTTTGCAGCTCATGTATTCTCTGATCATTATGCTGATCCAACATCAGAGGGTACTGAGAGAAGAATTTGATTAGGAGATGCAGTACTACAAATGCTTATTGACATGTCTAATCATGATTTTGAAGTACTTTATGGTCTTCAACAAAAATTATGACAGACTGTTAGTACTCACAATAGGAACTGAATATGGATGTAAGCTTCACAAACACATTGAATGGGGCAACTGTACTACTTTAATAGGACTACCTGACCACACTAAGGGTCAAATGCAGTTGAGCTCTTGTCCGGTTATTAGAGCTATAAATTGTTTGATTATGATATGGATGATATTTAACATCTAAAAAGATTGATACTTGTATGATATATTGTAACTTTGAAGATGAATAGGTTGTGTAGTTCTGTTACATGTTCTATAAGAGACTCGAGGGTTTTTGGACATGACAACGATGTCTATTTTGCTACATATGTTTCTTTAGATCATTGCTTTTATTTAATACTCCCTCTGATATCATCCCCTCACTAGCAACTTCTTCCTCTTCAATCTTTTGATCCTTAAAAAAACAAGGAATGTCAAGAACAAAACAAAATACTATTAGTTTGAGGTAGAAACATCATACGCAAAACACGTTAATCAAGTAAAATACAAACCTGAATTCCATTTGATGATTCAAATTCTAAGAGTCAGAATTCCAACAATGGCTAATAAAAGGTAAAATTATGTTTTCCCAATTATCAATTGTTTTCTTTCTCTAATGTCTGCTCATTTTAAGAAACTATGCTACTAATAACCTAATTACTTACAATATTTTGAAATGTGGTTTGCTACCACAATTTGGAGGATTTTATTACTATCATAAACATTGTTAGAACAAAATAGGCTCAAGTGTTTATAGAAGGGGGAGGGGCTTGAAACTTTTTGCTCTTTAAAAACTTGTTAAGCACTGTTGGAAATAACTACAATATCAGAAAAACTATAATGAGTTTAAAATGAACACACAATCATTCAAGTTAAAATAGTTGTATTGAAACTTGATGTTTTTCTGGAAATCTGTTTAACCACAAATGTGATTAAACAGCTACAATCTGTAATAAATTACAGCTTCTAATTCACACACATTAGCTTCACACTTTCTTTAAATATTTCTCTCAAGATATATTACAAAGCTTCTCTCTAGTGTTTGTGTGCTTCTATGTGTTGGTTGATTCGTTGGATATCCATACTTTTTGAGTAATGAGAACTCCTTTGCATATATAGAAGATCAGTTATTGAACCTACATGCTTAGACGTGCTGCTTTTTCAACTTGGCCGCATATATGTCAAATTGTTGTCCTTTTTGGAATGATGTGTCAGACTGCTGATAACTTTTGTTACTTCTTTTTCATCCCCTGATCTTCGAGCATTTAATGATCGAGAGTTATCATTGGACCACCAAACTTCAAGAAACATCTTTCCAGTTTATATCTCTTACTTCTGTAACAAGCTTCATTGATTTATGTGTAAGACCTGATGACGAGTGTATGCAGTCATAACTATCCACTGATAACAAGCCCTGATGTGGACTTGATCAGTGTTTTAGGATCCCCTGATGACAAGTCCAGTTTACGACTCGATCAGTGCCTCAACCTTCACTTGAGTTATTCAAGTGCTTCTTGATCCCCTGACGTTAAGACTCAAAGCATCCACTGATGCAGTGCTGAGCATTTCCCTGACTGGTTAGCTTGCCACTATCATACCCTGATGAGTTCCCTTGACGGGTTGACATATCACTGTCATGCCCTGACGCGTTCCCCCTGATGGGTTTGGCTTGCCACTGTCATACCCTGATGCGTTCCCCTGATGGGTTGGTCTGCCTTTGTCATCCCCTAATGGGTTCCCCTGACTGTTTTAATCACTGAAACTTTGTTGATTTTGTTTGGAATGTCTGATGTGCAGAATACTTTGAATGTCTTTGAGTAACAACATACATCCCTCTTCACTATCAAGTCCTTTAGTAATTTCAACTGATGACTTGCCTAATGTGTAATACTTCATCCTCTGATGACTAAGTTGATCATCAGTGGATGCAAAATGTGTGCATATACTTAAGTTTATAGAACACCATGAGTATGTATAGATGCACAAACAAAACTCTAAGCATCATCATCATTTATACCCAACAAACATTCATTTACTAAATCCATATACCTAGAAATATCAACGTCATAAATACTATTGACAAAGCGGTAGTTCTTTTGTTCTGTCTCTTTTTGTTAAGTGTTACTATTTTTTAACCACACATTCTATCCATTAATTCAATTCGCATTGCACGCTTCGTTTTTAGAGACTACTTTTGGGTTTGCATTGTGAAAGTCTAATGATCTGCCTATGATGTTCAAGGATCTCACCTCCGAAGAGCAGACTAACTTGTGGTATTATTACGTAATCGATTTAACTTGTTAAATATTTTATTTGCTGCGACAAATGATTTCCTCAAGAAGTTTTGAAAAGGTAAGACATGTTGCACAAGTAAGTATGTCATCATGGGTATGTGATTTTTCTCATCGATATGTGATTTTTCTTAAAGTTAAACTTAACAAACTAGTAGGGCGAACCGGACTGTGGGCTGGGTAAAAAATGGGCGAGCTAAAAAAGACCCAAATTTATATGGGCTAGAAAGTTGAAGTTCGTGACCCGAGGTGGGCATGCCAACCTAGCCCGCAGACTTTTTGTAATATGGATATTATTATTATTTATATATATATTTAAAATTTTAAATAATATTTTTACAAACAAAAAAGTATAATATTTCAAAATTAAATAACTTGAACTATTTTTTAACACAGTTTCATAACCTAAAATGCATGAATAAGTGCATTCTTTTAGAAATTTAATTATAATACATAATTATAATTTTTATTAGTGTTATGTGTCTGTAATTCATAATTTTATTATGTTTTTTACATTTATATATTTGTAATAATGTTATTTCAATGAAAGTAGTGTGAAATTATATAAATAATATTTAATTAATTAGTATTTTTTTATTAGTGTGTTAAGTTAGTGTGCAAAAATTACAAGGAATCAATATTTATTTACACAAATATTCACATAATATATAATAAAATTTTAATATAAATAATTAAGCGAACGAGCTGGGCCGAATTAGACAGGCACAAAATGAGCCCATATTTAAGATAATAAAAAGTATTGAAAATTAAAAAAATAATACATGTTATAGACTCAATAGTATTAATCAATTCAAAAAGGAAAAAAAAAATCCATACTCTACACGAAATGACAAACTAGTATTAATGTAATTGAGTTCAATTATTTATGTGATTGACTCAACTCCTTAATTCACGACCTTAACACCTTTAACAAGTTTCAAACTTAAATGTTAATGTTAGCTTTGATCCTATACATATTTATCTATAATAGTTTGATTGGATGGACTTGGAATCGAATTTTTAAATTTTCAAAATTAAAAATGCCTTTCTTTCTTCTCTAATTATATTTATAGTATGTGTTTGTATAATTGTGAGAATATAAAAATTTGAATCAAGGTTTGAACTTTATATGTGTTATAGTGTTTTCATTTTAAATTCATTAGAAGTAAAAAGTGAACGAGTTTGAATAATAAATTTTTCAAACTTATTTAGTTTCAAATGAGATATATCTCTAATTTGTACAAAATTTTAAAATGAATTTAGTATAATCATATAATTTTTTTTTGTCTCACCCTAAAAATCCACATAAGCTTGTTGGCATAAATGGACCCTACTCAAGTATCATCTATCATGTCATATATATATTTGGGGGTTGATTTTGAGGCCGTTAGTACTATATGTACAAATTCATTTCATTTCCACAACTCCCAACTTGCAAATTATGTGCATGCTTTCCTTTTTCTATTTATATTTTACAAACAAATATACAACTCTACACATTTGGCGGTAACGTTTAGTTTGGTGGGAAAAATGTATAGAAAGTGCAAAATTTCTACATTTCACGTTTCAATCAAGAAGCTTCTCCTAGGCGCGTGGTAACAAATCACAATGTCTCTACAACCCTAATCAAGTGTAAAATACCACTTTTGTTCACAACTTGGTGAGGACGTGTGTGTCACGCTCTTCACTGCGCGTGGGAGTGGATCGGTACAAATATGCGAAACCCTTCTCTGTACCTCCGCCCCAGTCTCTTCTTATATGACCGAGAGTATGAGAAAGTATGAAGAGCGAGAAAAATAGCGAGAAGAAGAAAAAAATAAAGGGAAGAAAATCTCAACGAAGCTAATCCCAATCGATTCGGAGATTTTGGGGAACCTGAAGACTCGAATCGCAATCAGATTTTGTTGATTTATGTCGATAAGTTTAGGGTTTTGTGTCTTCATTCTCTCTGTTCTGTAATTTTACTGATCAATCATGCAGTTTACAAGGTTAGTGGCTTTTGATTCAATGTCTTCTTTCTGTTGATCTAACTTGCAGTTTGTTCGGAATTGAATTGTATGACGAACTAGATTAATTGATGCCCATTTGTTAGTTTTGGATATAAGCGTTGATCGTAGCAAGTGATTTAGATAGGTATCTAGACTAGATATCATATATATTGAGTGCGTTTGTCATGCGATTATCTCGGCTTGCTACCTTGTCAAATCGAAGGAAGAGTCAGAAATTGGGGAGTAGTTCTAGGGTTAGAACGAAGCACAAGAGGCTTGACGCAATCTGTGAGAAGGTTTATAGTAGGAATCATCGGGTGTTAGAATCTGAATCTATTGAGGGTAATGTTGGTGGCAGTGGATCTATTGGTAATGAATCAGAGCTCCGCCGGAGCTCGAGGGTTCGGCGGGCTCCAATTTTGCTTGATGCGTCACCTCCTCTGCCGAAGAAGAGAAGGAAAATTGATAAAACGATTGGAATTGATTCTGTTGATAGAGTGAGGAGGAAAGAGTGGGTGAATAGTGAGTCCCTGTGTTCGACTTCAAAGGATTTGGAGGAAGAATCAGGTAATTGGAGATCGAGGCTGAGATCGAGGCCCAACAATGTAGGCTATTTATTGAGGGGGGTGGGAAGTTCATCACCAAAGGGTAAGAGGAAGCTTTTCGCAGATATAGATGGGTTCAATGATGGGCTGAAGTTGGAGGTTGGGGGAATGAATGACAAGGAGGAGGCATTTGGAGGTGGGAATGTGACAGTTATTAAATCTCAAAGGCCAGGTAACCTTAAAGCTTCGAATATTTCTACCAATGAGCGTCAACAGATTGGTTATGGAAATGTCATAGAGGATCAAAATGAGAAGAAGGAAATAGATTTGTTAGAAGAAAAAGACAGGGATAACTTGCCCTCTAACATTGGAGAGGGAGGTGGACATGAGGCGGTGGAAAATCACAGTAGTCCTCTTGTTGAACCAGTGGAGGAGAGTAACAATGAACTTCCTACCACCTTACATTTGGGGGATTGCATGGTCAATGACAATGGGCAATCCATGGAATGTGATGAAATGATGGAAGAACCAGGTGATGTGAATGAGACAGAATATGTAAATGATGCTTTAGCGGTTAATGGTCCCTCTACATATCAGGAAGAAGATGGAAGATCTCATGATAAACCGTTGGAAGATGAAATTTTCAAGAAGGCAGAGAAGCTAAACAATCCTTCATTAAATGCTCTAGGCGTGCCACATATAAAAAAGGGAAGACGTTGTGGTTTGTGTGGGGGAGGAACTGACGGCAAACCTCCAAAAATATTACTACAGGATGGGGCTGGCAGTGATAATGAGGCATACTGTGGATCTTCTGGTGCTGAGGAACCAAACTATGATATGTGGGATGGATTTGGTGATGAACCTGGCTGGCTTGGGCGCCTCTTGGGTCCCATAAATGATCGTTTTGGTATTGCTGGAATATGGGTTCATCAGAACTGTGCTGTATGGAGTCCAGAGGTATAGATTATTTTCTGAATGCATTTCATTTAGTTGGCGTGTTTCCGTTCTTTCTTAAGTACTCACTGATAGTATAAATTTATACTTCCATCGTGCTCATATATGCTGCTTCCTTTTAACGATAATACAACTTTATGGGAGGATATATAATGCAAGTTCTGTGTGGATTAGTCAATATATCATGCTCTTCTATTACTTCTGCATTCCATTTAAGCAACTTCATATTTGTTCAACGTTTCATCAGTGATACGGTTTCTCATACTTTCTTTATCTTAGAAGATTTCCCTGCTAGCAAGTTGGTAAACAGTTGGTGCATGAATTTTAACCTGGAATGCATTTCATCTGGGCATGAAACAAACAATGACTCTACAAACTATGTACTATTGAAATTTGGTACACTATGAGTAGCTTTGTATTATATGTGGATTCTTATAAGTTCTTAAAATTTAAGCATGTAAAAATTGAAGTTGCATCAACAAGTTTGTTGTTTAAGAAATAAACTTGTAATAACTTGATGTTTGGGCATCCAATAGCATATTAGAATTTTAATATTTGTGAAACTGAGGTAGAGAACCAACAATTATCAGAGCTTTGGAATGTAAGTGTGTAATGTTTGCATATGCAAGTATTACATTCAATTTACAAAGGTAACAAAAGTTTATAGTTGATGATACTATCCATTGCTTAGATTTGTTTGCAATTGCTTAATTAAGGCTTGTTTATAACCAAAGTTGCGGAAGCTTGAACCAGTATGATCTCGTGGCATTATTCAATAGGCTACTTCATGTTGATATGAATTATAACTTAAATTCTGATGGAATATGCAGGTCTTTTTTATCTATATTCCTGATGTATCAATTACTTTTAGTAACTAAAGCATTTATATAGTAGAATACTTGTCTTACGTTACTAGTATAAGGTTTCACATGCTCCCTGGTGCAAGAGTTCGTTTAATCTGCTAGTCGCCTAGTCTTAAGTTTCTAATATAATTATTGTAATCCTTGTGAGATGATGGGCAGAGTTGCTTTTTCTTTAATTAAGTCATGGCCTTTATTTGCTATATCAGAAGGTAGATGCTTCTTTTTCCTCTTCTCCCTTTTTTACCCCATTCCCCGTCTCTAAATCTTATCCTGCATTTCAATTGTAAGTATTGACATTCTACAAGTCTCTTTATCTCACCCTAACCCGATATAGATCCAAATAGGTGCGAGTATTGCATCATTCATTTGGTTTCCATCAGGTGGGTTGTCATTCTATTTCTAAATCAATTTCGGACTAAAAATCAACGTATAAA
>CM025786.1:169019-223282 GCA_014636745.2 Centella asiatica | reverse complement strand
GTCATTCTATTTCTAAATCAATTTCGGACTAAAAATCAACGTATAAATATCAAACTCAATGATTATAAGAGCTATATAACTATTTCATAACAAGTATATAAGAAGAGAACGTGAAATCCAAATTGACGATATATTAGCTAAATAATTTATTGCTATCGTGTTTTAGAAAAAAATGCTTAAATATTTTGTATAAGAATGAGGATTCTAGGAAGCCCGAAGATAGCGAATCTCATCACTGATGATAGTGAACTTAGAAGAAGGTTATAAATAAATTAATTCTATGAAGTTTCACTTCTCTTTCAGAGTAAGCTATACCACTTGGTAAATTTGTACATTCCAAACGAAGCAAGCTAATGTAGAAAGTCTATTCTATAAGTGCAAAAGGGAGATACCTGAATGGGTATCTAAGTTAGATACCAAATAGGGTTCAAATGTCGGGTTTTAATAAAATATCCAAACATACAAATGCATAAAGAAGTCAGAATAATGAGAGAACATATATTTCTCATGATTTGGCGATTCATGCCAACTTTTTTTAGTCATAAGAAAAGAGAATTTTTAGCCAAATTATATCTTTGACATTGTTATATTTCGACCATTCCATATGTTTACATGAGAGAAAGAAAATACTACATTTTGATTCTCTTGCTATTTGGGTAGGGATATTGCTTTGAAATTTATCTCCATAGTAAGACATTATTGGTTTGAGTATCTAAAGGTGTCTGGTATACTATCTCCTACAAGCTTGTTCTACATGTGTATCACCTAAAAGCTTATCTTATAGTGTGCAGTTATGTAATTAGGCAGTTGAAGGTAATTGGGTGCTTCACTGTGATAATCCATAGTTGTTTTGAACTTATATTTCTGGCACACAATCGTCTTCAGTTTTGTTTGAATGAATTAACCCTATTGAAGCAAATACATGCTTTGAGACAAAACTTGTATTTGACGAAAATAAATACAAATACGTTTGTATTGGAACCATTGTAATATTTACGTTATTTACCATGTCATGAATTTATTTAGTTCATATATTAGTGTTGGATTTAGTAGGATTATTACTTAGTCCTAGGATGTATACTGATGTACTATTATGCTCACTGATGTCATGTGATTGCAATATTATCAAGACTCTATGTGGAATTTTCTCTAGTCCTTCATTCTGGTGGAACATGAGCATGTTAATGGGAAGTAAGCAGTTAGTTTTGCCTGATTGTGTGCCCCTTTAAACTCTCGATATGCTACACCTGGCATGCTACCCTTTGAAGTTTAATTAGCTATGTGGGGTTGTTAGTAGCTCTTGTTTCTTGCATCTGGGCTTTGCAATTTATGTTCATCATAATTTGTGCTTTCAGGTTTATTTTGCTGGTTTAGGATGCTTGAAAAATGTTAGGGCTGCGCTTTGCAGGGGAAGACTATTAAAATGTAGCCGCTGTCATAGGCGTGGGGCAACAATTGGATGTCGTGTTGATCGATGTACTAAGACATATCACTTGGTTAGTTGTTTCCAAACATCCCTCCACCAAAATAGTTGTCTTGTTTATTATGCTCACTTTGTTTTGTACATACTCCCGTTTTGCATTCGTTTCTTTTCATTCAACAAATAGTAATACACCTTTGAATTACTTTAATGAATTTGCAACTCCTATGATTAACAACATTTTTTCTTTTTCATTAATATATTGCAGCCTTGTGCACGAACGAATGGTTGTATATTTGATCATCGCAAATTTCTCATAGCCTGCACAGATCACCGATATCTTTTTCAACCACATGGTAGCAAGTATTTTCACTGGGTGAAGAAAATGAAAGTAAAGAAATTGAAAATGGAAATACGAAAGCTGTCAAATGATGCCTTGAGAAAAGATGTTGAAGCAGAAGAAAAATGGTTAGAAAATTGTGGAGAGGATGAAGAATTTTTAAAACGTGAGAGCAAGAGGCTTCATCGAGATCTGTTGAGAATTGCACCTGTATACATTGGTGGGGCAAAATCTGATAATAAAATGCAGTTTCAGGGCTGGGAATCTGTTGCAGGCTTACAGAATGTCATCCAATGCTTAAAGGAGGTAGTAATTTTGCCTCTACTGTACCCTGAGTTTTTCAGTAATATTGGCCTTACACCACCTAGGGGAGTTCTCTTGCATGGATATCCTGGAACAGGTAAAACTCTGGTAGTCCGTTCGTTAATTGGTTCATGTGCTCATGGCGACAAAAGGATAGCCTATTTTGCACGCAAAGGTGCAGATTGTTTGGGGAAGTATGTAGGCGATGCTGAGCGCCAGCTAAGACTACTGTTTCAGGTTGCCGAGAAATCACAGCCATCAATAATTTTCTTTGATGAGATAGATGGTTTGGCACCTGCACGCACTAGGCAGCAAGATCAGACACACAATTCTGTTGTGTCTACATTGCTTTCTCTATTGGATGGTTTGAAATCTCGAGGTTCTGTTGTCGTAATAGGAGCAACAAATCGTCCTGATGCTGTTGATCCAGCTTTGAGGCGACCTGGGAGGTTTGATAGGGAAGTTTATTTTCCGCTGCCTTCCGTGAAGGACAGAGAAGCTATTCTTTCAATACAGACACAAAAATGGCCAAAACCAGTTACTGGATCATTACTCAAATGGATTGCTAGAAGAACTCCAGGATTTGCTGGTGCTGATTTGCAGGCTCTTTGTACTCAAGCTGCTATTGTTGCCCTGAAGAGGAGCTGCCCATTGCAAAAACTTCTTTCTGAAGCTGAAGGGAAATCTCATAATGGAAAACGGCCTCCTCTTCCCTCCTTTAATGTGGAGGAGAGGGACTGGTTGGAGGCTCTTTCGTGTGCACCACCTCCATGCTCTCGCAGAGAAGCAGGAATGGCTGCAAATGATGTGGTATCATCTCCTCTTCCTGTCCATCTTCTTCCCTGTGTACTACAGCCACTGTCCACCTTTCTTGTTTCTGTTCATTTAGATGGGCAGACCTGGTTGCCACTTGCTCTCTCTAAAGCTGCCTCGTTGATCAAAAGTACAATTCTATCTGTTTTAGATAAGAAGAAAGTTAGCAGTGAAAACTGGTGGTCCCATGTTAATGATTTGCTTCAAGAAGAAGATGTTGCTAGAGAATTAATTAGTAACCTTTCATGTAAAAGCATTTTAGTTGGAGATGCTTGTTATGTTGGTTCCGATGCATTAGCTGAAGATGCTGGTGATGACACCAATATTGAACTTACCAGTTTGCGTCACTTGGATACTTGTACTAATACGTTGCAAAATGCATCTCTTAGTGTTAGATCAGGTTTCCGGATATTGATTTCTGGAAATCCCAGAAGTGGACAGAGGCATCTAGCTTCTTGCATTCTTCACTGTTTTGTTGGGAATGTTCAAATCCAAAAGGTTGATTTGGCGACTATTTCACAAGAAGGGCATGGAGATGTGGTCCACGGGGTAACACAAATATTAAGTACGTTTGTGATTTTGTCCTCTGTGTGCGTGTCTCAGGATTTCATTGTACCTTCTAAATTTCGTGAATGATAGATTCTTGATAGCTGTATGTTTTTGTCGGTCCTACTTGGGATCCCATATGCCTCATGTTTGTCGGGTGCAAATATCTGCAGTATATGTATGATTTTCTTGGTTATTGCAGGTTTGGGCATTCACATTTATAAGTTTCGAATCAGTTCCCAGGATAGAATGTATATTTGTCCGGTCAACTAACACAATACCGCAAATTATCATGCCTTGGTAATTTTTTCTTGTGTTTGAGTTTAAAATTTCTTATCAAGTTAGTCAAGGTTGGCGCTAATGCTGCTATAGCATGAAGTACAATACCGTGTTTCTGCAATTGTAAGCAATATTTGTTATAGAAGGTTTCTTAAAAAAGGTATGATGTGGCTGTAGGAAACTTAGAGTTGTGCTGCATCTGGTTGATCTGCTGGTAAATGTTGGTCACAAAAAGCTTCTATTGTTAAGAGTTTCGTGGTTGGGTTATCTGCTTTGACCATCAAAATTGTTGTGAATAACTAAATCTAGAAATAGCTTGATGCAGAAAGGATTTATACGAAAAAATTAATATTAAGAATGACATCGTTCACGTAATGGTTTCCCACTGGTTATAATTGAATGAGGTTCCTTTGCCAGCAAATTGGTTTTATACGGTTTGATTATGTGGGAGGATGAGATTTGTATTCGCTCAACCTTGATACAGCATTCGTGCTGATATTTTCTGGCACCTTTTCAAATGATCTAGTTCAGCTAAGACTTGGAAGTTCTCCATAGGATATTTAGGTAGCCCACATGAAGCTTTTACTATCTTTGATTGTGGCGTTTCATGTCTTGGTAACTTTTTTCACTCTTTTCAACTAGATTGTCTGTTATCTAAGATGTATAGTCACTTCCGTTCCTTGGGTAAATATTTGAGATTTAATTTGAATTTTTTTTGTTTCATTTTATTTGAATTTATACATAGACAGTTAGACACACACGCACATGCATGCGTACATACTTACATACACAAAGACCCCCACACACGTTCACATACATTTATATGGGTAAATGGAAATGAGCTATTTCGAATATATTCACCCATAAGTTGTTCATTTTCATAGTTGATATTAATGAACTATAAGAGGATAACCTTATCATGCACATTCAAATTAGGTCCTTGCTTTGCAGAAGAAAGGAAAGATTTCTCCTCCTTTTTTTTTTTGGGTTGGTTGGATTTTTGGAGTGGGGGTTGGAGTGATGAACCTCACTCCAATTTTGCAGGGATATTTAGCTCCACTTAGATTTAGGTTTCACGCTATGGATTTCCTTTTAGCCAGTTTACCGACTTCTTAGCTGAAGCTGTAAAACTTTCATGATTGGATGCAATAATCTCCCTTGGTCTTCAAAAGTGTTTCTCAAGTACATTTGAGACTGTCATCAAAAGGATGTCTAGAATCACACAAATTATAACCATCTTTCTTACGTTCTCTTTCTACCACTTTTTCGTGTTTCTCTCTTTCTCTCCTTAATTTGGGTCTCTAGATGTACTTCAGATGCCCTTTTGAGGACGGAATGAATACTTTAAACATTGCACTATAATTATTTCCCTTTTCGTTTATTGTTTAATAAGAAAGATGCTCAGTACAAATTTAAATTGCAGTGGGATGTGCTGGTCTCGGTTCATGCATTATATTCATGCCAAGGATTGATTTATGGGCTGTAGACGCATGTTTCCAAGAGGAGGGAGATTATATGGGAACAAGCTCTGAATCCCCCGAGAACAGTTCCATTGAACACAATAATGCTGTTGATGGAAAAATATCCTGTTCGAGTAGAAGTAACTCTGCAGAACCAGCAGAACATCAAAATGCTAGTGCAGAAGCCTCACACCTCTGGAACACATTTATTGAGCAAGTAGAATCCCTATGTATCACTTCATCATTGATGGTTCTGGTATGGTTACCTCCTCTGCCGATGTGTCTGAACACATTCATGTACATCTATTCTTTAGCATCAGGCATACAAACTAGTAGATATATATTTCCTGAACTTTTGTCCTTTTGAAAATTAAAATGAGTGTCTATAATTGTATTCGGGTATTTATATAAGTTAATATATACTTCTATCTACATGCTTATATGGGAATTTAAGTGCGCACCTAACTATATTATAACTACTTGTACACCCATGCGTTGCAGTAGGGCAACCTATAACAACCTATAATTCCATTCTTTGTGCAATAGTATTGCTTAATTCATCTCCTATGCAAACCATATGTTCTGTTCTTGAATGAACATATTTTTAGGTGTTACTGTTGAGGGCACAATCTTAATGTGTTATGCATATTGCATTACATTGCTCCTTCATCCCTAAAACACAAAAACTGTACTTTTCAGTTTTGCTCAATGTCTTCCCATTCATTTTGCTTATATCTATCCTCAATAGTCATTCCTGGTAGTGGCACAGCTGTTGATACTTGGCATTTTATTTGGTAAATCTGTAATATCATTAATTTATATAATTACCTGCAGGCAACTTCTGAACTGCCATTCCTGTCACTCCCTCTTCGAGTAAGGCTATTCTTCGAAACTCAAGCCTTGAATTGTAGTCTTTCCACTCCATTGAAGGATGCAATACCCAGATTTTCCATTATGGTTGGTGGGGATTTTGACTATAATATGGTGATTGATTCTTCAGCAGCGAATTTATCGAAGGATTTAGCTCAGTATTTTGTTCAATTGATTTATCATAGAAGACATATTAATGCAAGCTCAGTGGTTGCTTTGGATGCTGCTGAAAGTGCTCCAACTAATGGTGAACTTGGGTTGGCCGTTGATTCCTTGTGCTTAAAACAATGTTCTGGTAATCCTGCTTTGAGGAATTCACTTCCTCCTGTAGCGAGATATACGAAAGGAAAATCCAACTTGATGTTGGCAATATCAACACTGGGCTTCCAAATATTGCAATATCCCCACTTTGCTGAGCTTTGTTGGGCTACATCCAAGTTAAAAGAGGGTCCTTCTGCTGAAACAGATGGACCTTGGAAAGAATGGCCATTCAATTCTTGCATCATTTGTCCTAAAGATTTGTTAGAAACGACAAAGCAGACTGCTGTATGGAGCTCTGCCAATACGAAAAGGGACAAAAATTTTGGTTTAGTTAGAGGCCTAGTTGCTGTTGGTTTATTGGCCTACAGAGGCATGTACACATCACTTAGAGAAGTAGCCTCTGAGGTCCGAAAAGTTTTAGAACTCCTAGCGGGACAGATTCAGGCAAAAATTGAGGCTGGGAAAGACCGGGACTGTTTTGTTCGTCTTTTGTCACAATTGGCCTATCTTGAAGATGTGGTGAATAGCTGGGCATACACATTACGGAGGTAATGTATAACTGTAGTCTTCTTTGTAATTCTATCTGGTTAAGTGGTTTTTATTTGGTTTAAATTGCTTTCTTTTCAGTTTAGAGATTCAAGGTCAAGTGGTGGATGAAGACCCTAGGATGGTTTGTATGGGGTCCTCCAATACATGCAAAACCATTGAGGGTAGCCTTTTCCAAGGTGATGCTGATGTTACTAACAAAAACATGCATGATACAGGAGGAAGTTCACTGAAGTTAGATGCCACATATACTGAGTCTGCCATCCTGGAAAAGGTTAATTCTGGTTATGTGAATCAGGAAGGAAGAGTCTCAAGTCCAGAAGAGCCTTTGCCGCATTTGCCCTCGCTCAATTCTTCTCCTGTTGTACAATTTCAGAGCTCTGATGGTGCAGATATCCCGTGGTGTATAGAACTGCCAAATGGAACGAACAGTGTCAATTCGAATCCATGTGGTGTAGAAAGTTCTGGAGATATCATTAAGGTAGGTGATGTCAATGAATCCATTTCAAATGGATATGCATGCACAGATTCTGCTCTACGTCCAAAGGATGTCCCTCACGGTTCAGGTGATTTGGGTTGTGTAAAGGATTCTGATCTTGGAAAAGAGGGAAACAAAGATAATCCCTTGTCCTCGGCACAAGTGCATATGCCTTCTGAAGATGGCAACCCGAACTCATGCAAAAGAAATATAGACATCAATGTCCCTTTGAACAGTGTTACCGATCTTCCCCCTGATCCTCCTGGTGTTGTATGTTTATATCGTTGTTGCTCTGAGTGTCTTGTCAACCTCCAGCATTTGGTACGAAAGAACCTCATGTATCGATGGGGACTCAAAAGGAGCAAGTGGACAGTGGAGGATGTTCATGATGTTGTCACATCAACAAGTGTGCAATTTCATTCAGAAGTAAGGAACTTCTGTCTGGGTGAAAATTCCATCGAGTCATTAAATGCCAAACCACATTGTAGTTATAAAAAATCAACTGAAGGTGAGGATACCAGAATGTGCAGATGTAGAAATTCTGGAGATAGATTAATCATCCCAAAGGAATGCAGCTGTCATCGAAGAAGCAAGACAGCAAATGCGAAAGCTAGTTCCTGGAATCCACGTGAAATTGAGTTAGACTTGATGTACAGAGATGGTGTATTGATCTCTGTAGACCCTGAAAAGGTGGTTTCTTTCCATTGTAAATTTGAGACTTTGTGCCTTTGTTCACTTATAGAGTGGATAGATATGACCAAGCAGCCTTCTGATTGATTAATGGTTGGCTTTGACTTGGCAAGTTTTGATATGCCCGGAATTTAGGTCTTAAGCTCCTCATGATTTGTAAAAAAGAAAAAAAAAATCAAAAATTTTTGCATGAGTAATAGTTTATATTTCAAAAGTTTTTTTCCCCCGTTTGGTTGCTGCCAGAAAAGGTCTGAAAATTGTTACATCGGTTTAGTTAAGTTTGGAATTGTGTTTTTTGAAATAGCAGCTGGGAAATTTTAGCTGCCTAGGTGCTGATTCCCGCTTTTTGAACTTTGTTAGTTCATAGTTTATACAGTTATGCTAATACAATTGGGGAAGATATATTTTGCAAGATTCTCATCTGAAAAATGTGATGAATGATTGTAGTCTATATTTTCATCTCTGAAATAATAGTTCAAGAGTAGTTAAATGACTTGAGGATCTGTCTTCTTAAATTATTGTTCCATGGAAATTAAATTACTTTTATAGTATTTCTTTTTTTCAATTGATATGTAACTGGTTCTTGTGGCGTACAAAGAATATCAATAATTCGATGTAGTCCACATTTCATATATTCTCTAGAAGGTTTTTAGTCAAAAAAAATAAATATATATTCTCTAGAAGGAACATTCTATGGGCAAAGTAGATGATGAGTCATGAATTGATGGATAAAATAATAGTATCAATAAATAATATATATTAATCATCAGAGATTTTGTGACAGGACCAACCGATGAAGCATGTAAGGGTTCTTTTACATTTGAACATTTTGTGACATTTAAAAAGTAGTAGTAATTGGACAGCTAGATATGAGTCAAATTTTGAGATTCTTGATCACGAATTATTGAGGCTATGATTTGTAGGGGAATTTAGTTTTTATGTAAGATTTATGTGGCATTAGGGCTGGCCTCTCCTCTTTGTTAAGAAATTGTGCCATCACATGGGCAGTTTGAACTCTGCTAGCAGCCTGGCATGACCTATTTCTTACACCCTCCATCCCTTCCCACAGAAACATTATAATAATTTAGCCACCATCTTTTTTTCATGTGTGTGTTGCATTTCGGGATATTGAGAAAGGGGATGATGAGATTTTTTTTCTTTTTTTTTTTTTTGTTATAAAGGATGTCATTGTTTAATAACTGACACGTACTAACACACCCGTCAACTAACAGGACTTTAACCTTGATACAAAGGATTTCACCCAACAGAGTTGCCTCTTTAGTTGGCCATTGGTCACTTCTTTTTCCAAGAAAGTAATTCACACTAAAATGGTAATTTATGCAACCGCCCCGTCAACTAATAGGACTTTAACTTTGATACAAAAGATTCCACCCAGCAGAGTTACCTCTTTAGTTGGTCATTGGTCAATTCTTTTTCCAAGTATGTAATTTACACTAAAATGGTAATTTACGCGACCGCCGCACTGAGTAAATATTGTGTACTATCGTTGTATTGATGATGTGGTATAATAAGTTAATTATAAAAATTTAGAATAATTGTTTTCAGAAAAGATAAATAATAATAATAATAATAATAAGACCCACATCTTATATATCATATCCAATATTTTCAACAATAATGAATCAACTTATTCGGTGGTTATATCTCTTTGTAATAAATTAACATAAAAATTCTGTTGTTACATGGAAGACGTCCAACAGTTACACATGGCCTCATTGTCAAGCCAAAATTGACAGCTTTTTGTGAAAACTTCGTCAATATAAAAGATGAGAAACCCCAAGAACCCAGCCCATGTGGGTCTCAATCTAGTTTCTTTTTGGTGATAATGGAGTTGATTGAGTCCTCTTCCCATGCTCATCCCCATAGAGAGGAAAAAGTAGAACCTGGAAACCTTTTAGAAGAATGTTGGTTCTTTGGCAACTTGTTAATTGATAGTAACACAAAGATATCAAGATCTTACTCTGATTTTTGTCCTTCCTCAAACTATAACACTCAAAAGCAGATGTTGCCTATTAAGAGCAAGAAATCTACATCATCAAACAAGAAGAGTCCGAAAGGCAAGAACTTTTTTCATTCCAAGTTGGTTAGAACACTGTCAATGCCAAGTTCTGTGAAGATGGCTGTAGACATGACTGATCAAGTGAAAGAAAGACATGATTCAGAAGGAAGAAAATCAATCGCTCGACACAATTTGGTTCGAGCACCATCTCTACCACCTTGTATAAGGGAGGAAGAAGAAGATGAAGAAGATCAAGAAAGTGAATTCAGTTTGGGCAGATTGATAAGGCAAGCCTCTCTCAATTCCTCAGACATCTTGCTTCCAAGACAGACCTCAAAGGTTGGTACTAACTAATAACTACTTCTAGTATCTTATATCTTTTAAATTATCGATCTTCAGCCCATTTATTGATCTTTCAAAACATGATTCTCTTGAATTTTATAGTTTTGGATTTGTATAGTGACATATTTTACATACTATACACTATGGTTTAGGCTAATGCCATGATCATATATATATATATACACTACGAAATTGCTAAATGTCAGAGCTTAAGCATTCCAAGAAAACATCATCCAAGAAAGAAACTAGATCAGCTTGAAAGAAATAAAATGGAAGGATCCAAGGAAATGAGGCATCAGCATCTCATTAACCAGACAAAGATCATAAGGAGCTCAAGTGATATCCATAGCAAAGAAGTTCAAGATTTTAAGACCTTGAGTTTAAAATTTGAGAAGGAAGGTTCCAAACAAGGATCAGTTGCACACACATTTCGAAGTTTGCAAGTAAAGGGTATGGAAGATTTTGATGAAAAGAAGGCGAGGACATCTTCTTATGTTGCAGAAGCATGGAAAGTTAAGAATTCTGCTCCAAGAATTCCGAAATGGGGTGCTGACAATGACAAGAAATCAGCACAAGACATGAAGGCACAGATAAAGTTCTGGGCTAGAGCTGTGGCATCTGATGTGCGCTCTCCAAGAGTACTGATAAATAGCCAGAATTACTAATTTTGTTGTTGAATTTTCTTGATAAAGTTTTTTTTAAATATTTTGATTCTTGAAATGGCTTAAGCTATTTATTTTTTTACCATTTTTGTACATTTGGGATAATTTATAAGTTTCTTTGCCAGAGGATTCAACTTCTGGGGTATTTGTAATATGGTTGTTAATTGATGTCTAGTGAAAACAATACTTAAGGATTTAAGTAAGACTTGGTACATATTGTCCATCTGCTCTCCTCACTTTTTGTTTTGGTTGCTCTCTCCTCTCCTCATATTTGTTTAGTGGGGCGGGAGAGGGAAAAAAAACCTACTAGTTACTTTTTGGAACACGTAATTGGGAATGTTTTAACTTTTCTGTCTTTTGGTTGCATGAGGGGTGTAACACATAGGGGAACTAAACACCTACACTGTGACGACCCGAAATTTTATTTTCTTTGATAATGAAAATAAAATGTTTATGAGATGATTCTCTATGAGGTATGAGTTTTAAATGCTTGAGTATCATGTCCATGTGATGTCCAAAATTTAATGATCTCAATTTATTTTGTAAAATCATCAAAAGGATATGAATATATTAATCTCAAATCTTTATGAGATTAATTTAATCAAGCATGAATAAGGAACTGAGTGTGCTTAGTAACTGCAATGGAAGAAGGTTTCCCTAAGAACACCCTCAAATAGTAAAGAGCTATTCCATGAATGTTTGGATATTATTATTTTTGGAACCACCTAAGGGTTATGATTTTTGGATTTCTGAGATGGGAGCAAGCAATTTATGTATATATGTTGTTAGTGATGTTCGTAAATTGCTTAAAGGAATGCAAGTGTGAGGGTTAGCAAGTTTCATTCAAAACAATTTGAATGGCTTACGTAAGAGAAATGATCTCTTATGTACGTATGATGTTTGGGGTAAGAAACTCTGTGTTTATTGTTTAAGTTCCCTGATGGATTTAAGAGTTTAAGAATGATGACATCATTGTGTACGTATGTCAGTGGATTAAACGTATGTGCATGAACGACATCCGCTGCTTATTACGTTGCTAGCTGTTTAAGAGTTATGATGAGCAGCCGTTTTACCGCCCAAATTAGCCAATCATCTTATCTCAAAGCTCAAACTCAGCTTGCTATAAATATCTCATTCGGAGGAACATTTCAGTCTCTTTCGAAAGATTTTATCTTCCAAAGTTCTTCTTTAATTCCTACCATCAACCCAAGAGGTAAGAATCTTATGTTCTTCTCTGTTTTCTTTTTGCATAGCATCCGTGAGTATGGATTGTGTGTGCTAAGTCTTTAGGAAAGAATAAAGCTTTTAAAGAATATGAGAATATGTTGTTTTTTTATGAAAAGAAGCTTATGCACCACAGAACGGATGATTATGTATCCTAGGGTTGAGTTCGTTCATTCTGAGTATCATTCTTGTTCTTGAAATATTTTCCATCGTAGCAGAGACAAACTCTAATGTTAGTATCTGACGAGATAATTTTAGTCTCTGATGAGATACTTTAGTCACTGATGAGATAGATGTTACTCTCTGATGAAGGATTTTCTTAGTCTCTGATGAAGAAAATGTTGTTAGTCTCTGATGAGATAGATGTTAGTCTCTGATGACATCATCCTTAGTCTCCGACATGATAAGTTTAGTCCCCGATGACGTCATCTGTAGTCTCTAATGGGCAAAAATTTGTTAGTCTCTGATGGCTAAAGATATTAGTCCCCAAGGAGTTTGGCGATAGCCAACTGAGTTTGGTGCTGAACAGTTTATCCACTGATGAAGTTCAGTGATGACTTACTAAGTTTGGCGATGAACAAATTATCCCCTGTCAGCCAAGAGAATTCGGTGAATAGGACCACTTAGATCAGAATAGCATTCACAGAAATGTTCTAACATAGAGTAGAATCGAACATTGAAGAGATTAGCTGACAACAGTCAAAAGATGGGCGCCTAATTCTAAGACAATAGGGGTAATCAAAGTTACCACCCAACGAATTTTGCGGTGAGAAAGTTATCCCCTAATGCGCAGTCTGTCATCAAGACTATAAAACATTATTTTCTTAAAACTATTTTATGATGTTATTATTTAAGACATTAAAAGTCTAAGGACATCACATACACATTTTCTTTCATAATTCTTATTAAGGTATTAAAATATTATATGCATGATTTACAGAATCTTACACTCACGATTAAATTGAATTTGATTGTGTGCAAAGGACCGAGGCAAGTATATTCTCACTCTTATGCTTATTTCAGCGCATGATCAATTGATTCAACGTGCGTACAAGGTTATGATTTTTATGTTTAAATTTTCTTGTGAATCAGTATGCTATGCTTTAGTTTCCGCTAGCATAATATGAATGGAAGTGCATGGATATAACTAAGTTTTGATTTATCAGTTATTTTTTTTATCTTATATCTGTGCTAATGTATGAGAATGTTTCCACTTGGGCATTGAGCAAGCGCTTATGTTAGTCTTAAGAGGAGAGATGTCGTACGTAGTTTGCGAGAACCTCCTTTAAGCTAAATAAGACATGCAAGATGTTTAAGAAAGGAAGGAAGGAAGAGTTCGTAACTTCAAAGTCAAGGATATTTTTCTAAAGTGTTAGAGGTTTTGACATTGAATCCATCATATCTCACAAACAGTTTAAACCCTTGTTGTGCTTCAAACCCACCATTCAGGAGTATATACCTGTTGAGCGTAAATTGCTCATCTTTGCTATTGTTAAATGTTTTGCAGGTGATCAAGTAAAGGTAAGATGTACATGCATAAGGTCATTACGAGTTAACTGTGGGTAGTGATGAGGAGAAGCAGAGGATTGAAGATGTAAGAGCACAATTGTAGTGTTAAGTTTGTTAGACCTACGGGTCACAATATTTTGTAAGAATGATGATTAAAATTGTTGTAATAGCTTAGTTTCCGCTGCAAGTTTTGTACTCTGATTAATTGTAAGAATGTGTTATTAATCACTTTAGCACATAAGGGTTGTATGGATGTGAGGTTGTTGTTTGTTTTCTTCCCCTGACGACACTCGGGTCCCGTGTGAAATTTTTGGGGTCATCACATACACCCTATCGGGGATTCAGAAAACACAAAAAGTTGGGTTTGTAATCCAAAATTGTAAAAGTAAGTTTTGTATCACAGTTGTAATAAAATATTTGGAATATAAATTTTTTTTTTTAAAATTGTCGTTTTAAAAATGTATAATTAAGAAAATATTTATCAATTTAAGTAGTTTTGGTAAAGGACTATAGTAGCTAGCACTATTTATAAAACGTCAAGAACATTGTGATGGATGAAAAACATTACCTAATTATCCTTCCACTAGAAATTATTTGCACAGAAAATGTCAATTATGAATTAAATTGTAGTGGATAATATTATAATTTTAGTAAATATGAAAGAAATTGAATACATTATATAGAATCTAAGAATAGTATGTACAACAATAGAAGGATAACGTATAAATAATAAGTTCTTTTTATTTAATAAAACCCACAAAGGGCCAACAGATAAAAAGAAATTCTTTCAAAAAAACAAAAAAATCCTCAAAAATCCAACTTGAATGGAGCCAAATCAGCCAATCCAACTGGGATGGAGCCGAGCAGAAGAGATATTTATTTAGCCACAAAGTCATGTTTCAAAGGAGGAAGGTGTTTTCATGAGAAAGAGGATGAATTACTAAAGAAACGCATAGCCATAGCCAAGAGAGCTTACCATAAACAATGTTGCAGTCTCCTTGTCACCTTCTCTCCTCCAACTTCCCTCTTTCATCTTCTCTCTCTCCTCTCTCCACTTCTCCATCTCTCCATTTTCTTCACAAACCCTTCTCCTTCCATTCTCTCCCCTTTCACTCCCGACACGGAAGAAAATGTGTAGCCCAGCTGACTGATGGCGATTCCCCGACCACTGTCGCCACACCGGACGAGGGACCCATTCAACTCCCATCATCGAATTCCATATTTGCCACCTCCGATGACCCTTCTAACCTCCAAGTCGCCACCAGCGTCCTCCTCACCGGTGCCATCTCCGTCTTCCTCTTTCGGTCTCTTCGTCGCCGAGCAAGACGAGCCAAAGAACTGGTATATCAAACATTCCCCATTTAGTGATTTCCGTGAAAGTGAAATGCTTTTTTTTTTTGTTCTTTTGAAACGGGTCGTGTTATTATTTGATAAATTTATGAGCGACTAAATGTTTCAATTTCAAAAATCTTATGAATTGAGGGTCTTGCTTCGATGAAGATGAAATGCTTCTAATTTGTTTTTGTTATGAAAATGAATTGTGGAGGAATTACCTCTGAACCCTTATAAAGTAGTTTTATTATGTGATAAATTTATGACTGATTGAATGTTATACAAAAATCTAATTAATTAAAGGTCTGGCTTCCATGAGCATGAAATTCCTCTAGTTTGTTTTTTGTCTTTTGAAACGGGGTAATGTTATTATTTGATAGATTTTTTAGTGATTGAATGTTGCCTTACTGAATTCAGTTTTGGTGGGATTAGAAATTTAGGTCTACTGGAGCTAAGAAATCGTTGAAGGAAGAGGCATTGGAGAGTTTGAAAGCAATGACACCAACTTCAGTTGATGCTGCAAAGTCGCCTCCATCGGCTATTCAAGCGTTGCTGGGAGGGATATCAGCTGGTGTGATTGCACTTGTACTTTATAAATTTACCACAACCATTGAGGCCTCTCTAAATCGGCAGACCCTTTCGGACAATTTCTCAGTAGGTTCTCTCCTGCACTTCTTCTTTGCTTATGTGGCTTTCTTGTTTAGTCATTTATATGCTTAGCATGAGTACTACAAGTATGAGATAGTAATCTTGATAAGTTTCAGATGATGCAACTATTCTTTAATGAATGCATGAAACCAAAATATTTTCCTGATAATACACTGAGTATAATGTCCAGACCTTTTTATAGTTTGTAGATTAAAAAATAGAGAACTGGAGTGTGGGCATGTGGTGTTCAAATGGCTATATTTCCCCTTTGTTTAATAGCATTGGGGGTCTAGATCACAAGATAGGTGACTTGAAAGTTGATTCTATATTATCTGTGCATCAACAAAACCAATGTTTCAAACTTGGGTTTACAAAAATTCTGAGGTTTTGTGTGCCAAGAGAACTGTTTACGCACCTCATTTTCTTACTTGATTTTGATCCATGACCTAGCACCTTAGCTCCCAGAATTTAATTTTGATATGCCGAGTACCGCTGATGATTAGCTAATATACCTACTAAGCTTGTGACTTTAAACTGACATTACTATTTTAGATTAATAGAACTCAATCTTGGAGAGGGGACAACAGGGTTTCCAATCAGTATGTCTGTGCAGGAGTTTCACCTGTTTCTTTCTTTGTTCATTATTGATAGGGGATCGATCCATGAGACGTCGTCGTCACTAATTATTTATTTTATTGTTTAGTGATGTTATTTATTTATTTATTAGTATTGGACTTTTTATTTCTTTTATTTAGAGGCCTACTTATTATTGGGCTTAGGGTTTCGTTCTTTTCCTATTTATATCGTTGTAATAGCTACATACAACACATTCGACTATTATTCAATTTTCAGCATATTATATTGGTTGTGATCAATAGCTTTCTTCCGTCTGTGGTTGGAAAACCCTAGGGGTAGAGTTTCTTCTGCGGTTGGATCTCCTAGATCTTCAATTATTATTTAATTCTTTGCTATTTTACATATAGTTCTTCGAATTTAGCATTGTCCTACATCATATTTGGTATCAGAGCCCAAATTCTTGGGAATCTGTCACCACATTGGTTACTGTTCACGATGTGTCAGAGACATCGTCAGAGACGTCGTCAGATAGTCAGTCCGACATCAGTCTGACATCATCAGTCATCACACTGTCATCAGAAAGCAGCCTGCTACTCCTCATTGGAAACAACTTCCGCTGCTATTGCCACCACAGATTGCCCACTGTTCCACCTTTCCAAATCTGTCAGAGAAGCCTCATTGCTGCTGCTCACTAGTCCTTCAGCCACGTTGCCGCTGTTTTGCTTTTGAACAAGGGAGGTAACCTTAACCCTTCTTGCTGTTTGGTGATTTTCCTCTTCACAATACTCAAGTCCAAATTAGCCTTGCATCAACCCAACAAAACGTAAACAGCCCATAGCCATAAAATTTGATAACAGCTCCGTTGCTAGATTTTCTTACCGTAAACAGTAGCCTCATTCAGTAGTTCCGTTTTATTAAAAAAAAAAAACACGTTGGTTAGTAAGTTTCAATATTTATATTACTTGTGAATTCTTCCATTCATTAGTACTAAAATTTTTGAAAGCTTGTTTTGGATTTTATTCTTTTAAATTGCATAACTATTCCAGTTTAGTTGCATATCACTTTGTTATTCTCGTTAGCTTTGGGTACTGCGATTGCATTAACATAGACTATAATTTAATTGCTCTCATTAGATTTCTAAATTATCTCAGCTTTGCATCTTGCATTTTAAGTAGACTTGCATCATGGCTACTCGTAGTTGGGCTCATTATGGTTCAACTACAACAGAGGAGACTTTAACTCAGTTAGTTGGCTACATGGAGAGGAATTTCGGTGAAGTTAGAGTGCAAATAATTGCTGTGTTCAATAGAGTCAATGCCATAGAAGAACAAGTTAACAATGAAGAGCATGACAGCAATGGGGAAGGCCGAAATGGCCCTAGGCCTGAAAATAGAAGCCTTGAGCAACCTAGGCATGGTAGGAACAATAGGGAGCATCGTGACTATGACTATTACGATTACCCTAGAGACGACACTAAGAAAGTTAAAGTAGATGCCCTAGATTTTGATGGTAATTCTGACCCTAATGTGTCCTTTGATTGGCTTTTTGCAATGGAGAGTTTCTTTGAGTGGCATGAGATGTTTGACGAGGGTATGGTTCGTTTTGCTAAGATGAAATTGGTAAAACAAGTCGTTGTGATCTGGGCTACTGTTGAGAGGGACTCGAAATGTTTGCGTGAGTCACCCATACGACATTGGGTTGAAATGACAGCCTATCTCACAAAGCAATTCATTCCCTTAGGACACATGGATAGACTAATGGATGATCTAGATGGCCTTACTCAGGGAAACATGACTGTCGCAGATTATCGCTATAAGTTTCGCGAGTTGGTCCATAGATGAAAATGATAGGAGTCTGTGTCCATTTACGAATGAGTTGCGAAATGAGATTAGGCGTGAAATTATGTCTTACCAGATGTTGTCCTTAGAGGATGTTTACCAACACGCCATCGAGCACGAGTTTCGTTTGAGGGATGCTCCCTCTAGGAGAACATCTTTATACTTGGCCTACTTAGGACAGGTTGGTAGTCGCACCATTGCACCAAATAAGAATTTTTCTTCATCACAGACTTCTAGGGCTATTAACACTGTCCAAGGTCCCACTAGAGATCCAACTAAGGGCAAGGGGCCAACATCTTCCCAATCTAGGAACACAGAAACGTGTTTCACATGCCATCAGGTGGGCCATAAGTCCTTTGAATGTCCCACTGAACGACGTTTGGGAGTTTTGGAGGGTGATGATAGGGACGAGTTAGAGCCCATCGGAGGAGAGTATGACTATCAAGACGAGTAGGCAGATGAGCACCTTAAGGGGCCTGAGAATCAAATAGGAATGTTGAGATGTGTTTTAGCAAGTCCAAAGAGAAGATGATTGGACCACCATTTTTCAGACTTACAACAGAGTAGGTGGAATTTCCTCGAGATTGATTATTGATGGGGTAGTTGTTTGAATGTGGTTGTTGAGTCCGTTTTACCATGGATGAAACTAAAGGCAGAGCCACACCCCCAACCTTATAGTGTCACCGGGTCAACAAGACATCTATTCCTGTGTGTAAAAGGTGTTTAGTTCCGATCCACATTCAGAGCTATGAGGAGAGTATATGGTGCGATGTCCTTGCTATGGATGTTGCATATATCCTGTTAGGGCAACCTTGGCTATATGATCATAAGGTGACTCATTATGGGAGATCTAACACTTATGTGTTTGAACATAAGGGTCAAAAGATAACTCTGGACCCTGAGTGTCTTCCACGAGTCGGCCTAGATAGTTTAGTACACCCACTCAGCTTATTAAACATCTCCATATCCCTAATGGGAAAGAGTTTGAGAGAAGTGTTTTAGAGGGCTATGCGCTAATCGTTAAGGAGGTGAGGGATACTCCTGAGGAGAGCCCTAGTGAGATTCCTAATGACGTGAGACAAATCCTTGATGAGTTTTCTGATGCTATGCCTAGCGAGTTGCCTGGTGGGCTACCATCTTTTAGAGATATACAACATGCCATAGACCTTGTTCCAGGGTCATCTTTGTCTAAACTGTCACACTATAGGATGTACCGTACTAAGAAGACAGAGATGAGATGACAGGTAGGTGAATTGTTGAGAAAGGGTTTTGTGAGAGAGAGTCTTAGCTCTTGTGCTGTTCCAGCCTTATTTACCCCTAAGGCTGACAAGAGTTTGAGGATGTGTTGTGATAATCGAGTCATTAATAAGATCACCATCAAGTATATGTTTCCCATCCCTAGGCTTGATGATATGTTGGATGTGATGAATGGAGCTTGATATTTTATAAAAGTAGACTTACGGAGCGGATACCACCAAATTCGCATCCGGCTATTCGTAAGTGGCTAGAGCCTTCTAATATTCACAAAGCTAAGAGCTTTGATGGACTAGCTACATTTTATAGGAGATTTATTAGATGATTTAGTACCATTATGGCTCCCATCACATATTGTTTGAAGAAAGGGGAGTTTTATTGGTCTTAGTCAGCTGCCAAAGCCTTTATGAAGATCAAGGATAGGTTAACACAGGCACCTGTCCTTGCACTACCTGACTTCAATAAAGTTTTTGAGGTCGCTTGTGATGTTTTAGGGGTAGGAATTGAGGGAGTACTTAGTCAGGAGGGTCATCGCATAACATTCTTTAGTGAGAAACTGAACAAGGCTCAACAAAAGTACTTACCTATGACAGGTAGTTTTATGCGATTGTACAGGCACTTAGGTATTGGCGTTATTATTTATTACATAGGGAGTTTGTTCTGTATTCCGATTATCAGGTGCTCCAATACCTTATGTGACGGCCCCAAAAATCTCATGCCGGATTTCGAACACCGTCAATAATTGACAAAAGAAAATAACACCATCCAAGCATGCATATTAATAAATGAGAGAAATAATAGTGATCTCTATTACATTTATCCCAAAATAATATTCTAATAGCGGAAGTTTATGAGCGGCCCACACAGGGTTTACAATCTAAACATTTCAATAATTGCCTCACACTTCACTCTTCCCCTGAATGTCATCCATAAGAAGGCGATCAAGAAAAAAGTTCGTCATGCCATTCTCGCTTTGCCTTTATCAAACGGTTCGACCTTCTTGCCATATCCTGTAAAACATTTGATAATAGCAAAGTGAGCGATTTACGCTCACAAGTATATAATCAAGTATTTGGTGAGTTTTGAAATATAGATAATTTATTGGACTTTAAGTGTTTATAAGGTTAAACGGAAACAATGCCAACACCTCTTGATAATTTGAAGAAATGTAGTCTCTAGGGTCCCCGAGTGATAGCGAGGATTTTGACCCTTTTCTTAAAAGAATATAGAATGATTTCACATGCGCTTTAGTAAATCTTAGAGTTAATAACTCGTGCATAAAACAATTATGTAAAACATGTACATTAAATAACATGAGTAATCTCAACTTAATTGCACGTGAGGAAGCACATGTTCAGTGCTTGTAAAATTCTCAAGTCTGTGATTGACTAATGGAGTCGTTATCATTGAATTGGGATTCGGTTGGAACTGAATCAGAGTCCAAGAGATTTTGGACTGATAATACGTCATTTGTAGGCTTCCGATGAATTTAAATTTAATTGTTGGAGGTCTTAGATTAATTAATTAATTAATTTTAGCTTAAAAGATTTTTATTACTCATTTATCATTCAACAAAAATTGTTCCTTAATTATTATTTAATTGTTTTAATTAAACAATAATCATTTCGTAATTAAATTTTAATCATAAAAGATTTATATGTCTTTTATCATTTATTAAACATTTGTTCTTAAATTATTATTTGATTTCTTTAATTAAATAATAATTATTTATCAATTAAGTAATTTATTTCTTAATTACTTTTGAACTAAATGATTTATTGATCATTTAATAATCATTTGGAATTTATTCATTACTTATTATTTAATTGTTTTAATTAAATAATAATTGGTCTTGATTCATGTATTTAATTAATCAAGAATTATTCCTCAATTAATCTTAGCTTAAATGATTTATTTAATCATTTAATATAATTTTAGAGTTTATTCTTTAATTGTTTTAATTAAATAATAATCATTTATGAATTAATGATTTGTCACTTAAATACGGTAATTAAGAGAATTTATCAGTATTAATTAAATTTATTTTTAAATCATAAAAATTTTAATCATGTAAAAAGTTTATTTACAGGTCAAACTAGTTATTCAAAAGTCATTTATTTAACAATTTAAATTGTATAGGTATTTTATTTTATTTTTAAATTTGGATTGGGCCAAAAATAAAATAAAAAAGGACTGGGTCAGAGCCGGGTCGGGTCAAGGGGATGGTTCGGCCCGACTCGACATCAACACCCCTAACAGATTAGGGTTTCGCGGGGGTGGGGGGTGAAGCTACACTGATTTAGGGAGAAATGATGTCGTCGTGACGATTGCCATAGGCGATAGTACCTATTTTCTGGTTGCCGTCTTCAGAAAGTGAGGAAACAAGGAACGAGCGTTCGCCAAAGTTCCTCGGCGGCGGTTCCTCCATTAAAACTGACGTGGAGCTTCGGTTCAACCCTAAGTCCCCCGAAACTCCACCATTTTTGATGAGCTAACCATGGAAAGAAATCTGGGGACTTCAAGAAACGCAACCATGGTGTCTAATTCGAGTTTTATCAACAAACAAGCTTCCAAAAATTGAAATCATTGTTTATGTTTATAAAGCATTCGGTTGAACAAGTGCATACGTTGATGATTCCTTAAAATTGTTTGAGGCAAAATGAAGCTCTTAACAGCAGGAACAAAGTTATCAAATCAATTTGAACAACCACAAACTCATCTTGTTGGAATTTTGATCCGAAAAAGTTAGGGTTCATGTGTTCATATTCATGTTCTTGAATTTTTTTTTTTTTGAATAAACTTTAAAAATCAATAACTCACAATTTACAAAAAAATGTCACTAATTCGAGTTTTTTACCTGCATTGACGAGACAAAAAAATGTGATCATAAAATTTTTATCACGATTAACGTCTCATAATTTTTATAATGTCACGTTCGTTACAATTTGTCATTAGTAAACGTGCGCGTGTCAGTTTGCATAAAATGCACGTATACTTAATTATAAAATTTATCAATCGTTGAAACGAAACAAAAATTTCATAACAAGACGGATTTATTTGAAATACATTTTATTTGAATTTCCAGGTTCTCACACCTTAACCTCTAAAAGAAGCTAAGTCATCGACATGCTAGGTGGGTAGAGTTTATCCAAGAGTATTTTTTTGTTCTTAAGCATTGTAAAGGGATAGAGAATAGGATTGTTCATGCTCTGAGTAGAGTTTCTATTCTCGTTCACTCATTGAGGGTGAAAGTTGTGAGATTTGAGCGCATTATGCATGAGTACTCAACTTGTCAAGACATTAGCGAGATCTATGTTGCCCTATAGGATCCTATTCGCCCATCATCAGGTGATTATCATATTCGTGATGTATATCTTTTTAATAGCACCCGCTTATGTATTCATAGTAACTCTATGCGTGATTGTTTATTGGGGGAGTTACATACGGGAGGATTAGCTGGACACTTTGGTCGAGATAAGACCATCACTATTGTTAAGGATAGGTTCTTCTAGCCTAGCCTCGAGAGAGATGTAGCTTGTGTTGTTTCTGAGTGTCGTACATGTCAGACCACTAAGGGTAGGAAATAGAACACAAGTTTATACACTTCGCTTTCAGAACCTCGTGCACCTTGGGAGGCTCTTAGCATTGATTTTGTCTTAGAGTTACTGCGGACTCAAAGGGGTCATGATTTAGATCTTGTTGTGGTGGATCATTTCACTAAAATGGCACACTTCATTCCCTGCAGCAAAACTGATAATGCTTCACAAGTTGCCATGATATTCTTTAGTGAGGTCGTGAGATTGCATGGTTTACCATTGTCTATAGTTTCTGATAGAGATGTGAAATTTATGAGCTATTTTTGGAGGAGTCTCTGGAAGAAACTTAACACCACACTTATGTTTTCTACTGCTTATCATCCCCAGACTGATGGTCAGACTGAGGTCGTTAATAGGAGTTTGGGGGATTTGATTCGTTGTCTTGTGGGTGATCATGTCACTTCTTGGGATAGGGTTTTGCCTATGATTGAGTTTGGCTGAGTTTGCATATAATAGCTCAGTTAATCGAACCACTGGAATGAGTCCTTTTCAGACTTACACTAGTTACCAACCTAGGAAACTTGTTGATCTAGCTCTGCTTCCCACTACATATAGGTTTAGTGAGTCTACAAAGTCTTTTGTAGTCACATTCATGATTTGCATGCTGAGATAAGACAGAAAATTAATTTGAGCTATGAAAATTATAAATCTGCTATAGATGTTCATCGCAGGTATCAAGAGTTAACGAGGGTGATCGGGGTAATGTTGTGACACCGTGCTGAGATTGCCTCCTGGCACATGGAAGAAATTGCATGCTAAGAGGATAGGTCCTTTTCATGTGTGAAAGAAGATTAGTGTTAATGCATATGAGTTAGATCTTCCGAGTAATATGGGTATTGGTCCTATCTTCAATGTGGAAGACCTTACTCCTTTTCGTGGACCTTCTGAGGTCACTTCTTCTTCCACTTCTACTTCACCTTCACCTTCTCTTTCTCCTGTCTCACCCACACCAAATGAGCATATAGATATTCCACCTTTACCTGTTCCACTTGCACCTCCTTTGGCTCCTACACAACAGAGAACAAAGGTTATTGAGGATGTTTTGGCTGTGCGAGTTGTGTCGACCGGGCTAGGTGGTTACCGTCAATTCTTGGTGAAGTGGCGTAATCGGCCCTTGGATGATTGTACTTGGATTACTGTTGAGGAGTTTTGCCAGATTGATCCTGATCTTCTAGAGAGATATGAGTCTTTCACTTCGCAGGATGCTTCGCTTTCAGAGTTGGGGAGAGATGATAGGGATAGATCCATGAGACGTTGTCATCGCTAGTTATTATTTATTTTATTGTTTAGTGATGTTATTTATTTATTTATTTTTATTAGTATTGGACTTTTTTATTTCTTTTATTTTGAGGCCCACTTGTTATTGGGCTTAGGGTTTCGTTCTTTTCCTATTTATATCGTTGTAATAGCTACGTACAACACATTCGACTATTATTCAATTTTCAGCATATTATATTGGTTGTGATCAATAGCTTTCTCTTGTCTGCGGTTGGAAAACCCTAGGGGTAGAGATTCTTCTTTGGTTGGATCTTCCCAGATCTTCAACTATTATTTAATTCTCTGCTATTTTACAAATAGTTCTTCGAATTCAGGCTTGTCCTACGTCAATTATCTTCTGTGCATAAGGTCTATCCACCTACATGGAATATGAAAACCCTATTATGGTACTCTTGTTGAATCCATTTTGAGCATTTCATTACCTAGTCGACAATTTGAAAGTATCAGACCCGTTCTAGAAGTTGTTAATTTAAAAACAGAAAGTGCAGGAAATGTCAGTACTATTAATGTGTTTTGTGGTTCGTAAACTAGTGAGACTTCTAACTTGTCAAAGAGTTGAATTTTGTTGATTTGTGTGATTGATGTGAACTTTTGACCTGCAATCGTTATTCTTTTGCTGGAATTCATTAGAAGTAAACTTTGTCAGTAATAAATAAAAACAACACATAATATTTAGAGTTCTCCTGAAAGAAAGAAGAGAAGCACATACAGGCTACAGCCAAGGGTTCCTTGGTGTTCCTGGCCACGGAGCCAACCTTGAACTATGCTCCCTATCCAATTTTCCTTCCCATTATTTGCCAGATTTGCTCTAGGTAAGCTTGGTTCCAGATTCATTACTAAGCGTTACTCATAGCAATTGAGTCGATGCACAGCAAATAAGAAATAATGAGTGAATTCGACATAAGTCAATGCGTTTTGATCCTTCTGACCTATATCCACTAATAACTTCAATAAATTAATCTTCAACGAGACAAGCTTTTGCAAAAAAAAAATAGATTTGCAAAACCCTCCCTGAAATGGTACAATAATAATAATTAAACTGAAATCATTATAAGCTATGTCACCATATCACACCCACATTCTAATATTGACAAGGACAATGGATAATCCCTCCAGAAATTAAACTGAAATCCTAGTTAAAATTCTCAGTTGAAGGCAATGATAAGCTTCACCTTAGTCTCTAGCTAGCTTCATGGAATTCAAAACCATTATTGGAAGAATCAAAGAAATACCGAATTCCCAATGTTATCTGCTACCTTTATCTTCATGGATTCTTTGGATACAATACAAGATCTGTTTCAACCTATTTTAGAAATAGTTCTTCCAATAATGTGTCCTTGAAATAATTATGCGAAGCGCATATTTACGTTTAACTATGACGACATTTATGAAATAATTCATTCTTCTCTTTCTTTTTCTTTTAATTATCCTTTTGTTCTTTTTGCCGCTTCATCATTACGTTCTTATTTGTATGTTCACTGTGAACACAACTTGATAAACATTTACCACATTCTGGTGTCATTTTTTACTGGCCTATTACAATCATAAGGTGTCATTACTCGTTAGACAAGATATAGTGTCTAATTAAACTGGATAAACAAGTACTAAGTAGATCCTCAGACTGGATGCATAAATCATGTTATTTTTCTAGAAGTGAGATAGAGTGTAGAGTTATACTTGATGCTCACAAAATGTCTTCTCCTTTTCTACTACATACAATTCTAATACGGATATTTTTTATTATTTGATTTTATATCTTACAGCATGTGGAACCAGTGGTTGTAAGAAAAAGGTCTTTTTATATTTTCTAAAAGTGGCTATCTCGGAGCGTTGATTATAGTAAATGTACTAGTTTTAAAACAAAATGCAATCAAGAAGGATTGATCTTGAACATAAAGTTTCAGTGCAGTATCATTTAGAGAATAAAGAATTATATGATATCAATACTGCAAACTGCCCCCCCCCCCCCCCCCCCCCCCCCCCCCCCCCCCCCTTTTATTATTTACTTTTTGTGCAGTGTAGTGCCCCTTGTTTATTTTTGTGTTCTGGGTAAAGAACCTGATTATCCTAATTCAAAACTACTCTTTGTATTTTATTTTCCAGGTCCGTCAAATTACAATAACTATAAGGTAGTCTCACAACTCTCTTTCAGCATCTATCTTTTGGCATGCTCTACTTTTAACATGGATAAAAGAGCCATCTCTATTGTCTGCAGGACTATCATAAATGGCTTGTGTTACCTCGCTACTTTTGTATTTGGCATCAACTCTGTTGGTTTGGTCCTTTACTCGGGCCAGTTGGGCTTCAGCTCTTTTATGGAAGATTCTATGAGTGAGGAACCTATCAAAAACGATCAGGCAAGTTCACCAAATTTAACAGCAAGTGATAGCCCTGACAAGGACAGCAGAAGCGAGGATCAAAATTCAAACAGTTTGGAATAGTGGAAACCAACAAACTTAAATGAAAAAACGCAGGTTTTTAGGGCGGCTTCTTACCAAATTTTAGTTGCGTAATCCTATTGGCTACCAAATATATATCATGCAATTTCACACAATTGTTCGCTCTCCTTGTCACATCACACAATTGTTCACTCTCCTTATCACATTTTGGTCTCATATGTGGTCAACAATATACCTTTACGACAAAACAGAACATGTGTTAGAAGCTTCGATGAGTATAAGCAGAACAGTGAAATAATTATTATCAAATATGTTTCTTATTTATTACCATTACCAATATATTTTATTATTTTTAGAAAACATTTAATTTTATTATAAAATATGTAATATTATTAAAAGGCAAACCCATAGCATAAGGGAACCCCTGCAGAACGGGGATCTAAAATTTTATAATATTATATAGAAATACTAAAGCCATTTTGCCAAACAACCCCTTTATCTTGTTGATTACACTCTTTAATTTACATTAAAATAGCATAATTTAGGCTCCAACATTACAGTTTTCTTGTTTTTTTTCTTCTTTTTAGATGTTAGTATCTAATTCCAAGGTATTATGGACTTGTAACCCTAGATAACATTTTTCTGAGGAAGTGTGAAATTTGGAACATTGCAGATATTGTGAGACAGTATGAGTAGCACTTCTAATTTTTGTAATTTTTTTGGGTAACGTTCTAATCTAATAGAATGTAAAATATTCATATAGTTTTGATAAATCATGAACAAATTAATTCACTTGCAATTTGGTATCTACTTGGCTTTGAGCCAAACATGACATCATATCTGACATAGTGAATTGATTAAATCAATTTCCAGTCTTGTGTTTTTACAACGTTCTGGCCTTATGCTTGTTTTTATTAGCATATCATCTTCATCCAGATTTTTCTGCATTAGGCTTATAGGAAATATTGAGGTTTTATTAATTTGGCCTGATATATTAGTAATTATGCAAGATGCTAGTGAAAATTTATTAATATTAGAAACTCCTGCATAATATGCCTGCTTTGTCTGACCTACGTTAGATTACTTAATATTAAAGTGTAAGGAGTTTATAACATTTTTCATCCTTGTTTGATGCTCTCTTAATAGGTAAAAACTTTTGCTATGCCTTTCTGTCCCATTATTCCTTCTTTTCTCTGCACCTCTTTGATTTATTTATGTTTTTTCCCCCCAAATCTCTGTCCGAGTTATCTAGAAATGCTCTATTGAATTTATTTTTGTCACTATACGTAATCAGCAACTACAAAGCTTATGAGTATTATAAGCAGTATGTATTCTACTTTCTTAGTTATCAATTGTAAATTCTAAGCTATACATAGCGTTTATGAAAGTTTTTTGTGTATATGGACTGGAATTCTCCCTTTCCAAATTTCCTATAATATGGACCGATTCTTGTAATCTTTCAAGTATATGGTGGTCAGATTGTCAACTTCTGTTAATCAGATGTTAAGTATCTATCCAGGCAGCAATTTTTGTCGGATCTTAAGTTTGCTGCAGACGTTAGTTCTACATTTTGATTGCATAAATGGAGTAGGAATGAGAAGTTATTCAAGTGGGTGATGGGTAACAATGGAAGGAGAGATAAGGAATAGAGTATAATGGGGAAGGGTGCGACGAGTCTTTTTGTCATTCCAACCAACTGTTATAATTTATTCATATATGATAATACCATTCATGCAGTTGTAGTGTATCATTATAGGATCATAAAATGCTACACTTTAGAGTTTAGCAAAGAAAGCAATTGGTTTCCTTCAGAGTAAATAGTAAATCTACATGCTAGGTTTTCTATTTCAATTCATTGAAGACCCAACTCATTATTGTAAAGTTTAATATCTTTAAGCTTAGAAGCTGTATTAAACCAACAATGAGTTGGAGATGGATGACTTCTGTAAGCTATAGTAAATTAGTGAATATTATGTTTATGCTCTTATTGCCGTGGCTACTTCTCTGAGCTTTGGTTCAATTTACATATGATCTTTAGTGCCCCGAAAACTCGGGGGCAGCCACTAATTCTTCACCAATCATGTGGAAATGGTTGTGCCTCAAGCGTGAATGAAACTGATAGGGTGGAGTTGAATTTGTATCTAAATTATGCAAGATCAGAACCAATATAACCGAGGAAATAAACATTGGGATTGGTCCGAAAATCCAATGCATCAAACTGATGGCAAAGTAAAGTGCGCGCAACCCAATTGCCCAGTAATTACTTCCTCTTATAACTGGCTTCTGCACATAGCTCAAAGGAATTTCAGAGTTGGGCATGCTAATGAGAAACGCCGCAAGGGCGTAGTTTCTTAGCATCTGTATGAAAGAAGCAAAAGCGATTAGGAAGCTTGAGAGCAGAGCTATGTACTTGTAAGAAGTAATTGTTGACCTGGTGTCTCCATAAATAAAGCTGCTCGAGAGAGAGCTTTTCTCAGAAGCTCGTCCCACCCATGCTCCAGTTAGAGAGCTTAGAACTAGACAAATCGAAGACATGGATGTTGCTGCTGTTATGTTACTGTTTATGACTCCTAAACTTGTCCCTTTGTCCCTGGTTTCAAGCTGGGATTCACCAATAGACATATTTGATTAGGTTAAGGTAGATTCAGGTAAATTTTCTTAATATTTTTCTCTCCACTGAAACAATAGAAGGAAGTTTAGAGTTTCTAACCTTCATTGTCTTCTCAACCCAGATTCTTTTGTAGTGATCCTCGCACCCCATTACTGTAGTTTGAGGAAATTTTAGATATCTGTAGAGAAGAAAGAGATGATAGCTGAACATGATCAGTAGCCCAAGTGGTACCAAGATTAGATCCAAGTACTCTTCTTTCCATTTCCAATTCATTTTCCTGTTTATCAGAGAAAGGTATAGACTATAGAGAGAGTCCAAAGGAGTAGGATGGATGATAAGCTTGATTAAGTTGATGTAGTGGATTTGGTATGGAGCTGGTTGTTTGACATTTAATTAGTATTTGGTCTTTATTTGTGCATGATGTATTAGAACTAGAAGGAACTGACAATTTTCTAGTGATAATTCTTGGTTTCTTACCTATTTTGTCTTCTTTACAACATATAATGTTCTTACGCCCACACACATTACAACACGCGCGTGTGATAATAAATAATGCATAGTAACAATATGCTGGTAGCAAAAATTTTGGCTACTAGTTAGAGCGGAAGGCATTTGAATTAAATTTCTGCACCTTTCACCACTAGTTGGAGGGAAGGTATAGTACAAATGCCGTATGCCCTACTAGCAGAGGAATTTCTGGTGTTCTGCTCTCAACAAATTTATGTTGTGGATGGGGTCTGTATCAACAAATGACTTCTTTTACAAATCATGAACCTAGAAACACTAAAATAAAATAATGCCCTCTTCGCTGATGCATACTTCTATAGTCTTTCATGGACCATTTTTAATTCAAAATATAGGGCATAAATTTATTTTTGGTTAATGATGGTGTGGGTATTACATGAATCATCCAAATTTACATGACTGTTAATTTTACAGCATCGGCATGAGATATATAGGTGTGTTTTTCGTGTTTTGGAATTATTTCATTGTGAAATTATAATCGTCGGTTCAATATCTCAGCATTTTTTACTTAATAAGCATTTTGAATGCATGAATACATTGTGTACTGGACTATGGTAAAAAGGTTGGCTGGTTTTCTTTTACTTCCCTTTTTTATATCAGTTGCTTTTTCACAGCTTTCTTCTCTGCCATTTGTTTTGTCAAAGTTTCGGAACCTATGGAAATGATACCAAGGTCGTTAAAATGATTTGTAGTGAACAGTGAAAAGTCTCTTCATAATTTCCTTTGCATATATGAAAAAAGGCCGTATCAATAATTATGATTTTACGTATCGGTTGAGAATTACCTGCCAAAGTAGTTTAATATTTTTAGGTTGATTATTGCAATTAATGAACTAAGCATATTATTGAAATAATTTTATATGTCGTCAATTTTAGAATTAACTGTTTTAAAATTTTCATCACACGGCTTGGTCGTTGGCCAAAATAGTTGTGATTGTTTCTTCGCATAGAAGATGTTATGAATATATAAGTGTGCGTAGAAGATGTTATGAATATATAAGTGTGCGTGCATATGTGAATTTCTAAAAGATGATTTAACAAAAAATTTGCCATCAGACAATGATTACGGTCGGTCAAAAACAGGAAGATAAGACTTAACACAATCTTTTTTTTCTTTTTGGCTAAATTTAGACTATTTTTATTTTAGAAGAAAGGTCGAGTCCCCTGCTTGGGCAAACGGGGAAAGGAAAATAAACTCATCCATTTGACTGCTTTTTTTTTCCTGAGCAACAAATTTAGTAAAAATGAAGGAAAACAAATATCGCAACATTCATGAGTAGGAGTGGAAAAAACAAAGTAATACTGTAAAATGTTAAATGGGTTTGAAAGGTGAAGCAGGGAAGTGAAGGGGTCTCACACGTGAACAAAACATGTTTCACATTTATTACCCACCCCATTATACTACTACCAGAACTTTAGTCACCCACCCATAGCCCTCTTTCATCTCATTGACTGCTTACAACTCTCATACTACTACTACTACTACTACATTTAGACAATTCTTGGCTACTAATTAATTGGATTATTGAATTTAGTTTAACATGTTGCAGTTATTTATTCAGTTTTTATTTGTATTTATTTTTTCTTTATTTTCTACATGGTAGATTTCCACCAACAGTTGGTATATAGTGTTGGGATATAACTGGTCGGGTAAGTTACAAGCATTAGACTCTATTAGTATAAAAATGATACTCTCTCTCGTTTTTTAAAAAATAGCAAATAACTTTTATTCCAAAAAAAAAAAAACAACTTTGACATAATATATTTTTTAAAATTTGTGATTACAGTCTCTTAATTTTATTTTTAATTGAACATTCATAACAAATTTTATAAGTAAAACTTATTACTTGTACATATAATTATTAGTTAAAAATAAAAAATTAATATTTGTCTAAATGTTTTTTTTTTCCGATAAATATTTGATTCGAATTTAATTATGAGATTCAAATGATGATTATCCGACTTCAACACGACAAATTTCCAAACGAGTTGGGTAAAACACAATGAAATTTATACGGTATACAAATTAAACTATTCATTCATGTAACAGGAAAGTGTTGTGAAAATTTTATTTTACTCGTGACCAAAAAATATATATATATATATATTCTTCATTGAAATATGATAATTTGTTATAAGTAATTAGACTCTGCAGTAGTGCTAAAATTTATTAAATTATTAAATGATTTAGTACAATAATAACAGGCATTGAAAGCAAGCACTGGACAAAGACCACAACAGTATCCAAATTACAATACAACAAAATTTAACCGACTGATTGACTATTTGACCATTCCACGCCCTTAATTAATAAACTCACTTTTTCACTTTTTAATACTGGGTACTTTTTTGACTTCTTTACCGGCTCGGCTCAAAACCCCACCTCAGCCGAGCCAATTCCGAAGGTAGCCCGACCGTGCAGCGGCTCGATCCTCCCGCTCTTCCAAAAACACCCGTCCGGCGCCAGCTTATTAGCCGCCCTCCTCATCGGCTCCGACTTACATCTTGTCAGCACAAACGGCTCGTAACCCACCGCATTCGCCAGATTCTGCTCTATCATTGTCGCCATTGACACCGCGGCTGCCGCCGCCGGAAAAGTGGACGACGACCTTGCTGGCTGCTGGTTCGCCTGAACCACATCAGCGTTACAATTTACCGAATTTGACTCAGCAATGAGGACCCTTTTCTCTATAATGTCGGTTTGTTTAGCTCCGGCCGGCGGATCCTTCTTCTCCGGCGATGATCTGATGAAGTCCGTACTGCAAACCCACGTTTCTTTTGAGACCTCCATTGATAATTTGGGTTCACATATCATCAAAAGCAAGCAATCTGGCACCTTTGTGCTTTCTATCTCTCTTTTCTTAAGTTTCAGAGCACTTTCTTTCTCTGCAACAGCATCATTGCTCTCTGATTCTATCTCCTCTGCTTTTCTTGAAACAACTTCATGGTGATTTTCAGTTTCTATGTCTTTTCCTTTTTGGGTCACTTTCTCTACTGCTTTGAGCTCCAAAATCTTGCATTCGATCTCTTTCTCCAATGCTGCAACTTCTTTTTCAGTTTCTTCTTCTTCTTCTTCTTCTTCTTCTTCATCTTCACTGATATCGTCTTGGTCTAATTGAATGGAAAAGGAAGCGTTACTGTAACTAACTCTGCTCTCATCTTCGTTTTTATCTTCCATGGGATCAAATTCATCATCTTCTTCACTCTCTTCACTTGCAAGAATTTCAACTTCAGTGGCAAAATTCACTTCATTGTCTTCTTCAACCAATGTTCTCTTCTCCTCTGTTTCTTCTTGTTCCTCATATTTTATTTGCTTTGCTTCTTGTTTCACTTGCACCTCCATTTCCAGGAATTCCTCTGCTACTGCTTCATGGGATTGTGATAAACCCTCTGATTCTTCTTCTTGTACCTCAAATGTATTAACAAAAACTGAAACTTTTTCTTCATATGCTTCTTTTAAGTCCTCGGTCTCCACCATTTTAACCTCATCTTTGACTTGTACTTTCTCCACCTTCACTACTAGCTGTTCTTTATTTCTAATATTTTCTCTCTTCTCATCATCTTCTTCTTTCTCTTCTTCTTCTTCTTCAACTTGTTTAGGGAGCTGAGGCTCCCAAAACCTATTAGCAAGAGCTTCCAACTTCACAGGATCAGATCTACACCTCATTAACAAAAGGGCATTCTTTGGTGGTACACAAATTCCAACTTTCTCTTCCTCTGTTTCCATATTATCACCCTCATTAGCATCCTTCGTCACTTCAAAAATCTCATCTTTAATATCAATTTCATCAAACACATGTCTCCTTCTTCTCCTAATTGGACTCTCTACCTCCTCCTCATCATCATCATTATCATATTCATCATCCCCACAAGAACTCTGTCCACCATCATTCACAGATTTCTCTTCCTCCTTGCTTTCACCATTACTTTTAACAAAACAAGAAGATGGTTTACAAGGAATCAAACAGTTAAACTCATTCCCAAACCCCTTCAATGATTCACAAATTGAAGATGGCAAATGAACCCATCTTTGATTTCTACGCGACAGACTCTCTTTCCGATTCTGCTGACGAAGATGATACTGACTACTAATACTACTCTGTCTCTGAATTTGATAATGATCCAGTGTTCTAAAACTCAGCTCCCCGCTTTGTCTTCTTGGTAAGGTTCGAATCTTTATCCCCTTCTTTAAATTTTTCTTGCTCTTAACTCGAACTTGACCAATGCAGGTCACTTTTGGGGAAGATGGTTCTGGGTTATCGAAGCCAGCCCCGGCGGCAGCGCCCCTCCTTCTGCTGGCGGCGGCGGCAGTGAACATTGGGGAAGCACGGCCATTGTTTCTGATGCTGCGGCTGGTTCTAAGTCTTCGGCTGGAAGAAGTGGAAAGAGAAATTGCAGATGGGTTATTGTCACGGGCTCGAGCAGGGCTTAGGATTGAAGGTCCGGCTGAGATTTTCATGGAGAGGCGAGAGTTGAAGCAGATGAAGAGCTCAGTGCTGGTGCAGCTTGTACTGCTTGCAGTAGTAGTTATACTTCGATAAGTTGAGGAAGAAGAGTCCATCGCTGAAAATTTTGAGTAGAAGCAATTCAGTAGAAACTTTTTCTTCTTGTTTCAGCCATAAATTTTCATGAAGAATAATGAATATATTATGATAACCACCAGTGTTGTAATCACTTAAAGCTGTGATTTTTGTTTTGGTGGGTAGGGTGGAGGTTCTGGTTGGGTGGGGTTGGGGGTTGGGTTTGTTGGGGTTGGGGAAGCAGAGTGAAAGATTTGATGGTGGAACAGTGGAGAGTGGTACTAATAAGCCAATATGTATATGCAGCGGAGTAGCAGCAATATGACTGTATCCGTAGAGGAGCAGAACAATTTATTAGTTGACGATAATAGCCTTCACACGTTTTGAGTAAATTTGAAGGTTTTAAAGGAAAAAAACAGAATGCATTTATTATCAAATTATTGATTAAATAAGCTGAACTAATAAATTCAAAAAAAAACAAAAAAAAAATGAAGTCAATTTATTTCGGAAGTTTTCTTTTCATTTTACAGGGGTATCACATATGAGAGAGTGTGAGAGAAACTGATTGACCATTTTCCCTGAAAATATTGGCGTTGCTCTCATAAATGAAGCACATAAAATCTTATCTTTTACGGCACTTGTTTAAACTTTAAGGCATCTCCTTTTTGTGGAACAACTTGATGATAGAATAATGATTCGTGCTCACTTCAACATATAAGGTTGCTAAACATAACTTATAACATAATTAAATTGAAACTAATTTAGCCCATTGCAATTTGAAAAACAAAGATACGAAAATTATCGGTCAGTATAGTATTTTGAAAAATATTCTCACACAGTTTGAGTATGTTTGAAATTTTTTTGTACAATTTATGTTATTATATTATTATGTTACTATCTAATATATTATGTTACTATTCACATTATAATTTTATTAAATAAATAATAACATTATACATAGTAATATATTAACATAATCTTAATAAAAATATTTAAAAAGTATTTGTCCAGCATAAAATTTATTTTGATAACATAATACCGATAGAAAATTCTCCCAAGATATTCAAATTTGGTCAATATTGTTTTACAGCATATTCCAGATTTCGGGTAATGTCTTTGATGCAATACTACTACTAATTTAGACAAAATAAAACATTCATTACCCATGTTAACATTATGTGTTGCCTTGTTGGCTTGCTGCTACTACTTGAAGATTCGAACATGGTCTGACTGAATTTAATAGGCATGACAGTTAAGAGTGAGTATACACTTTAAATTTTAAAAATGTTAATTTTGAGGTATAATAATTTGAATAAATCTTTGCACTCGTACTGTTGTTATTATTTTCGAAAATGACCATAAATAATATAATGTAACTCTTTTATGTGGATCATATTTTTTTTTCTTAGTCACATCATATCATATCATACAATTTATGGTCATCTTCAAGAAAAAATTGAGAATCGGTAGAGATGCAAAAATTTATTCTAATAATTTATATTATTAAAATTTTGAATATCAAAAATTTATGTTAAGATAAATGAGACAATTATATGTGACGGGACTCAAGACCACGAATCTGACATGTGGCCAATCATGCAAAGAAGTTGGGATACAAGCCCGACTCTTCATACTTGAGAACTCTAAAACTAACTCAGAAGACACTGATATAGTAATCGGGAAGCACCACATGTGCTACAACTGTTTTGGTCAAAATAAAAAAGACATAAATATGACTTATTCTTTGGATAAACTATCTTACATATCATATCATGAACATGATTGTTGTCACCAATTGACCTTAATAATTCTTAGTCATATATAATGCATATAATAAATCTCCTATAAATACATTACTTTATCACCTTCACAAATTAATGATCACTTCTCTCACTAAACTGAAACTCACTAAAAATCTCTACAAATTTACTTGAATTCAAATATTAAAGCTTCTCGAATGGATTCTTACTTCAACAATATGATTGGGCTGAATAATTACCAAATGATTCGAGTTAAATTCGTTTACACTCGTTTTGATTAAAAGTTTGATTGGTTTGATTAAAAGTTTGATTGGTATTGCACCCAAAAAAATTATGAAGTTTCTTAGTTTTGTAGTATTTTATTGATATACAACAGATTCCACCTTAGATTAAACTAACAAGCTACACTCAAATTATATTCTAAATTTAATTAATCTTACCAATAACATCGGAGCAATTTAACTGGCTCGATTTAACTTGTTTACACTTCTTATATATCATTACATGTAGGTATGAACATAAAAATTGGTTCAAAAAGATTAATTGGAGATTGCTTTAAAATTAGCCTAAAAAAAATTTGGACCGATTCGGACCGACTAGTCCTTAATAGTCCGAGATTTTGAGCAACAACTGATCTGAAGATCAGCTCACCTAAGGACTATAACCAAATCAACCTGACCTAAGCCGTAGGACCGACTCATACCACTTATAATTAACCCTTAGTTTTTATCATTTAACATTTTACATCATCAATCATCACATATAATTATATGTAATCGAATATTTTATTATGCATGTATTTATTAAAAATTACCGTCATTTATGATTCAATTGTTTTTATGTATCAATTTATAAATATTAACATTTGTATTAAATGTAATTTGACAATTAATTTATAAAATATTATTCTTTATCGTAAAGTTCATAATTATAAATGAATAAAGGAATTATGTATCTATTCTAAATTTTTATTATCCCTTTTTATTTATTTAGTAGTCATTAGGAATTTAAATTTGACAAAAATATACTCCCTCTGTCTCATAATAAACGTCTTAGTTTGACTTTGGAGGTCAAATTGATCAATTATAAAATTGCAATTACTAATATTTTATAAAGATATAGATGACAATATTTATATCAAATGAAAGTTCATACAATTAACTACAAGACCTAATTTTTATAATTATGAAAATATAAATATATTTATCAAATTTTAAAGTCAAAGTTTGGTCGATTTGACCATCAAAGTCAAATATGACATATAATTTGGAACGAAGAGAGTAATATAGTATTACCAAAAAAATGGGGGAAATGAGAAATAGTTCAGCTCGATCTAATTTGGGACCGATCTGATCCAAGTTTGATCTAAATCGATAGTTTAAATTGGTCTATACTTTTTACAATAAGATCGGTCTAACCTAATCAATGCAAAGATCATAATTGACCTGATCAACTATTTAATCCTTAAAAGACCAATTTGATCTGCGATCGGATCCGAATAAACGTGGCCCAGATTGAACCTTCGATGGGCATGAGAATTAGTAGCGAGAAGACGAAACATAAACAGGAGTCATTTAATAATTGATGCTGCAATTTTGTTCAATTTGGTTCAAAATTTTCTTAAATTCGTAGAGGTACAACATGATTCCTCTGAAAATGAATGAATAAAAATCATTTAAACTTTGATACTGCAATATCTGTTTTGACCCAATACTTGAAGCCTTGTACTCTTAATTGATGAGTTGGACTAGCCTGCAATCCTGCATCGTAGATGTACCATATCTTATTTCAATCTCTTACCACAAAAAACAAAAACAAAAAAAAAAAAAAAAAAAAGAAGAAATACATGAAGACCTCTCTAAGTATAAAATACTAGCCCCAATCTCTATAATTTCTATTTTAAGGAATCTAAAATTGAAATTCTAAAGATTATGTCCACACCAAAATCTCTAAAAATAGAGAATTTGTTAAGAGGTTTTAACAATGAATCTTTATACTAAAGGATTTACTATTCAAAATTTTCAAATCTATATAATATAGATGTTGGTGTAGTTTTAAAAAAATAGAGATTCTAAAAAATATAATTTAATTTGTAAAATAAAGAATCTATTAAGAAATTCTAGTGTGAATGACCTTACATAACAACTTTTAGAGAGTTTAAAGTAGGAAATGAAGAGGAGATTAATAAAAAGGTAAATTATAAATGGAGTCTTAATTGATGCAGAGTATTGAGACAAAGAGAAAGGGCGAAGGGGAATAATTAGTCCTATAAAATAATGAGAACCCTAATACAAAAATGATCAGTAATAATTGTGACATTGCTTTGTTATCATGAGATAAGAGAAATTATAATTTAACCAAAGGTTGTTATTTGATTCGTTTAATTTTATATATCATATTTTATATATTTATTTGTTCAAACATAATATCTAAATAGAAATTAAAAGGGTAATATTCCACATATGTAATACACTAATTTAATATATCGGTAATACATATATGTAATACATCGGTAATACATATATTACCCACATAACTTATGAATATATATATATATATATATATATATATATATATATATATATATATATATATATATATTAAAATATATTTGTCATGTATATTTGTATTAAATAATAAAAAATTTTAAGTTAAATATAAATCAACTTTGATTAGAAAAAATTCATAAGTGTCAGCTAATTAGAAACTGAGAAATTAGTATAAATATCATTTTTTAATAAATGTGTTGATTCTTAAAATGACAAATAAATTTGGATGGAGTGAGTACTACTTACTTTTCAAATGCACAACATTTGAATTTTTTTCACGTAATTTTAGGTGAAATTTAATAAATATTAAATAAGTTTTATAATTTAAATTTTTATATCATACTAATTTTTATTTAAAATAATTTTAATCTAAAAGAATAAAATATAACATATATTAAACTTTATTTGAAAATACGTTAAAAAAAATTAAAATCTTCCATTATTTGAAAAGAGGGAACAATATTACTACTTGTACTGTTGCAACAGAAAGTGTTAAAAAGGGTCGGCCCTTGTGAATCCCAGCAAAAGCAACCAAATTGAAGGTCACTTTTTATGGGTTAAGGTAATTATCCCACGTTGCACTAGCACGGGCTGTGATCATGAATCATGATAATTAATTATGATACTTCAATTTTAAGGTGCAATGTGAACGGATGGCTCTTTTTTGTTTTAGAGTACTGCTCATCCTTTTTTTTTCTTTTTCTTTTTTTTTTTTTGTTTTGGTTTGATCAGTTGGGTAGTACTGATCCATTCAATGATAACAATAGGTAAATGTAATGAGATATTTCATGACATATGGTATGGATTAGGTCAGGATTCGTGATTTTATTTCACATATAACATCAAATCTATATCTTATATTATTAATATATGACGTCAGTTTTTTAGCAATCATTTTTCATTGGTAATTTGGTGAGTTGACTCAGTATACTCATCGAATATTTTAATTCAATCAAGTTACATGCATATATTTAATTACTTTTAATTTTAAATATTTGACTTTAGTTTACTTATGTGTCTTTTCAATAATTTTTTAATTTTAAATTGTTGACTTTATAATTTACTTAAGTGTCTTTTAGAGTTACTAGATAATTAGTAGATTTTTGAATTTTTTTTAATCGTAAATAATGTTTTCAAAAATTGATATAACAAAAACTCTATAACATGACCGAATGAAATTTTAAAATGGAAAAAATCAACTAATGGAATTAACAAATTAGAAAAATAGAAAAATGTGGACATCTTGCTAAAGATGACCCTTGTCAAATAAATTAAATTATTTGTAATTAATTTTATGAATAAAGTAAACAAAATTTCTTAAGGAAAATATTTTCATTCGTAATTAATCATAAAATAAATTAAAATACAGTACCATCTAATCAAACAAAATAAATTAAAAGATTCTATTTTTAATAAAATTTCAAATACTATTAAATATGTGCTTGATCGATTTGATATATAAATAGAATAAGATTTAATGAGTAATTTTTTATTATTATAAAATAATTACAATATAAATATTTAACCAGTTTAAATAAAAAATATTTTTTATTTAATATTATAAAATTGAGAAAAAAGATAATAAAATTGAAATATAATAAAAAAAATTACTTCTGAAAAAGGCTCGTGTTTGGACACAGACGGCCACTCTAATTAAATAATTAAATTAAGAACGAAACACAACATTGGAAAAAACAACTACTACATTCCAATAAGGCAATTTGGTTTTAAATAAATAAAACATTTGTTATATAAGAATGTTAAATTCGAAACCATTTTAGTTACAACTTTTTTATCAAATAGTAATATACTCCCTCCGTCTCACGGCTCAAAATAAATCTCCTAATTATTTTTGACACAATGATTAATAAAATAATTTTTATCCAAAATTACCTTTTGAAATTATTAAAATTGTTCATACATTTCAATTGAATAATATTTACTTTACATTTCCTATACAAAACTCCTCTCAAGCAATTAATATTTTTTTTGTTGTGGTAGAACAGTGGAGTATAATTTTCTTTGATTGAAAACTATAACTAGCACCTAATATTTCTTTTAACAATTTCGAGTTCTTCAAAACTAATTTCAAATAACAAAAAAGAATTTAAAATCACATATAACAATATAGAATCACGTATATTTCAAATCAAAAGAAAATTTTCGGAGAAAGCACAATTTACATTCACATACATATAAGTTATAGGTAATTCATGTAAAAAAAAAAAGTTACGAAAATCAAGTAACATAAATAAGTGAAAGAAAAAACAAACATGGTTAAACTATATAAAAAAATAAAAAAGTAGAACACAAAGCCCGCACTTGCGTGTGAACTTTAATTGCTAGTTATATATTGAACACTTCATATATTTCAAACCTAAGAAAAATTTGGAAGAAATTGCAATTTACTTTCGCATGCATATAAGTAATTCAAGCAAAAAAAATAACATAAGAAAATTTACATAAATAAGTGGAAAAAAATAACATAAACTACATAGAAAATAAAAATAAATTTTTTTTTGTTATATAAAAATTTAGGTGAAAGAAACTCTCTTTGGCTAGAGCATTACAGCGGTCTCTCAAAAAGGGACCAAGACTCGAGCTCTTAACAAAACGAGAGCACTAGCTGAATTTCACCTAAACCAACCTTCATTCAAAATATTTATATAATATTAAGTTTCAAGCATATCAACCTTCGTTCAAACTAATGTTTAGTTCATAACTTTTAGTTAATAATTTCCGGCTGGACATATACTTTTTACTGTTTTCACCTAGAGTTCATAGATTCACGTCATAATATGAGTTCAGAGACGCAACCTTTTTACAACTTCCCTACCATTTCTCAGTAACTCATCTAACTGGACAACTAAGAGACGTTAGAAGTTACAAGTAAACCTATTCAATCAAGGAAAAGATAGGCAGATCCCGTCATTGTACATTAGGCATATTTTGATCAGTACCACCAGCAATGGTTTTTGCAACAGTTTCATTCATAGCAGTATAATTACTTGGTGGAACATTTGAATCTCCCTTGGCGCCATTGCTGATTTTGTCGGGAACTTTCGGATGATGAATGACACTACCTGGTGGAGCATTTGATTTTACCAGATTACCAGCATTCATATTCTCCATACTGGTCGGTTGTTGAACTTTAAGTCCTGTAACAGGTAAATTGGAACGAAAAGTTTCAGGCACGGCAGTTCCATCTGCACTCTCCTCCATTTTAAGCTGCTTTTGTGTTGCTTCAGCCAGAGGATAGACCCTCAAAGTGTTGGCTGAATGAGGTTCAGCACCAATTTTGGGCTGGTTTGCAGTTGCAGACTGATTTAAAGCATGAAGTTGTTGTAACCGGTAATCAGTCTCAGGTCGACGGCAAACCTTTTTCAGGGACACAATTTCCTATAGTTGAATGATGAACCAAATCAATGCTATCCGTCATAAAGTTCAAAAATCAGCTAATGAAGTACGGATCAGATGAGCAAATCAGAGTGAGAAACATGCAATTTCTGCATTAGAGAACGAATCTTTGCGCAGCTTTTTGCATCAAGAAAACAACAATAAAATCAAATTAAGTTTTTCAGTGAAATAAAAGTAAAAATAAAGATAATGATAAAGACAAAAAAGGTAAAACTGTAAATGAAATCCCCCAGCATTGCTAATTTTGAATAATCAAATATTCAGTTGGTCTTACAATCTGCAAAACCATTAGACGTCCGACCTCATTACGGTTCTTGCCAAAGAACAAAACACCTTTGTAACCTTCCAAAATAAACTATAGCCAGAATTAATTTGTTACATACATTCAGCAAAAGAGAATATGCAAAATCATCAACTGAGTTGATTCCACAAAATTAAAAAGTAAAGATCAACAACATGCATCCCTAGAGTTGTTAAAGTGTGAAGAAACAGCCAGATTAAGTGTATAGGACTATAACTTTTATTGTCTTTGACAAAATATGAAGGAACCTGAATTAAGCCAATAAGCTCACTAAAAGTTGCCACGAGGAAATGAACACAAAATATTATATAGTAATACAAAGATTTAAGATCTTTCTTACTCCCTTTTACCAATGAAATCTAGCAAATGTACGAAACCGTAAAGATATAAATAAAACCCCAACGGACAGAGGTAGAGGGAGCCACTATGATCTAGATCACTTAATTAGGGAGAAAAGAGTAAAACATAAGGACCATGCCAACGACATGCGGATTAATATGGTCAAAAGAAAACACCACAAAGTATATTACTTGATCCATGGAAAGAGGACATTTAAACAGTTTCATACCTCAGATTGATCATGATCATATCGCACCAGAAATCTACAGCGGCAACCTCTTACATCATGCCTTCGTCTTTGTGAATCAAGGACATGCGCATCATAGTACAGAGCCTGCTCTTTGCCTTCCTGAGAGAGTCTAAAAGCCTTGAGAATAGGACATCATATACTAACTAATATCATCTAATAAATATTATCATAATATATTCTTGTGAATTCACATAGAGAATGAACCTGAAAACAGAGAATAAGATCTCCTGGGAGAATTGCTACACATTCTGAAGATTCACATGGAAGAGACCTCTGCCTAACATGCCTGCGAACATTAACCCATTCATCCTCCTCAGATCCAAAGCCAGCAAATCGCACCAGCACTTCCTAACACACCAATAACAATACAATAAAATGACTAAATGAGGAAAAGACTGGGAGATGCTCAAACATAACACAAGTCCAAATTTTAGAGTTAAGACTAAGATGCCATTTAGTATCAGGAATCAAGAGAGATAGTGGAGTCATGTACCTACTTTAACAAACTGTTGCATTTTGTAAGTCATAAATGTCGATAGGAATCTCATTCAGGGGAAAAGAGGTTCCCTAGAGTGGATATCTTATTTCTTACAAGCCACAGTGCACAGGCTTACGCCTGTGTAATAATTATATATTTTTAATTAGAATAAGCAAAAAATTAATGCAACAAATAAATATTTAAAATATATTACAAAAATGTTTTGTAAGACTTCCAACTTGTTCATTACATTAAGTTAATGGTTAATCTGATAATCACTGATAAAATTAGGGTTCTTATTTTCTACCCAAAATTTTGATAAAATGAGGATTTTTTTAACCTAAAAATTCCAAGGGGAAATGATACATACAAACTTTTCAGGAAAAAGGAAAAAGAAAAGAATAGGTAAGTAATATGGAATTATAGTTTAAACGAAGAGAAAAAAATGGAAAGTTGTAGAAGTTCATTAATTTACCACATTTAAGAAAAAAGGAAAAATTATATGTATCGTTCTGTTTTTTGAGATAGCAGGAGGATGACATAGTAGGAGAGGTGGTGTTCCTCATTGATTGGGCAGATTGTGCAGTAACTTCTTGGCAGTTGGCTGGTTGCTGTTTCTTCTGAAGGTTCCACGCCTATTCTTAATTTATTATATAGTTTCCACAATTTTGCTAACATGGTATAGGTGGGCTCCGCGAATTCAGTTTTGCAGGGGTCCAGAGGCTTTATATAAAGAGATGTCATGGGAGTTGATCTTTTTCCTTTTTTTCCCTCTCTTTTCCAACTCTCAAAAAGAAAAAGAGAATTGACCAGTGTGGGACCAGTTATTCCTAAACTAAGATACTATTGAGATACCAAACCTGAGAGTTTCACTACCAAGATTTCATAATGTGACCCACATTCCTGTCTTTCATTCCAGTGCACCAAATGAGGCCTACATTCAATATTTAATTACGACGACACCTGCTAGCATCTGAAACATTCTTCTTCAGCGCCTTTCCTATGTCTAACTTCCAGAGAACATTCAAAAGAAATTAGATAACTTCCGGCTTGTCAGCAAGGCAATGAAAGTTATATAAACAAACTGAAGGATTAATCAAAGAAATCAAAGACTTCGCGTCAACCCTAAGTTACTACGTGCAGGCTATTTTTATAGTAAAAAAGTAAAAAAAATAGAAAAAGATCCGCAGTGCAACTATACCTAACTGTAAAGTAGCAGTTAACATTTCATAACAGGATAAAGTGAAGATAGATTTCCACATACAATCAAAAGAAGTGTTTACACATATACGAAGAAAAATAAAAATCATATAGCCTAAATAAAAAGAGCATTCAAAATATCTGAAAACTTTCTGCAAGTATATTAGATTTCAGTAATTACCGGATCACCCGTCTCACGATTTCTATGAGCTAGAAAGGTGGCAATATCATACCTGAGGAAAATTATGACAAATTATTGGTATTCAAAACAGAACTGCTATGCATCTATCAATAGTAATTAACCACCAGCCATCTTTTAAAAGACCTTACTATGAATGTTTGAATACTAACCATGCACCATCCCTTGCAGATTTAGCTTCAAACTCCATGGCAGTGCTGTCTGCTCCATTTCTAGTTGCACCATAAACTGGCGATAAATAACAAAAAGCAAAACAAATTAAAGAACGAACATGAAGAATCCATGTGGTATCAATATAACTCATTTTATGATTAGAAGAATGCATGGAGAGTTCACGGAGAGCGTACTTTGATTATAGTACCTGCTAACACCAAATGCACACACAGTCTATGATATCTAACCTTAGAGTAACTGAGCAAGGTTTACATGATAACAGACAATCCCTTCATACAAAGAACATAAAAAACAGCATGCAAAAGTATATTGACTACTACAATTCTGTAATACCCTAGTTCAATCGATCACTACTTTTTGCAATGAGTTACACAGTTATCATTAAGCAAACACCTATGCCCTGATTTCCGAGTTAAGTATTATGTACTTTTTCTATGATACATTAGTTGAGTTTACTTTCATCTAATTTGATTTGCATGACAACTCTCATGTAATTTCATTGTCAGATATGTGATTTCGATGTAAATAATTAATCAGATATTATAATATCCTCTAATGTTTCCCTATACAACTAGAAAGTAAATAGCTTGCTGAAGGAGAGATTAACACATGTTTGGGATTGCTTATAATATGTGAACGTTGATTTTGATTTACAACTATTGTTAGTACCATATTTCCCACATCGACTACAAGGCAATGGCCTTACTTGCTAATAAGAATGAGTCTATCTCCGAACTCTCTCAACTTGTAAGGCGCCTTTTGAAAGGACAAAACATCAAAACCACTAGAAGAACCCTACAGCAGCTGACAGTACTTCACAAGTAGATATAGTCAAGGGAAAATAGAGAAATTAACAGTTGGCGCCAGAAAAGGGCCTGAGTCATGTGCTCTACCTTAAGCAAGTCTTTACCTAGGGCTACAGCTACAAGGCAACAACCTTAGTTGCTAATAAGCATGGGTCAATCTCCCAACTTGTGAGGAGCCTTTTGAAAGACAACCGCAAGGAGAACCCTCCCACAGTGAACAATACCTCACATGTAGATCCCTAGCCAAGGAAAATATGGGCATTAACAATTTCAATGATAAATAATTTGTCAATGTTTGGTACTGAATAAGCGCTAAATTGCAATAAGTTAAAAAGTGTATGGTGTTGAAAATATTGATAGTTACTTGAATAAAATATTAAAATTACATTAATTGTATAAATGACTAGCATATATGGATAGGTTTAGTGTTGTTTAGGAAAATAAGATATAATAATAATATACTTGGCCAAACTTAATTATCAAATATTTGATTATTAAGTATAAGCAGAACTTCCTATTATTTGCATAGAACTGATTATATGCGGTTAAAAATAATCATATTAACAAACACCATTTTCTTTTAAAATGTGATTACAAGCAGGTTTGACCATTTATAAACAATCTCAAACACCCAAAACATTGTAGAACAGGAAGTATTATCACATACATATTTAACCTCATATTTGTATTTAATTATGCAATATAATCAGCATCATAATCTCAAAATTCATTCAACTACTTACAAACTAAAGGAACCTATCCAATTGCTAAATTACGCAAATTCCAGAAAATCTTCACACTTCATCTACAACACAAATAAACATGAATGTCGTACCTATTAGACATGCTAAAACATTATGAGAAAAACGTGATCCCATTTAAGTATACAAACATTTTGGGAAATGACAAGTACATTAGAAAATATAACATCACAGAATTCAGACTCACCTACAGGAGCATGCAGATTTTGAGTGGCTTGGGGCACATTTCTGACTGTAGCTGAAAGGTAACAATAAACTCAACAAAGATAAGATATATATGACACAAAAAATTTTAAAAAATTCAGAAGTACAATGCTTCAAAACTTCAAATAAATCGAGTGAACCTAGAGGAGCTGGCATGACTTGAGGGGCTTGAGGAACATGTTTGGCTACAGATGAATCATCCCGAGATGACATCTGTGATGTATTCAATTTCCCAGTTGTTTTCGCAGATTTTGCTCTAAGAGCATACCGCCTATTCTGGAACCAGTTCCACACCTACAAAGATATATACATCTCAGATTAGCAACAGATTACCAAATACTAATCATATTTTGCTTAAGAAAAAAGTGTCTCACTTGTTTCATTTGAACTACGAACTTTCCGGATCTTTCTGCCGAAACACTATTGAAAGACAACCGCATCACAGTCAAGCTTCTACATTGATCAGGAGTATGAAATCCTCAAAAGAAACTAAGCAAATAGATTACATACCTAAATTTATGTGCAAGGTTTTCAAGAACCTCACGAGCTGGCACATTACTATTGTGCTTTTGTAAAATGGCTTCCATCTCAGCAACCTTCAGTTTGTATATGTAACAATATAGATAGCAGAGAATAATCAATTGCAAGTGAAGTACATCAAACAAACTACGTATCAAGCCAAGCAATGTTATTAATGTAACACAGCTGCATCGAGCTAAAGTAACGGACAAAGCAATATACCAATATTATTAGGGAAAGCAATATACCAATATTATTAGGGCCTGCTTGGGATCGCTTTTCACTTTTGGATTATAATCACTTTTTAACTAAAAAAGTAACTTTTCAAAAAGCAAGAGAGGCTTTTGTAATTTTAGATTATAAGTAGCTTTAAAATTGCTAGCATTTGGCATGAAAATTAACGTTTGCTTATAAACCTCCGTATAAGGAGGAGCCGAACAGGCATTTAATCCCCAAAGAATGAAAAGATTGACAATGCAACGATGTAAATAACTTGTCCGAAGAATCTGACATCCTAATAAAACTTGTCTGAAGAATCAAAGAATGCAAAGCAACATCAGTTTTAGACGACTAGACCTATTAGCTTCATATTAAAGCTTATTTTGGAAATTGCTCCTGCATTTGTACAATCAGAGGGACAGGAAACAGAAGCAACAAAATAAAATAACTAAATAATGAAACATAAATAGAAGAAACAAGTTAAAATCAATTCAGCCAGTGAGTTAAGTTGATTTTACTATTTTAGCGTTTGTCTGTAACTTAGTTTTTGAAATAAAAATAGACTATATGTTGTTATTGACAAGTAACTGACTATTGCCTTAATTTTCAACTAATAAATTGACTTAAAATTTATTATTTGGAGAGATTTTTCTTATCACAAAATGGCTTACTGATGCAGAGCAAGAAACTAAAATATTAGTTTTAAATTATTTTATAATATTAATTGGATATAAATTTATTGATGTAATTAATTGGTAGCTATTATATAATTATTAGTAGTTATTTATTAGTAGTAGTGATAAATTAGGATTCGAAGAGAGATTAAGATTTATTTATAGTCATCTTTTTATCTTTATTAGTTCTTATCTATTTTTGAGTTATCATATTAGAGCTATCTTTTATTAGAGTTATCTTTTAGAGTTCTAGTGGGTTTAGGTAACTTGTTAGGAGTCTACTTAAATGATTGTAATTTCTCTTACTTTACACAATGAATTGAATTATGAACTGAAATTGTTTGAGTTTTGTGAGTGTTGTCCCTAGTTATCCTTCTCTAATCTCTTGTTCTTTCTCCTCTAAATTCTGTCCTACATCAAATTGGTATCAAAGCCAAAATCCTGGTACTCTTTTGATTACACCAACTCTCTTCCTGCCTAAAATATTTTCTAGCCTTTCTTAATTTTGTCGAAATTCGCTAGACAATCTACAATAACCTTTGGAGATTAAAACTTCGATTTTGCAGTAGAAATTGTGGTTCTTGTCTCAAATATATCCATTGAACAGGGAAAAGAAAGAAAGAGCTACTGTCCACGTTGTCAGGACGTCAGTGTCAGCCCATTGTCAGAGATCTGCCATCACTGTTGCTTTTTATTGCTCGCTGCTGCTGCTTTCTCTTTTAGGCGATTCAATCTGTTTTCCAGCACGATTAAAAGGGCCAGCAAACTGCAGCTTGGTACCTCACGTTTCACATTCTCTGTCTTTTTTAAAATCAACCCCTGTAGTTTAATTTATTTGCATAGAGTCAATTCCTGGAAGTTTCAGATCTTGCAATTCAGCCTAAAAATATTCAGGTTCTGCAGATTAGCCCCTGTTCTAGTTTTTGAAATCTTTTCTTTTTATCTTGCCTTTTCTTTTTACATGGAATTGCATATTCCAAAACTTCGAAAGGAGGACTTAACGAAAAGTGATGCTACTTTTCACACCGCTCTTCGATGTGGAGGAAATATGCGCAAGATCATAATTGAGGAGGAATGTGATATTAACGTTGTGTCTCCGTGTGCCATTGAGAAGTTGAAGTTACATGTTGAACAATATCCGAGGCCTTATACTATTCCTTGGGTTAGTAATACTACACTTTTTGTTTCAAAAAGATGTTTAGTTCTAATTACAATGTTCACATACTCAGTATATATGGTGTGATGTTTTGCCGATTAATGTTGCACATATATTGCTTTGACAACCTTGGATTGATCATCTGGATGTGGATCATGAAGAAGGTGATATTTATTTTTTTGTGCACGGAAAATATATTATCAAGTTGCTTCCTCGCAAGCCAAAAGAAACCGATGAGTCAAGGAAAAAGCATGAGCTGAAAGAAGAAAATCAGCCATCCAACGAAGTCAACAAGATACAGATGGAGTCTCATGAAAAATTCTTCGAGGAATTACATATTGCCAAGTCTAATAAATTTAGGGGTGGCAAAATGGGTTAATGGGTCGTGTTCGTGTCGGGTCGACCCATATAACGACACAATTAAATATAACACGAACATGACACAATTAATAAATGGGTCAAAATTTGAAACCCGAACACGACACGATTCTTAAATGGATAACACGACACGACACGAATAACACGGTTAACCCAGATAACCCGAATAACCCAAATAACTCGAATAACCCATATAACCTGAATAACTCAGATAACCCAAATAACTCATTTACACATTACTAAACGAATAACCTGTTTAAACATTACTATTTGAATAACTCACTTAATATTACTCTAAAATTAAACTTTTACAAATATGTAACTAAAATTCTACATAGTTTTCAGTCTTTTGGCAAAATAACATATTTTCTTAAGTTTCTTAAACATAAAATTATTTTTTGTCTATTATAAATATTGTTTTGTAAGTTAATCTATATAAAATAATATCAATAAAAATAATTTAATAATTTATATTATTTATAAATTATATATAAAATTATTAGTTATTATTATATTAGTATGTTTTTATTCATTAAAAATTATATAAGCTAGTCTTAATTACAATACAAACTCATCTTGTATGTTTGATATATATATTAACTTAATGTATATATAGAAAAAAGTATTAGTTCATATATATTAACCAATAACTAATGTTATAAGGCAAGTTTAGATTTTTTAGAATGATAAATAAGAATGTTAAGTATATATGACTTACTAAATCAATATATACTTAGTGAATATGATTCACAAATTCATATATACTAATCAATAACTAATTGATGATATTTAGTCCAATTCAAAATTTATAATGTATACTTAATTAGTTAATTTAAAAGAAATAATAAAAATATAACATAATTATTTTAATAAAATGTTTGAATATTCTTGTTTTGATAATCGGGTTAAATGGGTCATAAATGGGATTTGACGGGTTGACTCGCCAACCGGTTATTTTAGTCGTATCTTAAACATGTCGACCTGTTTATGACCCAAACCCATATAAGCCAACCCAAACCCTCCTAAGTCGTGTCATGTTCGTGTCGAGTTATCGTGTCGTATCGAAAATTGTCACCCCTACTGATAATGAAGTTGATCCATACACTGAAAACGACAAAGTGGTTGAAAATAAGGACATGCAAAGTGAGGTCGAACATAAGGCAAAAACAGAACATATCAACTTCATAATTCCATAAGATAAATTTGAGTCCTAGTGTTCTTCAAGATTATTCATAATGACGCATTTTTTACGTATGGTACCTCTTCCCCTGGTGCACGACAAATTCCAACTATTTCGGAAGACTTCCCTTATTCTTAATCGGTTCAAAACTCGAGGACGAGTTTTTTTCGAAGGAGGGGAGAATGATGCAAAGCAAGAAATTAAAATATTACTTTTAAATTATTTTATGTAATTAATTGGATATAGATTTATTAATGTAATTAATTGGTAGTTATTATATAATTATTTGTAGTTATTCATTAGTAGTAGAGATAAATTAGGATTCCAAGAGAGATTAAGATTTATTTATAGTCATCTTTTTATCTTTATTAGTTCTTATCTGTTTTTGTAGTTATCATATTATAGTCATCTTTTAGAGTTCTAGTAGGTTTAGGTAACTTGTTAGGAGTATATTTAAATGGTTGTAATTTCTCTTATTTTACATGATGAATTGAATTATGAACTGAAATTCTTTGAGTTTTGTGGGCGTTGTCCCTGGTTATCCTTCTCTAATCTCTTGTTATTTCTCCTCCAAATTCTGTCCTACATCACTTATTCTGTATAAGTTAGTTTGACCAATTGCATGAACAATTTTACCCACATCATCTTTTCCACATGTTACCGTATAACCTCAGCACATATATTAATTAATGCAAAAAGGGTCTTTTGGCCACCAAACTATATCACTTTTATTAGGTCACTGAACTTTAAGAAACATTAGTTCGTCCATTGAACTAAATATAATTTTAACTTTCAACAATTCCGTTAGATTCAATGGACGGTCCTCATCTTTTAGATGACGTGGCACTAAGTTGGCATATCACTTTTAAAGTTCAACCCATTGAACTTTAAAAAAAAATTATTTAACCACCAAACTTATTATATTATAATTTATAAAATATGTCATTCCTTCTATATATTATTGAGATGACGCAGTATTAATACTGACATGAAAAAAAAAAGATAAAAAAGAAATAATATAATAAATATTTAAACAAGATAAAATCGTTCCAAAATCATAATGAAATTGTCATTTTATATCTAATATTAAAATTATAGGGAATCAACTTTAAAAAATAAGCAAAAATATAAAAGAGCTAAAACATTGTTAACAAAAACAAAAGTTATTTTAAAAACAATAAAATTAGTTGAATAAGAACATGCACATGTCATCTACTCTTTACAAAAAGCCAAACAATAATCAAAACTACTAAATTTAAATATACATATGTGTGTGTCTATATATATATAGATCTTAGTAAATACTCAATTTTAATATTTTTTATTTAAGTTTTGTTTAATATATTAGTAATTTAGTCTTAATTATTTAAGTAGGTTTCTCTAAATGTTTGCAGGCATGCAGTTTATTTATTTATTTCTACAATTAGTATTTCAGTATTAATTTAGTTAATTTGATTTATTACCAAAATAAATAATTGTAGAATTAGAGAAATCAATTAATTAACTAAAATTCTCGCAATCAATCATTTTTATAACTAACAATTAGAGAAATCAATCAATTAACAAGAATTCTCGCAATCAATCATTTTTTTTTTGTTAATAATATTTTTTGGTTATTTAACTTTTTTGCTTTTTTTTTTTCTTAAGTTGATTGCATGTAAGTTTAAGCATAGATATAAAATGACTATTTTATTGTGGTTCTTTTTTGATTTTTTCTTTCTTAAATATTATAATAATATATAATTTTTTTAATCTTTCTGTTTTTTTTTGTACATATCAACATTAATCACTACATCTATTTTCAAATTAGGTTTTGATGATATTTTTTATGCTATGCCAACTGAAATTAACAGAATGACCTATTTTATAAATTATATTAAGTTTGATGGTCAACTAATTTTTTTTTTAAAGTTCAGTGGATTAAACCTTAAAAGTGATATTTCAACTTAGTACCACATCATTAAAAAGATAACAACCGTCTATTGAATCTAATGGTATGGCCTAAAGTTTAAATTATATAGTTCAATGGGTGAATCAATTTTTTTTAAAGTTCAGTGACCATTTTTGCCTTAATTTCAGTAGATTGTAGATTTTAATTACTATAAATTCTTGCAAATTACAAACAAACACTTTTACTTATAAGTTATATCATAATTAGCTTTTTCTCTCAATGTTAACTTATAATTCTTAAGCTGAAGCACTTGCTCTCATGGCATAGCTCATGTTTCTCTTGGCAATAGGCCAAGGTTCAAACACCACCACCCCAAAACCCCCTAATTGTAAACGTAATATAGTAGGATATCTTAATTAATACCAACAAAAAAAAAAACAGAAAAGAAAACTGATAATTAGTTTCAAAGTAAGCCGTTCACGAACAGGGATCCTATTCCCTTTTGATGAAACACAAACAGAATCCTAAGACACCTCTCTCAACACAAAATTAAAATCTCCGACTGGAAATTTTCAGCAGGTATATATATGGCATGGAACATTTACAAGAATCATATTATTAACAAGTAAATTGAACGAAATCAATACAGAAAGCAGTGTAGGATAAAAGTTGCAATTATAAAAGTGAAAGATAAACATTGCATCAATTTGAAAAAGCTAACCTCGGCAGAGTTAAAGCGGAAGGTGGGACCGCCGTTGCTCGGTGGTCTTCCCATGGGAACGACTCACTCCTTTCAACTTCTCAACTGAAATCCAAATTATCGAACAAGGAGAGGGAAAGAAAGAGAGAGAAATCTATATCTATCTATATTATATATTCTGAAGGGCTACTTAATAAGAGTTTCTCGGCTGATGATGATCTCCTAATTGGCCATCGTTCCTCATTCGTCTTCTAGAAATACTCTCTACTTTTCTCCCAAATTTGAAGCTCCATTAAATTGAATTCGTGGAAGCCAATCGAACGTTACAATTTTCCAAACCCTAATTGCATGCCTTCTCTCTTTCACGAAGGCAATCATCTTCGTCTTTCTTTTTCCTTCTCTTTTAAAAGAATACGAAAGAGTCTATGGAACATATACCAGATTCACTATTTTATGAATTTAAATATTACTCCGTACTATTTTATTTGGGTTAGTGCAATATTAGCACAAGCGTTTGTAGAAGGGGTTAATATAAACACCTGAAACTTTTCGCACTTAAAAACTTTATATGCTTTTCGCACACTATATGGAATGAACACACAGATTCAAGTTAAAATAGTTATATTATAACTCGAGATTTTTCTAGAAATCTGTATAATCACAAATGTGATTTACAGCTACAAATTCTGTGAACAAAGTTCACAGCTTCTCACACTCACTAACTTCTAATATTCTTTGAAATATCTCTCTCAAGATCTATTGCAAAGTT
>CM025786.1:96176-159019 GCA_014636745.2 Centella asiatica | reverse complement strand
TTAACAAACTTTAAGAAATATCTTTCCAGTTAATATTTCTTGCTTCTATAACACGTTACGTTGATTTCCGTGTAAGAACTGATGACGAATGTATGCTGTCACAACGATCCACTGACTGCTAGCCCTGACGGACTTTGATCAGTGCTTCTGGATCCTCTGATGGTTATTGACTGGATCAGGGCTTCGTCCTTCACTTGAGTTATACTCAGTGCTTCTTGACCCTGATGGTTATAGCTGACGGCATACACTGATGGCTTCCACTGATGTCATGTTGGTCATTCTCCCTGATGGGTTTGCCTGACACTGATATGTCCCGAAGTGTTTCACTGAGGGATTGGTCTGCCCTCGTCATACCCTGACAGGTTCCCCCTGACAGGTTCCCCCTGACAGGTTCCCCCTGATGGGTTCCCCTGATGATACTTAATCAACGTAACTTTGATTTAGAACTTCTGATGTGCGGAATACTTCGTTTTCTTACAAGTAGCATCAGACATTCTCCTTCACTTTGTCAAGTCCTTTTAATGTTCCTGTTTTCTGACTTGTCTTGTGAAGTTTATTAACTATCCACTGATGAATAAACTTATCATCAGTGGATGCAAAACTTGTGCTGATCTTAAGGTTTATAAAATACCTCAAGTATTTACAGTTGCACAATTTATTACATAATCATTATCATCATTATTTTATCTCTAACAATTTGTTTTTACCTACGGAGTAATTTTTATTTATCGTATCTATGAATTTACAGGAAATTCTTTATTATAACTTACACAGTATTGTAATAACAATATTTTATAGCGATATTAAACCTGCGAATAAAGACTTTTGAACTTTTACGGTTGTATTAGACCTACAAATAAAGAATTTTGAGCTTTTACAGTTGTTGGTGTAATTGTTTTTAAAAATATGATGTCTGACATAATGTTTAAATTATTTTATAATATTTTTTATTAGTATTAGAAATTTCAGCTTAGTCTAGTCTACATAAATTTACAAGTCAAAATTTAATTAAAATAATATTTCTCATACTTTCTCCAACTTGTTACAAATCTTAAGTAAATTAAAAATTTAAGAGAAATATTAAAAAAGTGTAAATTGTGTTGTGCACGAACCGTAACTAGTTATGCAATATACAAATAACTAGTTTGGTCATCCGTGTAAACACGGGTACGTTTTCTATCATATTTTAAAATATTATTGTTATTTATTTAAAATATATATATATACTATTTGTAAAGTTTTTGTTAATGATTAAAAATAATACTGATTACAAATTTATATTTATCACCGGTATTAATAAATTTATAAACATATTGTTGAGAAGATAATTTATATGCCTAGATTACCTATGTCTATACATTGTAATTAATTTACAATATTTAAGTTTTTATTTTGCTTATTGATATATCATTTTGCAATGATAAAAGAATTTTTGTATGTGTATTTTTTTTGTTTTGATTTTGTTTTTTTTTTAAATTGTTTTTGTATGGCAGTTTCCACCATTTCTTTTTAATAAAAAAAAAAGGAAGAAGTGCCAAAAAAAAAAAAAAAAGAGCACATTTTCCCTCTTACTCAATACTCATCTCCAAACCCCAATGCTCTCTCTTACTCTCGCCCTCCCCTTATTCTCCATTTTCCCTGCAACTTTTTCTCTTTCAGATCTCCGTTTGACTCCCTCTCTCCCCTTATTCTCCATATCCGTCTCTCTTCTCCTCGGCTCACTTATTTTATTTTATTGTTTAAATTTATTACCTTTTTTTGTTATATCTGCTATAGCTCTGTTGTTAAGAGAAGTGTCCCAGATCTACTTGGATTTTATATTTTCAGTTCAATTTGTTGATGTAATCAAGAGTTTTTTGTTCTCGAAGGTATCTACTTGGTTCGTATCTGATGAAGTTTAATTTTTCTACCTTGTAGTGAAATTCTCTCTTACATTTGTTGATTAATGTGCCTTAAAAAAACAACGGAAAAAAAAAACTACTCAACCTTGTAGGATGGGAGTACCTTTCGTTTTTTTCAAATTTTTTTTTTGCAAGTATTCTGATTTCTTTTTCATTTTCTAATGTATTATGTTATTTTTACATTTTGTACAACATGAAATATCTCTTTTTCGTTGTGTTGGTTTTTTGTTTTTTCTTCGTATAGTATTATAAAATGTTATTTATAATTCACAGAAGTAATAGTGGTGTATATTGTTTAAAATTTAAATCATATCCACAGTAGCTAATACATGTGACCCTTTCTTATTGGTCTATAAATTATTGCAAAATATTGGTCCTTTCTTATTGATTCATAAAGAATTACAAAATATTATAGATAGACCATGACAATAATAGCACGTGATCTTTTCTTATTGGTCCATAAAATATTATATATATATACACCACGACAGTAATAATGGCGTGTATTGTTTGAAATTTAAATCATGTGTAAATTTGCCTTAGATGTTTCAAATATTTCAACCACGCCTCTATTAGTAACGTGTATAAATCATCCTTATTTCAATCATAGTTATCAAATTATCTAATCAATGGTTGAGATTGAGTTAGTTAATATATGTCACATAACTAACATAATCTATGGATCATTTGTCTGCACACACACACATACATATATATATTTGCACACATGTAGATTATATCACTTAAATTAGTATGATAAAATATGTTTGTATTGTGCAAAGATTTCATAATTAGTCTATATTTATATAATAAGGAGTAAGGCATGAAATCATAGGTAGGTACATAGAGTCGGTTGGTTTGGGTAAAAAAGAAAATCAGTAAATATTCACAATAAAATTCACCCTAAAAAAAGACGTAAACCATAAAAAAAATTGGATTAAAAAATATTCTAAAAATTAACCATAAAAATTTAACAAAGACTTAATAATTTAAAAGCATAAAACTTATAAAACAATAAAACTAAAATATATTCATTAACTCAATATTATATATACACACACACCACATGCACGCAAAAAACAAAAAACACAATTCTAAAATATATTATCTATAAACTTAAAAATAGATAATTTAAAACAATTACTCTAAAATACCATATAACATCTAAAAAAATATTAAAATTTTCTTTGAAAAAAATAAAAGTCAAAAACAAAAATAAGATAAAAGAACTTAATAATACATATGTCAAAATAAAAAATATTATGTATGTGACACATATATTAAAAAAAAGATGTAATAACATTTGCAACTAATAAAAAAAATTACATATACCAAAATAAAATAAAAAATAAAAATTACACAAGAATTGCTCTAGATAATTATTTCAAAAATTAAATATACAATCATACATTTAAGAATTTGACTGAAATTCAAATTGAAAAAATAGATAATAAAGTAATGTGTTATATAACTAACTAAAAAACATTGTATGTAATTCTTAAATATTTTTAAAAATAGTTTAATTTAAATCAAAAATAAAAATACTTAATAGTACAACACGTACTGTGCATGAATTTCTAAGCTAATATAAAATAAAAGAGTAAGGCACAAAATCAAAGATATGTGGTCGGTCGATTGGAATAAAACAATATCGTAAAAACTCAACTTTAAAGAAAGGCATAAAAAACAATTTGAGTTAAAAAAACACAATAAAACTAGCCTAAAAAATTAATAGGGTTCGTTTAATCTAGAGGGTGTGGGTGGGTGGGGGGCTGAATGGAATAAACAAATAAAAGCTTCTTTTCAAAAACGTGTTTCTCGTTTTAAAATCTTTTGATTTATTTTTCTCTCTTAAAAATATATGAAGTTAACTTAAAATATTTTGTTAGTTTGTATGAATATGAGTAAAGAAAATAAAGCAAATAAACACAGAGATTTATATTGATTTGCGATATAACTCATTGGTATATTCCTACTTCAATTCTCAGATTCCTCTCCAAGATCTGAGAGTCTATCTACTAATAAAATAACACATCTTTTACAGGTGGAGAAACTTTCACTATAATATCCTTTTTCATTACAATATAACAATTATAAAAAATAAAAATAAAAACGGTACCCAAAGAATCATAGCTCCATCGCCTATTGATTCCTTTTTAGTTGTTTTTCACCATCCCTTAATCGAAAGGATGGAGGACAAAGACTAAAAACACATTTATCTAATGTATCCCGTTAATACACTCGGAATTGGTCTCCGTAATTTCTCGATCCTTCACAAAATATGACTGTATATGTGGTAGGATTCCACCCTTAAGAAATGATCTCACGTGCGCTTATGCACCATAAATAACATATATACATTAAATGTCTAGATTTGGTAAGGCTGATTGCCTTCAACTATTTCGATATTAATATGTCATGAACAATAATTAACACATGTAGACGCAAGCCTAGTATCTTCACGGCGCCAGTAGATGCATCACTAAACATGTATGTGTGCAATGCATTTAATCAAATACACGGTGTGCACAAAAGGGCAACATATAACTTTTATATAATTAGCTATGTAAAACACTCTATCATGTAATCCTAAGGTCCACAATAGTCTCAAGATAATAAGTATATCAACCATAATTAAATTGAAGCATCAAAAGTAAACATATATGCCAAAACCATGAAAGTGGCCCTTTCGGCCTAAAACATCCTTTAGCTTTTCGCAATGAAGTTTCAACCATATATTCATGTAGAGAATGATCCTATGAACTCATATACATGAAGAACACTAACTTTATAACTAATTACCCTTACCTCAAAGTTGAAAAAGTGAAGAAATTGAAGAAACTTATCGGTGTTATAGCTAGAGCTTGCTTTTAACTTCAATCTTTACTTCTTGCTTGATCCTTGGTTTTGATTCTATGAATTGTTATGATTTTATGTTAAAAATGGACATGAGAGAGGTTAGGGTCATGTTCTGGATATAAGGAAGAAGATGAGAGAAAAGATGATCTAAACATAATATATATACCCCAAATGAGGCCCATAACCAATAAGACAAAAACAGGGTATTGTAGGGTGGCTGTTTGAACACAAAATTCCATAATCTTAGAGATGAATCTCTCCAAACACAAATTACAAAGATATAGAGAACTTAACAAGCTTTCCAACAAATCAAGAATCAAATCATTTAGATAAGAGATGAGAGAGATCTCATGAAATAAATATCATGGATCTTATGCTGAAATAGGGTCTCATATTAGGATTTTGACCTATGTTCAAAGGAACACCTGCACTTACACACAAAGAATAAGGATACAAGGTATATATGGTTGGAAAGATACACGAGTCTAGTTTCCAACAAAAAAAAAAGAATCAATCAAAAAGATATTATCTAGAGTGAGTTATTGCAATTATCCCAATGGGTGTTTGGGTTGATTGACGCAAGGCAGTTTGCATAATTTAATGAAAGTTTTTGTTTAGTTTCTACTATGTTTATGTACAACTGTTGTATTTTGTTCATCGGTGGATATTTCTCTATCGGTGGATATTTTTTCTTTGGTGGATATTTTGTTCATCAATGAATGTTTCTCCATCGGTGAATATTTTCTCATCGGTGGATATTTTGTTCATCGGTGAATATTTTTCCATCGAAGGATATTTTCCCATTGGTGGATATTTGGTGTTAGTTTCCTCATGAATGGATAACACTTATCATATGACAACACGTAAGCTTTCAAGTTAAATGTTATGTATGAAGTATGTGTGCATTGCTTATGGACATTTTTAAACTATCAAAAGGGTGAGGAGCTTACAAAACCACTTCTAAAAACCTCTAGCCACAACCAAACACAACGCCCTACAACTAACTCCCCAAAACATGCGAAAGAAACCCAACAATACTGAAGATAAAAGAGCTACAAAAAAGGAAACAATACCATCCTACAAAACAACAAACTGAACTTCAACCCCAACTAGTTTATGATTTTTTTCCCATTATTTCTCTAGTCTCCATAGCATGATTATAATATGTACAAAAGTAACCCACTTTATTGTTCCAAACAAAAGAGGAAAGAATAAAGGGAACTTTCAAGATTGTCTTAAAATGAGATGTTAGCCATTTTGGGAAAGAAGTTTAACTATATAAACAATAGGATGAAACCCTCATCAGCCTCCAAACCTCTCCAAAACTCCAAACAATTTGGAAAATTAGCCTAAAACTGGATCTAGCACAAAATCAAGAAAATATAGCAAGAAAATTCGAGATTTCAAGAATGTTGAAGCTTAAATCTTGGGGGTTAAGTCCACAAATCATACCTTGGTAATTTCTTGTTAGGAAATATAGCATTTGATAATGATGTATAACACTTTGAATTGTTAGAGTTTGTAAGTGTACTGAAACTGAAATTGCAGCTGGTTTTGTCCAGCTATTATCCTCTGACATTGTAAAATGTTCATCAGTGGGTAATAGACAAACCAATGGAAGTTATCCTATGATAATGTAAAATGCACATCAAAAGATAACTCAGAAGATAAACTGATCACATCAGCAATCAGAAGATAATCTGCTGCTATTTTTTTTTCCTAATCTACTCTTCGTATGTTTCTTAAGTCTGACTTTGGGAATCCTTGTGGTGTATCATAGGCAAAAACCTATCTTGAACATTTGAAGGATCAACTTGCCTCTGATCTTCGAGATAAGAGGCTTATCAAGTCTTCACTGCACGACCTTAGTGAGGAGCAATCCAAGCATGCTGGGGAGTAGCTACCCTTGTAGGCGAAATGACCTAGGTGGGGAAAGGGCTCGAACATATAGAGAAGGAGCTTGAGGAGAAAAAAGTAGAGACATATAACGTGCACCAAGAGCTTATTGAGGAGCGCTCAAAAAGGCATGACGCAAAGAATAAACTCAACGATGAGTATCTTTGGGCCAAAAAAAGTCGAGGATCTCTCGGCAAAGAAATATGAGCTCCTCAAGAAGCAGGAACCCGATATGAAGAGCTTTCATGGCCAACTTGAGGCTTTCGTGCAAAAGATGAAAGCTCTGCGTCCACCTCCTCCCCTTTCAGCCTCTACTCTTCCTCAGGATATAAGGAATGCAGTGGTTGAGGAATTCTAAGCTTCGAAGGAGGACCAAGACAAATTATAGTAGAAGACTGTGAATAAATTCACCAATGGTCTTATATTCGCATGATTCTGCGTGGAAGCTGCTATATTTGACTCCAAGGAAGTTGGAATACCCGACCTAAATAATGAGGCATGAGTAAAGGAGCTCAGTTTGCTCTTCAAGGCAAGATGGCTAAGAGGAGTGAAACAAAACATTCTTCCTCGAATCCTTAGCTTTTTCTTCTGTTTTTCTTTATGTAAAGTCTTCATTTTCTAATGAATAATTTTGTATATATGAAGGTTTAAGTTTACTCATTAATTTTTAATTGTGTTCTGTTTTTGGTTTTATTCCTTAGTTGTATAAATATGCCCCTTATTTCGAGATAGTAAATGTAAAATTGAATTAACATGGAAGTATAAAAAGAACAAAGATGTGAACAACTATGATAGGGAACAAAACTTGAACTCTTATCAATAATGGTAACAAAGATGGTAAGTACAAAAGATTAATTCATTAAATGATGGTTGGTCCGAGCTTATCAATTATTAGTAGAACTTTTTTTGTTCCGAGATTAATTCATTAAATGATGGTCATTTATCCTTTGCGTTCAACACTATCCATCTTCCTCCGGATTATGCTTTCATCATCATTTTTATTTTCAAACAAAACTTTTTAGGAATAGATCTACGTGCTCTTCTACATGCATATAGCCTATGGGATAATTGTTTTGAGCCTGAATGTTTTCTGCTCGTTAAAATTTTAACTTTAAATCCACTCTTATAAGCATATGTATTATAGAATTTTTTGAGCTTCAAATATACTTGTAAATATTTCACCCACATACGGAGGAGGAAAATCATCACTGTCTAAATTTGACTTCTTTTTGACATTCAAATTATTTTTCTTCATTCAAATTATCTTCTTTTTCAAAACTATTAGAATCCGAATCATCAAAATATATATTGGCATCATACATTTTGTCGTTATCACTCATTTTAAAATTAAAAAGGTGAAGAGTAGAGAATCTAGTGAAAATCTCAACTTGAGATATACTGATATGATCTGTAACATAGGAATTTTTTTTTTGACAAATGATAAAAAAAAATTGTTCATAAAACGAGAGAATGAAGAACAAAACTACTTACATGTGGCAGAATAAGATAGTGTTTTTGACCAAGATTTTTATCATAATATATGTCTAACGAATAAGGACAACATTGCGTGAAGTTAAAAGTGGAGTTAAGCCAACACCTTCTGCCAATAACATTGGCAGAAAGGCAAAATGTTGTTTGATTTAAACACTTGGATCATCCATGTATAACTGATATAACTAATTTTTATTATTGTATATGGTATATTTTATTTGATCTGAATATATACAGTATACTAATAATAGTTATTTGATGTGAATTTATAAGGCAATTAATTAAGTTTAATGTCATCCGCCAGTGTTACTGGTAAAAAGACTAATTTTTTTTTATTTTTTTGTTGTTTGATTTGGACTGTTGGATCATCCAATCAAGTATTAGAAATATATTAACTACGAAAATCGTAATAGCTAACGTTAGATATGGATCGACAACCATATATATATTTTGTGGTGTTGCTATTATTCAAGGAATTGACCTGAGATTTGAGAATCATAAAAGTTATACATCTTATTAATACAATAATACAATAAACTGATAAAAAATGTCCCCCAAACTTCCATAAATATTTTAGTCAATCAAGTCACACAAATTTTTAGATAACTCGTGAGTTACCAACCATTTTGGAACTCTTGGTAAAATAATACACTAATATTGGTAAAATAATATACAAATAACGGATACCCAAGAATAATATGTAAGCATTAAATAAGAGGGAAATAAGGCACCAATTTGGGGACTCTCTCAATTTATTTTTATATATTATAGATGTGACCCTTGTAAACAAAAATAAAAAAATGTGACTCTTAGAATACATACCATGGACATTTTGGGTTATTACTAAAAAAACAATAAGAAAAAAAAAACTTATCTACAAATCCACAATTTCCTACTTACATGAATAACTTCTCCACAACTTCTCAATTTATAAAATCAGTTCAGTTTATTTAAAAATAAAATATTAAACATGTACACATTATCATTTATCTTTAACAACCATTTAACTTTTTGATATATTTAAAATTTTAATTAAACATAATTATTTACGAACACACTTCTCCAAAGACATATATATATATATATATTAAAGTGTGTATAGGATATCTCGTTCGTGTGTGTGTGTGTGTGTGTGTATATAATAAAGTGTGTATAGGATATATCGTTCTTATATTTATTATATTATCCCTCTAAAATTTCTTATTTTCATAATATTTGATATGGGTAAAAGAGATAACCTTAAGAGTAATAAATGTTACGCGAGTGTTAATGAACTATCGTAATGGCGCTCAAGAGGCCCATAATGGCTAGTGGGTCTACATTCAATGAATCTGAGATAAGACAGAAATAATAAATAAATAGAGATATCTTTCTAGTCTTTATCTAAAGGATGGTAGATATATGGGTGGAAACCTCCTGAACCACGAAATCATAATCCATGAAGGACTCGAAATCATAATTCATGAATGATTCTGATAACCCTAAGGATGTATAAATACAGGTCAGGTAACACATGACGAGGTACACTATTATTTCCATACGATATTTACCCATTCAATGAATCTGAGATAAGACAGAAATAATAAATAGATAGAGATCTCTTTCTAGTCTTTATCTAAAGGATAGTAGAAATGTGAGTGGAAACCTCCTGAACCACGAAATCATAATCCATGAAGGACTCAAAATCATAATTCATGAAGGACTCTGGTAACCCTGAGGATGTATAAATACAGGTCAGGTATGTGACGGCCCCAAAAATACCATACTGGACTTCGGGCACCGTCAAAAATTGACAAAAGAAAAGTATTAAAATCCAAGCATGCATAACATTAAATTAGAGAATTAATTAGTAATCTCTATTACAATAACCCAAAATAATTGTCTAACAGCGGAAGTCTATGAGGGACCCACACAGGCCTTACAATCTAAACATTTCTATAACATCCTCACGCTTCTCCCTTCCCTGGAAGTCGTCCGCAAGAGGATGATCGGGAGCATTCGTCAAGCCATTCTTTCCTTGCCTTTAGAAGACGACTCGGTCTTCTCGCCAAAACCTGTAAATCATTTGGTAATAACAACATGAGCGATTTACGCTCGCAAGTATATAATCAAGAATTGGGTAAGTTCTGAAAGATGGATAAATGATTGGGTTTAAGTGTTTATGAGGTTTGACGGAAACAATGTCGACACCTCTTAATATCTTGAAAGAAAACGGAGGGTCCCCGAGTGATAACGAGGGATTTGACCCTTTACTTAAAAGAATAAAGAATATTATCACATGCGCCTTATAACCATGTCCGTTTGGCGCACGTGCCCTTAGGAACATTGTATCAAACAGTATATCAGCTGGCCAGCCTGACCACCGTCTGACTTCATCATAATGACATACGTAGTCAATTGCAGAAACCTTTTGTCTGCGAGGGTCCGGTTACCGATGCCTCGGTTCCCGTTCCCTATCAATCTTAGGCCCGGGGTGCCAGGCAGATGCATCCCACTAGCCTTTAGTTACCCATACGGATATACTTTACAAGTATGGGGTGAAGAAATAAGTTTTCTACATCCGTATAGGATTTTCTTTGGCGTGTTAGCGGAATTAAATAGCTAACGACCGCCCAAAGATCATTTGATTCAAATACAACATTTTTCACGTACATCGGATCAAGGGATCGTACGTTACTTACTTTGAAGAAATTAAATCATGAATATTGACAGAATAATATCTTGAATACATTACGTATATCGAAAGAATGATCATACGCATTAATTGAAAGAAAGCAGAGTGAGTATATACTTGCCTCAAGTCCTTAGTGAAATTTAACACTCGCGTAGAAGTAATTCTGTAAAGCATGCACATATAATAGCATGAGAAAATCTTAACTTAATTACGTATGAGGATGCACGTGCGGAGTGTTCATAAAATTTTCAAGTCTTGTGATCGGCTGATCGAGTCGTCGAACGCTAGATTGGGATTCGGTTGGAACCGAATCAAAGTCCGAGAGATTGGTGGACTTGATAAAACGTCGCTCATAGGCTCTCGATAATTTAAATTTAATTATTGGAGTCCTTAGATTAATTAATAAATATCAATTAATCACTTTTAGCTTAAATGACTTAATGAAATCATTTAAAAAAAATGTTTCTTAAATTATTATTTAATTGTTTTAATTAAATAATAATCATTTCATAATCACAAAAGGTTTATAGACCTTTTAGCAATTATTAAACATTTATTCATAAATTATTATTTAATTGCTTTAATTAAATAATAACTATCGATCATTGAAGTAATTCATTTCTTAATTACTTTTAAGTTAAATGATTTATTGATCATTTAATAATCATGTAAAATTTATTCATTAATTATTCATTAATTATTTTAATTAAATAATAATTGGTCTTAGTTCTTCAATTTAATTAATCAAGGATTATTCCTCAATTAATCTTAGCTTAAATGATTTATTTAATTATTTGATAAAATTTTAGAGTTTATTCTTTAATTATTATTTAATTATTTTAATTAAATAATAATTATTTATGGATTTATGACTCGTCACTTAATTATGATAATTAAGAGACTCTAACATCATAAATAAATTCTAAATTTTAAAACATAAAATTTTAATCATGTAAAAGATTTATTTACATGTCAAAACATTTATTCAAAAGTCATTTATTGAATAATTAAAATGTAAAAATATTTAATTTTATTTTATGTTTTGTATTATTATTATTTATTTTTAATTTTTTTTTTGATTGGGCCGGATCGGGTCAAACCGGGTCAACAGTTCGGGTCAACGGGTCCGGGTCGGAACCGGGTCGCGGACCGACCCGACTTCTTCTCCAACCGCTTAGGGTTTTCAGCAGCAAGCCGACGGCGCTGTTCTCGCCGAAACGGCCGCCGCAGCTCACTGCAGCAGCTTCGCACACACACATACACGCACAGGAATGCGGTAATGGCTTCGCCATGGTATTCCACATATGAAAATACCCCCCAGACGGAACGCCGCCACCGGAAAACGACTAGAACAGAGGTTTGAGGCTTGACGCCGGCGAGCTTGCCATTAACGGCGGCGAAGCTCGCGGCCGAGCTTCAAAACCTCGTTCCTTCACCTATTTCGACGAAACAAGGATGCAAACGATTCCGGAGACTTCTAGGAATACATACGTGCAATTTATTTCGAGTTTCGTCAACCCAATCGCAAGAAAAACAGATAAAATTAAATCCGGTATAAAGAAATTTTCGGCCGAACTTGAAGTCATGCTATACTTGATCATTTCTGAAATTGTTTGGGGGAAAAAGATCCTTACAAGTGCAGAAACGGGCTCATAAAATCAAATTTAACCAGTGGTAACGCATCAAGCCAGAAAATCCGTCGGAAAGAACTAGGGTTCTTCGGGTTTTTGAATTGTTCTTGAATTTTTATTTTTCTTTTTAATAAACTTTAAAAAAATAATAACTCTCAAACCATAAATGCTATAAACATGTGCCATATATGAAAATGATACTGAAAAAAATAATCTACACAATGGTAAAATCATAAATGACAATAAATACAAAAATAAGAGAGCAGTGGGGTACCTCTTTAAAGCTTTAATGAACAAAATCCAAAACTTCAATGATTTCTTAAATGCAAAAATCCGAATTTTGAGAAATGTTTGCTGGAGAGAAAAATATCAGAAGTGGAGGGTAGGGTTTCTATAATGGTATATTTATATGACATTTAATTTAATTTTGGCCATTGGATTAGTTTTAAGAAAAATTTACTTAGATAGGTAAAAAAAAAATTTCCTTGTTTTTGCCATTTAGGGATAAGCTGAAAATTTAAATTTAATTAGTGTTAAATTTGATTTGTTTAGCCACTAATTAAATTTAATGGTTATGCAATGGTTTAACGGATAAGCTGACAAGTTTTCCCGCACCGGCGAGGCGAAAAAAATGCACACATATGATTATTATAACGATTAACACTTTAAAATTTTTAAAAGGTCATGCTCGTTATAATTTTCGTTAGTAAACGTGCGCGCGTCGATTTGCGTGAAATGCACGTAAATCTAAACATAAAATTTATCGATCGTTGAACGCAACAAGAATTCCATTTTAAAATGAATTTAATAGGATTACATTTAAATGAATTTCCGATTTCTCACAAGGTAACACATGACGAGGTACGCTATTATTTCCATAAGATATTTACTTATCACCACTAAATCTTTAACTAACAAACACATCCGAGGGTTTTTCAAATGGCTGAACTCCACGGTTGTTGGAAGATTTTCTCTTGCAGGTAGAGGAAGGCATTAAATTTGTGGTCCAAGTTTTTCAACGGTTAGGGTATTTCACAACCCTAACCCTAGGTACGTAAATTTGACGTATCAATATTCTTAAGGCTGATGTTTTTTTTTTTAACATCTTGGCCTCTTGGGACAGATGTCCTTTTTTATATCATAAGACAGGAGTCGATGTTAATCGTAAATATTAGCTCTAACACTCCACAAACTAAATATGTCATAAAAATATACAGTAAGCCAAAGCGGACTACATTTTTTATTTTGTAGTTCTTATAAATTGTATATCGTGAATTTGTTTTTGAAATAAAAGCATTTTTCCAAAAACTATTTTGAAATCCTCCAAAAATGGAAAGGATTTCATTAAAGGGAATTAAATTACAAATGTAACTAAGACGAAACCATTTTGACTCCCCTAAACAACCGATTAATTATAAACTACCAATAAACTCAAATAAGACATAATAAATATATAAATAGAAAACATTTATAGTTATTTATATTTTGAATGGAGAAAATATTATTTTTTATTTTTTCTTTCTATTTTTTTAACAACAAACTTACAAATTAGAACAAGACAGGATAGAGTCGTGGGGTCCCACGTTTACTAACAGGAGTTTCTCCTTTCTAATAAAGGAATATTCGGCGGCGGTTCCTTTCTCGTATTACCCTTACCTCCGCAACCCGCAAATTGGATATACGTGTACGTATTTGTTGTGTAATAATACAGGGTTTGAGTATTTTCTTTAAAAGAAAAAAGAGGTTTGATGAATTTCAAAAAAAAAAAAAAAAGTGGTTTGAGTAAATTTATTTGTATCCGTTTTCATTGTTGGATTGCTTTCTATACGGAGTGATACTGATATTAAGTTATTAACCACAACATTAAATGCTTTCTAATAAATTTTAAATGAACTACATTAGTCTCAATGCGAAATGTAAAAATTAATAACATTCTAGGAAGAAACATAACTTTAAAGTTAATTAAACTAAATAGGAATAAATAATACTTCATACGTTTCAAAATTAAATATACAATTCAGTTCACACAGAATATGTTTGAGAAATCTTATAATTCAAATGATTTTTACTATTCTGTAAATATTTATTGTTTTCATAATAATCTTAAGTAAATTCAATAATCTTGTACCTCTTCTATATTAAAAAAAATTAAATGTAATTTTAATTTTAATTAGAAAAATCATCATTTAATATTCATTATAATGAGTTTTGACCTTCTTTGCGCATTACCTGTATACTTTATAGTTTTAGTTTTGGCTAATACCAAATGGTCTGAGACAATCAAATCAAGTTGCTTTCAACTTCTCTCTTTTATAAAAGTTGATAGTTCATTTTGTACCTAAACCATAAAAAATATTGAACTTAATTAACAGTAGCGAATGAATTTTGATAATTTAATTTGATCAAGTCGATTCAAAATCCAACAGCTTGTTATAGATATCATATCATAATATTATGTATTTATTTAAAAACATTTCAGATTTTGATTGAAGATGATATTTTACATAAGGTGACAAAACTGATTATGTCGCCATTTTACAATTGTATTCGGGATTTTCTACCCGACAATTTAATTTGATTATTGTTTTATGCTTGGTACAAAAAATGGTTATCCATATTCGCAGGCAAGTTAAAGTTTTTAATTTTATTGATGTAACCATGAGACATTATCCTTTGTTCTAAAACTCTAGCACTAATTAATCATTATAACGCAAAAAAATGTAATACTCATTCAGTTCTAAAAAATAAGATCAAAATTTATTTTGAAATTTGACTCCATTTTAATTTAAATTCTATGAGATTTTTGTGAAATTTTCAGAAGATAAACCTTAATTCTACTAACAATTTACACATATTTACAAAATTTGTTATCATATTGATTATAATAATATTGAATCTTACAAAATTTTCATTTTTAAATCCATCAATTTGACTTTGAAATGTTGAAATGAAAAAAAAAAGTACTTAATTTAATTGTCTCAATATAATATACAGAATATTATGTAAAGATGCCATAATACTTCCGTTTATCGTTAGTTTGCAAACGACAGATATTGTGCCCAATGAAGATTATGGTTTGCATTGCTTTTTAATTAGTTATGTAAAATAGAATGCAAACATATAATCGTGTCAAATAAATCATCCTTGTCATTTATTTTGTCAAATCACTTATTTTGATGGTCAAATTGACCAATTTTATAAGTTAAAATTTGACAAATATATTTATATTTTAATAATTATAGAAAGTGAGATTTATAGTTAAATTTATGAACGTTCATGAGAATAAATTTGTCATCTATTACTTCTGTTCAAAAAAAGTTATATTTGGCCAAAAAAAATTCAAAAAAGAGTTATATTTTAATTTTTTTTTTGTTATTTTATTATAAATTAAAAAAATTTCAATTACAAACTTATAAATCAGACATAGTAAACTTAAGATAAGATTATCCTTAGAAATTTTATATATGGGTATATGGAGGTATAGATTATCACTTCCTCCATGTTAGTTATTAAATATTTTTCTTCAAAAATTAACTTAATTTTTATTCCGTTTTAGATTGTCACACAAATATATAATGCATATGGATTTACTGGATTTCGGAGCCAACATTTGGAAGCTAGTGGATCTAGTTCAATATTGTTGCATGTGCCAAAAATGGGAACCCTCTTGGAGGGTGAGTTCCCCTAAAGAGCATGTGATGCTAATCATGTTAATGTTTATGAACATTGAACTTGTAATAATTAAGGTGTCTAAGGATCCGGTTCATAATTTAATTGCATAATAAATTCTCTTTAGTTGGTTATTATCTTAAAAATAGCAAATTAAGTTGGTCTTACAATCACATTCGATTTGTAAATTTTAGGATTGACAATTTAAATCATAATCACATTACAATTGTCAAAATCATTTTGCCTTAATTAAAATAGTGGTTGAATCGATTTACTTTGGTCAAATTTTAATAAACGAGATGTATGTCATATATCAATTTATAATATATTTGTAAGAGATAATTGAAGAAGAAAATGAAGTAAATAGAAAGGAAAATACAAATAAATATATACTTTTGCACCGATTACACTTTATGTGTCAATGACTTTCTATATATGCAATTGATTAAGAGTTAAAGGCTGAGACTTTGAAATTTTTCGTATTAAGTTTATTTTTCACCGGAAACAATTACATTCTATATTCTTTGAGTATAAGCTATTTCTTGGTGTCTGAGGAATATTGTTATAGCTATATAATAAAAACATAATACACAAAATCAGAGGTACATAAAAATTCACCATAAAAAGACACGGTTGATTGGTCGAGGTAAAAAGAAACACCATAAAAAATTACAATAAAAATTCACTCTAAAAAATACAAAAAGCAAAAAAAAAAAAATCCGGTAAAAATTAGTAAAAATTTAATTATTTAAAGTCATACAACAATTAAAAAAACTTAGAATTAATTTAATATTATTCATATAATTAATTGTAATTGTGATTTAAGTTCAAATTCTATGTGAGGTTAAAATATAATTATATAATTATAAATATAATATTTAAATCTAATTTTGTAAGATTTTTCGACAAGACAATATTATATTAATTAATTAAATTATATCGACTCAATTAAATTGAAGCATGTTAATCAAGACAAACATCTAATTAATTTTTCCATTAATAGTTTTATTGAAACATTATATATGCAATTAATTACGGAAGCATGTTAATCAAGACAAACATCTAATTAATTTTTCCATTAATAGTTTTATTGAAACATTATATATGCAATTAATTACGGATACATTTGGTTATTATCAATTGATTTGTTTTGGAATTGTAGGAACTGATGGTGTTGAAAGTACAATTGATAAAGGTTATAAAATTTAAAATATTTCTCGTCCATCACAAGTTTATTAGGTTAAAAATAGTTTTATTATAATATTAAAGTTGACTATGTAAGGTTAAAGCATGCCAGATTTAAACTATTATGATTAGACAAATCTACTATGTTAAAATTGTATATTAAAAAGTTTCTATGAAATGGAAAAGAAAAAAAAAACTCCGTATTTAATTTCTTATCAACATTTTTATACTAGTATTATATTTGCATGCTTGCAAATGAAATATTTATTCATATGACTTTGTTATGTTTTAAAATAAATTAGTTATACATTATATAAATTATCCACATGTTATACTCTAGTATTTTTTTTTTCTTTTATGAAGTGCATTTGAGGCTAAAAATATTCACTTTATTCCAAAATTTAACATCAATTTTGAATTTAGAAGATTAGTTGGTTCCTTTTCTTATCCAAATTGAGTTTTACTTGAAAGTTAAGATGATAAAACTTAAAACTAATACTCATTTTGTTCTTTTTTGTGTGTACATTTGCTTGAAATTTATTTCACAAAAAAAAGAAAAAAGAAAAGGAAAGGAAGCTACATTTGTTTACGTACATACACACACATATATATATATATTAACTTTATAATTGTTATAATTTGGCATTACTAATTTTTTATCTTATTTTTACATATACTTTTATAACAAACTTTTTGAAAGAGCTTATGATTTGTAAACAAAAATCTTAATTAAATATATAATATTAATTTTTGAAAAAAATATTTTTTGTGAAATTGAGAGATTAGTATTTTACGAATAACTGATAAAATTCTTGATTGCCATTAATTAAAATTAAGTTTATTTATATAAATTTTGCATTTAAAAATATGTTAATTTTATGATAATAATTCAAAATTATTATATGGAGTATTACTATTAGAAACATAATTTTAAATAATCGTGAAATTTCAAATTCAGAGATAGAGATTTTTTAATAAAATTTTTTCCTAAATTAGAAAAATTATACTTATTTTTATTAGAAAAATGCGTTTTCTCTTGCTTTGATATTCTATAAGCAATTGTAAAATCAATATTGACTGCATTGGATTTCTCTGTGATCCCAACAAATAAATGCAAATTAAATTTCCAACTTTTAACTAAAAAAAGAAAAAAAAATCTAAATAAATATTGATATTTCCAATTAAGGGTGGTACTTTTGAAGTTAAATATATTAAGGATGCTATTAATGACAAATACAAGCGGACACGTTGCAGTTAACGGTAAATTACATGAAATAGAAGAAGGACGACAGGGAATTCCTCAAATTGCAACTCTCTCCCCTCTTTCTTTCTCTCTCTCCTCTTTCTTTCTCTCTCTAGATTGCAGGGATTTTCTGTATCTGACGAAATCTCTTGATCTTCATCATCGTCTTCGATCATCCTTTGTGTTGGTGAGCTTTGATTTAATCAATCTTGTAGTTTTTTTAATGAAGCCTCTGATTTTAATTTCTGTTTTTTCATCTCTGTCCCGTTTCCGATTATAAAAAATCAAAATTTATTTTGTTTATCCACATATAGATTAGATACATTAGCCGTTGAAGGTATTAATTTTTGTGGGTTGTGTTCTGATTGTAATTTGGATGATCGACTGACTTAAAATTAGGGTTTTCTTTGATTTTTACAGGGGCACCGAAAATAATTGTGAAGGTGACGTTTGGAAGCTCTGGATATATTTGATGATAAAAAGGTAGGGTTTTGTTTTTGTTTCTGTAATTAACTTTAAATTTATGTATGCAGTACTATGTTGTAATACGCCTGTTTGAGTTATATCCTTACCCAATACGGTTAAACTTGGAGATAGATTTTGTTTCCATCTGCTTGTTTATGGAGAGAAGTCATGGAAGTTTCTCAGCCATTTATTGCTATTGATAAACTGATAAACTTAATCATCTGGGATAAATAACAGGACAAAAGAATACCTTAAATTTTCCATGAGTTTATTTATTTCAATCCAAGGCTGAAACTTTGTACTTTTTATGGATTGTAAAATTTAAATGATTTGATTGTGTTTCTATTTCTCACCACAATAATTATTTTGGAAAATGCGTTTCAAGTCGACTTTATGTATACTTCCATTAACCGTTTCCCTTTTGGTATTTGTAACCTTTAATAGATTGTCTCTGTGTATTTAAGTTCGGATGCTTCCTATTGCTAGATGTAATTGTAGCATCTGAGGGCATGTTGCAATATTTAGTAAAAATGTAGCATGACTTAGGCTGGAAGAATAAAATTGCCTTTAACTGTCACTGTGATCTGTTTAACATCTAAATGTATTTTTCAGTGTTGAGTTTCAAAATTATATATGTCAGATAACATATTGAAAACAGAATTTAAAATAATCTATACATTTTTGTATATAAATTCACACCTTTATTCTTGTTTGCCCGTTTCCTATAAAAAATAGAATTTTGGATTGTTGGGTAACAATCAGAACTTTGTGATATGCACTTTTTAGTAGTTTAAAAACTAGAAACTTTCCTTTTGGGCAGTCATTTAGAGCTTTGGTTTCTTTCATTTTATTATTGGATCCATAATTTTTGGAAACTGAAGACAAATTTGTTTCTGAAACTTGAGATATCAGACATAGATGGCCCTACTTGTTTTCATGTAGTGATCAGTGTTCATTAGTTTAGGTCAAAACTATGGAGTCTTTATGATGGTTACCTTAACTTTTATACAGAAACTCTGTTTTTGGAAATTTTGATTTATCTTGAAGCAATATCATTAGTACCATTATCTTTCATTACGTATATACTTGTGTCTAATTGTATCTCTGGTAAGTCTATACAATTCTAGTTACTTCTTATAGGTAGGAAAGTTTTAGCCAACTCAAGTGGCCTAAAAGTTACTTGTTTCTGTTGCTGAGTTGCTGTACTCCAGATTGGTTGTAGATATTTGTGGATATAATTTAATGCAAAAAAATGAATATCAACTGTCATCCTATCATCTTTGTTTATGTGTTGCCGAGGTATCTATATTCCTACTCAGAGTTAAGGTAAAGCTTGTATTTTCCCTAAGGTTTACTAGAGAAGAAAATGATTTTGGAGGCGTATTTCCTTTCCTTTCTTTCATGTTGTACTTGTTTTATCTTTGGTCTATTCCAAATCAAAAGGCACAAACTTTGTTTTGCAAAAGTTGCTTTACTCTTTCAACATTCCAGTATTTTATTTGTTGAAGGTGTTTTAACTTTTCAGTGAAATTGTCAAAACACTTACTTGACCATTCTGTTCCACCAAGAGGTTCTTCTTTACTCGCACTTTCATTGAAACTAGAAAACAGTGCAGTTGAGAAATTTTAGAGTCAATGTTACTTCATTTGTGGTTAGCCTGCACCATTTGTAATTCAAAGGGGTTTAAGGTTTTATCCACCCTAAGTTTTACTAGATAAGAAAACAATTTTGGAGGCATATCTCCTTTCCTTTTCACTCACTTGGTACCTAATTTATTTTTAGTCCTTGCAATTCCAAAAGTACAAATTTTCTTCTCAAAAGTTATTCTACTCCTGTGAGATACCAATAGTTAATCATGTAAAGGTGTTTTCAGTGAATCGTCAACTTACTCCCACCAGATTGTTCCACCACCACCAACATCAAAATCAACATTAGCAACCCTGCAAGTCTGTAACCCAAACTAGTTGGGTTTGGTGGGCTACAAACCCACTGGGAGCAAACAAATAACTCTAAGAAAGATGACTAAAAAATGCATAAAAAACAAATATAAAAGGGAGAAATAATAAGTGAGAGAAAATAATAAGAAAAGTCAAAAAGGGCAAATAAATAAATAAAGCTACTACTAATAATGAACAAACAAAAATTAAAAGAGATTGGAAGAAAAAAGAATAATTTTAAAAAAGGGGTACAGGAAAGGAGATAGAGATAGAGAAGAAGAAAAAGAAGAGCAACAGGATGCTAACATCAATAACCCTCCTCCACTTGGCTAATCGCTTTCCTCCACTCCTTTCTAACACCCACCATGTGCCAATCTATATATCGATCCTTCAATGCCTCTGCTAAATTCGGATTTTTGTCATACTTTTGTTTCACTTGAAAGTCTGTGGGCAGTGGTGAAACTGATTATTACACTGTTAAACTCAGAACAGTCTATGTTTAGTGAGATGCACCAGAAAGGGATTAGATAGCCTGCAGGGACTGCTAGTGTTTATATTGTTATTATTATTTTCCTATGTGGTTGGGATGACTATTGGAGGCTCTGTACATGACAGTGTGAGTTTGGACTAGGATGCCAGGGTTCTGAGATGCATGTGTCTCCTTTCTTCTCTCCTTTAAAGTGTGTAAGTGTGTATTCATTATAGAATATCTTCCCAGGGCTTTGGAACTTTAGAATCTTTATCTTCTAAATCTTGGCACATTAAAGAAACCCCCCCCCCCCCTCCTTCTGCAGGAATGAAAAGAAAGCTTTTACTCTGTTTTGTTTTTATTTCTACAATGAGTTATGCAATTATTTTAGGCAAGTTTTAAATTTCTCTGTAAATCTATGCATTTGATTGGAAAAACTATTAGATTCATTATTCCATATTCTGCTATAGTTACTAATATATACATGAATGAGACCTTAAGTTCTGATTGGGTGTTTGAATGTTTAATAAGAGTCTTGAAATAGGTCAAGCAGCTACCAAGATTGGAGTAGGCTTCTTATGTTTTTTGATTTTTCAGAAATGAGTCTTAGTTTTGTAATGAATTTGTGCAGAAGTTCAATTCTATTTCTTAATTGAATTATATCCATTTATACTCGATCTACTCATGAGTTGGTACTAAGTTGTTCAAATAAATTTGTATAAATGCTTTGTAGTTTTCATTGTCTGTCTTTAATTGTAATTGTCCGTTGACCAGGATAACAACGTACTGTTCAACATGGGTCACCGGAATATGCGATACACTGGTCCAATGATTGATATGGAAATGGATCAGCAAAGCCAGGGTCATTTCCATCCCGAACCTTGCATTATTTATGGGAGTGTGTCAAACTTCCCCCAGCCTAACTTTAATGCGGCATTACCAACACAAGGAAACAGGACAAACTTCGATATTCACCATCTGCCTGAGCATCATCATGGTGCCGCATCCTATGGAATGCTGCAGTTTAATGGTGCTCAGCATCAGTATCCTGCTCACAATATGGACTTGGCTGCTTCTACAGCATCTAACCATTATAACATGTATATGACCCCTTCAACTGGTAGCAGAGTTTTCTCTGTCCCGCTAAATAACATGCCATATGAGCAGTTCCCATTTTCTAGCCATCATGGAATCATGGAGTTGGACAGCTATGGCAGGAACACTTACCTTATGGATGGTACTGGAGGTTCATTCAAGAGAAAGAATGCTGATATTCTCTCGGGAAATTTTCAGTATTCTTATACCTCTGCTGGCTCCAGTTCTTCAGCTGCTCCTATGAGTACCAGACCTGAACCTGATGTCAGCTCAACGGATGCTGCATCTTTTGCAGTTCCTGACAGCAGAGGTAATGACATGTCATCTGTGGTTGATACTGGGCCTCATAGAAGTGTAAGAAACAGATCTGGTGCCATCGGTGCAGATGCTCTTTTGCCGCATAACGCCAACCATTTGATTCAGGGGCACTATCCAGTCCAACCCTTTCAGAATAACAGTACCCCTTGGATGGATCAGCAATATAATAGTAATTCCGGTGATATTGGCACTTTTACGTGGAATCAACCAAATGCTTTACCCTATCCACATGGTACTTCTTATATGCTTATGTGAAGAACTTTAACTTTCATTTTCTTTTGAGCCTTTTGTCATGGTTCGGTTATTTATCTTGTGCCAACTTTCCTGGACGGAAGTTTGCAATATATTTGTTCATGTTCATTTATTTCACTTCAGAAAATTTTGTGGAAGTTCTTATAAATTTGCTAGTGTAGTTAGTGGAAACCTTATATAAGTGCTTTCTTTGGTTGTAACAAACTGAAGCCCAAGGGACGTTGTCATAGACATAGCCATACTCAATAATTATTGTAGTATCGATTAGTCTCTAGGTTTATTCTATAATTAATTCATAGATCAGTAATAATGGCAAACAAAACCATTTCTAAATAAGGTTGTGCTGTTTGACTAATTATTGCTCTTTCTGTTTTTGCTCCTCCTCCTTTTCTCCTCTTGCTTTCCTTCTTCTTTCATCATTTTAGGGAACTTTAGTGGAGGTTGTATGGAGGTAGCAAACATGGGTGTACAACCATATCAGGTCACACCTAACAACAGAAGTGCACCAACTTTTCTACCACCTGCTCCGATACTCCCTGGGCACTTTAATATTCATCATGCGCCGCCACCACCACCACCACCACCACCGATGCAAGTGGCCCGAGGCCACAATGTTGATTTACACTCTCAAGTTGCAACATCATCACGCAGACTTCCAACAAGTATCCCTCCACATGCCACCATGAATCCATTTCAAGATTGTGGAGAACCAGGTCCTAGATTTGTGGGGCCTGTTCCTCCAACTGGCTTACGGATATACAGGCCTCACCGAAGGGAACCGATGCTTGATGCTTCTGCAAGGCAGCGTAATCTTCCTCAATTGAGAGTTCTGCCAGAAGATGTAATGTTTTCCTATATTCCTTTTGCTTTCTTTTGGTCATACTTTACTTTGTTTTGTTCGACATATGTATATCGTTTGTTACTTAGATTTAGACATTTAGTAGTAAAATTTACATTAAAATTATTGCCTCTGTTGTTGTGTTTGACATATGTAGGGAGTTGCCCTCCTTGAGCTGTCGGAATATCATGAAATGGGTGATTCCATTGACCATCACAGAGATATGCGTCTGGATATAGATCATATGTCTTATGAGGTACCTTGAGGAAGCTTAGTTGTTCTCACATATACCAGGATGTAATAAAAGAAAATCACTGTTGATATATATTTTCCAAAAAACAAAAAGCAAAAACCTTAGTACTGAATCTGTTTCTAGACCTATTCCTTTTTCTTTTTCCCCTTTTCCCCTTTTTGATTTTTCTCTTTTTCTGGAGTTTCGATCATTAATTTGTTTGACTAGTTTATAACCAATGTTTTGGAAAAATTATAAGTCCTTTAGATCCTTGACAGTGATTTCTTTTTTTCCTTCATATTGATGAATTAGAACAAATAGGAAAGTGACAAGTTTTACAAATTTTTCTGCAGGAGCTTCTTGCATTGGGGGAACAGATTGGCAGCGTAGGCAGTGGCTTATCTGAGGAATTTATTATTAATCATCTTAAATCAAGAAAATTTATTCCTTCATCTAGTTCTAATATGGAAGATGCATCTGCAGATCAGGAACTTAACTTCTGTGTCATATGCCAGGTACATTGTTCACTATAAATTTTTCTTAATTATCAAAATGTTGCTTGAATACTCTTTCCTTATTCTTTGATGGTCCGTTCTGGTTATCTGTGTTCTCTTAAATGTTTCAACCTTTTTGTTGAACATGCCTTGATTTGAATGCAAAGATACATTTATCTGGGCAAGTTTGCAAGTTGTTGGAGTGGTGGTCAGGTTTAGATCTTTGGAGAGTGAGTTTTGGTTAGAGCAGTGACCTAGCAATATAGCATGAAATCATGGACCGTGTCCGGCCCACGTATGGTGATTCTATGATATCATTCTTTATCCAGAGTTTTGTGTAGACTGCAAATAAAAGTAAACAGAGCATGCAATTTCTTTATTCCAGCTCAAATGTTATAACTAGTGCCTAATACTAGTACTCGACTTGGAATAACTTGTACTTGCGTATTCAATGTTTTTGCACTTTATATCACATCCTTGGTAAATTCCAGAGTTGGTTTTCTGCTAAATGTAGATCACGATGTTGTAGATGTTTGCAAGTTATATAGTAGCACCTTTTTCTACTTTTCCACAACCTTCCTGGTTGCGTTCAGTGTGTTCTCTCCATGCATTTTGACCATAAAGTTTCTTCCCTTGCCAAGTTAGCTATCAAGGATGTATTGCAAATCTATTCATTTGCTGCTAACTGCCTGCATTGCGTCATCTTTTATCGTCTTTGCAGACCGAATATAAAGATGAAGAGATGATGGGAGTTCTTGATTGTGCCCATGAGTACCATTCAGATTGCATAAAGAAATGGTTGCTAGTGAAGAATAGTTGCCCAATATGCAAATCCGCGGTGCTGAATACAGGAAGCAAGGAGTCATGAGAGGATGATGATGGTTTCAGGAGATCGCCCAAAAACTTTCTGGCTCTGATTTCCTTCTAACTTAATATATTTATTCTTAAAGAGAGGAGATTTTCACTCTCTGTCAGTTGGATGTAATCTATAAAATGGATTTATATTTATGCTTTTCGAGAATGTCAGAGTCAACAACTGTCCAAAACAATTTATTCGTTGGCCTCGTCTCTCCCAAAGTTGTACAGTCTTTTTTTGGTTTTGTTTGCTGAACTGTTGATGATATATGTATAAACATTTAGTTTCTTTGCTGTTTTGTATTAGAACATAAGCTAGACTGTTAATACAACAATAATACAATGTGAATATTTGATGGTTATTTTCTATTTGTTTTGTTTTCTGGCTAACTCGTCTATTACATCGAGCGAGTTTTTCATTAACCTGATATGTTATTTTATATTTGATGGCCTTTGTTTCGCAGGTCGGTTTGTGTTGGATGTATATATATCATAGACCTGATATATGCTGTGTCAATTTTTGGAATAAACTGCTGGAATATATATATATATATATGTGTGTGTGTGTGTGTGTGTGTGTGTTAAGAAAGATAATATTCTAAATTGTAACCGTCTATTAGAAGTTGATGGCTAATATATCAGATTGGTGTATATGATCTATAACAATGAATATTTTTGTATCCAATAAATAATCACGTTCGAAAACAAATTCTGTTTTACAAAAGGAGTTTTATTTGTAAAAGTTTTCTTTTAAATCATGTTATAATTATTATAGTTTATTATTATAACTCTTTTTTTAAACCTTATTACCTTTTTTATTTGAAAACATATATCATAAATATACCTTTTTGATAGAAATCATAAGTATAAATTTAGTATTCGTAAAACGTATAAATGTGACCGTTGTGAGACAAAGGGAGTAAGATAATGTTTTGATCATCATCATTGCAATTCTTACACTCCAACTCATTTCTTCAGACGAATTTAAAATTTCTTCCTTTTTTCTCATGTATCTTACACTAATATTTTTGCAGATTGCGAAATTAATTATTGTATAAATCAAAATTATTTGAATTCAAATCCGTTTTAGATTATGAATCTTTTAAGTATGTTACATTAAATATTCTTACAATATATAAGTAGAAAAGTAGCTTCAAGCATTGAATTCTCAAATAATATGGTTAGAAATTTGATGTTTATTTAGCCATTCGTAAATCTTTAACTTTTAATTAATTAATTAGATCAGTAAGAATTTGATTTACATAGTTGATTCTAAGAAATAATCTATGAAACACTTATATATATATATGAGGGCCGATCCATAACTAACGTTAGTTGTGGAGTTTTTCGTAGCTAACACATTTATAACCGTTGTTCGGATAATCCAACGATGAAAATCAAACTTAAAAAAAAAAAATCCCTTTCCGCTAGTGAGATTGGCAGAAGGCAAAAAAAAAAAAAAAAAAAAAAAAATTTGGCCCATTCCGCCAAGGAGACCGATGGAAGGGAATTTTTTTTTTCCTCCTTCTGCCAATCTCATTGGCGGAAGGGGGAAAAAAAAAATTGGCCCTTTCCACCAATGAGACTGGCGGAAGGGGCCAAATTTTTGGCGGAAGGAGAAAATTTTTTTTTGGCTCTTTCCACCGTGAGACTGGAAGAAGGGGCCAAATTTTTTTTTTTTTTTAAATTTGATCTCCAGCGTTGGATTATCCAATCGACAGTTATAAATGTGTTAGCTATGAAATACTCCACAGTTAACGTTAGCTACGAAAGACTCCACAGCTAACGTTAGCTACAAAAGACTCCACAATTAACGTTAGCTATGGATCGACCCCCTATATATATATACGTATGAGTTTATATTAGTCGTACTCCACTTAATTGGGTTTATATTATACATATGTTTAGCTGAACCTCTTTATTGAGTTTATATTATACGTACGTTCAGCTGAGGTTATATTATATAAGAACAAAGGTCAATTAATCATGCATTTAGTTGGGTTTTATATATTTTATTATTATTTTTTCTTTAATTGAAAAAGTAACTGTCCGTAATTAACGATCAGTAATTGGAATAATTTAATTTAAAATATTCTTAAATTCCAAAATATAGCTAGAAAACTCATACAAATATTTTTACTTAAAATACAAATAAATATGTATACTAAAATAACCTAAATTTTTTTAATAAAAAGTTCATAACAAGCAAGGGCTCATGCTATGCACGGGGTACGGTTCTAGTTATAAGTTAAAGCAACTATAATTTTCATCTAAATCCTTTTTATTAAATTTGGAATCATTACATAAATCTCCAGTTATATATATATATATATATATATATATTATATATATATATATATATATATATATCCATAGTTAATGTTAGTTGTGAAGTTTTTCGTAGTTAACACATTTATAATCATTGATCGGATGATTCAAGAGTTCAGATTAAACAATTAAAAAATATATATAACATTTTTGTCAGTTAAACTAGTGGAAGGTTTTTAACTTATTTACGAAAACTTTAATTACGAAGGCTGTTATATAGAGGAAGGGCCTTTCCGCCAGTGTTACTGGCGGAAGGCAAAATGTTCATTGACTAGTTGGGACCACACATTACTGCATGACTCTTCTATTTCTCTTTGAATCAGATTGTACTTTTATTTGGAAAAAACACAACGAAAATGGAAACTTATTTTTTCTTTTCTTTGGTTTAATAATATGTTGTATATTAGTTGAGATTCATGGTAGATGACTTGTTTTTCTATGTCGATGCCTTCTAGTATATTTGTAAGTGGCGATAAGAATCAAAATAGAAGAAACTTGCAGAGAAAGAACACAAGGAAAAAGAACACATAAACATTTTGTCTTCTGCTAGTAACACTAGCGGAAAGACCTTTCCTCTGTGTAAAAGTCTTCGTAATCAAAGGTTTCGTAACTTAAGTTAAAAGCCTTCCGCCAGTGTTATTGGCGGAAAGACTATATATATATATATATATTTAATTGTTTGATCTTTACCCTTAGATCATCTGATCAATGATTATAAATGTGTTAACTACGAAAGTTCTCATAGCTAACGTTAGCCATGGATCGGCCATATATATATATATATATATATATATATATAATTTAATTATATATAATGCTAGCCACATTTTATATCCAAATTAGTTATTCAATTAAGTATATAATCTAAAAAACTAAATTGGGAAATATATACTAATACCTATCCAGCTCATAGAATAATTACATTCACCTACAGAGCATATCAAGTAAAATTCCATACACAATGATGAACTAAAAAGTAAAAACATTATATTCCATCATCAAGATTTTTTGTACACAAGAAAATTTTATTATAAAATATTAGAACTTGTGCTTTACAGTTCACACCAGCTTTGAGTTAAAAAGTGTAAAACATGCTTAACCATTAAACTGATCACTTCTTTTCCCCCCTTGAAATTGCATTAAAAAGAATTTCCATCAATTCTTTTACCAAAATTACTCATGTGTTGATTCAGAATATCCAACTATAAACGGGCCACTTACGAGTCTCTAATCACCAGGGACAAGTCATAATGTTTTGGTCTCAATTTAATATAATAGATTTATATAAAATTCATTGGGATATGACAATTTTAGAGTTTAAATTTATATTTAACAAAATATCTTAACCAATTTTTTAATAAATAAGTTAAAGGGTTTTATAGAAAACATTAGATATATCGGAGATATACTAAATTTTGTGACATTCAGGCCACTTAATAGCTCCATATCACAAGAAGCAGAAAATGATGGAAGAATCAAACAACCCACCATGGCAAGACTTAGATTCATTCATTCTGTCCCATAGCTTTGCCCACCTAAGCCTCCATGATAAACTCTTTGGTCCTCCATATGTATGTTTTTCATGGCTCTCTGCCACATACCTTACACACCATCTTTTTCTACCCCAATCTCGATCTTTCTCCAACCCAACAACTTTCTCGAAATGTTTCTCGTGTTGTTGTTGAAATTGGATCATACTTCAATATTATCTATTTTTAATTAAGAATAGGTTTTTCTATTTCCTATTGAGATGTCTTTTATTTTCTATTCTTAATAAAAATAGGTTTCCATTTGGGTTTTGGATTTGGTTATTTTTCCAATTCCTTTTGGATTTCTAACATTATGTTGGGGTCTATAAATACAATGATTTATTATATTTATGGGTAGATCATACTAAATCATAATATTTAGTTCTTTGTGAGGGTCTCTTATAAGGGAGTGAGAATATTATGTGACTATTGAGAGTTTGCAAGGTAGATTAGCGGAGTGTGAGATATTCCACCATAATTGTATCTTGTGGAAAATTTGGATCAATAGTAATAATATTAGATAGGCTGGACGTAGCCCGGATTTGGGTGAACCAGGGTAAATCTTTGTATTTTTTTCTGTGATTGAATTATCTTTTTGCTTGCGGTTTGGTATTTGTCAAGGTCTTATTCCCAACATCTGGTATCAGAGTTTGGTTTGTGTGCAGAGCTTCTGGGATTAATCTGAGTTTAAGATGTTGACAAATACATCTAGAGTTGAGATTGAGAAATTCAATGGGAAGAGCTTTGAGTTGTGAAAACTCAAGATGGAGGATCTACTCGTAGATCGTGATTTGTGGTCGGTGATTGAAGATCCGAAGCCGGTACTTATTGCAGAAAAAGGGGATGAAACTTCTTTCTCTATTGTTAATACGACAACAAAGGATAAAGTTGCCGAATGGGAGAAACTGGATCGAAAGGCTCGAGGATTGATTCGGTTATGTCTAGCCGATACTGTTTTGGTGAATGTTGCCGGTGAAAAATCTATAAAGGATCTATGGACTAAATTGGAGAACATCTACCAAAGTAAATCTCTTGTCAATAAATTATTTATAAGGAAGAAATTGTACAAGTTGCGGATGGAGAATGGTGGATCGTTCTTGGCTCATCTTCACGAATTTAATACCTTGGTAAGTCAGTTGGCTTCAATTAATTGTGATATGAAGGATGATGACAAAGCCATTACCTTGCTTTCTTCACTGCCGGACTTATGGGACAATTTGATTGTTGTGATTGGTAGTGGGAATACAGAGATCTTGTTTGAGAGTGTTGTTGTGGCCTTGTTATCTGAGTAGATGAGATGTCAAGGTATGGAGAGTTCCATCAAGGAGGCTTTGATTGTGAGAGGCAGAAATCAAGACAAAAGTAGGCGGTCAAACTGCAGATCTAGATCATGTGAGAGATCTAAAAGAATTGATCAGTTAAAGATGCGGTGTTGGAAGTGTCAAGAAATTGGACATGGTAAGAAAGACTGTCCAAACAAAGCAGTCAAAGGAGACAAGAGTGATCCTAAGAAAAAGGAGGATGACGACGACTTGTACTTGGTGGCGGCTTGCGTGGCTCAATTAGATTCTGATGTGTGGTATATTGACAATGGAGCATCCTATCATATGACTTCCCACAATGAGTGGTTTTGCGAATATGAGAAATATGATGGGGGTAGTGTCTACTTGGAGAACAGCGAGACACTAAGGATAATTGGACATGGGAAAGTTAGACTCAGAATGAGTGATGGGATGGTGAAGACCTTCCCCGGAGTTATGCATATTCCAAGACTCAGCAGAAATTTAATATCAGTGGGCATGATGACAGATACAGGCATCACCTTCAGTTGCACTAAATATTCATGCAAGATGACTTGTAGTTCAACGATAATTGCGAGGGACACTAGATATGGTACTTTGTACAAGCTGCTATGAGGCACTGTTGAGCCTCAGTTAGGGAGTGCATTGATTTATGAGACAGAGCCTAGTGATGACACTAGTGTAGCCATGTTGTGGCATCAGCGGCTCGGACACATAGGAGAGAAAGGGCTTCCTACCATAGCTTCGAAACAGCTAGTGGAAGGGGTCTTAGATTGTTCTATGGGATTTGGCTTTTGTGAACATTATTTGTATGGAAAGCAAAACCGAGTAAAGTTTAAGGGTGAAAGTACAAGGGCTACAAAGGTACTAAATTTGATACACAGTGATCTTTGTGAGTCTCCTGATGAATCACTTGGAGGATTAAGGTATTTTGTTTTCCTTTATAGATGATTACTCAAGGTATACTTGGATTTATTTCCTGAAAAGGAAATCGGATGTGCTTGAAAAGTTCAAGGAGTTCAAGGCATTAGTTGAAAATCAACTTGATAGAAGGATCAAAGTTCTTCAGACTGACAATGGTTTGGAGTATAAGTTCGTGGACAAGTATTGTACAAAAGTAGGCATTGCAAGACAGAACACCATAAGATATACACCTCAGCAGAATGGAGTGGCAGAATGACTAAATCGTACCTTCATGGATAAAGCTAGATGTATGCGAAGTTGGGCAGACTTCGAGCTTGAGTTCTAGGCAGAAGTAGTTGCTACAACATGTTACTTGAAGAATTGAACTCCCACTTCAGCAGTAAAGGATCAAACACCATATGAGGTAATATTTGTAAAGAAGCTAAGTATGGGTCATGTTCGTGTGTTTGGTTGTGATGCTTATATGCATGTGCCTAAGGAGAAAAGGACAAAGCTTGACTACAAATCTGAGAAGTGCAAGTTTGTTGGCTACAAAGATGGAGTCAAGGGGTACAAATTGTGGAATCCAGAGACCCAAATTATTGTGGACAACAAAGATGTGGTGTTTAGAGAAACATCAAATGTTGATGTGATGTTGTCACTGAAAGTTTACCCAAGGAGACTTGTTGAGTTTAATATGAGCTCAAGAAAGGATGTGGAAGATGAAGACCCACATAGTACATCAGAAGCTATTGATGATGATTCAGATGAAGAACAATTAGTTCAACAGGATGATGATGATAATGTTGATTTAGATTATGGAGTGGAGACTGAACAAGAGCCTCAAGCAGAGCCAACATTGAGGAGATCCACACGGGTTAGTAGAACACCTAACAGGTATTCACTTAGTGCCTCTTATGCTTTGACAGTCACTAGTGATGAACTTGGTTCAGTTAAAGAGGCGAGAGCCTTGGATGATGTTAATCTGTGGGAGGAAGCAATGAAAGAGGAGATGCGGTCAGTTGATCAGAATCACACATGGAAGCTTGTGAAATTGCCTAAGGGTAGGAAGGCAATTGGGTGCAAGTGGGTATTTAAAAAGAAGTAGAATGCAGATGGTAAAGTGGAGAAGTATAAAGCTAGGCTGGTTGCAAAGGGGTATTCTCAAATAGAAGGAGTGGACTATGCAGAGATCTTCTCACCAGTGGCAAAGCTAACATTTATTAGAACTGTTTTATCTACGGTAGCTGCTTATGATCTTGAGGTTGAGCAAATGGATGTAAAGACAGCCTTTCTTCATGGGGATTTGGATGAGGAAATCTATATGAAACAACTGGAGGGGTCTGTGGTCAAAGGAAAAGAGAACTTGGTTTGCAAGTTGGATAAATCCTTGTATGACCTAAAACAGTCACCTAGGATGTGGTATCAAAAGTTTGATAGTTATGCTCAATGGATCGGATTCACTCAAAGCCAGACCGATCATTGTGTATATGTGAAGAGGTTTTGGTGAAGATTTTGTCATTCTGACTTTGTATGTTGATGACGTGCTCTTGGTGGCTAATAGCAAGAAGATGATCAAAATTGTTAAGAGATTGCTAGCACAACAGTTTGAGATGAAGGATCTTGGGGTTGCTACTTACATCTTGGGCATGCATATACGGAGAGATCGGGGACAACGAAAATTGTGGTTTGGACAAAGAAAATATGTTAAAAGAATCTTGAAGAAGTTTAACATGTCTGATTGCAAACCAGTCGGGACTCCTATGTCAGTTGGAGTTAAAATGTCTGCGGAGCTATCTCCTAAGAGTGATGAGGAGAAGGAGAAGATGACACACATTCCATATGCTAGCGTGGTTGATAGCTTAATATATGCAATGATGTGCATTCGACCAGATATTTCTCATTCAGTAGGAGTATTGAGCAGATATATGTCTAATTTAGGCAAGGAGCATTGGACTGCTATCAAGAAGGTGTTCAGGTATCTTCGTGGAATTTCAGATTATGCTTTATGTTTTGAGGGTAATGGAGATAAGGTGTCTTTTGGTGTGACGAGATCAGTTGATGCAAATTGGGGTGGTGACTTAGACTGTTGAAGATCGACAAGTGGTTATGTATTCAACTTGTTCGGTGGACCAGTTAGTTGGATGAGTAAGAGGCAAAGTGTGGTTGCCTTGTCATCTACTGAAGCAGAATACATGACATTGACTCATGCGGGGAAGGAAGCAATATGGCTTTGTCAGTTGTGCAAGTAGCTTGGGTTTAAGGAAAAATCCGTTGTGGTGAAATGTGATAGCCAAAGTGCTATACATTTGGCAAAGAATCCAGCGTATCACTCCAGGACGAAACATATTGACATTCAATATCACTTTATCTGAGAAAAGGTGGAGGACAAAGTGGTGCACTTGGAGAAGGTTGACACAGTGGCAAATTGTGCGGACTTCTTGACAAAATCTGTTACTTTGGAGAAGTTTTAGTGGTATACTTCTGAAGTTGGGTTAAAAACTCAGGGTATGAGAGCTGCTGCATTGTGTGTGAAGTATTCACCAAGTGGGAGAATGTTGGAGTTGGATCATACTTCAACATTATCTATTTCCAATTAGGAATAGGTTTTTCTATTTCCTATTGAGATGTGTTTTATTTTCTATTCCTAATCATAATAGGTTTCCATTTGAGTTTTGGATTTGGTTATTTTTCCAATTCTTTTTGGGTTTCTAACATTATGTTGGGGTCTATAAATATAATGGTTTATTGTGTTTATGGGTAGATCATACTAAATCATAATATTTAGTTCTTTGTGAGGGTCTCTTACAAGGGGGTGATAATATTATGTAACTATTGAGAGTTTGCAAGGTAGATTAGCGGAGTGTGAGAAATTCCACCATAATTGTATCTTGTGAAAAACTTGGATCAATAGTAATAATATTCAGACAGGCTGGACGTAGCTCGGATTTGGGTGAACCAAGGTAAATCTTTGTGTTTTTTTTCTGTGATTGAATTATCTCTTTACTTGCGGTTTGGTATTTGTCAAGGTCTTATTCCCAACAGTTGTCTTGCCTTCAGACTCTTCTCTTGATCTTTATCCAATCTTTATGTCATTCATGCATTGGAGAAATCTTCGAGTTTTTCACGCTCCCATTCAAAAAACAGATAAAGGGTATCATTTGTTAAACTACTTGTAGATTATTGCAAGAACATTGTGGAGCTTAGTGTTCATGGAGGTAGATTTTTCTGAGAAAGAAGTTTCTTGTATAATTGAAGGGCTTCCGGGACTCAAGATGTTGTATTTTTCGGAGTCTACTTTATCTGTGAAGGCATTTTTTTTATGTTATTTGATGGGAGATTGAAATTGTGAGAACCCAAAATTTAAATGAGTTTTGTTATATGATAAATTCATTATGTGTTTATTTATTTTATGCATGGAGGCGTAAATTGGTTTTATTTGGTTTAAATAATGAAAGTTCATGGCAGTGTGATATCTAAAAAGTTTTAAATGTATTTTGAGCTCAAATCTTTATATTATTATTTTATTCAAGTTTTATCAAGGGAAGGGTAATGATATTTTTTTTCACGTAAGAAGGAGATACACAGTTGTGAACGGTTGTGAGATACAGCCCCCTTGTACAAATCAAGGACTATCAGGTGATAATTACTATTTAAGGAAAACTTGTTACATAAGGCACCAATCGGGAGGAGGAATTTGGCCCAATGGTTTGTCGGTTATCCTATGTGATTGGTTAATACTTTGGTAGCCGTAACACCGATTCCTTCAGCCAATTGTTCTGTTTCAAAGCTTATTAATTCTTTTCCAGCCAACAGCTGAAATTAAATCTCAAACAATCCAATAGCTCGTATTGATTGGCCAACAATATAAATGTAACATCTGAATACAACCCTAGCCCACTTTTATAAATTTCTTTACAGTATACCACCAACTTCCGGTTTGCTTTCAAAGCAACTGTTCTTTTCTGGAAGAACAACTTAAGCTTTTAACTTCTTCTTTACAACCAAGGAGGTAAGAGCATTATATTAAAGTCCTACTCTGTTTTCTTACACTTTTGTTCTATTATGCATGCCACGTTTAATATCGTGTTGATTCAGTTCCAAAAGTATGATTTAATGCATGCTTTTAACATCTAGAGTTCATATTTTATTTCAAAAGCTATCCAAGATGAGTGTACGAATGTTGACAACCATTGACTCCTATGTATTCTGTTCATTAGTTTCTAAAGCACCATGCTTGAGCCTTTGTCAAACCTGAGTTTGAAAGCTTATGCAGTGTCTATAAGAACTAGTAGACTCACAAGAGATGTTATGTGTTACTGAGAGGATGATGAGAGTTAACCTATGGTGGTTATAGTTGAAAGCACCACCCATGAAGGAGTGAGGAAGACGACCCTATATCTGAGATGAGTTCTAACTTAGTCTCTGATGGGTTGGAGATAGTCTTTGACCGTATAAAATAGTCTCTGATGGGGTATAATGTTAGACTCTAAGGGATGTTGTTAGTCTCTGACGAGGAATCCTTAATCTCTGATGAAGAAAGTTTAAATTAGTCTCTGATAATGTCAGCCTTAGTCTTCGACAGGCTAAGTTTAGTCCCTGATGACGTCATTCGTAGTCTCCGATGGGCAATATGTGTTAGTGTTTTCCCAATGAGATGGCCTAGAACTTGTAGAAGGGGGGTTGAATACAAGTTCTTACAACTTTTTCGAATTCCTGTTCTTTAAGAAATTAAATTTCTGCGGAATATAAAGAACAAGACCAAAACTCTATAAATAATTGCTTTTATTGATTTAACAATTGATTACAAGTTTTCTAACAATCAAAACAAGCTTTGATCGTCAGCTTCTATTCTGTGTATATAGAAAATACAACCCTTTCAATTCTCTCTCTCTATACACACACCTAGCTTCGTATTGCTATTCTGTAATTTTTAATTACAGCTTCTAAAACTAAGTTATCAAAAACTTAGCTTCCTAATTCATATCAAATACAATCTTTCCAATTGAAAGATTTCTAACAAGTTTCCTTGTCAGCTACGTCTTCAATAAAGTCTACGTGTGCATGGAAGACTTTCCTTCTTTGATTTGAACTCTAACTCCATCAGTGATTAAGTCTTCGACTAATCTCCGATAGCTTCTTTAATTAGTCCCTGATCACTTCGAGTAATCTCCGATGCTTTACATCAGGTAATCTCTGATGCTTTACTTCGAGTAATCTCCGATGCTTTGGCTTTAGTCTCTGGTGACGTCAGCTTTTAATCTCCGAGGTATTGTTTTAATCTCTGATGACGTCAGCATTAATCTCTGACTCTTTAGTTACAATCCCCGATGACATAAGCTTTAATCTCCGATGACTAATCCTTCAATCTCTGATGAACAAAACATTTTAATCTCCGATGAAGGATTCCTCAATCTCCGATGGGCAAAGTCCAATCTCTGATGAACAAAACTTTATTCTCTGATGGACTTTTCCCTTAATCTCCGACAAGCCAAAATCAATCTCCGAAGGACTAATTAACTTAAACAACTTGTTGAACAAATTCAACAAGTATTCCAGCAGTACATACAAAAGTAATGAACCTATCTCTTTATTATAATGACTAATTTACAAACAAGAGATACTACTGCTAGCTACAAAACTAAAGTGTTACAAACTAACACTTTTCTGTACATTTGTATTCCTAAGTATTCTAAAGACAATCATCATCAAATGTTCATAAAACCTAACAGTTAGTTTCTGATGGCTAAAGATATTAGTCCCTAAGGAGTTTGGCGCTGAGCAAATCATCCACTGATGAGTTCATCGATGGCTTAGGGAGTTCGGCGCTAAACAAGTTACCACCCGACGAGTTCGACAATGAACAAATCTATTCCCTGACGGATAATTATCCCCTAATGACTAGTTATCCCCTGACGGAAGGTTATCCACTGACACGTAATCTATTTTCAAAACTATAAAACGTTATCCTCTTAAATTATTTATGATGTTTTAATTATTTATTTCACCTCAACGATTCTTATGAAAGATTTTAGACATTAAAAATTTAAGGACATCACATGTGCATTTTCCTTCATATTTTAACCAAGATATTAAATTTATCATATTATATACATGTTCTACAAAATCTTTCACTCACAAGTAAATTGAATTGATTTTTGTGCAAAGGACCGAGGCAAGTATATTCTCACTCTTATGCTTAATTTTGTTAAACGCATGGTCAATTGATTCGGCATGCGTACAAGGTTATGACTTTTATGTCTTGATTTTTTTTTGTGAATCAGTATGCTATGCTTTAAATTCCGCTAGCATGATATGAATGAAAGTGCATGAATATAACTGAACCTTGATTTATCAGTATTCTTTAATGCTATATCCGTGCAACAAATGAGAATGATATGTCCCTTAATTAGGAGATGCCACATGGTTGGCAAGAGGAAATGTGAGGTGATGATTTGTTCGTCACCTGACCTAGAGGAATTATAAGTGACTACGTACGTTCACACAAGGAGGGATCATGCGGGCACAGCTAGGCCAGCTGTATATCGTATGGTTAGCAGATCCAAGGGGTTTAGCCCTCGATGGATATTTCGAGGAAAATGTACATGGGTGAATATCTGTTTTTCCTTTAAGGAAGATCACACGTTGTTTATCATCAGTGATCCTCAAAGGTTCTTCAAGGATTTTCGAGGCGTTAGTATTGTTTCACTGAACCTTATAAACAGAATTGAATTTCCATCAAGATTCCAGATTTGTTTCTTTGATTTGATTATATACTTGCTGAGCGTAAATCGCTCATTCTTGTTGAATTTAATGTCTTGCAGGGTATGGTCCAAAGGCTGAACCCTCTGACAAGGGGAAAGAAAAGATGGTCGACTATTGAGTTTTTGTTAAACCTTTTGCCTACCGATAAGGAAGGAAGGAAGGAAGATGTTTTGTTATGTATTATAATATAGAGATAGAAAATCTTCCGCTGAGAATGTAATATTTTGGGTTGTAATAACTCTCTACTACTCTTTTTTTATCAGTATTTATGTTATGAATGAATGTGAGGTTATTTTTCCTTTTTTTTGACGAAACCTTGGTCCAATATGAGATTTTGGGGTTGTCACAGAAATGCATTAAGGGGTTGAATGTGTTGCATTGCTTGTTTGTTGATGAGCATGGGAATGATATGAGAACTAATCTTTGGAGGTTTAAAGAGTTTAAGAATGAAGTTCTTAAAAAGTTTGTACTGTCAAGAGTTTGAACAAGTTCATGCATTGCTTTAGGAAATTTTGTGATCAATGCAACAATAGGTCTTTGGAGAAAAAGTGATCTTATAGACAAAATCTTTGGCTTGATAATGCTCATGATTTTTTTTATTTTTTATAATAATAATGCTTAATAATTATAAAGTTACAAATAGTTAAGTGCCCTTTAAATGAGATGGACATGAGGAATATAATAACTAGAGCCCAATGGAATATATTAGATATGTATATCTATCTTCATATTTGTATATTTTTGCAGTTCTTTTCAATGTTTGTTCAATGGAGTGTCTTTCCCTTTCTTCTCCCAAATTGGAGCTTATGATAGCTTGGTAATTGTTCAAAGAAATTGAACTAAAATAAGTATCAAAATCAAATCAATATATATAGACTGATATTCACAGTACGTATACGATCATTATTTTTGGTATAAATTGAGCAGTCCAACCTTCAATAATTTGCCTAGACCAAAGAATATAATCCTGCAGTTAAGGAATTGCTGTATTTGGCAAACCTGAAGGATATTGCTCTTTGCTAAGAAACATCATTAATTTCTACTTCAATTTGGAATACTGTCATATAAAAATGGAAGTGATCAATGTAAATTTAATTAGTTTATATGGTTGTGTATAGCACAAGTCTTTTTGCTTTTTTAGGAAACAATAAAAGAATTATAATTTTTTAAATATTTGTTATTTGTAATATTTTTATAAATGTAATTATATGTATAATTAATGTAATATTTTTTAAGTATTAACTCATTCAAAATCAAAACTAAATAATATTTGAGTTCTAAATATGAAAACAAAAACCTATTAAAAGTCAAATTAAATAGTATTTGGATTTTAGTCAATTAAAATTACTTTTAGTAATAATAAGAAAAGAAAAGAATAGCCAAATTGACCAAGTCAATAATTGACTCTCAAGAATCAACTTTGAAACATAATTTGTCCATTAATTTACAGTAATAAATGACTCAAAATTAACATTAATACTTTAGGGTATATATAGTCCAAATTAAATTTGTTATTAATCCCATTTTAACTAAAGATATATTTCACTTCACACAAAATATATTTGTGAAATCCTATAATTCAATTTTGAAATAAAAGTTTGGAAAAAGTTTATATCCTTAATAATTTTAAATAAAATATCACGAAATGCATAAACATTAATCTTACATACAAATTCTTGTCTATACTTATATAATAAAAGAGTTAGGCACGAAATAGGGGTAGATATGTACGATAAAAAAAAGCACTCTGAAAATTCACTGTAAAAACTAACCCTAAAACTTTGCATTAAAAACAAAAAGAGCAACAAAAAAAAAGTTTGATAAAAAAAACCGTAATAATTCACAGTAAAAACTAACCCTATAAATTTAATAATTTAAAATCATATAACAATGAAAAATAAACTTATAAATCAAAACAAAACCTACAAAAAAATTATTAACTCAATCTTAAAAAAGAAAAAAATAAACAAACATACCTCACATGCACTAAAAGTAAAAATAAAAAACACAATTTTAAAATATATTATCTAGAAACTTAAGAAAAGGATAATTTAAAAAATTACTCTAAAATACTATATAAAATCTAAGTATATTAAATTTTTCTTTAAAAAAAACACAAAAGTTAAAATTAAAATGTTCAAAAATATATATAATAAAATATATATGTATTGTGTACGACTTCCATAGCTAATACTTTTATATTTGGACAATTTGGATATGTCCAAGTGTACACTAGGTGTAACAATTTAAATCGTTATCAAATCTAAACCAGTCGAACCATTTCAAACTAATCGGTTTTAACCAAATTGACTTCATAATTGGTGCGATTTTGTTCTTAAGTTTTTGAATCAATACTGGTTCATTGTGGTTTGAGTATTTATTAGTAAACTGGTGGTGCGAACTGCACCACGCTAATATTTTAAATATTAAAACATTTAATTTAAATTTATATGTGTTGATTGATTAATATACATATTTTTTTATAATAATTACTATTGTTTCATAGTCATCAAATGTTGATTTCAATTATTTAAATAATCCATAAATTTCACTACATTACAAATTCTATATTATATAATTGTATAGTTTTTATAAAAAATATATTAAATATATGGTATATAATTTTTTTATTATTACTAGTACAGTGTGGTTCGAACCATTGTACTGGTCAGTTCGATTTTGTTTCATAAATATCTTGAATCGATATCGGTGTGGTGTGATTTTAGTGTAAAATTTCTTTCGAGTGGTGCAAGACCGGATCATATAAAAACCAAAACTGATCTACATTATTGTCATCCCATATATAATAAAATTTGTGCTCATGATCTTTTTTATTTTTATTTTTTATTTTCTATTTCGTTTTATAAATTATAACCTTACGAATCAGAAGAACAACCGAAAGAAGAGGAGCATCATTATTTTAAAGTTTTCGATGACGTCTAATATCACCAATCAATTTATAAATTTTAAAAAATATACTATATTACAAAAATAAATTTCTCTAATTTTAGTATAAAAGAAAAAGATATTATTAAATTTGTGCACGACCCTTGGCAAATGGTACAGGTGCCGCCGTTAATAAGACAATATGTCGGATGGACATTAATAACAGGCTTTGCAATTTGCAACCTCTCAATATTGGAAGTGGATGCCGACATATATATATATATATATATACACACCATAAATATATACATATACATATATACCTAATAGAAGTATTTGGTCTTTCGAATAACTGTCTTCATCATTTTGTATCATTATTGTAACGTTACTTTTAATTGGAAAAAAAAAAAAATTCACATCTCCACCTTCCTTTCTTAATATAATTTTCTCCTATTTTACTATACTTTTACTCTTTTATTTTTTAATTCATCATTTCTTCTATTATTTTAAAGATTAATAAAAATAATTATTGAGGTTTTATTCATTCAATAAAATTTTTAAAATTAATAGTAAAAAATAATAAATAAAATTTTCACATGTATTGCATGTGTCTTAAATATTAGTATGTGTGTGTGTATATATATATATATTAAAAACTAAGTTGAATTATGAGCGGACAAAGATAAATCTAAATCTTATTGTATTTAAATTTTTGTAATATTTTTTATTGTTTTGTTTAATACATATTTTTATTTACATAAAATATCACTGTTTAAAATTCATGCATCTATTCACACGTCCATAACTATTTAAGATAAAAAAAACAGCTAAACAGTCTCATTAATTTGTTCTAAGGAAAAACAAAAAAAGGAGAAAAGGATAGTTTCATGGGTACCTCCCTCGTCATGTCGGTATTCTTATCATACAAATTAATGTTTCCATTTTAACTTTTTTGAAATCGAAAAAGTAATCTGTAATCCCGATCAACAAACAAAATGAATATGGAGATATTGGAGGAATGGAATGTAAAACGAGAAAAGGAAAAGATAACAAAGATGAGAAATATAATACAGTAGAAGTAAAAAACTTTTGAGTTAAAGACCTTAGAGCTAGTTTGAGAGCAGCCTTTTTTAAGTTTAATTCTAAGTAAGATTATAAGTTAAAAATAGATGATTTTAAATTTTATTTATAAATAAAAATATTTGGCATGATATAAATATAAATTGATTAAAGTTATTCACAATTTACCTCTTAATAAGCTAAAGTGTGAGAAATAACAAATTGTAATTTTTTTTTGACTTATGAACTTTCTTATAACCTATTGTCAATTATATAAAAAAACTAATAAGTCTGTTAAACTCCTTCATTATTCCCAAACAGACATTTAGTGTGTTATTGATATTTGTAAGGAAAAAAAAAAGAGTTTTATTATTGACGATTAAAAAATGATGTCGTAATTGGTGCGTGATTCCCCCCCCCCCTCCTTTTCGTGGGTTTTGGGGGAAAAGGGAAGGGGAGATCTACTAATTGTGAAGAGAATAACTGGTTTGTTCAATTCAACTTAACTCATTTAAATTTTAACTCATTTAAATTTTAATTCGATTTGATGTCCTCGTTGATATGCCTATCGTGTTTATCACGTACTCACAATTAACCGTTGCCTTGTGCAAACAATTAGCTATTTTTTTCATCATCTAATCCAAAAAAGTCGAATAAAAGGTGGTGCAAAAGTGAACATTTTATTGGATAAATCTCCTTTTTAATTTTGACTAGGGGAGAAACAAAGTTTCGTGTTTGTTTATCTTCACACTCCCAATTCGTTTTCGTTATTTCAACCTAACTGTTTTGATTACCAGAACATTATGCGTTGTATTAGTTTAAAAATCATTACAAGAGATTCTATCTCTCTAAAAAAGGATTTCTTTTAATAGTGTAATTAATTTATTTTTTTCGTACTTATTGTCCTTTCTCAAAAAAGAAAACTTTAAATTTATCACATACATTTTTATTTGTTCAAAAAATAATCTCGATTCAAATACAATCTAATAAAATAAGGATGCGAGTTTTACTCAATAATTTAGACTCGACTTAATCACTTGAAAATAACTTTTTATTCGTTAAATGATACATATTTGATTCTACTTATTTAATAAAAAGGTTCGATGATTCAAGAACGACTCGAAACATTTAGGCCTCTCATCGCAACGGTCATAGGTGAAATAATATGATAAATTAATTTTTTCAATCTCCATGTTATGTAGGGATTAGGTAATAAATTATTTTTTTCAATCTCCATGTTATGTAGGGATTAGGTAATTGCGTATTAACTTTAAAATTTAATTATTAACCTAAAATACTTTCAAATTTGATTTAAAATTTTTAGATTAAATTAAATGTGATAAGATTTAACTCCCATTCACGATCATGGCAGTTTTTCTAATCACCCATCATCTATCATATGCATTTTATATTCTTAATGACCCGTCCATTACTTATTTTTCTTACCACTTATAAAATATAACTTTTTAAAATTATATTGAGAGCGAAAGGACCAAGATTGTCCGTTCCGTAACAGATGTGAACCCACATAAGTGGCAAGTATATTATGGTAGTTCTATCCTTTTTCCCCCCCTAAATATATAATAATAGGGAGTAATATTAATTTTAAACTTTTCCTTTTTTTTCTTTGGTATAAAAAAAGAAGTTAAAACTAGTAGTATATAAATAGAAACCAAGAAGATATATATTGGAGTAATCAATAGTTCTCTATTCTATCTTAATACAAACTTGTACGTTTCCTATTTCCAAGAACCATAGGTGGCAACAACCGTGTACTTTCAGAGTAAGTAGATCAGATCGATCAGGTGACACCATATTAGAACTGTCAACGTTTCACTATTTTTAACACTTTCACAAGTCAAATAAAACGGTGACATCTCACAACTCCCCCAATCCCAATTCCTTTTACACCCCACCGCCACTCTCCCCCACCCCCACCCCCACGCCCACCCCCCAAAAAAAGACAAAAGAAAAAACACCCCACCACGCCCCCAACAACACTCCACACCCCAGACCCCTCCTCTGTCCCCTGCCGTTTTACTCTTTATCCATGTATATAAAAGTTGAAAGCCAAAGAATAGGAAGAAAGAAAGATGAAGAAATCAAACGACCACCCACAATGGGAAGACTTGGATCCATTCATTCTGTCCCATATCTTTGCCCACCTAAGCCTCCATGACCAACTCTTTGGCCCTCCATATGTATGTTTCTCATGGCTCTCTGCCTCTTTACACACCCTCTTCAACCACCCCAATCTAGATCTTTCCTCAATCCAACATCTTGATCAAGATCAAGAACAAGAACAAGAACAAGAACAAGATCACCAACTCCACCAAAAACAACTTTCAAGGTACACCCATCTCCTCAAACTTGCCATCAAACACTGCAAAAACTGGGTCTCCATCTCTTTCCCTTCAAAACACATGCTTGATTTCTCCACAACCATGTTCATAGCAGAGAACACTCCAAACATGTCCCAAGTAGTTTTACCTTGTGATGCTTCTGTCGATGCTTATCCAGTCTTCATGTCTTTGATGTATTGGAGAAATCTCCAAGCTTTTCATGCTCCAATGCGGCCACCAGATAAAGGGTTTCAGTTTGTTCAACAGCTGGTTGATTACTGCAAGAACATAGTGGAGCTTGGTGTTCATGGAGATTTTACAGAGAAAGAAGTTTCTTGTTTAGTTGAAGGTTTCCCTGGGCTCAGAGTTTTGGATTTTTCGGAGTCAACTCTATCAGTAAATGCTTTGGGGGTGTTATTGGATGGAAGATTAAAATGTATCAAGGAGTTGAATATGTTGCATTGTGTGTTTTTGGATGAAGTTGGGATAGATATGAGAACAGATTATGTGAAATTTAAGGGTTTTAAGAACCAAATTTTGGAAAAAGTTTCGGCTATCAAGAGTTTGAAGAAGTTCATCCATTGCTTGGTGAAGTTTTGTGATCGGTGCAACAACAGATCTTTGGAGGGTAAGTAATGTTTTTAGTCTAGTTGCAGAAGTTTTGAGATGTATATTCTTGTGAAAAAGTTTTGGTATGGAAAAAGCATAATGCTTGCTACTAAGAATGGAAATTGTAGTCTTCCATTGCAATGATTTTGAGATGAGGGTTATTTAGAACCTGAGGAATCTATCATCTTCATGTTTTGGATATTTGCAGAGTTATTTTTATTTTTATTTTCTAAAATATAAATGTACATATTGAAATATGAATCCTTATGACCCTGCTACCAACTGCAATTTTCAGTTAGCAATGCTTTCCACATTATGGCAATTACTCAAGAATAGATATTACTCAAAAGAATCAAATTTGTTACTTCGTCCTTCCAAAATTCTAAAATTAGAGATAGGTTAATAGTCAAAATGACCGTATAATTATAAAAGTTGTAAAAATTAAAAGTTTTTGTCAAAAACTATAAAATTATAATAATTAAATTAGAGTTAATTTAATATTTAATACGTAATAATTTTAAGGAGTGCCAATCAACCGAGCCATCAGGTTTGAGAATAAGGTGGGATCCCTGGATCTAGTGGCCGGTGAATCACTGATCAAAGAGCGAGCAGCCGCCAGGTTTAATGATTTGGTGGGATCCACAGATGTAGTGGCTGGTGAACTGCTTCTTCTTCTTCCACGAATATTCAGACAAAATCGAGCTTGGATGGAACTGAACAAGATTTGGCGAACGAACACAAAGGGGGATAATAAATAAAATTGAAACAAAATAAAATCGTATATCAAAACAACTTCTGGCATCACCGGAAGGATCGAAACCACATTCGTAGGCCGACAATTTGTCTGGATAGGTCGAACTATTGGAAGCAAATAGAAAAGGAACACCGAGTGGGATCAAAGAAACTAGCGGACTGATCACTAAATAGATACAAATAGGTGCAAATTCTGACATCACCACAGCCCACTTGGTTCTATCGCTCCTTGCTCACGGAGCAGACCCGTGGAGCAGCCCATCTAAGCTAGGGGAAAAGCATCTTGGAAGCTGCATCTCATTAATTAGGTAGGGGGAAGAGTCTATCATGTCATAGTTCTAACCTGATCGTCTTCAACCTTATATTATATACGAGATTGGAACCAGAGAGCGATGCTGAAACCATCAAATTAGATGACAGAGACTATATTGGCAGCTAGGTATTGGGACTAGACAGATTCTTGACCTAAGGATGAATGTTCGGTTGAAGGCAAGGAAGCGGATCACAGTGGCTAGACGCATTCATGATTGATTAACCTTTTCATAATCTAATGGTTTCCCTCATTCACTGATTAACGATCAGAGCTCGAAGCCTGAAAGCTCAGGTCTGAGGCAACGAGTGAAACCGCTGTAAAAATACAATAGGTGCCGGAGCTGCTCCTACTTACTATGACTGGACAGCAGTGGACTCTTTGTCTGACCCTGCCACCTATCTTTGATTTGATGAAACAACCATCACTGAAGCAATTTTTTTAGTAGCCAGCTCAACTCCATTTAAAAGGTTAGCAGCGAAAGGGAAGGCTTCATTTCCGAGTGGACGAGAAGAAGGAGCAAGCCCTATTCAGGGAAGAGAATGTATTTGACTAGACTAGCTACCGAGCTGACTCACGGAAGCTTGAAAGAAAGGGCTGAAAGACAGTTTCGGCAACAGAAAGTCGAGCTGAGGAATACGGAATTTTAAAAAATTAAAATGTATTTCTAATATTGAAAAAAGATAATAAAACGTATTATTATTGAAACAGAAGATAACAGTATTATTGATAGATTGATATAATTTCTAACAGCAGAAATGTCTGATGGTTGTGTCGTCTGTTCCTGTCTCATACCCTAGTTGACACTCAGAAGACTGTTATAATAGAATAAAAAACACTAGATGGGTAGCCATGCCTTTGAATAGTTTTTTTAAAAAGTTTTGAAAAATATATACAAATTTGAGATTTATCCAATTTTATAATATTATGTAACATGTAATACGAAATATATGCCCGTAAATATTATGTAAAACATCTGTTTTTGTTTTTATTTTGTATATTGTTTTTGTACTAGTTTCCAGCAAGTCAACAAGGTTATTACAAAATTTTTAAATAATGATTAGATAAATTTAATTCGATTGAACCACAATCATTAAGGCCCTGTTATTTTGTTGATAGTTTTTGGTCAAAAACGACTTTTTAACTATAAGTTATTGTATATGTGTTCTTTTTCTCCTTTTACGTGAACTTAATTTTTACCTCAAATCTCAAAAGTAGAGGTTTTGTTATTTTTTTAAAAATTGGACTTTTACTTAAATCAAAAAGTATAGTTGACCAAAATAGAAAAACTTATATCTCTCTCATGTCCACTTCTCCATTCCGTCTGCAATATCTATCATGGTACTACAATTCATTTTAACTAAAAAATTGTTATAAAGGCAAATATATTTTAACTTATTTCTGACTTTAAGTAAAAGTAAATGAGAAAACACTTTTTAACTTCTCTTTCTGGTTTTTTTTTTTTTGATTTTAAGTTAAAAATTAATTTTAACTTTAATCTAAAATTCAAAAGTTGCAAAACAAACGTACCTCTAAATCCACTCGCACAACTCAAATTACCGACTAACTGGGGAGTTCCAAGTGGGGTTTTATGACCCCAACACCCCAACACCCCTAATCCCCCACCCCCCACACCCCACCCCACCCCGCACCCACCAAACCCCACATTAATATACTCCGTACCATAAATTGATTGATAGTTCCGAGGCGGCTACAAGTGCTATTGTTTTGTTTTCTTCTAGGCTCAGTTTCTAAAAAGTGCTAATGTTTTGCCATTGGACGCAAGTGGAGGTAATTCATATTTAAGTACCTAATCGTAGCAAATGGCTAATGAGCGTACACAAGTTGTTTGCAAAAGCAACTCATCGTTTTCATCAGCCAACCTTCGACAAACTCGTTGTGGTAAGAAAGATTTGATTGTTTAACGTTAAAATTATTTTTTCATTAAAAAAATATCACTGCAGCTGCAGAAACATCATCCCCAATCTCAAAAATAGCAATGCTTTCCACATTATGGCAACTGCTCAAGAATAGATATTTCTCAAACGAATCAAATTTATTGTTGTTATAAGTATAATTCCAACACCCAAAATGTCCGATGGTGGTTGTTTCCTCTATTCCTGCTTCTGGCCATGGGACTATGGTGTCTCTTTCCTTCCCATCCAACCCTTTTTATCAAACCCCTCCTCCCAAATTGAACTCTCCGACTAGTTCCAATTGCGCTCCATTACCGTCCAATTTCATTTTATCTTTATTTTAAAAAAAGATTGAATGATATATAATACATATATTTTTTGTCCGAAGGTGGAAGGTGAAATCGGAATGATTCAATCATATTCTACCTTCATTCACTTGTTTATTTTAAAAAAATAAATAAATAGTATAATACATATATTAATATAATTATATACTTTAAAGTACAATCTTGCCAATATAATATACAAACAATTTTATTTTACTCTTTATTTTATATTCAAATAAACAAAAAATATATTTTTTTAAAAATTCTCATTTCAATTCTTCTCGTATTCCTTCATACTTTGTCCTCATTCATTTTTCTCCCTATCCCACAAAATAAACCAACTTCAATTAAAATCACAAGACTATGTAATAGGACAAAAAAAACTCACAAGACTATTTTAATAGGACAAAAAACACTAGATGGCCGAGTAGTCATGCCCGGGCACATTATTTGAGTAGTTTTTTAAAATTTTCCAAAAAATACATACAAAATTCTATATATTTGAGGTCGGCTGACATCTTTTCTACTTTTACAGATATAAAATAGTAAAATATACAAAGTGTACTGTTAGAGATAAAATAATGATGATGATGATTATGTAATAAATTGTGCAACTGTAAATACTTGAGGTATTTTATAAATTTTAAGATCAGCACAAGTTTCGTATCCACTGATGATAAGTTTATTCATCAGTGGATAGTTAATGAACTTCACAAGATAAGTCAGAAAACAGGAACATTCAAAGGACTTGAACAAAGTGAAGGAGAATGTCTGATGCTACTTGTAAGCAAACGAAGTATTCCGCACATCAGAAGTTCTAAATCAAAGTTACGTTGATTAAGTATCATCAGGGGAACCCATTAGTGGGAACTCATCAGGGGGAACCCGTCAGTGGGAACCCGTCAGGGTATGACGAGGGCAGACCAATCCGTCAGTGAAACACTTCGGGACATATCAGTGTTAGGGAAACCCATCAGGGTAACCTGTCAGGGAGAATGACCAACAACCATCAGGGGATCCAGAAGCACTGATCAAAGTCTGTCAGGGCTAGCAGTCAGTGGATCGTTGTGACAGCATACATCCGTCATCAGTTCTTACACAGAAATCAACGTAACGTGTTACAGAAGTAAGAAATATTAACTGGAAAGATATTTCTTGAAGTTTGTTAATGGTCCAATGAGAACTCTCACGCATTAAATGCACACAGATCAGGGGAAGAAAAGCAGCAACAAAGTTTGTAGCAGTCTGACACATAAAGTTTAGATGTGACATACTTGCGGCTAAGTTGAGAAGAGAAACACGTCACAAGAACGTGATTTCAACCCACTGATTAATATATAAGCAACGGAGCTCTCATTACACAGATAACGATTGATTGAATCCATCCAACAAATCAAACAAACACTGAAGCACAAAACACTAGAGAGAAGTTTTGCAATAGATCTTGAGAGAGAGATATTTCAAAGAATATTAGAAGCTAGTGAGTGTGAGAAGCTGTGAACTTTATTCACAGAATTTGTAGCTGTAAATCACATTTGTGATTATACAGATTTTCAGAAAAATCTCGAGTTATAATATAACTATTTTAACTTGAATCTGTGTGCTCATTCCATATAGTTTTTCTGGTTGTTCGACTGTTTTCAATAAGCCATATAAAGTTTTTAAGTGCGAAAAGTTTCAGGTGTTTGTATTCAACCCCCCTTCTACAAACGCTTGTGCTAATATTGCACTAACATGTACTATTATAATTTAATTTATAAGAACTAAAAAGTATGTGTTTATGTATAATGTTAACTAACGTATATTTTGAAATATATATATAATGTGTATTTATAATAAATCATAATTTTAATTTTGGCTAAATTACAAATATTTTTTTATATACTACGTATACCTCTTAGTTAATAGAATAAATCTTTACATACATATTAATTCTTAATTTTTTTACTAAAAATAATTATAAATGGTATGTTATGGTACAATGTAATTAAAAGAAAAGAATATGACTCATTATACCATTTGTAATTATTTTTAGAAAAAAAATAACTAATAGAGGTGCAAAGATTTATTCTAGTTAATATATATCTTTTTGTTTTTATTTTATATCAATTCCAAACAAGTAAATAAAATTATGCCATTCATCTAAAAATAATTAAAAAAAATACTTAGATAAACTCTAAAATTAATATTCAAAGTTAAAAAAAAAATTTAGATACATTTAACTTAAACGAGTAACAATAATTTCCGCGTTTATTGAATCAACTCAACAAATTATCGACCAACTGGGTATTATACACCTCCCCTGTCCCCCTCATTAATGTACGATGAATTAATGGATTAAGATCAGAGGCGGCTACAAGTGCTGTTGTTTTGTTTTCTTCTAGCCTCGTTCTTTAGGGTGTCTCGTGTACATACTCCAAGCTATGTACACCCAAATTAATATAACTCACCAATAAATTTAAAGACATATGAACTATATATTTATATTTAATATTTAAAATATGATAAAATGAAAATACCAACACCTTTATAATAAAATTGTCTTTTGAGATTTTAAAGTAAAACCACCAACACTATCAAAATCATTTTGATAACTTAAATTATTTTTATATCATAACAAAACTACATCTGATCATATTTTATTAACTCATACTTTTAAATAAAAAGGCCACAAAAATATAAATTATCATTATTATTTGATAAGTCAATTTAATACTTAATACATATATGTGTATATCACATGTATCTTCAATTATATTTTATATATTACTTTACATAATAATAAGTATATAATTATATATGTGTGTGTGTGTGTATATATATATATATATATTAATAGTACATTTGATCTCAAAATAATAAAAGACTGTTAAAATGTAACTTCAATCTCTATATGTAACTTGTTGTCTTGAAGTCTATAATATTTTATTTTCAAACATTTATAATCATTTTGATGCATTCATACTCATAACTGATAACTAATTTTTTCGAATACAATATGAGTTTAAAAAATAATACTAAAAATATAGATTTTAAGTACGTATATAAATGCTATATCTTTTTATTAATACATTCATATTCATATCTAATAATTAATTTTTTTTCCCGTATACAATATGTGTTTAAAAATTAATAGTAAGTACATATTTTAAATACGTATATAAATGTTAATAGTGCATTTGATCTTAATAAAAATATATAATATATCTCAAAATACTTGTCATTCCATATAACTTCATATTTTAAACCATGTAACATCACATCTCAAAATATATAACTTGATGCAGTGAAATGTGTAACCTGTTATTTTGTTAAACATGATCTCAAATGTCCTAACTAATTTTACACAAATACTAAACTTTTAAATATAATAATAAATATGGATTTAATAGGTATTTTAATACATATATAAAATGTTAATGCATATAGATAAAATAATATCTTAATGCAAATAGAAATGCTAGTAAATCTCAATATTTGTAACTTCACATCTCAATACACGTAACTTGATTTCTTAAAATTTATAACTTCTTATTTTAATAGATTCATTTTCATATCTATAATTGAATTTTTTTCTCGAAAACTTTATGAGTTTCAAAAATAATTTTAAATGCATATAATGTTTCTCAAAATACTTGTCATTACATGTAATTTCACACCTCAAATTATGTAACTTTACATATCAAAATATGTAACTTCATATCTTACGATGTGTAACCTCTTCTCTTATGTTTTCAAACATGATCTTCATATGTCATAATTAATTTTGTACAAATACTAAAATTTTAAATACAATAGTAAATATGGTTCTAATAATCATTTTAATACATACTAGTAAATCGGGAAGGTGCATTCATGTGTGAAATATTTTTTCTTTAACCACATTTATAAAGATTATAAATTTTGTAAAAGGAATAACCAAATAAGAAGATTGAAGATGAATATTGCAAATCAATCGATGAAAATAATAAGTAAAAATTAAGTTGTCATTAAAACTGAAAAGATAAGTCAAAAATTGAGCTGCTGCTAGAACTTAGAAAGAGAATGTAAAGAATTAGAGAGAAATTGGCAAACCTGGGCTTACAGGTTCAGTTTACTAAAGATAACAAGTCCTCGAGTCTAAATAATATAAATATAAAATGTTAAAAAGTGAATTTGCTCTCATCGCAAATAACTACACAACATCATATCTCAAAATATATAACTTTACCTCTCAAAACTTCTTATTTTAATGCATACATCTTACTATCTCATAAATAAATTTTCTAGATGTTAAAATGTTAAATAATAATAATAAATTGTTATTATATCTTTTCTTGCCAATAAACATCTTAAAATAAAAATATTATTTATATTTATTAAAAGTAGGTGCATACTATTATTATCATAAACTACATTACATCAACTATTAAAGTCAAAATTTTATATTTTTAAAATTTATTATATATTTCATAAGTATGAACTTTAAAATTTGTCAATTTGACCATAAAAAATTACAAATAGTTTCGAAAGGAGAAATATTACAAATCACTAACAACTATTAATTATTAGTTAAGAATTATAATAAATAAATAAATATACATGGGGAATTAAGGAATTTTAATTACAAATTTATATTAAATGGAGTAGCTCATTTTTGAAGATAATATAATTAATATGAAAAGAAGTAAAATAAATTTTTTTTGGTGACCTGAAGAACTTGTTGGTGACCTTATGAAGCAAATAGTGAAATTCTAAAACCATCTTTTTAGGCTAAGTGTCAAATTGTTTATTGCTCATAATTATTGAATTTAAAAAATGGAAAAGAGTGTAAAAATTTCCCTTTTTATACATAGTCGAGTGCTAATGTTTTACTATTGGACGCGAGTGGAAGTCATTCAGATACCTATATTTAGTTATTTACATTTCAAGTACTTAACCGTAACAAATGGCTAAATGTTAGAAATTATATCATTTGATGATGATGTATAAACTTAAAATTGTTAGATTTTGTAATTATACAAGTACTTGCAATAGTATTCTATCAAATACTACTATCAGAGATTGCAGGAAACCATAAGAGACTACAAAGAATGTATTTGGAGAGTTCAACAAAAGTCAAAGTTGGTCAAACAAAATTAGCCTATCGGAAACTAAGTTTTCGTTCATCAGAGACTAAGTTTTTGGTCATCAGAAACTAAGTTTTTGGTCATCAGAGACTAAGTTTTTTGTTCATCAGAGACTAAGTTTTTTGTTCATCGGAGACTAAGTTTTCGTTCATCGGAGACTAAGTTTTCGTTCATTAGAGACTAAGTTTTCGATCATTGGAGACTAAGTTTTTTGTTCATCGAAGACTAAGTTTTTGTTCATCAGAAACTAAGTTTTTGTTCATCGGAGACTAAGTTTTTGTTCATCGGAGACTAAGTTTTTGTTAATCGGAGACTAAGTTTTTGTTCATCAGAGACTAAGTCTTTCAGAGACTAAGCGTTTGTTTATTGGATACTAATGTTGAAGTTATTAGAGACTAAGGCAAAGACACTCCAAAGTAGCCTTAAGAAGATTTGACTGTCGCCAAACTCAAAATGACTATCGCCAAAGTCATCGGGTAAATCAACAAAATTGCCAAACTCAAAATTACTTAACGCCAAAGTCGTCGGATAATTTACACTAGCGCCAAAGTGCTCGGGCATCAGTGGATAAAATGTGAAGCACTAAAGTGCTCGGGCGTCAGGGGATAAATCTCTCAACATCAGTGGATGAGTTTCTCGGCATCAAGGGACGAGTTTCTTGGCATCAGGGGACGAGTTTCTCAGCATTAGTGGATGAGTGTCTCAGCATCAGGAGATAGTTTTCTCATCGTCAGGGGATAAATATCCACTGATAAACAAACTGTCTATCAGGGGATAAAATAATCAGAGACTAAACATAACATATGAGATGACACATGACTGAATTCACAAATTCACTAACTCAAGTTTAAAGGTGGTGGAATTAAAATATAGATGGTGGTCCAATAAGGAGAGATTGGCTACCAAAGAAGTTTCAAGGAGATAAGTTATACACTGCAGGTGTGAACACTAATGTGGAGAAAAACCATACTTATACACTAGCATGCATATATATAGTTGCTGGAGTACTGAAAACTGCAGAGATAACTTATAGAAACTTGAAGGAGAAAAATATGAAAGCTGGTCCAATCAAAAACCAGGAAGATCATAAAGATAAGTTATTATTAAGTATAAATGATGATGATGATTAGAATTTTGTTTATGCATCTGTACATGCTCAAGGTGTTTTATAAACTTAAGTATATACACATATTTTGCATCCACTGATGATCATCTTAGTCATTAGGGGATGAAGTTTTTCACACTAGACAAGTCATCAGTTGAAATTCCTAAAGGACTTGATAGTGAAGAGGAATGCCTGTTGTTACTCAAAAACACTTTAGTATTCCGCACATCAGACATTCCAAATGAAATCAACAAAGCTTCAGTGATTAAGACCATCAGGGGATGACATAGGCAGGCCAACTCGTCAGGGGAACGTGTGAGAAATCAAAAATTGTAAATGTATTTTATGATAAGAAATAATTCATTTTGTGTTAAATTTTATTTTTGTGTTATTTTTTATGCATGGAGGTTAATCTCTTTAGATATGAATAATGAATTCATATCTTCAATGAAAATTTTATGTTGATGTGATATCCATGATTATGAGGTTAAGCTCCTTAAAAGGTATTAAAAAGGGGATTAACAAATCCCATATAAGATTATATTGATCAGCTTGGAAGAGGATGAGAGGATTACGTAGTTTTATAACTACGTGTTTGATTAGGAGCTGCTTAGGTGGCAAAGTCTTTGTGCATGTAGAACAACAGCTGTTTGCTGTCAAGAGGTTATGATGAACAACTGTTTTACCGCCCAAATTAACCAATCATCTTATCTCAAAACTTAGTTTTAACCTACTGCTCTTGAATTCTATAAATACCTAATCCGAAATGAAATTCTAATTTCTTTACCAAAATTTCTCTCTTAGAATTTCTTTTTAAACCTACCGTATCCATAAATTTCTAATTCTTTCTCTCGAGCAATTGTTTTCTTGAAACAAACAAGCTGTAAATCTTTTCCTTCAAGACCAAGAGGTAAGACTCTTACGCTCTCTTCTGTTCTTCTTTCCTTGCATTGCATCCGAGAGTATTAGCTGTGTGTGCTAAGTCTTTAAGAAAGAAAAAGAAAGTTTTGAAAGATTATACTCTTTATGTTATAAAAAAGAAGTTTTACACACAGCATAAAGGACGATGATTATGCATCTTAGGATTGAGTTTGTTCATTTCTGGGCATCATTCTTGTTATGTTAGGTTTTCCATCATAGCAGAAATAAGTTCAATATTAGTCTCTGATGAGTTATTTAGTCTCAGATGACGTCAGCCTTAGTCTTCGATGAGTTAAGATGACGTCATCAGTCTCTGATGAGTTAATTAGTTCCTGATGACGTTAGACTTAAAACTTTCAAGGTTTAAGGACATCACATGTGCATTTTCCTCCTTATCTTTATCAAGGTATTAATTTCTCATATTAAATTGTACAGAATAACCCATTCACGAGTAAACTGAAGTTGAGTTTATTTTGCTAAAGACTGAGGCAAGTATATCTATATTCAATCTGATGTTTATTCAAGTTAACGCATGATCATTTGATTCGATATGCGAGCAAGGTTGCAATTCATATATTTCAATTGCTTTATTAATTGAGAATGCTATGCTTTAAATTCCACTAGCATGATATGACTGAAAGTACATGGATATAACTAAACTTTGATGTATCAATTGTTCTTAAATGATTATATCCGTGTAAGTACATGAAGTGAGGTATCCTGTAACAGGGGCTAAGCCACATGGTTGGCTAGAGGAAAGAGAATGTACTGATTTGTTATTTTACCTGACCTAGAGGAATGATATATGACTACGTATGTTTACACAATGAGGGATCATACGGTGTTAGGTTTTATGAACATTTGATGATGATTGTCTTTAGAATACTTAGGAATACAAATGTACAGAAAAGTGTTGGTTTGTAACACTTTAGTATTGTAGCTAGCAGTAGTATCTCTTGTTTGTAAATTAGTCATTATAATAAAGAGATAGGTTTATTTTATTTGTATGTACTGCTGGAATACTTGTTGAGTTTGTTCAACAAGTTGTTTTGAATTTATTAGTCCTTCAGAGATTGAATTTGGCTTGTCGGAGACTAAGGGAAAAGTCCATCAGAGACTAAGTTTTTGATCATCAGAGATTGGACTTTACCCATCGGAGATTAAAGTTTTGTTAATCGGAGATTGAAGAATCCTTCATCGGAGATTAAAGTTTTGTTCATCAGAGATTGAAGGATTGGTCATCGGAGATTAAAGCTTACGTCATCGGGGATTGGAACTAAAGAGTCAGAGATTAATGTTGACGTCATCAGAGATTAAAACAATACCTCGGAGATTAAAAGCTGACGTCACCAACGACTAAAGCTAAACCATCGGAGATTACTCGAAGTAAAGCATCGGAGATTACTCGAAGTAAAGCATCGGAGATTACTCGAAGTAAAGCATCGGAGATTACTCGAAGTAAAGTATCGGAGATTACTTGAAGTGATCAGGGACTAATGAAAGAAGCCATCGGAGATTAGTCGAGGACTTAATCACTGATGGAGTTAGAGTTCAAATCAAAGAAGGAAAGTCTTCCATGCACACGTAGACTTTATTGAAGACGTAGCTGACAAGGAAACTTGTTAGAAATCTTTCAATTGGAAAGATTGTATTTGATTTGAATTAGGAAGCTAGGTTTTTGGTAACTTAGTTTTTAGAAGCTGTAATTATAAAATTACAGAATAACAATACGAAGCTATATAGAATTAGAAGAGTTGTATTTTCTTTAGATACAGAATAGAAGCTGACGATCAAAGCTTGTCTTGATTGTTAGAAAACTTGTAATCAATTGTTAAGTCAAATAAAGGCAATTGTTTATAGAGTTTTGATTGTGTTCTTTATATTCCGCAGAAAAGTTTAAATTTCTTAAAGAACAGTCAATCGAAAAGAATTCAAGAACTTGTATTCAACCCCCCTTCTACAAGTTCTAGGTCATCTCACTGGGAAAACAATGGGTATCAGAGCCACTAATTGAAAATACTCAATTAACAAGATTTTGAGATGGCTAACAACGACGAAGCAAGCAGCTCTAACATGATTGCGTATAATGGAGGACGTGATGGTGGAACCAGGATTCCTATTCTGAAGAGGGATGAATATCCAATGTGGAAACAAAAGATGTATATGCATTTGAGAGCAACAGATCCAGATTATATAGAAAGGATTGAGAAGGGTCCTTATCTACCCAGGAAATTTATTCCTTCAAAAACTGTCAAAGGATCTATTGTTGCAGAACACTTTGTACTTGCACCAGAAAGTGATTATACCAACGAGGACAAGTTACAAGTGTTGAAAGATGCTAAAGTTATGAACATACTTTACAATGGAATAGACAAACATATGTTCAATAGCATCATCAATTGCACGACATCTAAACAAGTCTGGGACACCATCAAGGTCCTATGTGAGGGGACTGATCAAGTGAGGAAGAACAGGCGTTCACTGTTGACTTAACAATATGAGTTCTTTCAAGCAAAGCCTAATGAACCAATCACGTCAATCTATGACAGGTTCAATTCTTTGCTTAATGACTTGACCAAACTTGGTAAGACATATGATAATGAAGATATCAATACCAAGTTCATGAGAGCCCTTCCTCCTAGCTGGGATCCAAAGACTACTGCAGTTAGGGAGACTCATGATATGGAAACACTCACACTAGACAGGCTCTACGGGAATTTAAAGACCTATGAACTTGAAGTAGAGCAAAGACAGCGCATGCATGACAGAGACAAAGGAGCTGCGTTGATGGTTGAGACAAACAAGTCTCAAGAGAAGCTTGATGAGGAATTTTCTGACGCTAGCTCAACTGATAATGAAGATGAACTGGATACTGATGATGACATGGAGGAATTCATGGCATTCATGGTCAAACAGTTTAAGAAATTTAGGGCTAGCAGAAAAGGAAGAAAATCATCGAGAAAACCTAACCCTAAACGAGAAGGTCAAAAAGTCACCTTCGACTTAAAGAAAATAAGATGCTACAATTGTGATGGGTTAGGGCACTTTGCCAATGAGTGCAAGAAGCCTAGATCTAATGATAGATCTAAGGATGAAAAATCAAGGAAGGACTTTGCTGATAAGAAAGCCAAATCCAAGAGCAAAGCCTTGATTACTGAGGGAAAAGATTGGATTGACAGCGATTCTGATGAAGAAGTTGTCAACTTTGCCCTAATGGCTCGTAGTGACGAGTCAAGTGATTCTACAAAGGTATGTAATGCAAATCAGAATTTTAACGTGCTTAATTTACTTGATACATCTAGTATTGAAAGCATGCAAAAAGATATATCTGATTTGAATGTCAGTTTTAGGTCTTTAACTATAGAGCATACCAATGTAAAAGAATCACGTGACAATCTCTTAAAAAGAAACAATTTTCTTGAAGAGAGATTGACACAGTTTGATACTATCAAGTCTGATTTAAACAAAGCACATCATATGATTGATGCTTTGAAAAAGAGGGAATATTACTTAGTAGAGCAACTTGAAATTGCTCAAGCTAAGATCAAACTGTGGAATACTTCCTCTAAAAAGCTAAAAGACTTGGTAGATAATCAAACAATGGGTCACCAATTTGGATTAGGCTATGATGATTGGATAAATAAAAATTCAGAATTAGATGACCTATTTGAAGCTGTTGAGTCCACAACTGAAAAGCCAAAAGTTGGTAGAAAAATTAACTTTGTATCTCCTGTTCATGAACCCAGATTTATTAACATTCAAGATCAACAAAACACTGAAAAAACAAGTTTCAATAAAAAGACAGTGCGTATTGTTGAGAAGAATGAAAACAAACATTTAAACATTGGGTTTATGACAAAGAAATAGTTAATAAAGAAATTGGAAACTGTTCCAATACAAAAGGCTGAAAAAGTTGTGAAATTAAACAGAAGCAAGAAAAATAGGAATGGCAAGTTAGGCATTAACAAATACACTAACTATGTTTCAATGCCTGATGCTCCTAGTAAAACATGTCATTGTTAGAGTGTATGCCCTAGTGGCCAATTATGTAATGATTGTGACACTATATTTATGATATGTTTTTGGTTAATGATAATTTATTATGTTTTATTTACTGCGTTATATAAATTATTAACATAATAAATGTCCTTAGAAAAATGATACTAATTATATGGATTCAAGTATGTGACTCTAATATGAGATCATATAAGTATGTAATGTATCATTATTCTTAAATGTCCCTAGTCGAGTATCATTGTCATCGGGACAACAATAATACATTGAGACTAGTATGTGATTAACTGATGGCCATATCTCATTGGTCATAAATATATATACGAGATATATTAAGTTGATACATAGGTACATGTTAGAGAACATTGTACTGGACAGACCCACCATGAGAATTCTACATGGAGCGTTATGCTATGTGTCATAAGTAATTCTCATAGTGACAATGATGTAATGGTCCTTCGACCTGAAGTCATGACATTTCTACATAAGGAGTTATGCGTTTTGACGTTATCAAAAGTCACCTTTAACCGGGTGGACGATAAAGGTGATTGTTGGATGCATAATGAGTTATGTGAGAAATGGGAATGATGTAGATGGAATTTAACCCTCCTATAAATTAGGGGTGATATCTATAGGCCTCTTGATTGAGTGAAACTATGAAATGCATGGCCATGCTCAAATAGAGATTTGTTTCATATAGTTTACTCATTGATCAAGAAAACTGAGATTAAATTATAAAGAGGATGACACATCCATGCCTTGAATTTAATCTTAGATATCATGGTTAAAAGGATTAAGTTACATTGAAACATTGGTCACGAAAGGTAACGTCCAATCTATGACTTTATTATTACTTGGGTAACAGTGATGTATTACTAGATGCCGCTCACTGTTTATAATTTTATAATATGATTTAAAATTATTGCCAACGTAATAATAACCTACAGGGTCACACACAAAGAACATTCATCAAGGAGAGATAATTTAAATGTCTATGATTTTAATATATCAATAAGATTGATTTATTAAATCATGGCTTTAAATTATATACATATATATATATATATATATTTATATATGTAATCTGTATGAAGTAGAGTCCTTTAGAAGGAAATACGAATATATATTTATTTGTGCATATATATTAATTAAGTGAGACTTGATTATATATATATATATCTAATAAATATAAAATTCGGATTTTAAGTCTCCTAATTAGATTAGGTTTTGAATTACTCTATGAAAGGCTATATATATATATGATATATTAGCCATTCTCTCTAACCAACGTTTTACGTATTCTAAGAACCCTAGTTGCTCATAATAGAGATACTAGAGTTCAAAGATATAGAGAGAGAAGAGAGATACAGATCATACAGCTAGTACTGTAATTCTTCTTGTTCGGATCGTAAGACGATTCGCGGGTGTTCGTGTGGATACCGTAGAGACGCTGTTCAGTTGGATAGCGTTCAAGATTTGGAGACGATCAACACCTTCACCAAAGCTTCAGATTCGCACAATTAATTGGTAAAATCTTAAACTATCTGTATTAAATTGTTTCGCATAGATCCTCGGGTTTGGGTTTCGTTTCGTTTTATTTTATATCGTATTTTTTCGCTGCGTTTGCTGGTATGAAACCCAACAGTCATGTATGTGGTAATCCAAACCACATAGCTATGCACTGTAGGAGCAAAAATAAAATTACTATGCTTGAGACTAGTAACTCAAAGACAACAAAAGATAAATCACCTGTAAAAAGGTCAAGTAGTCTTTGCATTGAAAATAATAAATCAAAGTCACGTTGTCTCACAAACAATGGAAGCAAGACTGTAAATTGCCCAATTAAAATCAAACATGGAAAGAGGCAATCGACTTATTCTGAGTCAAGTCTTGAATCTGCAGCTAGTGAGAAAGGACTCAAGAAGATTTGGGTCCCAAAAATCTCAAACTAGTTCTCTCTACTGTGCAGGGCAAAAAGAAGAAATCATGGTACTTGGACAATGGTTGTTCAAGGCACATGACTGGAGATAAGTCCTTGCTAAAACAGTATGAAGAGAGAAATGGCCCAAGAGTCACTTTTGGAGATGACAGCAAAGGCCATACAAGAGGATATGGATCTGTTGAACATGGAGATGTCATCTTCACAGAAGTAGCACTGGTTGACGGCTTAAAGCACAATCTACTAAGTGTGAGTCAACTATGTGATAAAGGATTCAATGTCACTTTTAAAGAAGATCAATGTTTAGTAAGTGACAAAGAATCAGGGACTGTGATTTTGACAGGAAAAAGAAAAGGAAATTTGTACACTGCAAATCTCATTTCTTTAACTGATCAAATCACATGTCTTTATAGCAAAGCTTCAACTGATGAGAGTTGGCTTTGGCATAAAAAGCTTTCCCACCTGAACTTCAAGAATATCAATAGTCTTGTGAGGAAAGAATTGGTAGCTGGCATTCCACAATTGGAATTTACACAAGATGGATTATGTGATGCATGCCAGAAAGGAAAGCAAAGAAGTGTATCATTCAAAAACAAACCAGCAACATCAATCACTGACCCTTTATAACTTCTCCATATGGATTTGTTTGGTCAAGTGAATGTGATGTCTATATTAAGGAATAGATATGCACTGGTAATTGTTGATGATCACACAAGGTATACTTAGGTAAAATACCTCTTTGCAAAGAATGAAGCTGCTCAGTTAATTATTGATCATGTCAAGAAAATAGAAACTGAGTCAGGTAAAACAGTGAGGGTAATAAGAAGTGATAGAGGAACAGAATTCAAAAATTCCCAAGTAATTGAATTCTGCACTGAGAAAGGAATTACTCATCAATTCTCTGCACCTAGAACCCCTCAACAAAATGGAGTTGTTGAGAGGAAAAATAGAACCCTTATTGAAGCAGCAAGGACCATGTTGCAAGAGGCTAAGCTTCCCACCTATTTTTGGGAGGAAGCTATAAGCACTGCATGTTTTACACAAAACAAGTCCTTAATAAACAAAGCATACAACAAAACACCTTATGAATTGATGACTGGGAGAAAACCAACGCTCAAGTTTTTACATGTGTTTGGTTGTAAGTGCTTTGTACTGAGAGATTCATCAGAGACAAGAGAAAAATTTGACAATAAGTCTGATGAAGCAATCTTCTTAGGTTATTCTC
>CM025786.1:38937-91710 GCA_014636745.2 Centella asiatica | reverse complement strand
GAGATTGAAGGATTGGTCATCGGAGATTAAAGCTTACGTCATCGGGGATTGTAACTAAAGAGTCAGAGATTAATGCTGACGTCATCAGAGATTAAAACAATACCTCGGAGATTAAAAGCTGACATCACCAGAGACTAAAGCCAAAGCATCGGAGATTACACGAAGTAAAGCATCAGAGATTACACGTTGTAAAGCATCAGAGATTACACGTTGTAAAGCATCGGAGATTACTCGAAGTGATCAGGGACTAATTAAAGAAGCTATCGAAGATTAGTCGAAGACTTAATCACTGATGGAGTTAAAGTTCAAATCAAAGAAGGAAAGTCTTTCATGAATACGTAGACTTTATTGAAGACGTAGCTGACAAGGAAACTTGTTAGAAATCTTTCAATTGGAAAGATTGTATTTGATTTGAATTAGGAAGCTAGGTTTTTGATAACTTAGTTTTAGAAGCTGTAATTAAAAATTACAGAAAAGGAATACGAAGCTGTGTATGTCTGTATAGATAGAGAGAATTGAAAGTGTTGTATTTTTCTATATACACAGAATAGAAGCTGACGATCAAAGCTTGTTTTTGATTGTTAGAAAACTTGTAATCAATTGTTAAATCAATAAAAACAATTGTTTATAAAGTTTTGATCTTGTTCTTTATATTCCGCAGAAAGTTAATTTCTTAAAGAACAGGAATTTGGAAAAAGTTGTAAGAACTCGTATTCAACCCCCCTTCTACAAGTTCTAGGCCATCTTACTGGGAAAACATTGAGCTTTCTTCACAAGTTTACAGATCTCTTCAATGGTGGCAAAAACAGTGTGCTTCAAGTTTGGTGAGTTCGATTTTATCAAAACTAACCATGCAGGGGTGGCTGATAAATATGATTTCGAAGCAAAATACTACCCCTTTGTGGATTTCCTAAAGAACTCCCCACTACAATACGCCATTTATGAAGCTCTCATCCAAGCTGCAGAAGTAATATCAACCATGTGGAGCACTGCAACAATCACTGATGAAAGTGATGACTCTCCACAGGTAAGTTTTAGGTATGAAAACACAGACTATACTATTACTCATACCACGGTTAATAATGCACTTCACTTACCCATAAGGGAAAACTATGACCCCCTTGCCTCTGATGAAGAACTTATAGGTATGTTTAAAGACTTAAACTATAATACTGAGATAAGTTCTGTTGGGTCCATCACACGTCCCCATCTTAGACCAGAGTGGTCATTATTCTTTGACATTATAACCAAATCCTTTACTTCAAAATGCAGTGGATATGATGTCATCACCACTATTTCACAACAAATTGCATATAGTATGTTGTATGATAGGCATATTAATTTAGGGCTTTTGATTTTGCACAATCTGATTGAAAAACTTAAAACTGGCAACAAAACTAAAGTTTATTATGCTAGATTTTTAATGATGATTGCAAATCATTTAATACCTAACCTTAATATTGCTAGTATGCAAGTTGTGGCTACAGTTTTGCAGACTAAAAGAGTGGTTAGGGATTTGAAGAAGTATGAGGCAAAGGTAAATGTACCTCTATTCTATCCTACTGTCATGAGAAACTTTCTCATTGACACTCTTCCAACCACATATTATTTGGAATTCTTTGGGGATACCACACAAACACCAACTAATCCCCCAACAACTTCTCAATCACAATCCAAAGCTCCCTCCACAGTCTCCTAACAGACTGTGGTTGCATATACCAGAAAAGCCAAAAAGCTCCCAATCAAAAGAATAACAATAGAGGGTGCTAGTGAGGCTAAGGGAGAACAAGAAGCTGAGGTGGCACCTCAGAGAAAGAAGAGACTTGTCACCCTTAGACAAAGACAATCCATGGCCTCCCAAAAGGCCATGGAGATTATAAGGAAAGACAGTAAACTGTTAATGTCCTCCCAAAAGGACATTGACATTGAAGATAGTTCCCAACCAGGAATAAACTGTACAGAGTCTGCACAAACTCTTGGTCATAGCCAAGAGGAACCAAATAGAGAGAATACAAAAGAAAAGAGTGACACAAGGAGTGCACACACAGAGTTATCTTTTGATGTTCCTCAATTTTTGTCATCTGAGGAACAACCAACACTCCCTACTGAACATTCTTCTCATTTTTCTCTAATTCTTGATTTTTTTGATACACAAATAATTGATTCTCTTAATTTTTCTCAAGAGGAGCCAATAATCGAGACCAGCTCTCACATATCTTCCATGGATAGATTCCAAGCCCAAGATAAACAAAGGGAACCCCCTATCCATGCTGTCAATACTACTTCTCAAACCCCTCCTTCTGTAGGACAGAGTGCACTAATCCATATGAGTGAGGAAGTGAGAATAATTAGTGAGAGTCAGGCTCCTGACCTGGAAAAAGGAGAGAAAATGCAAACAGAGAGTCAAGCCTTAGAGAGCTTGGAAAAAGGAGAGACTGAGAAGCTGGGTGCCCAACCCCAGGAAAAAGGAGAGGGTGTAAGCAAGGATGAGATCCTTTGAGAAAAGAACATAGAGAAATTTTCTACATGTGAGTTCTTTAAACCTGTGGCTCCCTCCACTCAAATCCAAACAGAAGCTCCAACTTCCTCTCCATCAACAAGAGAAGTTGGAGGTAGCTCCAGTGCAGTGGCTGCAAATTTGCAAGTCATTTCAGAGATGTCAAATGCAGCTTATGAAGAACTTTTAAATCTTCAACAAAGAGAAGATCATATTTCTACTTTGAAGACTAGACTTGTATTTGAATCTACTGCTGCTGAGGAGACTCCAGAGCCAGAAAATGTCGATGCTTGGCTGGATTCAGAATTTACCAACTCCCTGGAGGATGCAGCTGCCCTATACAGGCAGGAATACTTGACCAATGTGGGGTCTATTGCAGCTGCAAAATCCTTTCAAGATGTTGCAGATGAAGTGACTAAGGCAGTGAAACTTAATGCAAAATTCACTCACTACTTGGCCACTGGCATGAAGACAGCAATAGAGAACATGAAACAGCAACTGGAGTTGGCGACTGACAACATCAGGAGGCACTATGAAGGTCACTTCTCAAGGCAAACTGTCATGCAGATTCAAACCCTGATCAAGGATAAGGTTAAATCTGACAGTAAGTTGTGCCTTCTTGAAGTCAAAATGGATCAAATACATAACCTCCTGAAAGACATTGCTGCCCGACTACCCAACTTTGCCCCCTTTAAAGATGCTGATGTCAAAAAGGGGGAGAGTGGTCCATTACCTACACCAACAACTACACCATCTTCATCATTACCACAGCCAATATATGCTAACATTGATGAAGAAATTTAGGCAAAACTGTCAAGGCTTGAATCCAAAGTTCAAAAACTGCCAATATCATCCAAGCCATCAAGCCAGAATCTTCTTCAAATTCCAACAGAAAGCCAAACTCCAACAGAGCAAACTCCTTCCTCTACAAAACAGCCTGAAACAACCCCAAGCACATCCAGAGATAAAGGCAAAGGCATTATGATTGAAGAACCATCACAGCCTGAATAGCCTAGACTAATGGGGGATGCAATAAGAGCTGGGAGGATTTTCAAGCCTGTTGAGTTGGAAGTTGAAGGGGGAGTAGTTCTAGTAGCTCCTTAAGATCCAAGGCTAGTGGAATCTGACTTCTTAGCTGCTCAAGCACTTCAAGAAAAATTTGACAAGGAGGAGCAAGAGATCCTAGCCAAGGAGAGAGAGGAGGAGAAAGCAAGAGAAAGGAAAACTCCCAAAACTAAGAAAAAGCCTTCACAGCAAAAAGCAGCAGAAACAAGAAGGAGAAATAAGGAGATAGCAGAGGCTGAGGCAAAGAAAGTTGCAAGGAAGTTTCAAGTCAAGGAAACTGCCTTAATACCTGTACCTGAAATTCTTAAGCTACAACCCATTTCTACAAGGGCCTACTACACCAAAATTTTCAACACCTGTTTCAACTGAACTAGTATCTACAAGTGGACCTCCCAAACCACAAACTTCAAAGAAAACAACTGGTAAAGTTGGAATGGCTAGCATAGAGGAAATCATAAAGGTGTTGAAGAAGCTGACAAGACACATTGATTTGATCAAGGGTCAGAGTGACAATGAATTACTTCATATCTTCTTTGAAGATGGAGATTCTGTCAAGATCACAAAGCCAGTTTTGGAAGAGCAAAGAAGAGAAGATTTGGAGTAGTTAATGAGTGTGGTGCCTGGTACTTCTGATTTGAACAAGGACTTTAAAGTACAAATTCTTCATGCCTTGCATGTCAAACCAGAAGCTACAGAATTCAGGGAAGCTCTAGAACCTCTTGGATTTTGGTATGAAACTTTTCATGGTGTGAGAAATTTCTTTAACTACAACAGGGATATAAATTGTACAAGTGTAGAAACCCTTGAAGGTTACATTTAATACTTGAAAAATACTGAAAAACCTTTAGAGGTTGTAGTAAAGAAATTACTGACAAGAAGGTGGAATAAGATAATGGACAATAGGAGGAAAAAGGAAGAATTGAGGAAAACAAGGGCTAATGTGTAAAAAAAAGTTTAGGTGAAATTTATTGAAGCCAGACATAGTCTTGGAGCATCTGAATGTATTATTCAGTGTAGCCAAGGTTTGTTTAAACCTTGGAGAAGCTGGGTAAATTATCCAGGGGGAGAGAAGCTGAATGATAGATCAATGATCTTGAATTCAGGTACATTTGTAATTTTATTATTTTTTATTCTTTTTCTAAGTAAATTTTGATAGTTGAGTTTTGACATCATCATCAACCTTGAAATTATGCTTATCATTCTGATATTCATAATTAGGGGGAGATTGTTAAGTTTTATGAACATTTGATGATGATTGTCTTTAGAATACTTAGGAATACAAATGTACAGAAAAATGTTGGTTTGTAACACTTTAGTATTGTAGCTAGCAGTAGTATCTCTTGTTTGTAAATTAGTCATTATAATAAACAGATAGGTTTATTTCATTTGTATGTACTGCTAGAATACTTGTTGAGTTTGTTCAACAAGTTGTTTTGAATTTATTAGTCCTTCAGAGATTGAATTTGGCTTGTCGGAGACTAAGGGAAAAGTCCATCAGAGACTAAGTTTTTGATCATCAGAGATTGGACTTTACCCATCAGAGATTAAAGTTTTGTTAATCGGAGATTGAAGAATCCTTCATCGGAGATTAAAGTTTTGTTCATCAGAGATTGAAGGATTGGTCATCGGAGATTAAAGCTTATGTTATCGGGGATTGGAACTAAAGAGTCAGAGATTAATGCTGACGTCATCAGAGATTAAAACAATACCTCGGAGATTAAAAGCTGACGTCACCAACGACTAAAGCTAAACCATCGGAGATTACTCGAAGTAAAGCATCGGAGATTACTCGAAGTAAAGCATCGGAGATTACTTGAAGTAAAGCATCGGAGATTACTTGAAGTGATCAGGGACTAATGAAAGAAGTCATCGGAGATTAGTCGAGGACTTAATCACTGATGGAGTTAGAGTTCAAATCAAAGAAGGAAAGTCTTCCATGCACACGTAGACTTTATTGAAGACGTAGCTGACAAGGAAACTTGTTAGAAATCTTTCAATTGGAAAGATTGTATTTGATTTGAATTAGGAAGCTAGGTTTTTGGTAACTTAGTTTTTAGAAGCTGTAATTATAAAATTACAGAATAACAATACGAAGCTATATAGAATTAGAAGAGTTGTATTTTCTTTAGATACAGAATAGAAGCTGACGATCAAAGCTTGTTTTGATTGTTAGAAAACTTGTAATCAATTGTTAAGTCAAATAAAGGCAATTATTTATAGAGTTTTGATTGTGTTCTTTATATTCCGCAGAAAAGTTTAAATTTCTTAAAGAACAGTCAATCGAAAAGAATTCAAGAACTTGTATTCAACCCCCCTTCTACAAGTTCTAGGTCATCTCACTGGGAAAACATACGGGCATAATTAGGCCAGCTGTATACCGTATAGTTAGCAGATCCAACGGGTTTAGCCCCCGATGGATATTTTTACTTCAAGGAAGTTATACATTGTTTTAAGAAGAATTACACAATTGTTTATCATCAGTAATCCTCAAGATTCTTCAGGAATTTCCGAGGCATTAGCATTGCTCCACTGAGCCTTATAAACATAATTGAACTCCCATTAATATTCCAGTTTTATTCCTCAATTTATTTATATACTTGCTGAGCGTAAACCGCTCATTCTTGTTGAACTTAATATTTTGTAGGACATGGTACAAAGGCTGAACCCTCTAATAAGGGGAAAGTAAGGATGTATGGCTGCTAGGTCATGTTAACCCCTTTGGGTGGCCACTAAGGAAAGGAAGGAAAAGAGGAAGGAAGATGATAAAAGCTAAATTGTATATAGACTGAAAGATGAGAATAGTTTAGATTCCGCTGATGGTGTAATATTTTGGATTGTAATAACTCACTGTTATCTCTCCTTAAATATTATTAAATTCCATGAATGAATGAGATGTAGTTTTATTTCCCTTTGACGGAACCTTAATTTGGTAAGGGTTTTGGGGCCGTCACAGAATGCGTCAGAGTATGGAAGTGGCAAGCCAAACTCATCAGGGGGAACACGTCAGGACATGACAATAACATGCCAACCTGTCAGGGGAAATCATCATGGTATGCCAGTGTCAAGCTAACTCGTTAGGGAAACCCGTCAGGGGGAATGCTCAGCACTGCATTAGTGGAAGCCATTAGTATATGCTTTGAGTCTTAACGGTAGGGGATCAAGAAACACTTGGATAACTCAAGTGAAGTTTGAAGCACAGATCGAGTCTTAGATAGGACTTGTCATCAGGGGATCTAAAAGCACTGATCAAGTTCACATCGGGGCTTGTCGTCAATGGATAGTTATGTCTGCATACATTCGTCATCAGGTTTTACATGCAAATCAATGAAACTTGTTATAGAAGCAAGAGATATAAATTAGAAAGATATCTCTTGAAGTTTGGTGGTCTAATGACAACTCTCGATCATTAAATGCATGCAGATCAAGGGAAGAAAAAGAAGCAACAAAAGCAACAGTAGTCTAACACATCATTTCAAAAAGATATCGATGTGACATATATGCGACTAGGTTGAAAAGAAAAATATGTCTAAGCACATGGATTCAACTATTGATCTTCTATTTATGCAAAAGAGTTCTCATTACAAAGTATCAATCCAACGGATCAACCAACACATTGAAGCATACAAACACTAGAGAGAAGTTTTGTAATATATCTTGAGAGAAATATTCAAAAAAAGTGTGAAGCTAGTGAGTGTGAGATTGTAGCTGTAATTCATTACAGAATTTGTAGCTGATTAATTACATTTGTGATTAACCAGATTTCCAGAAAAAAACCTCAAGTTTTAATACAATTATTTTAACTTGAACTCTTGGGTGTTCATTTCAAAAGTCATTAAAGTTTTTTTTTGATATTGTAGCTATTTCCATCAGTGTTAAGTATTTGGATCAAAAAAGTTTTGAGTATTTGTATTCATCCTCCCTTCTACAAATACTTGAGCCTATTTTGTTCTAACAGTTATTCACTGTAGAGATAACTTATCATGTGAACTCCAAAAGGAAAATAAGGGAGCTGGTGTGCTGATACACCAGAGATGTTATATAACAGGTTGGCGTGCAAGAAAGGTCATGCAAAAAGAAGAAGTTATCTTACAGAGCTGCAATTACCAAACAATATCAGAGATATTTTTAGAGGCAACTTACTGAAGAAGTTTGGAGAACAAGAAAGTTATGTGTATAAATAGAGACATGGAGCAGCTGAGATAAATACATCAAGATAACAACAAGCTATCACTGAGATACAGAAAAACACTAGTATACATATTATCTCAGATCATATCGCAGTTGTAATAAACTTACAGAAAAAGAGGAACAAGTTTTCATAACTTGAGAGAAACTAGAATTCATATTCTAGAGTGCAGCTGTTATTTTCAACAGAGTTGTTAGAAGCTGGTCATTCATACCAGTGAGTTTTTATAATCTTTCATTGATTTATAAAAGTTCAGAAACACTTGTAATATATTGTATTCTTTCAATTCCGCAACTTTTAATATAGTATATTCACTAAACTCACAAAGTTTGAAAGAATTTTGTAGTTTGTATTCAACCCTTTTTCTACAAACCATCTTGTGGGACAAACACTAAAGAGTGTATACAAGGCCTAGTTTGGTACACATGAAATTTTGTCAAAAAATATTTTTTGAAAAATGATTTCATAGAAAAATAATTTTTGAAAAAATGTTCCACTTAGAAAATACTTTCTGAAGAAAATCTTTTCTAAAAAAAATCATTGTTCAATATTTGATTGCTAATTTAAAAAATGCATAAAAATATAATTATAAAGTGATGATAGGGTAACGGTGATGGCGGCAGTGATAGGGGTGACACTGATGGTCAGTGGTGCCAACAACAAGTTGACATGGGTGATGGTGACAAATGTGGCAGCATGATGACATCAACGGCAACGCGATGGCATCAACAACTTTGACCAGATAATGGTGCTTAGTTAATTTTTGAAAAAAGTTTTCTTTTTTTTAACCCCATAGATCCTTTTTCAAAAGTATATTTAAAAAAAATACTTTCCTAATTTTGATTTTTTCATTATAAAACAAACATTAGAAAATATTTTTCGGGAGAATGTTTTCCGTTTCCAAACTACAAAAAACAAGCTAAAAAAAATTCGAAAAATCTTTTTCTTATATCACACGGAGCCCAAGTTTGCAAAGGCAACTCATCTTTTTTATCGATCAACCTTCAACAAACTCGTTGTGGTAGAAGAATTAGTTGTATCACCAAAAACCTGATGCAGTTTGCTAAAAATCAAAATACAAGGGAAACTATTCTGACCAAATAAATCTGATGGAGAAAAGCCTTAGTAATTATGAGGACATAGCAGGCCTTAAATGAAGAAAATCCTCATGCTGCATTTCCTCATAGACTCCAAACTCAGCAGTAAGCCTTACTTTGTCTTAAAATTGAGATCATATATCACTCACCAATCCCTTGCTATGCGTAGTTACACTGAGCAGCAGCCAACTTTTTTCACTGCAGAAACATCATCTCCAACATTGATTGTTTTCCCTTGAGGCAATGCTGCAGGATCATCCCCAATCTCAAGTGCTTTCCGGCTGACTACATGATAGATTTGGCTAAGGACTTCTGTGAATGCATTCTCAACGTTCAAAGCTTCGAGGGCTGAAGTCTCCATAAAGAATGTTTTCTCTCTCTCGGCGAATGCCTTCGCCTCTTCAGTGGAGATGGCCCGCAAGTGACGCAAGTCGGCCTTGTTTCCCACCAGCATTATCACAATATTGGTGTCTGTGTGGTCTCGCAACTCTTTTAACCATCTCTCAACATTCTCAAATGTGACGTGTCGAGTAACATCATACACAAGTAAAGCACCAACAGCCCCTCGGTAGTATGCACTTGTGATCGCACGATATCTGACCAAAGAAAATGAATAAATCAATAGTTTTATAACTAAATTTCTGAGGCTGATATCCATAGTACAGAGATAAATATTGGAAGACTACGGAACTACTTTTGCTGCAAATCCAAAAACTACCCTAGTCTAAGACTTGTAGACTAACGATTTTCTATATTCAAGGACAATAAACTTGTAGACTTCTATCAAGATTCAGAACACATGTTGAACAAGAAAAGAAACTACCATAAATAGGAGATAATTAAGTTTCCTAATTTAAACCCTGCTTCCCCATATAACGTCATTTTAACTTTATTTTTTATTTATTTATTTTGGTTGAGGGGAGCTCAGCATTCTAACTCACTGTTGGACTTCAGTCACTATATATGGCCCTTCCCTCAAAAAAACAGTTTGTTCATCCAACACTGTAATTTCATATATCTTTCGGGATTGGCTTGTTTCTTCTTGCAGACTAGCAGAGCTGAGTTGAACAACAAACAACTTAGCTTTTTTAAGGCCCTACTTATTAGAAAAGTTTCAGTGAGGATGTAGTTTCATGTTCAAACTGAACACGAGCAAATTATTGTATCTTTAAGAATGAAGGAAAATGTTGGAGTGAATATGTAATTTCATCATTGAGTGGGTTGATTGATATTTTATAAGATGAATGTCGAAGAAGTCCCATCTAGTAGAAAATTCAAAATCAGCATATCTAAGTAGGAAAGAGTATAACATGAAACTGCAAAAAGAAAAAATAATTCTGAAAACGCAAGAATTCTTACCAAATCCTCTGCAAATATTTTTATGGTATGAATTTGGAGCTAGATAGAAAAGGTTTATATACTACTAACAGCTCTAGAGACAAATGAAGGAACTCACAATTTTGTTACAAAAAAAGCAACCAGGGTAAATATCAAGTTTGAATGCATCATGTATGACAAAATCGAATCTCAGATAGTCTGATCTTACTCAGTTGATTTCTAATACCACAAAGATCTTAAGTTGCGGGTATTGCACTAAAGAACATGTTTCGGACTTTCTGTCTTATTAAGGTTGACACTTGACACCTGGCTCATTTGACAGAACTGAAATTGATTTTAGTTATCTGAGATTAAGAAGGATTAGATTAGAAACTTGAAGAATCTCAACGAGAAGGATACTAACTCAGAAATAGTTGCTCGTGAACAGTGGTGATGACATACTTTAATGTCTGAAGAATTAGACAGGACCAACACGTCCATGAATATAGCTTGAAGAGCATTTTAACCAAAATACGGCTTTATATGTATAAACCCTAACATATCCCATAAGAATTAAGAGAGCTAATTAAGTCAAATTGGGCAAAAGCCACTAGTGACGACTCTGTTCAGTTGTTGAAACTTCAAAACCTTATTCCTGCCAGTAAGGATGGTTCTTAAATCCATAGCTGAGAGGTTCCATTTATAATTGAACAGATGAACATTCCACTACTCTTTCTAACAGGGGAAACATAGTTTTTACAATACTGATTCCTATTACAAAGAGTAGTCGACAGGGAGACAGAACGTAGGCATTGGATAAAAAGCACTCCTCTAGAAAGAGTAGCAGAAATATGTGGGAGATAAAAATGTCGTTTCACTACAGGCTTCCTACCACTGGAAAATAATCCTCCCTCAGTTTCAAAAATAGAAACACATTTCAAATCAATCATTGTTAATTTGTGAAATTCTAGGATTAAATCTCTGTTATGTACAAATCCAGAACCTAATACTACAAAATTCCGCTTGACCGCTATTTGGAGCAGAGATCCTCTCAAAACACAATCATCATCTAAAGTCTAGTAAATTCGATGCAACAAGCAGATAAACACACGAATTATTTGCAAGCATTATCATAAGCATATCTCAAGAGCGATTCAAAAACACAAATAGACTCCCGAATAAATTCTATGTTTGATAGTTTTCTTAACTAATTTAATCTCGATCTAAAAATCTCCGGTATATTATATAACATAAACATATTCTTTTTCAGTAAAGAAGTTGAAATTGGAATCTAAAAAATGCTGTAAACAGAAATCAGACCTTTCTTGGCCAGCAGTGTCCCAAATCTGAGCCTTAACGATCTTTTCATCGACGCGAATACTTCTGGTGGCAAATTCAACACCGATAGTGGATTTAGATTCTAAACTGAACTCATTCTTGGTGAATCGAGAGAGGAGATTAGATTTTCCAACACCAGAATCTCCGATCAGAACAACCTTAAATAGATAATCGTAATCATCGTCGGCTCTGTACGCCGCCATCAAAGTAGTTAAAAAAGAAGAAATTATCAGATGCCAATTTCAAATTCAAATATCAAACCCGGATTAATTATATCACAGATGCTAATGAAAAGATGGTAGAGAGAAATGCACGTAAGAAGAAAGAAAAAGGGGTTTTTGAGAGTTTGAAGAGGTGAAATCCAGCGCCAACGCAAAAATAGGGCTGCAAACGACTCACCTCGAGTTGAGTTGGTTGTAGCCTAACTCTATTAATATATTGGAACTTTCTTTTATTTTTTTATTTAATAAATAAAATGTTTTTCCTTCTTTTTACTTGGTCAAATTAGTCATTGGCTTGCAAGTCAACATTCCAAATCTTGTGAGACAGTGACCTTTAACAACTTTTTCCTAAATATTATTAAAAAAACTAAATTACGTTAATTTAAGGATAGATATAATGACTGAATCATTGAATTATCAATTCTTTTTTTTTTTTTTTTTTACCTCTCAAAGGTACAAAATGGGAATATCGTAAACGAGTAAGAATTTTAGTTACGTCGACTTTCGTTTTCAATAAAATACTATTGGGTTGTTAATTTTTAATTTCTTTTTTTTATTTGTCCGGAAAATTTAGAAAAAATTTAGGTTCAGAAGTGAGATATACCACAAACCTTTTTGAGTTATTTATAATAACTAGTATCTTAGCCTGCACAAATTCGGACACATTTTTTGTATTGTTTTATATAATTTTGTTATAATTTATTTTAAATATATATTATATATATAAACTTTTAGATCATTTAGACATAATTATAAACTTAAAATTTATGTTGAACATAAACACCTGATTAATAAATAGTTATGTGAATATTTATATTGATTACAAAATATTTTGTTCATATTTATGTAATTTTGGGGGTCTATTTATGTTAATTTTAGCTAATAGTTTTTGTATCTATTATATTTGTGATAATCATTTATCTGTGTTTGTTAGTGTGTTTTTCTTCTTTGGTTTTGAAACTAATTATTGTTTTACAAATAAATTAGAAAAATAAAAAAGTTGACAATATATAAACACAGACACATTTTTTCTGTGATTTTATATAATTTATCGTATCATTGATCAACTTATATTATGGTTTTACATATGTATTTATAATTATAGTTTGTGGAATTCGTATTTAGTTTTTATATCATAGTTTGGAGGGCTCCGTATAAAAAGTTTGACAATTATGGTTTTACATATGTATTTATAATTATAGTTTGTGGACTTCGTATTTAGTTTTTATATTGATTTTTATGGATAATTATTGTTTGATGATTTTTATTATATGTTATGAAGGTTTTGAATTGATGATTGCTTATCTAGTTAACTTAAACTCATGTTCAAAACTCTATGTATCAAAACTACAACATAACTTGAGTTAAAAAAATATAATAAAAAAAATCTTGTGTCATAAATGATAGAACAAAATAGTAATTAAATTAATTGAGTCGTACTAACTCAACTGAATAAATTTAAGATAAGATCGTCATTGGAGGCTTTATATATAAGTATAGATAATTACAAAGTTACAAATTATCCATAAACAATTAACAAGACTCAAATTTACAACATAATAAAATTACATGCTAAATTTTGTCAACTAAATCAACTTTCATTTATTGTTTTTAATTAATTTAAAGACCTAAAGAAGTTATTCGATTCAATATTAAATTAATAGTCGATTAATTTTTAGCCTAGGTCATACATGGTCACATCTAAGATTTTCTTTCTTTTTTTATTATTTTTTTAAGAAGACAACAATTGTAATATATTTAAGGGCATTTGCATTAATTTCATTTAATAATTTTTTATTTTACAATCAACAATACACTTTATACAGTTTCCCTCAACATCTCTTAATGATCTCCATCAAATTTCTTATTATACAAATTCATAATATTAGTTCTTATTATATTATTTTAATTTATCATTTAAATAACAACTAATTATATTATATAATTGAATAATACTTATAAAATTATATTATATACTATTTCAGTCCCAAATTAACTGCCTTACCTATTATAGCGACATGCACTTTATGTTAAATTTAGTACTTGTTAGATATTTAAAATAGATTTAATTTTTTTATGGTATTAATCATCACATCTCAAAGTTTTATTTCATTATTTTTATTAAATAAAATAAAATATTTAACATATATTAAACTACACCTAAATTATGTGCAAAAAGTAAGTTGAGTCACTTATTTTGGAACAGAGAGAATATATATCACACTTACTCTCATATATATATATATATATATATATATATATATATATATATATATATAACATTGAATATATACGTTATATTTTATATAATATAATCACCTTATGCAATTAATATGATAATAAATTAAAATTATGTTATAACATATATTATACCACATTTATAACAATGTTTTTTAATATTATATTCTACAATACATACATACATAGATACATATATATATATATACACACACACACACTATAAAATATAATATATAATTTAATATAAAATATGGAGTTAGAATTATCAATTCTTAAAATAAAGTAAATTACGTTAATTTAAGGATAGATATAATGACTGAATCATTAAATTATCAATTCTTTTTATTTTCTTTACCTCTCAAAGGTGTGAAATAACCACTCCACAAGATGGGAATATCATAAACGAGTTAGAATTTTAGTTGCGTCGACTTTCATTTTCAATAAAATACTATTGAGTTGTTAATTTTTAATTTCTTTTTTATTAATTTGTCTAGAAAAGTTTAGAAAAAAATTTAGGTTGAGGAGTGAGATGTACCACAAACCTCTTTGAGTTATTTATAATAATTAGCATTGGAGTCCGCATAAATACGACTCCATAAATACGGACATATTTTTTGTGTTGTTTTATATAATTTTGTTATAATTTATTTTAAATATATATTATATATATAAACTTTTAGATTATTTAGACATAATTATGAACTTAAAATTTATGTTGAACATAAACACCTGATTAATAAATAGTTATGTGAATATTTATATTGGTTACAAAATATTTTGTTCATATTTATGTAATTTTGGGGGTCTATTTATGTTAATTTTAGTTAATAGTTTTTGTATCTATTATATTTGTGATAATCATTTATCTGTGTTTGTTAGTGTGTTTTTCTTCTTTGGTTTTGAAACTAATTATTGTTTTACAAATAAATTAGAAAAATAAAAAATTTGACAATATATAAACACACACATTTTTTCTGTCATTTTATATAATTTATCATATCATTGATCAACTTATACACCCTAATAACAACCAACATATTGCCCTGTAGATGTGAATAATCATAATTTAGGGGGTTCCGTATAAAAAGTTTGAGAATTATGGTTTTATGCCCCCGTAGATGTGAATAATCATAGTTGGGAGGGTATGCCCTGTAGATGTGAATCATAGTTGGGAGGTATGCCTTGTAGATGTGAATAATCATAGTTGGGAGGGCTCCGTATAAAAAGTTTGACGATTATGGTTTTACATATGTATTCATAATTATAGTTTGTGGACTTCGTATTTAGTTTTTGTATTGATTTTTATGGATAATTATTGTTTGGTGATTTTTATTATATGTTATTATGAGGATTTTGAACTGATGATTTCTTTATCCAATTATCTTAGACTTGTTTTCAAAACTCTGTGTATAAAAACTACCGCCTAACTTGAGTTGGAAAAATAAGAAAAAATTTAGCATGTTAGATATTTAAAATAATTTTAATTTTTTTATGGTATTAATCTTCACATCTCAAAGTTTTATTTCATTATTTTTATTAAATAAAATAAAATATTTAATATAAATTAAATTATACCTAAATTACGTGCAAAAAGTGAATTAAAACACTTATTTTGGGACATAGAAAGTATATATCACGCTTACAATATATATATATATATATATGTGTGTGTGTGTGTGTGTGTGTGTGTGTGTGTGTGTGTGTGTGTGTGTGTTTTATGGTTATATTATAATATATTAACATAATGTAGAAAATTTTGTATAACGTATTATGTGTTATAAGTTATACTATTAAAATACCAATATATATAATATATAACATTGAATATATACCGTATAATTTATATAATATTATCACATTATGCAATTAATATTATAATATATTAAAATTATGTTATAACATATATTGTACCACGTATATAACATTGTTATTTAATATTATATTGTACAATACATACAAACATACATACATACATATATATATATATATATATATGTATATAATATATAATTTAATATAAAATATGGAGTATATTATATTGTATCACCTAATAAAATATAATAGAATAAAATATATTATACAAAAAAACTATATTTTATATAAGGTAATTAAAATATAATATAATATTAAATTATATAATATAATTAGTTTATTTAATTAATATAGTTTTCATCATATTTTATATAATATAAAAAATGTTGTACATAATAATACATAATATATTTATAAATATAATATATATATATATATATATATGTGTGTGTGTGTGTGTGTGTGTGTGTGTGTGTGTTTGTGTATAATTTTATATTATGTAGTATATATTATTATATACTAAATAATAGTATTTACTTTATTATAGTATTATATTATATATCAATATCTATATTATTAAACATAAAATATAAGATATTTTATATATTATAAAACATATAATATAATTTCATATTATATATTTAAATAATATTGAGGAATAAGAAATGTATAAGTTGAAGAGAATATTTTACTATTTTTAAAAACTAGAGATACTGAATAATATTCCCTAAATTTAGAGAAACACTATTCTGTTTCTTAAAATATAGCATTCTCTATTTTAGAGTATCTACTAGAGTAGTAATTTTCTCTAATTCTTTCGTTTCATTCTTTAAAAATACAAACAATTCTTATTTTAGGGAAACTATGCAAGTGCCCTAAGTGCTTATTGTTCCAAACTCATTAAGTATTATAATTGCCTAGATACCAAAATAAATTGTTTAGTAATTTATTACTATCATCCATTCTAAAATTAGAGATACTTTCTAATTTTTTGAAATCAAACGACGATATATTAGATTTTGAATTAATACCGATTTAATTAATATTAGTTAAAATAATTATTATAATCTTATAATTTATGACAAAAACCTTCGGTTAAAACATAATTTATATTTAGAACTTTCATAAATTATATTTATTTTAAAATTTAATATACCATTATTTGATCTTAAAAAATTAAAATATATTTTTAATTTTAAAACTGAACAAGTATTATTTAGTACGCGTTAGAAGAGAATAATTTTCACTTGCTCTTTCTTAACAAAAGAGAAAAGCATGACATAATACTGTCTTTATTTATTTATTTTATTTAGCAGAATGATTACACATCATTTACAAGAATTACAACACCAACTCGAGCTATCAATGATAACAACAGCAATAAAAAAGACCATTTGCACAAGAACCAGAACGATAGCCTTGACTTTTGCAAAATTGGTTACAATTTCCATGTTTATGACAAGGACCATAGCAATTAAAATCCGTTACGGTATATTCCGGCGCCGCCTCCACCACCTTACTCTCCAAACTCTTGTCATCGCCGACAGCTTCTACTTTGTTTGTTGACGTTGCCATCATGCTAAAGAAGACAAAGAGAAATTATGAAGAAGTTTGTAGTAATGGATGAAATTTATTTAGGAGCCATATTACTTAATAATTTTTCACTAAATAAAAGTTCATTCATTTGATGAGTATTGGTAACAAACTTGTAATAAATTTGAATTAATTAATTGTACGTATGCCAAACATATACAGATCTATCTGTCACATAAACGGAGTATGATTTATGCTTTAATTAATCTTGCATTGTGAATATATATTTTTAAGTTTTCTATATCTCCCTACAAATTTACTAACTTGTGAACAATTGTTTAGTGTAATCATAATAAAAAAAATGGGTTACCGATGTAAATGGCCGATGATAAAAATAGTTACAAAATTTAACTTGTTATAGCAGAATTAAAAGAGAAATTAAGTCTGAATGTAAATATGTGACTGACGATGAAATTAGTTACTATTTTTTGTTTTTTTCAAAAAAATAATAAACAAAAAATTCTTTCCTTATTTAAGTATAAGAAAGAAATTATAGAGCACAAACTGGAAGTTCAATTCTGAAAAAAATGAAACAGACATATATTTCATTTCTTAATTTATTTGTAAACAAAAAACAATTGATTTAGAACCCATCTTGTACTTCTATTCTAATCAAAACAATTTAAAATCTAATTTAGAATTTCTTTAATGAACTCCTTATTAAAATATTCTTCGTACTTTAATTCAAGTTTAAAAATTTTCAAATTAATTACTCCATATTTCTTTTACAGTAACAACTATATATATATATATATATATATATATATATATATATATATATATATTTATTTATTTATTTATTGGTTAATAGAAATACTTACTGTTTGTATGCAGAGTTCATCAGCGGTGTCTCCTCTCTCATCTGTAACTCCATTTTGTTAGTAGCCGTTGCCATCATGCTAAAATAAGCTAGGAAAATAATAAAGAAAGTTGTAGCCATGAAAGAGGTTTTTTTGGTAGCCATTGATTTTTAATTAATCTGCACCTTGATGCTAAAAATTTGATATCTGAAAAATATTATATATAGTATCTACTATATATTTGATGCTTAATTAATGCTCTACCATCTATTGCGATCATGGTAAATCTTGTGCATTAAATGATGTGGATATTATTAATTTGAATCACTTCCTTCGTCCACAAGTAAGTGACTTGGAGATAAAATTCGTAGATAAATATGTATTATCTTATTATTTTTAATAATAAAATAATAATTGTTTTTTCTATTGTAACTAATGTAGTTTGATAATTGCATCACTTAGAACTCATGAGAAAATTAAAATGATTGAATAACAATAAACCGATACATGATAAAAATAATGTTTTTTGGGAACAGAGAATATCTGTCTTTTTTATTGTCTTTTGGAATTATTTTGGTAAAGAAAGAGGCCAAATATGTTAGTATTTTCACTAGTTTAGTCAAATATGTTTTATTTGGATTCTTGGTTTTGTGTTTTGTTTGGTGAAAATTGAGACTACTCGAAAATTCATTTTTTGATGGGCTGGATTTCTGTTGCCTATCAGTTGCTCGCAGTAGAGTTAGAGAGGTCACCACTTTCGGACTCATATAGTTTATTATTTTTTTTTTTAATTTTTCAGTTGATTGATTACTAAAAATACAGAACAGTGCTTTACTATTCTAGATAATTAAATTTAAAAATTACTAAAAAATATTAATAGTTATTTAAGAATTAATAAGGATTACTAAAAATTATTAAAAATCATTTAAGGATTACAATATATTATTAGTAGTTATTAGTTAATTTTAATCATTTTATTAATTCTTAGTGATTCTTACATAATTACAAATTAATTTCTAAATATATCTATATATTTAGTAGATACATTTATATATGTCTAATCCTTTCATCTAAATTAATTAAATACATTTATATTTGTCTATGCCTTTCTTCTATACTAGCTTCTAAACTTGTGAACAGAGCGAGAAACTTTAAAAAATATTCATGATATCTTTTAATATTTATAATTTAGTAATAGTGATACAATATGGTAAATTTTAAATAATTAAACAATTATTGAAATTTTAAAAATTACTTAACATAAAACAAGCTTATTATTTCTTTATTATATTGAAATTTAGTTATAGTGTTTCATACTTGCCTAATATATATAATAAGATTTTTTTGTCAATTTGACGGTTATTACTCGATATAGAACGAATTGCTTACTCTATTTTACATTGTCATTTTAGCGTCTAAATTTTTTTTCTTCTTCATAATAACTAGCATTTTACACATTCCTAGAAAACTATCACTTATAAGTCATAAAGTACCCTTGAATGAATTAAAACAATTACTCTTTCTCATTCTTTTTAATTATGTCATACTTTCTCCATTTGTATGACTTAAGTTAAAGGTAAAAATGTCAAACTATCAAGATTTTAACATAAATTTTAGTTTATTCGATACATGTGAAAATAACTAAAATATCACTTCTTATAAAACAGAGAGAGTAATTTGTAGATATACACTAAACTTAAAAATATTAAAAGGATTTTTAAGTAAATTTGTTCTAATTATGATAGTTTTGCCTTAGATATTTGTTTCGATTTTGAATATTTTTTATCCTTGAATAGATGTTATATAGGCGGTCGAAAAAATATCATTGATACAGTTTGTTTTTGAGATCAATTTAAGAATTTTAACTTGAAATTTAAATAAGTAACTGAAATAAGTCGCTCTGACAGATTTGACTCGATCAATATTGACTAGAAAATATAAAGAGGTTGATAACAAAAGTGTTGCACTGCGAATTAGATTTTTATTTTCTAAACTTAGACATAATTGTTGAATAAATTTAAATTTTTAAGTTGTTTTTTCTTTGTCTTGTTTTCTTGCCTATATGTTTGTCTAGTGGACTTGTTTATTTACCAAGTCTGTGTAGGAGTTTATCTTTCAGTTCCTATCTTTCAGTTGTAATGCCTATTTTCTCGAGTTTTCAGTTGTACCTTGCCTATTTAAAAGGCATTCTTTATTCAATAAAGTTATATGCAACAACAGTATTTCAGTATATATCTCATCAGTGGTATCAGAGCTTAAGAAGAAAAGAACAGTTCAACAACAATAACTTTTCTTCGTTGTAGTGCAGATTTTAATGGCTTCTGAACACTTTGTTCAACCTGCAATTCCACATTTTGATGGTCATTATGATCATTGGAGCATGCTCATGGAGAATTTCCTACGGTCCAAAGAATATTGGCAGGTTGTTGAAGGTGGCATCTTGGAGGCAATAGCTGGAGTCCCTTTGACAAATGCACAAAAGACAGAACAAGAAGCACATAAGCTGAAAGATTTGAAGGCAAAAAATTATCTTTTTTAAGCCATTGATCGCTCGATTCTGGAAACAATACTTTGCAAGGATACTTCCAAGAAAATTTGGGACTCTTTGAAGAAAAAGTATCAAGGCAATGCCAGAGCCAAATGTGTACAACTTCAAGCTCTTCGTAAAGAGTTTGAAGTTCTCCAAATGAAGCTAGGAGAATCAGTTTCAGAGTATTTTTCCAACGTAACAGTAGTAGCAAATAAGATGCGAAATCATGGCGAAAAGCTACAAGATATCACCATAGTTGAGAAGATTCTTCGTTCAATGACGTCCAAATTTAATTTTGTGATTTGTTCTATTGAAGAGTCTAAAGATATTGATACTCTTTCAATAGATGAATTGCAAAATTCCTTGCTAGTTCATGAGCAGAAGATAATCCAGCAAGATAGAGAAGAACAAGCACTCCAGGCAACAATAAATTCAAGTGGACATGGGCAATGGAGGGGAAGTGATTCTCAGGTTTCAACTGAACACACACCTAAGAAAGATAAATCAAAGATCAAATGTTTTCGATGTCAAAGGTATCGCCATTATCGCTCAGAGTGTCGTACAAATTTAAATAAATATCGAGGAGAAAGATCTAACTTTGCAGAGCAAGAAGAAGAAGAAGAAGTTTCTCTTCTCATAGCGTGTCACACAAATGAGGAGACTCACCCAAATTTATGGTATTTTGACATCGGTTGCAACAACCATATGTGTGGAGATAAATCAGCATTTTCTGATTTTGGATGAATCATTCCGAGATACTGTTAAATTTGGGAACAATTCTAGAGTATCTGTGCTCGGGAAGGGAAGGGTTATAATTCAAAACAAAGGAAATTCGCATTCTATTTCTAATGTTTTGTTTGTTCCTGATTTAAAAACTAACCTGTTAAGTGTAGGCCAACTTCAAGAGAAGGGATATGAGATTTCCATCAAGAATGGAATCTGTAAAATCAAAAATGAGCAATTGGGCTTAATTGCTCAAGTGAAGGTGACAACAAATCAAATGTTTCCCTTATATCTCTGCAATGCCGCCCATTCTTGTCTCACTGCTCAACTTAAAGATATAGCATAGCTGTGGCATTTCCGCTATGGTCATCTCAGCTTTGGTGGATTAAAGACCTTGCAGAAGAAAAAAATGGTGACTAATTTCCCAGAATTTGAATCTCCCTCGGGAATCTGTGAAGATTGTGTTGTTGGCAAACAACACAGGGATGTTTTTCCAAAAGGCGAATCATGGAGAGCTAGGGAAATGTTGGAATTGGTTCATTCTGACATATGTGGACCAATCACTCCTACTTCAAATGGAGGTAAATGTTATTTTATAATGTTCATTGACGACTATAGTTAAAAAACTTGGATATATTTTTTGCAGGTAAAATCTGAAGCTTCATTAGCTTTCAAAAGCTTTAAGGCTTTGGTCGAAAAAGAAGTAGGCATGCCAATACAAACTATTTGTCTCGTGGAGTAATTGTGTGTGGGGGGGGGGGGGGGGGGGGGGGGGGGGGGGGGGGGGAGGTTTGAATACAATTACTAACTTTTCTTTGAATTAAACTGTTTAATACAGTTTAAAACTTAAGAACAGTTAAAATAACTTTACTGAAAAGATATAACATATGAAACAGTAAATCAAATTGCAAGATATGAATATTAATCTACAATATGTATATTTATTGTAAATCAATTTGAATCTTTACAATTCTTTCTGGTAGTGATTACCATTTGCAGACAATTTTCGTTTAAAATAACAACTGCACTTTAGAAAAATGATTTTTAACTTCTCTCAAGTTTCTGAAACCTTGCTACGCCCAAGTTATGAAAAACTTGCTTCTCTGTAAGTTTATTACAACTGCTATATGATCTGAGATAAGATATATTCTTGTTGTTATCTCTCGATGTATGATGTTATATATCTTGATCTGTCTGTTATATATTGATGTATATTATCTCAGCTGCTCTATTTCTCTATTTATAGACATAGCTTCCTTGTTCTCCAAGCTTCTTCAGTGAATTGCCTCCAAAAATATCTCTGATATTCTTTGGTAATTGCAGCCCTGTCACATAACTTCTTCTTTTTGCATGACCTTCCTTGCACGCCGACCTGTTATGTAACATCTCTGGTGTATCAGCACACCAGCTCCCTCGTTTCCTCTTGGAGTTTCCATGATAAGTTATCTCTGCAGTGAATAACTTATCTCTATGAGCTTCCTGGTTTTTGATTGGACCAGCTTCCATATTTTCCTTCTTCAAGTTTCTATTAGTTATCTCTACAGTTTTCACTACAGCAGCTATATACGCATGCTAGTGTATAAGGATGACTTTTCTCCTTATCAGTGTTCACACCTGTAGTGTATAACTTATCTCCTTGAAGCTTCTTTGGTAGCCAATCTCTCCTTATTTGACCACCATCTATATTTTAATTCCACCGCCTTTAAACTTGAGTTAGCGAATTTGTGAACTCAGTCATGTGTCATCCTATATGTCATATTTAGTCTCTGATTATTTTATCCCCTGATAGATAGTCTCTGTTTATCAGTGGATATTTATCCTTTGATAGACAGTCTCTGGTACTGAGAAATCCATCCCTTGATGACGAGAAAACTATCCTTTGATAGATAGTCTCTGACACTCATCCATTGATGCCGAGAATCTCATCCCCTGATGCCGAGAAACTCGTCCCCTGATGCCGAGAGATTTATTCCCTGACGCCCGAGCTTTTTGGTGCTTCACATTTTATCCACTGATGCTCAAGCACTTTGGCGCTAGTGTAAATTACCCGATGACTTTGGCGATGAGTAATTTTGATTTTGGTGACGTTGTTGATTTGCTCGACGACTTTGGCGATAATCATTTTGAGTTTGGTGACAGTAAAATCTTCTCAAGGCTACTTTAATGCATTGAAGTATCTTTGCCTTAGTCTCTGGTAGCTTTAACATTAGTCTCCGATGAACAAAAACTTAGTCTCCGATAAACAAAAACTTAGTCTCCAATGAACAAACACTTAATCTATGAAAGTCTTAGTCTCCGATGAACAAAAACTTAGTCTCCGATGAACAAAAACTTAGTCTCTGATAGGCTAATTTTGCTTAACCAACTTTGACTTTTGTTGAACTCTCTAAATGCATTCCTTGTAGTTTCTTATGGTCTCCTATAGTTTCTGATGGTAGTATTTGCTAGAACACTACTGCAGGTACTTGTACAATTACAAAATCTAATAATTCTAAGTTTATACATCATCATCAAATGCTATAATTCCTAACACAAACTCTCCGTAGCGACCGTGGTGGAGAATACAATTCAGCAGACTTTATAAATTTTTGTGAGAGTCATGGCATTCAAAAGCAGCTTACAGCAGCCTATACACTTCAACAGAATGACGTCGTAGAGAGGAAGAATCATACCATCTTAAATATGGTGCGGTCTGTGTTGTCAAGGAGAGGGATTCCAAGAAGTTTTTGGCCTAAAGCCGTCCATTGGAGTACTCATTTATTAAACAGAAGTCTAACTCTTGCAATTCAAAATGTGACTCTTGAAGAAGCTTGGAATGGACATCGACCAAATGTTGAGCACTTAAGAATTTTTGGATGTATAGCTTATGCCCACATTCTAGATCAGAAGAGGAAAAAACTCGATGACAAGGGAGAAAAATGTGTATTTCTTGGTGTTAGTGAGCAGTCCAAGGCATACAAACTATACAATCCTATCGCCAAGAAAATATGCATTAGTCGTGACGTGATTTTGATAAAGAAGCATTCTGGGGTTGGGAGAACCAGCATAAACAGAAAATTGCAATAGATTTTGATAGGGAGCAGCAGCCTCTCGTGGAAGATTTACAACAAGTTCTAGAAAATCTAGCCACAATTGAAGCCAATGATGGGCAACGACCTCAACGAAGTAGAAAAAGACCTGCATGGATGGAAGATTATGATATACCTGAAAATATTTTCTGTTCAGTTAACCATTTTGCTCTTTTCTCAGATTGTGAGCCTGTAGCATTTGAAGATGCTGTGAGGGATGAGAAGTGGCGGAAAACAATGGATCTTGAAATTGAATCCATAGTAAAAAAACAACACTTGGGTGTTGACAAATCTTCCACAAGGACAAAAGAGCATTGGTGTGAAGTGGGTGTTCAAATCCAAGCTAAACGAGAATGGAGAAGTTGAGAAGCACAAAGCACGATTGGTGGCTAAAGGCTACGCACAAGAATTGGTGTGGAATATAAAGAGGTTTTTGCTCCTGTCGCAAGGCATGATACCATCAGATTGGTGATTGCATTGGTATCTCAACACTCATGGCCTATCTACCAATTGGACGTAAAATCCTCTTTCTTGCACGGAGAGTTAAAAGAAGAGGTATTTATCGATCAATCTCCAGGTTACATTCAACTTGGGAATAAGCATAAAGTCTATAAACTAAAGAAAGCTTTATACGGGTTAAAGCAAGCCCCATGGGCTTGGTATAGTTGCATTGAGGATTTTTGCTTTAAGGAGGGTTTTACAAAATGTCCATATGAACACACACTTTTTGTCAAAACTGATGGAGACGGGAAAATGCTTATTGTGTGTCTATATGTGGATGACTTAATTTACACTGGAAATGGTAGTGCCATGTTTGAACAATTTAAGAAGTCTATGATGGATGAATTTGAGATGTCTGATCTTAGATTAATGCATTATTATCTTGGCATTGAAGTGAAGCAAACAGTTGATGGAATTTTTATTTCTCAGAAGAAATATGTGCAAGAGATTTTAGAAAGGTTCCAGATGAAAAATTGTAATCTTGTAACGACTCCAAGTGAGTATGGTTTGAAGCTTTGCAAGGATCCTGAAGGAAGAAGTGTGGACAACATGATTTACAAACAGATTGTGGGAAGTTTAATGTACTTAACTGCAACCAGACCTGATATAATGCATGTTGTAATTCTCATTAGCAGATACATGGAGAATCCAAGAGAACATCTTCTTGCTACTAAAATGATCCTACGGTATTTAAAAGGGACTGCTGATTTTGGATTATTTTATAAGTAGGGAACCTCTTCAGATTTGATCGGATTCACCGACAACGACTATGCTAGAGATGTAAATGATCGCAAGAGTACCTCAGGCTATGTTTTCATGTTAAGTTTTGCAACAGTTTCGTGGTCCTTAAAGAAGCAGCCTATTGTCACTTTGTCAACTACGGAGGCTGAACTTGTTGCAACAACATTCTGCGCCTGTCAAGCTGTATGACTTAGAAAAATTCCTGAAGAGCTGCATTTCAAACCAAAAGGAGGCACTACAATTTACTGTGACTGTAGTTCTGCATTTAAACTCTCAAAAAATCCTGTTCTTCATGGTAGAAGTAAACATATACATGTAAGATGCCAATATTTGAGGGAGCTTACAAAGGATGGAGTTATTGATGTGGTTTATTGCAAAAGTGAAAATCAGGTTGTAGACTTATTTACAAAGCCTCCCAAGCTAGCCACATTGCAAAAGTTGAGGAAGTCACTAGGAGTTTGCAGCAGCTTAGACATTTATTAAACTGAACGTGTCTCAGTTTAAGGGAGGGTGTTGAATAAATTGAAATTTTTAAGTTGTTTTTTCTATTTCCTGTTTTCTTGCCTATATGTTTGTCTAGTGGACTTGTTCATTTACCAAGTCTGTAGGAGTTTATCTTTCAGTTCCTATCTTTCAGTTGTAATGCCTATTTTCTCGAGTTTTTAGTTGTACATTACCTATTTAAAAGGCTTTCTTTATTCAATAAAGTTATCTGCAGCAACAGTATTTCAGTATATATCTCATCAGTAATGTAGTGTTTAATTTTATCTAAACACTAAGTTTGTATCAATTTCTATATATTATAACTATAGTACATTACACATACGTAGACTCATCGATTAGTGTTTTTCTAGTATTGAATATTTGATATGTTTAAGTTACAAATTGAGTAAATTAGTTATGGTATAAGTTGGACTCAATTTAATTTCTTTTCTCTTTTTGGTTTTTTTGTTTGAAAAAAAAAGGAAAGAAAGGGTAGAAACAGGGGCCAAATTATTGGAGTGTATGCCCTAGTGGTCAATTATGTAATGATTGTGACATTATATTTATGTTATGTTTTGGTTATATGATAATTTCTTTTATTATGTTTTATTTATTGCGTTATATAAATGTTAGCATAATAAATGTCCTTAAAAAATGATACTAATTATATGAATTCAAGTATGTGACTTGAATATTTGAATATGAGATCATATAAGTATGTTATATATCATTATTTTTAAATGTCCCTAGTCGAGTATTAATGTTATTAGGACAACAATAATACATTAAGACTAGTATGTGAATTGACTATGGTCACATCTCATTGGTTATAAATATATACGAGATATATTAAGTTGATGCATAGGTACATGTTAGAGAACAGTGTTCTGGACAGACTTACCATGAGAATTCTACATGGAGCGTTATGCTATGTGTCATAAGTAATTCTCATAGTGACAATGATGTAATGGTCCTTCGACCTGAAGTCATGACATTTTTACATAAGGAGTTATGTGTTTTGACATTTCCAAAAGTCACCTTTAACCGGGTCGACGATAAAAGTGATTGTTGGATGTATCATGAGTTATGTGAGAAATGAGAATGATGTAGATGAAATTTAACCCTCCTATAAATTAGGGGTGATATCTATAGGCCTCTTGATTGAGTGAGATTATGAAATGTATGACCATGCTCAAATAGAGATGTGTTTCATATAGTCTACTCATTGATCAAGAAAACTGAGATAAAATTGTGAAGATGATGACACATCCATGCCTTGAATTTAATCTTAGATATTAAGGTTAAAAGGATTAAATTACATTGAAACATTGGTCACGAAAAGGTTGCATCGAATCAACGACTTTATTATTACTTGAGTATCATTGATGTATTACTAGATGCCACTCACTGTTTATAATTTTATAATATGATTTAAAATTATTACTAACGTAATAATAACCTATAGTGTCGCACACTAAGAACATTCGTTAAGGAGATATAATTTAAATGTCGGTGATTTTAATATATCAATAAGATTGATTTTATTTAAATCATGATTTAAATTTTATATATATATATATATATATATATATTTCTTTTTTTGTGTGTGTGTGTGTGTATATTAATTAAGTGAGAGTTGATTAAAATATATAATAAATATAAAATTCGGATTTTATTCTCATAATTAGATTAGAGTTTGGGATTTTGTTCTCTTTTACTTACGCTTTCTCAAAAACCCTAACCGCTTATAAGAAAGAGATTAAAGTTAAGGGTGAGAAAGAGAGGGAAACAGATTTAACAGCTCCGTAAGACGGTTCGTGAAGTGTTCGTGTGGATACCGTAGAGGCGCCGTCCAGTTGGATTGCGTTGAAGATTCAAAGACGATCAACATTCTTATCAAAAGTTCAGATTCTGCAATTTTAATCAGTAAAATCTTAGACCATTTGTATTAAATTGTTTCGCATGGATACTTGAGTTAGGATTTCATTTTTTTTTTGTTTTAAATCATTTTTTTCGCTGTGTTTTATTGTCGAAACCCTACACAAACACGTTCACAATTTCATTACTCGCGGTTCCTTCAAAATTTTGGAATTTCACTCCTTCTCCAAATAAATAAATAAATATATATAGCTAGGGGTATAAACAAGTCGAATTCGAGCTAAGAGTAGTTTGCTCAGATTCTACTTTAATAATTTTTTTGATACTTGAATTCGAATTCGAGTATTTAGTCAAATAGAATTTTGGTGCATCAATTTTATTCTAGTCAAATTTGAGTCGATTACGAACTACTCAAAAATACATAAATTTGGTGAAAATTTTCATAATAAATACATTTTTTTTTGGATAAAAATTATATATAATAATTCATTTTATTTATGAACATTAATTTTAGAGTCACTTATTTAATATGCATAATATTTAAAAGTATTATTAAGATATAATTTATTATATATTTGTAAAAGATGTTATGATATTTTAGTATAAAAAGAAGAATCGAAGTACTCACGAGAATAACTCAGATTCTACTCGTTTAACTTATCAAATTTTAAATGGAGTATCAAGTTTGATTTATTTTCGTATTGAATCCAAATCGAGTCGATTAATTTTCAAATCGGGTCAGAAGAAATCACAAATTATTTGGTTCGCTTTACACGCAAGGTATAGCATATCAATCTATCACTTTGACCCGACAAAAGCCGAAATTGAGTTCTCCTCCACCAATTTCATATATCATACCCATCAAAATCGTCCACCATGGGACTCCACATGCAAACAACAATATATTGCTGGAAATTCGAACTGTAAGGTGAAGTTCAAAAACCCTTGTTACTTTTTTTTGTTTGAATAAAATTCTCATAGTAAAATTACAAGGGACAGTAGCATGTCTGGATACAAGACACGTGACTGTCATGTTCTTTTACCTAGATTAATACGTGCCGGAGCGTGAGGGAATCTTAATAATGATGTGGCCACAACGTTGACCGAGTTGAGTGCATTTTTCAAAAATCTACTTAAGGAAAATGGAGAAGGATATTGTAATTATTTTATGCAAGCTTGAGAAAATTTATCCACCGGCCTTTTTCGATATTTGTATTCATTTGGCAGTTCATCTTCCACAAGAAGCAACGTTGACAGGCTGTGTGTGCTATTCATGGACGTATCCAATCGAAAGGTATGTAATTATAGTTTTTTTACCAACTTTATTGGTTATTTATACTCGTATGAAAATTTTTGTTGAAGGAATGTGTGCACCTTATAAAAGTGTACGAGGAATAAAGCACATCCAAAAGGATCAATTGCTCAAGGGTATATTTCAGATGAATGTCTAACATTTTGTTCTTTGTACTTACCACGAGGTGATTGAGAAGTTACAAATAATGCTCTTTCAGTTTTTTCTCAAAATGTCAAGCCATTAGGTTAGGTGGTTTTGATTTTGTTTTAGCTGATTCTAATGAGATTCAAATGACTCATTGGTATATCTTGAATAACTGTGAAGATGTGCAACCTTATAGTGAGTAAACTAAACATCAACTATTATATTATTCAAATTGTTTGTTCATGTTAAGTCTTTTTACTAATAATATTATTGTAGGGCATGCAAAGGAATTAGGTAGAGAAAATTAGAATACAAACTTGGAAAATAAATTTCCTCAATGGTTCAAAAAGAAGGTAACAAATGTTGCAAACTTCTAAAAATTGTTTGATTCTGTTTTTCTGTTTTTTAAGTAATGTTAGTACCAGATGAATATTTGTAGAAGGAGAGTATAATATAAATATTAATTTTTTTTCTTTGAACTTTGTAAAAATCACAAATAATTTGAAACCTGATGTAAAATTATAATCAAAACAAATTATATCAATCAATAAACAATTGATTTTTTTATTGATTTTGAATCTGACTTATAATCTGGTAAACAAAATACCAGCTGCTGAAACCTATTCACGAAAAACAACTGCAATTCTAGAAAATAATTTCTAGTTAATCAAGTTTTAATAACTTGTTGCATAATTATAATGAATGAATTTGAATAATTTATCTCGTATCATTATTGTAAATTATTCTTATTTTATTTTATTTTATCTAATCTGAATCTAAGTTTATATATGTTATGACAATCCTAATTAGATTCAAATAAGCTCCCCGACCTTGTCAATCTTAATTCAATTTTGTATTGAATTTTCTGATCGGCTTCTTATTTGCAACTCCAAATCCTACTCAGATTTGGATTTCAACTTCTAGTCAAATATATTCTTCAATATCCTCAGATAAATTTTTATTTGCTAATGAGTTTATCTGTTGATGAGTTTATCCTCCGATGAATAACTTTATCCGCCGATAATTATTTATCCTCTGATGCAAATTATCCTTCGATAAACAAAATATCTACCGATGCATAGATTTACCTTTTAACTGGTTACTTGAATTATTTATTCCCTAATAAATAAATTACATCGTCAAAGAATAAATATTCACTACCTCCTAACTAATTTGAAAGTTTAATTGTTAAAATATTAGTTGCGCGGTTCATGTGTTAAAAATAAAAAAAAAATTATAGATTTTTTTGTGTTATTAACTCGTATATTAATGCTTTTTACTATTAACAAAACTATGGGACCATAATTACGTTTTCTAATCACACTTGATCAATATCATGTATCTATTATAATAAACATTTGATCCTTGAAATAATTACCTTAGTCATTTTGTGCTACGTTAAGGGGGGAAAAATCACATATCAGGCCACCTTCCTTGTTTTTATCGATATATATAATTTCCTTCTTTTTCACTTATAATTACTCCTTTTTTCTCAATATATATAATTTCGACATTTTAAACAAAATTTCAACCTTTTATTTTTCAATTCTTATTTTCTCTCATCATTTTAAAAATTGATTAAAATGAATTTAAATTTATTAATTAATTACAATAGTGTTCATTCAACAATTTTAAATTTAATTTATAAAAAAGTGAGTAAATTTTGTACACACATGTAATTTTTATTAGTCATTGACATTCATCTGTGTCATTTGAACTAAAAAAATAAATAATAAAAAATTGAGGGAGTATCAAATGGTATTCTGCTTGTAGGCATAGTTATCAAAATCAGATTGGATTATCGAGCAAATCAAGACACTGATTCAATGGTTTAGTGGTTCAACCGGTTGAGCCGGTGGTTGAATCGTTTGAGCCGAATTTTTATTATTATATACATATAAATAATATTATATGCTTAAAATTGTACACTTTAAATACATAAAGGAGCCTCTTAACTAATTATTATTAACTGTAGAAACTATAATAGTACAAAATGTGCAATATTTAACGTGGTAAAAAAATAATTTTAATTATTATTATTCACTTATTTTAAAAATTTTATGTTTTGAATATTAAATTTATTTTGAATTTATTATAATATTAATGAGTGAAGTACATGTTTATTTTTGATATATACTAAAAAATATGAATTCAAAATATAAAAAATTATTTTTGTCAACTAAAACACGGGTCCATCCGATTCTGATAAGAGGTCGTAGGTCCAAATTTCAGTTGGACATAACTACCGACATTGAATTTACCGCCAAGGGCGCATTCATTTTCTTATTGATAGCTTTCTCTAGTCTTTAAGATTTTTTTAATACAAATACAAATAAAAATTATCATTAATATTAAAAAAAATTATTCTTCTTTAATGATATAGTCTATTTAGTACCAAGTGTGCCAGAGTTTAGAGATCTTGTCCGTTCTGGGTGACTTAGAAAAATTGAACCCTTGCGATTTTTTCCTTTTCCTTTGAAAAATGTGCTTAGGGAAAAATTTAAATCTTATTACTTATAAGTATATCCTTACTCTTAGTCAATATAAGATAAATGGTACCATCTTTCTTAATGTTATATTTCATTTTTATCTTTACATTAATATAGTTTTCTATAAAGATTAAATGTTGGATAAAAATTTAAAGAAAAAAAATATCTAATACATGTAAAATACATAAAAGTGACTAATATAGATTTATTTTGAAAAAAAAAATTAAAAATTCAGAAACAGATGGAGTACTGAACATTTAAATAACGTCCAAACCACTACTTGTAAAAGTAACATCCGAACTACTAAAAATGAAATATATACGGAGTATTTAACATCAGTTATTATTAAATTGAGGTAAGAAACAAAATCTGTTAGAATTGAATCGTAATAAATTAAACATCAGTTATTAACAATAAAACGCACGAAATATATTATAAATTTATTGTTTTAAATTTTTGCATGATGCTATTATATATGCATGTGCCCATGTGGCTTAAACCCATATCAAATCATAACATCAAATATTATAATTAAATCATCATATTAAACATCCAAAACACTAAAAATAGAATAAATAAACATCAGTTTTTATTATATATCGAAGTAATCAAAGAAGTCATCAGTTGTTACCGATAACGCGTGAAGTCATCATGTCTTATAACATCGTGACCACGAATACGTACATGAAATATTTGTTTGAAATTTTCAAATAAAACATGTACGTATATATATAGAGAGAAGAAAATTGAGCTGTGACTAACTTTTATTATTCTACCCACATGTGATATGTTTCGATTTTTCAAATATATGAGAAAAAATTAATTATACGAACTGAAAAAACATGCAAAAACAATTGCAATAAGTGCATTTGTTATTTTTTTTTAATTCATTTACATATTTTTTATAATCATGTAAAAATCAATAAATTTTAACCCCTTGAAAATTCATAAACTTTACATGATTATAAAAATCACGTTATATACCACAAAAAGATTAACAAATTTATATACTATATATTTTTCATACACTTTCAATTTATACAATTAGATTATAAAAATAAATTATAAATTCATAAATATAAAAATAATAAATAAAATTTTAAAAATAAACTATAACACAGATACTTGAATCCTCAATATATATTCTTCTCCGAAGAAGAAGCAAATTTACTGGGTCGTGAGACTTGAATACACACTCACGCGCTCTCTGAGTCAGTCTGCAATGACTGACTTGGTCTTTAATTAAAAAAAATAAGACAAATATTGATACATCTCTGATTGATATATTGATATGTTTGAAGAAAAATATTCTTGTTAGAGGCCCATTTTAAATAATAATAAAAACAAAAACAGTGTCCATAATCCATATACAAATACGAGAGGGATTAGCCCCCCAAAATCTCCTTTTGTCCTCACATCCAATTGTTGTTTAGTTAGCAAGTTATTTACTTTTAATTATTTCTATTAAAAAAAATTAAATTTTGATAATTTGTGGGGGAGCAAATTAATTTCGCCAAAAATTCCAATCAATTAAAAGAATCCGGCAAAATTCAAAAAATAATCATTTTCGACTTATGACTTGAGATATCCAACTCATAAAAATAAAGATAAAAGGGGGAAATATTTTACATTCCTTCTACATAGAGTATAATATTTTATCTTTTTTTTTTTTTTTTTTGGTTTCATTTTTGCCTTTTGTTCTTTCGTTTTGTTTTCTTGTTCTTTTTCTTTTGGGGCAAGGGTTTAATCTTTCAAACATTTGACATGTAATAAATGTATATAAATCTGGAAATGTAGGAATTTCTTTGTCCTATATTAAAGAAAGCTGCATGTAATTTCTAAGGTCAATTCAAGTCGAACTACTTGGGGAATATTATCCAATGAACTTGAATCTGAGTTGATTGTCGATTCGCAGTTGGAAATATCAACTAGAAAAGCCAATGGCCGATATTTTTTATCAAATTTATTCTAATACAGTAAGACATCTATAAATTAATATTCGATAAATTAATAATTTTATCCTATTCCGACTTGAGTCAGTTATAAAAATTGTAAATTTCGATAAGATAATAAAATAATAATTTTTTGAGAGATTCCTATATAAATATATGATCCCAATAAAATTATAAATTAATAATTTTTTAAAATTACAAATATACCTAAGATAATTTAGGAAAATATATGCGACGATTTGGAAAATTTGTTTATCTATAAATAATTTATTTACTCATATTTGTTTTCTTATTAATATGTATAGTTAATATATGATGTTTTTGAATGTTTAAATATTTATGGACCCATTAAAGGGTTATAATTTGTTTGGAGGTTGATTATGAGGATAAACAAATTATGTTTATATTTGCTTGAAGGAGTCAAGAGTCCAGATCAGTAAATCTCATGCTAAACAGAATGACGTCCGTAAGAGCAATTACCTCATGAGTACGTAGGTTAAGTTGATTAGTAAGCTGCTTGTGTGTCATTAGTGGATAAAGCTTATATGCATGTGTGACAGTAGCTGCTTATTACATGTATTAGTTATTAAGAATCATGATGAGCAGCTATTTTACCATCCAAATTAACCAATCATTTTATTTCAAGGCTTAATCTCAGCCTACTATAAATACCTCAGTCGTAGGTAAAATTTTAATCTCTTTTATAAAAATTTCTCTTCTAAAGTTTTTCTCTAAACTTACCATCTTCATAAATTTCCAAGTTCTTCTTTCGGGAAATTATTCTCAAACAAGCTTTAATTTCTTCCTTAAAAACGAAGAGGTAAGAACTTGATACTCTACTCAGTTTCTTTCGTATATAGCATCAAAGATTTATTAACCTTTTATGCTAAGTTTTCAAGAAGGAATAAAACTTTAAAAGATTATATTCCTTTGCATTTACATGTTTATGAGGCATCCTAGCTTGAGTTTGTTCATGTAAGGTCTTCCATCGAAACAGAGACAAGGTTTAATATTAGTCTTTGACGAGATAAAATTAGTCACTGACGAGATAACATTAGTCTCTGATGAGTTAATGTTAGTCTCCGATAAGTAGATATTAGTCTCTGATGAAGTTAGTCTCTGACGAGATAACATTAGTCTCTGATGAATTAATGTTAGTCTCCGATGAGCAAATGTTAGTCTCTGATGAGGGAGATTTAAAGTTAGTCCCCGATGACGTCACCCTTAGTCTCCGATGGGGTTAAGATGACGTCATCAGTCCCTGATGAGATATTCTACTAGTCTCTGGTGACATCAGCCTTAGTTTCCGACAGGCTAAGAATAGTCTCTGGTGACGTCAGCCTTAGTCTCCAACAGGCTAAGTCTAGTCCCCGATGACGTCATCCGTAGTCTCTGATGGGTAATGTATCCCCTAACGGGTAAAATATGCCCTGATGGCCATCCTCCGTTTTGCATAGTTATCCTTTCAAAGTATAGATTTCTCATGTTATATCCACAATAATGTTTTACAGAATCCTTTTACAACCAGTGCAGTACATTTTAGCTAAGGACCAATGCAAGTATATACTCATTCCACTTCCTTTCTTACTGATTACGTAGAATCATTATTTCAATTTACGTAAATGAATGATGTTAAAGCTTATGCATGATAATGATCTTTTTTTTTATGATTAAGTAACGTACGATCATTGATCCGATGTGCGTGAAAGATGTTAATGATTGAGCTATATGTTATTGGGTGATTGCTAGCTGTTTAAAGTCGCTAGCACACAAAAAGATGATTATGATGATGTAAGAGTGTTGCAGTCATGAACTTGTATGCACACTCGAGCAGCTTTCGTATGGGTATATAGAAAAATCATCGGTAGTCGACTTTTATCTATTAAGCACGCCAATGTGTTTGGCAGTCGCTGCTTTTAATTGTTGATCGTGCCAATTTAAAATGAGAAAATGTTTTCAAGAAGATATACTCCATATGGGAAGTTAAAGGGCTGTTGAATGCTTTCGCCTGGTATTCTGGCCAATGATGATAGGGAATGAGAGACCAAGGCAAGGCATTGGTAATCAAACCCTCGCAGACCAAATATTTTCTGCAAGTGACTACGTATGTCAAATGATGGATCAAACGATCAGGCTGACCAGCTGGGATGAAATTTGATTGTTAAAGGAAGTCAAATAATGATCAAGCTGGTCAGGTGATGAATTATCTGGTGAAGAGAGGGCGAATCATGAGTTATTATAAGAGGGTTAACCCTTGATATCACTCGGGTACCCTAGATGATATATGTTTATTGATTATCGCGAGGTGTTGGCATTGCTTCGCCAAACCTCGAAGAATATTAAAGTTTTTGAATTATCTGTTCTTCTTGCTTATGAATATATACTTGCTGAGCGTAAACGCTTATGTGGAATGTTATGAAATGTTTTACGGGTTATGTCAAGAAGGCCGAGTCACCTGATAAAGAAAAAGAGAGAATGACATAGTGAGAAGTTCTTGATATCTCTCCTTTGGATGGCCTTTATAGGGAAAGTGAAGCGAGAGGCCATCATAGAAATATTTAGATTATAAGGCCTGATGGGCCATCTAAAGCTTTGTTTCCGCTGCAACTTGTTTATTTTCAAGCATTGAGATTTTGTAAGATGATGTATTTGATAATATATTTCTCACATGAGTGTTGTAAATGCTTAGCTGTATTGTTTCCATTGCTGTTATGTGATATTGTGTTGCAGTTTCCTAGCGTAGCCCGGGGTTCCAGTCTGGGGATTTCGAGTACTATCCCCAAATTGCTAACAAAGCCCAAGGTCCGGCTTGGGGGGATTTCCGGGGGCGCCACAATATAATTTTAGTGTTGCTTGTTTTTTTTTTAAATTTATATCTAGTTGGAGTTCATCTAGAACTTTTTTTATTACATCCAAAAGTTCTGGTGTTATCCTCTCGAATTGTATTAAAAAGTTGTGAAAAATCCTGAATGCAATAAGTGCTTCCTTATGCGTAAATGGTTCAAAAAGATTGTATCATTTTCAGCATCATCATCGTTATTACAGTAAAATTCAACTTTTGATTTAATTAAAATTTAACTTTATTATAGTAAAACCTCTAAAAATTAATAAATATTAATTTATCAAATAATTAATTCCTCTCTAAATAATAAAATTCTCCAGTTCTAATATTATTAATTTATAAAGGTTTTACTATATATAAAAAGTTCAAACGAAATTTTACCCAGAGTTAATTAGGTCATATTTTACCGTTTGTTGTTTTCTTTAAATAAGGATTAAAAAAAGAGTTGTGAAAATAAAATTCCATATTGAAGCGCGGTACTTTTACTCTTCGTTAACATGAACCTATGAATTTTTTTCTCCTCAAAATGGCTTATCATGTCCTTTATGTTAATTCATAAATTCAATTAATTTAACAAAAAAATGTTTTTCTTACAAGTAGATTAACGAATTGAAATAGGCAATGAATAATTCTATTAAAAAAATACAAAAATATATTTTATTTTTTTTTCATTTTTAAGATTGCAATGATTGTGAATTCAAAACTCTAATGACAAGGACAATAAGTTGACTAGAATAGTCAATTCAAAACTTGGAAAACGAACTTTTTTCTATAAAAAGCCCACGGAACTAAACTAAGCAGAATATCTAACAATCCAATTAATATAGTAAGAAGATGAACATAGTCCGTATCATACTCTATTGTGCAATAACGTTGTGTTCTCCGCAAACAGTAATGAGCCAGAAGCAGCAGTTGTTGATAGGTGTGATTGTGGATAACACGACTCGTGCCGGAAAAGAGTCGAAAATCTCCATTGAAATGGCTTGCCATGACATCAAACGTCAGACGAATCGAAGTTTTGTACTGCGCGTATTCAACTCCCAAGGGCAACCAGCCTTGGCTGCTCTAGCAGGTACCTACGCTCTGCGACTTCAGTGCAACAATAATGACATTTGTTACGTTTAATTTGATCGATAATACACTATTTTTTTATTGTTTATTTGATCGATAAATTAGTCGCCTTTTATGTTAGTACTAAAGATATATGATTTAACATGTAATTTTAATAGACGGTGGAACATACTAAAATTAATTTGTTTAGGATTAACTCTGAACAGATCAACTCATCCTTTTTGGGATGAAATATCTAATTCGTATAAAATTTTGGATAAAATTATGTGTCGCTCCGGTATCTATGTCATTCTTTTTGGGACAAAAATAATGTTACTTGGCAACACTTTACAGCATATTTTGATACAGTTGATTTTTGCAAGTTGCAACAACAGTTATATATTAGGTGTAGTTTTTACTCCTGCAATATCATTTGTTAAAATAAATTGTCCACTTGAAAATATGTAAGTTTCATCCGAGTTCATGCATATCATGCAGGCTTCTTCGGCTTCAGTTATATAGATAAGGAGACTGTTCGATGTACATATATATCATAAAAATTCACAATAAAACTCACCGCGAAAATTCTCACTAAAAAAAAGGAGCAAAATAATAAGATACCGTAAAAACTAGTCCTAAAATTAATATTAATTTAATAATTTAAAATCATACAACAATAAAAAAACTTATAAAACAAAAACAAAACTAACAAAAAATTCATTAAATCAATCTTAAAAAAGAAAAAAAACATACTTCACATGCATCAAAAATAAAAATAAAAAATACAATTCTAAAATATATTATCTATGAACCTAAGAAAAAAATAATTTTAAAAATTACTCTAAAATACTACATAATATCTAAAAATGTATTAAATTTAAATAAAAAATACAAAAGTCAAAATGTTTTAAAAAAATATTAATAAAACATGTTTATGTTATGTATGGGTTCCGTAGCTAGTAAATAAATAAGAGGCACAAGGAGGAGGAGAAAAGAATCTAAAGAAGAAGAAAGTATCAAAATATATTTAAAGCTACATGTTATTACCTTGACTTTTCTTTGTACATTCTCAATTTCTCATTTCCACTTGAGTTGTAGTTTCACACCACAAAACCCACAAAGTCAAATTATGGAAGTCTATATAAAATAAAATAAAAAGGAAAGGGAGTACCACTACCTCTTCACTCTATTTTATGTGTTTAGCTGTATTTTAAAGTTTAAACCATAATATGGGGATGGAGGAGTAAAAATTTCAACAAAACAAACAATGGCAAAGTGAACTTTAGAAATGAAAAATTCAGTTTTGCTTTTGGTAGAAAAAGGATAAGAAATTCATTATCTTGAACAAAGCATATAAGGATGACTAACTGACTATACTGAATGGTTGGAGCTGAGCAAATGATCAGAACTACCTCTAATTTACTCATAATTAACAGTATCAACTAATTCAAGTATCAGTTAGTTTTTCCACAGATTCATGAATGCATGATAGATAATGTTCCACAACTAGATATACATCTGGTTTTCTAAAGTTAAACGACAGTACATTAAATATGAAATTTATCTGAGTTACAAAGTATCGGAACCTATAATTTATTCTTGTCAACAGAGGAATAATATGCTTGATCTGAATCATTTGACTATATAAATACTGCAGCAAGAAAACTAGTTGATTCGGGAAAAGTTGAAGTCATTCTTGGACCACATACATGGGAAGAAGCATCAAGAGTTGTAGAGGTTTCTAATCAAGCCAATATTCCCACCTTCTCGCTCGCTGGTTCTACTCCAAAATGGGCAACAGAAAGATGGCCTTTTCTTGTTCAAGCCTCAACATCCGATCTTGATTCACAAATGAAAGCTGTGGCTGCAGTTGTGAAGTCTTGGGAATGGTATCGGGTCACGATAATTTATGAGGAAGATGTTGATGCTGCTTTTGACAGAGTCCTCCCAAATCTGTTTGAGGCGTTGAGAGAAGTAGGAGCTGAAATGAGCAACATTGTATCACTCCCACCTTTTGGTACTTCGTCCCTATCTGAAGAGCTTTCGAAGCTTAAAGATGATCAAAATAGAGTATTTGTCGTTCATACATCTTTGGAACGGGCCATTCCCCTGTTTCAAATTGCAAAGGAAATGCAAATGATGGATGAAGGATTTATTTGGATTGTTACAAACAAGATTGCCGATCTTATCCATACCCTCAATGCTTCCACTATTTCCACAATGCAAGGTGTTCTAGGAATCAAGACATATTTCCCCGAAAACACAGGAAAACTTTTAAACATCAAGAAAAGATTAAGCAAAAAGCTCAGTTTAGAGTATCCTGAAGAAGAAAACAATGAGACTGGGATCTCCGCGGTGGAAGCTTACGATGCTATGTGGGAAGTGGCTCTAGCATCAGATGATGGGAATGCTAAAAGGGTCCTTAACCGAAGTCAACAATTTTTGGAGAAAATTCCTTTGATAGACTTTAATGGCATGACAGGCAGAGTTCATTACAAAGAAAGGAAATTGGTGACATCAAATACAGTTGGTATTGTCAATGTGATTGGAAAGAGTTACAGAGAACTTGGAGTTTGGTCTGAAGGATTAGGTTTCTCAAAGAGCACTGATGGCAAAGGTGTATACAACACTTCTATGAAAATTTTGGGACAAGTATTTTGGCCTGGGGAATCATTGGATATACCCATGGGATGGAGTCTTCCCACCAGCACTGATTATTTTCTAAGAATTGGTGTACCTTCTGAATCCATGTTTAAACAATATGTGAGCATTTCTTACGATCCACAAATTAACAAGTACTCTTGCAATGGGTTAGCTATTGATGTTTTCAAAGAAGCCATCCATCGAATGCCTTACTACGTGCCATACGAATTTTTCCCTTACAATGGAACATATGATTCTCTGGTACAGCAAGTTAATTTGAAGGTGAGACCACTGTTTGTTTTCTCTGTTTCTTTGTTTTCTGTGGTAGATTACTCTTGACACTCATTCTTGCATTTAACTAAATGGAGCAGACTTTCGATGCAGTTGTTGGAGATATTGCAGTGGTATCCAATAGATGCCAGTATGCAGAATTTACACAAACATATACAAATTCAGCACTGGTGATGTTCGTACCTGTGCAATCAAATATGGCAAATAAAGCTTTGCTTTTCATGAAACCCTTCACAAATGTCATGTGGCTGCTCATATTTGCTACAACAATCTACAATGGCTTCGTCATATGGTTGATAGAACGAAACCATTGCCAAAGGTTTCAAGGCTCTAAGCTGGATCAAGCTGGAATTCTTATTTGGTTATCATTTACCACACTCTTCTCTTTAAATGGTAAACATCTCCGTTTCTCTTTAAATGGGAAAACTGGTTTACATAAGTAGCTCTTTCTCAAAATGTGGTTCAAATGCAAAAATGCAGGAGGAAAACTTACTAGCAATTTGTCGCGGATGGCTATAGTTGTCTGGCTTTTTGTGGCGTTGGTCATTACGCAAAGTTATACTGCTAGCCTTACTAGTATGCTCACTGTCAAGAAGCTTGAACCAAAAGTTGCTGACATCGAGACTCTGAAGAATACAAATGCCAAAGTTGGGTATGGAAAAGGAGCTTTTGTTGCGAGCTATTTGGAAGATGTTTTGGGGTTTAAACCAGAGAATGTCATAAAATATTCTTCAGTACAAGAATATGCTCAAGCCCTCAAAAGTGGAGAAATTGCAGCTGGATTTCTAAATGGTGCTTATGCCAAACTTTTCCTTGCTAAATATTGCAAGAGTTTCATAATAGCAGGACCAACATATAAAGTGGGAGGATACGGATTTGTAAGTAATAACTTCTTATCATTTCACTCAAACAATTCATTACTCATGCATAAATTCATTTTAAAAGGTCACTATATTCAAGATTTTATGTACATATTCTGATGTCAACTTGTGAAATTCTAAACTTAAAATGAAGTATCTTAACCCCACCCGGGTTTTATCGGGTGACAGTTCGTTGTTTAAACAACTATAATCTAACATACACATTTGATTATAATAGGCATTTCCTAGGGGTTCTCCAATGATTGCTGATGTTAACAAGGCACTACTAGATGTGTTCGAATCCGGAAAGCTCAAGGAACTTGAAGACAGAATGATTGGAGCAGAACAGTGTGTCGAAGTGGAGTCAACTTCTGATGAAGATGTAAGTTTCAACCTCAACAGTTTTTGGATACTTTTTGCATTAACAGGAGGTACAACAACCTGTGCTCTAGCCATATATATTATAGATGTGTTGAAGACTGCTCAAAATCCTATCCTACAAAGGAGTAGCATTATTACAAACATATCAAAGCATTGGGGGCACCAAAGACAACGAGTTGCAGATTTTCCAACAGATCCTCCTCCGCCAATGGCATCAAATACAGAAATAGGCTTAGACATAACTTCGTCAGGTCATGGCCTAGCTAACTATATAGCACATTGATATATATATCAATGCACGCACGCACGTATATATTGATATTGATAAACTTATGTAGATTTGAAAAAATTGGATAATACATCATTGCAGCAGTTTGATTGCTTGGGGAAGAGCAAGTCACACACCATATGCTAAATTTGGTGGTGGGAAAAACCTCTTCCTCTACTCCCATATTAATGACAAAGTGAGATAGCTTTTGCTCACTCAAAAATTGCAAAATTTAGTGAATGAGTGTTAAATTTAGTAAGTGCATGGTACCTAAAAGGAAAGCCGTGATCTAAGAAACAACTCAAATTCTGGAACTGATATATCCAAATGCTCTTACATAGAGGATGACCATTACATACAAACAACGTTCTTAAATGATATTGAATTTATGAGGGAGTTCATTCTGTAGAGGGAAGGCGAATGTGATTATCTAATAACACATGATTGGTATCAGAGCATCCAATTCTCGGCGATGTCTGACCACCGGAATTGATTTTCCACATTTTAAGATAAGATAAGGGTCGATACTAAATACACCGTCCATGCAAAAGGATGAGGAGATGACTTAACAAACTTTTTGCACGTATTTCTTAAAACAAATGAAGAGAAAATATGCAACAGAAGCAACTTTGAGAACCAAACTTTTATTTTAACTGAGATATGAATAACATCATATCTACGCTTATTTATAATGCTAAAACTCAACAACCTTCTCCAGAAATTAAGCTAAACAAACTTCTCCTAAACAAACTCAATAACTTATCTAAACCTAAACAATAGGAACAGAAACATAGACCAAGTCTTACTCCGTAAAACTGATAAATGAACAAATAGAAATAAACGACTAAGTCACAATAAGACTAACAATGACAAAGTAAAACTTAAAATTTAACAGTAAAAAAACTTAAGTAAGATGCACTAATTTTTAACACCCCCTTAGTGCATGCTTACAACTGAAAACTCCAAGAGCAGCTCTAAAAGATTCAAATTTAGGTTTTCCCAAGGCCTTGGTAAAGATATGCAACTTGATCATTAGAAGATATTCCATCCAACTCAATTTCTTCTTCCAGCACCTTCTCCTGAATATAATGATGTCGAACTTCAATGTGTTTGGTCCTGGCATGAAATACTGGATTTGAAGCAAGTTTAACAAGACTTTCATTGTCACAAAAAATATGCACAGCATAATCCACAACACCAAAAATATCTCCAATCAACCTTTGTAGCCAAATGCATTCTTGAGCTGCCATTGATGCTGCCATATACTCAGTCTCAGTGCTTGATAAAGCAATAGTAGGTTGCTTCTTACTACACCATGAGATAGCAGCAAAACCAACACTAAAAAAGTACCCAAAAGTGGATAGACGATCATCTATATTGTTTGCCCAATCTGCATCAGTAAATCCTTTCAACATAAAGTCATCTCCTCTCTTGTATATGAGACCATAATCAGCAGTCCCATTGATGTAACACAAAATTCTCTTCACAGCATCTAAGTGAGAAGTCCTTGGATTTTGCATAAACTGAGAAATGGTGCCAACAGAATATGAAATCTCAAGCCTTGTGATAGTTAAGTAAATTAAACTACCAACAAGTTGTTTAAATCTTTTGGCATCTTTCAGTAGTTCTCCTTCATCTCTCATTAACTTGAGATGTGGCTCCATTGGAGTTGCCTTTTCCTTTGACTCCCCCATGCCAAAGCGCTGCACAAGCTCCTTTGCATATCCTCTTTGAGAGATAAAATAACCTTGATCTGTTTTTTCAATTTCCAAACCAAGAAAACAGTCGGCCTCTCTCAAGTTTTTCATCTCAAAACGAATTGATAACTCGTTTTTCAGCTTGGAAATTTCAACTTCATTATCACCAGTAATGATCATATCATCCACGTACAACAAAACCAACAAATACATATCTGATTCTATTTTAATGAACAAGCTAGAATCAGCATCAGAGACTTGGAACCCACAAAAGATAAAATATTGAGCAACTTTACCGTACCAAGCGCGTGGTGCTTGTTTAAGGCCATACAACGCCTTCTTCAACCAACAAACATGGTGAGGATATTGATCTGAAATATATCCTTTTGGTTGCTACATGAATACTTCCCGATTCAATTCTCCGTAAATAAAATGCATTCTTTACATCAAGCTGCCACAATTTTCGGCATTCAAAAACTGCAAGGGAAAAAATAGTTCTTAAAAGTTACCATTTTTGCAACGGGGCTGAATGTCTCCTTGTAATCCAACCCATAACTTTGAGAAAAACCGCAAGCAACAAGCCGTGCTTTGCACCTATCAACAATTCCATCAGATTTTCTCTTCAACTTGTATACCCATTTGCAAGTGATGGGCTTACAATTTTCTAGTTTTGGAACCAACTCCCAGGTCTGATTTTTGCTTAGTGCATCAATCTCTTCCTGCATAGCTGCTTCCCATTCTAGACAACCTTTTGCTTCCTCAAAACACGTTGGCTCTTCATGTACTGCACTTGTAAAGAAGCATGAGATGACAGTACAAGGATTGGTTTGAACCTCATAGTCTTGGAGATAACTTGGCTGCCTTTTCTCCCTTGTTGACCTTCTTTGAACTTGCTCTTCACCATCAGAATTTGAGGTGTTTGAAGCTGAGGATTCACCATTGTTTGACGTCCTCATGTTGTTATCTGGACACTCCTGCAAACTTTATTGATCACCATCAAAAATGACTTGTTTAGTATAGGATTTTTTGTTTAGAATAATATAAGGAAACTTCATCAAACACAACATCTCTAGAAGTTACAAACTTCTTTGTTTCTAGGTCCATACATCTCCACCCTTTTTTGCATGAGTCATAGCCAACAAAAACACATTTCTTTGCTTTTGGGTCAAGCTTAGTTCGGTTAGACTTTGGGACATGTACATAACAAATTGAACCAAAAACCCGAAAATAATTTACATTTGGCTTGTCACCATGTAAAGTCTCAAAGGGAGATTTTTCCTTACCAGGCCATGGAGGCAAGCGATTTATCACGTAGCATGCACATTGGAAAGCTTCAGCCCAAAGCTCACGAGGGAGACTTTTATCATGCAGCCACGAGAGACTCACCGAAGCAAGATGAGTTAACTTCCTCTCAGAAACACCATTTTGCTGAGGTGTATTTGGACATGTCATTTGTCGTGAAATGTCCTTTTTGCTGCAGTATTGGGAGAATTCTTCTGACATAAATTCTCCTCCATTGTCACTTCGTAAACATTTGATCTTCATCCCAAATTCAGCTTCAACAACATTTGTAAATTCAATGAATTTTGACAGTGCTTCACTCTTTTCCTTCAAATATTTCACCCAAGCATAACTAGAAAAATCATCCACCAGCACCATGACAGAGCGGTATCCACTATAGCTTGTTGTTTTCATTGGTCTCATCAAGTCGGTATGCACCAATTCAAACATGGAAGATTTGCGATCTGATGACTTCATGAAAGGAAAACGATGTGACTTGCCATATTGACATCCTTGACAAATCATCACTTCACGAACATTTTGTAAATCTGGTATGCCATCTAGGAGCTTCCTTGACGAGATTTGCTGCAATAGTTGGTAGCCTAAGTGACCCAATCGAGCATGCCAAATTGCTGCACTATCAGTTTGACTTGTCTTTTTCACATAAGCCTCTCCTGCAGACAAGACAAACAAGGAACCTTTCCTCACCAGCGGTTAACAAAGAACCTTTTCACCAGCGGTGACAACATCAGCATCTACACCTTTCATATTAACAAGAACTTTTACATCATTGGGCCCAAACAAAACGAACTTTCCAGAGTTTGTAATTTGAGAAACTGAAATTAAATTTCTTTTTAAACCTGGAACGTGAAAGACGTCATTCAACTTGACAGCACTTTTATCATTAATGCCAATTTTCACCACTCCATTTGCTCCTGGATAGGCTGAATTATCTGCAGTGACAATAACACGTTCCCCTTTGTGTTGGCGTACCTCTGAGAGCAGCGAGTCATCTCCAGTTACATGATGAGAGCAGCCTGAATCAATGATCCACTCTTTGCATAGATCATGATTAGAAAGAGCTTGTAGCAATTCAAAATCAACCTTGTTTTTTCTGTCAATGACTTCTGTAGTGAAGCATTGCTCCCATTTGATCTCATCCTTATCTTCTTGTTCACCTGCAACATTTGCTTTGGAAAGCTTTACTCTGCAATTTTTCTTGATGTCTTGTTTTTCCATACCTGTAGCACTTATTAGTGCTTTTGCTTGGAGAACCGTCACTAGTAGCTTTCCTTTGGAGAAAAGAACATCCTCTGGATCAGAATTCTTTGCCATTTGTCTTGCCAAAGCCTCCTGGTTAGAAAGCAGACTTTCCAGTTCTTCAACTGAGGGCTGATTTGTCCATCCTTGAATGGAAGTGACAAAAGGATTGTATTTCTTTTTCAGTCCCCAGATGAGAAATCATCGGAACCTTGCTTCATTGATCTTCTCATCCATATCTAATTCTGAAATTTCAGCACAAATGCTTTTAACTCTCAAGAAATATTCAGAAATAGACATACCTTCTTGTGTCAAACTTGCCAACTCATTTTCCAGTAGTTGTAGTCTTGCTGTATTCTTCTTGGAAAACAATCTTTCGAGTGTCTCCCATACATCTCTTGGTGAACTTACATCAGAAACATCATCAATGAACTCTTTGCTATTTGAGGTTCTCAAAGCAAAGAGAGCTTTCCCACACTTGATCTTCCATTTTCTCCTTGGTTCAACATTATCCAAAGTATCAATAGGAACAACATCAACACCTGTGACTAAGTCCCATAGGTCTTGTCCTTGAAGATATGCCTCCATACACATTCTCCAATACTTGTAGTTGGTACTTACAAGCTTCTCAACCCTAGAGGTTGAACTGTTTCCTCCATTCGATACCTCCATGTCTTTTCACAACTTTCAATTTTCTCCAACAAGATAGAGTAAAGTAACTCAATAGGTAAGAAAAGACTTTCAATCTTCTCCAACAAGATAGAGTAAAGTAACTCAATAGGCAAGAAACAAGAAAGAACTGTAATGAGCCAAGGCTCTGATACCATAAAACAAATGAAGAGAAAATATGCAGCAGAAACAACTTTGAGAACCAGACTTTTATTTTAACTGAGATATGAATAACATCATATCTGCGCTTATTTATAATGCTAAAACTCAACAACCTTTTCCAGAAAATAAGCTAAACAAACTTCTCCTAAACAAACTCAACTACTTATCTAAACCTAAACAATAGGAACAGAAACATAGACCAAGTCTTACTCCGTAAGACTAATAAATGAACAAATAGAAATAAACGACTAAGTCTTACACTAACAATAACAAAGTAAAATTTTACAGTAAAGAAACTTAAGTAAGATGCACTAATTTTTAACATTTCTGTGTGTAATGTAATGGAGTATATGTTAGATATGTTAATAAATTTAATAAATATTATAAAATAAAAATATAATAGATGAAGATAACTATTATGAAACAATAATTATCTAAAATACCTAACACATACCATATTTCAAATAACACCACGTGGTGCTACGGTACCTATGTCATCCTTCTTGGGACCAAATTGATTCTTGCAAGTTGCAACAACAATTATATACTAGGTATAGCTTTGCTCTTGCAATATCATTTGTTAAAATAAATTATCCACTTAAAAATATGTAAGTTTCATCTCAGTTGATGTATATCTTAAAGGCTTCTTTGGTTTCATTAATTGTAGATAAGGAGAATACTATTGAATGTACATAGTACTCGATCGCCTTGCAATCTGTAGAGATAGCTTTTTTTCTTTTGCTACAAAAGTATAATCCATAAAAGTTAAAAAAAGAAACAAATTAAGCCAAAAAAAAGAGAAACAAAGAAAAAACTGTACTTTCTGTTCCATTTCAAGCTAGACGAGGTTCATATATACTCCATAGCGAATATGACGCGAATGCAGTTAAAATATCATACTTTCTCTGCACAGAAAAGGTAATAATCTTAAATTAAATAAAATTAATTGCAAAATTACCAGCCAACTCACAGTAGAAAAATAAAACTAAACCGCTCAAAATTTTCAAAATTTAATTGTTCCAAAATGCAAAACTTAAAGTAGAATTTTGCAATCAAATGTTTGGATCAGTAACTATTGTGGGGTTGAAATTGTAGTATGGTAAAGAAGAAGACGAAGAAGAACGAACATACATGGGTTTAATTTGAGGTGAAAAACAAAACCCTGAATCTCGACGGCAGTAGAAATGTTGTGATTTGCGCCATTAAACTTCGCCGATATCATGGAAGCGCAAAACCATTCCTAAAACCCTTCTTCCGCTCGTTTGGCGACTTCACCCGTTCGTTCAATTTTACAAAATCAAATTATTAAACTCACGATTTTTTGCAAATACTCCACTTTTTTTATCTTTTAAATCACTGCGGTAAAGTAGGAATTTCGTAAAAGAAATATCATAAAATAAAAAAGAGAGAGAGAAATCTTCATCTTAGGTCAACAAATTCTCTTAATATTATCCTCAAATTAGCTGTACCAGATTTCTTACTGAGACTTATAAAATTAAAATAATAATTTCATATATTTTATATAATTATTTGTTATATTATTTTAGTTTTTGAATAAATTATTTACAATTGATAATTATACAATTATTATATATCATATTATATAATAGATAATATTATATAATTAAATAATTATTTTATAACATATTAATTAGGATAATTTTATATCTTCTATAATATAATATAACATAATATTATAGTATAGTATATAAAATAATATAGAAAAGTAAATTATATTATATAATTATTTGAAAAAAGCATCAAAATCATAATATAACATATTAAATACAATTATTTATAAATATTATATATATATATATATTATAAATCGTAATCATATGTGTGTGTGCGCGCATTATAATATAATATGTGATTTATATTATTATGAAATTATATAAATTATATTTTATTATTTAGATAAATAATATTTATCTAAATAATATATATCTAGAAAAATTGAACTGCTACAGTGACTTGTCTACGGTAAAAATGTTACAGTAAGAGTCAAAGTGTTATAGTGACTGTCTAGAGTAAAATATTATTATGTTCTCCTCAGTTCAGAAGAGGCATGTAATTTTAGAGAGTGTTTTCTCTGATTCCTCTTCCTACTTCCCAAAGTTAACTTTAGCCTGCTTCTGTATTGTAATAATTTATAGTTTTAATATTATAATTTCAATCTTGTAATAGTTTTTCAACTTTAAATATAACTGTATTTGGTTAGCATACTACGGATGATTTTGAAAGTGTGATCTTATACTTATCTTTTCTTTGTTTCTTGTATTAATTATAAAATTTTGCATTCTTATGTGTCTTTACTCTCCGGTCTGTTAGTTAAATTGATTTTTAGCATCTACTTCCCCATCACTTCTGAATATTTATCTAAATAATATAATGTTTATAGTATATAATATTTATCTAAATAATAAAATATAGTTTATATAATTTCATAAAAATATAATCACATATTATATTATAATACACACACACACATGCACACGCGCACGCACGCACACACACACACACATATATATATACATATATATATATATATATATATTATCATATATCATTTCCTTGTCTCTCATTTTGACCAAAAAATTATAATCATGTGCAAGACATGTGCCAATATTAAGGGTAAATATGTCATTTAATAATTAATTTCAAAATATACCTAGAATTTACATATATGTACATGGATATATAAGGGAGATGATTTATAACTTGCATTAGTTATGAAACTCATAATTAACGCAAAAAATTAGATCATTCATCCAACAGTTGTAAAAAAAATAAAAAATTCGGTATCCGCCACTATTTAGTTGCATTGACGGAATATTTGAAAATTTTAATTACAAACGACGTCACTAATAAAGATGGATATATTTGGAAAAAAAAAACTCATTAATAGGGGTTTAAAGGTTGTCTCTAATGAATCGATTAATCTAATCTCTTAAATGGAGATCTCCTTCATTCTGCTGTCAGCCCCAAGGTACAACTTGTGCAAATCAAGCATGGCTCCATTTTTTCAGTGTTCTTATCTGTGGCAAGGGTTTGCCGAACCCATTTGCGATGTAGTTGATATCTTAATAGAAATGACTCATGGTGAAATCCAACCCAAACAGGAGCCATAGTTTGTTTCCAACTCCACCGGAAGCAAACTATGTCCCATGGTTGCTTTGTGAGCTACTTTAAACAAAATGGTGCCCAGTGTGTTTCCAAGAGTTAGATTTGCAGAATTTGTACCTTCTTTTCGGCCCCAAGTGGAGACGATGATGAGCAGTCAGATTTAAAAAAAAAAATCATCCACCCCACTATTAGTGGCGTGATCTTATGTTTGTTTTTAAGATACCACCACTATTAGTGGAGTGGAGAGAAAATTGTTTTTAAATATTTTATTTATGTCATTAATAGTAGCAGATACAAATTTTTTTTTACAACCGTTGGATGGTTGATCCAACGGTATTTCTTGCGTTAGTTATGGAAGACACATAATTAACGTAAACTATGAATCGTTCCTTATATATAAACATAAAAAACATAAAAGAAAAGCACAAAGCAACAAGAATTAATACAAACTTATAAATATAAAAAGTTATTGTAGATAAATTAAAATTTAGAAAAGTAAATATAAAATATTAAGAAAAATAATGTGATTAAATGAATTTATAGACGAACCTAATGAGAAATATGTTAATCAATTAATAATATATTATTTTATGTAGAAAAAAAAGCCTTTGGTCTTAATATTAAAAACAATTAAGTTTTTATAATTTTCTTATTGTTTATAATTTTTATTTTCTAATTATAAAATTTATAAAATATTTTTACTTTTTCTCTTATTCTATTTTTATTTATTTTAATATTTAACTATTTATTCTATCTTTTTTTAGAATTTTTATTTTGATTTTATTGTATTGATATATAATACATGTACACATCTATAACATATTTATGTATATAGGTAAGTATGCATGTAATAATGATTGCCCCTCAAATTTTATCACATTTACTGCACATGATTATTTTTTAGTTAAAATTGGATTAAAGGATTCAATTGTCCTCTTACTATGGAGGGAGATAATTGCCGCAAAAAAAAAAAAAAAAGAAAAAGAAAGAGAACGATATTAAAAATTGACTAAAAGATGAAGAGATAGAATGTGTGCAATTTTGCCAAAAAATTAATACATTTACGCTGTGATTTTTTCAACACTTCAAAGAAAAGGTAAGGTTATTAATAAAAGATGTAATTATAATAATAATGTCCAGCTGTAAAAGCTAAGAAAAGTTCAGTAAATGTTCTCTCTCAAATTTTGTAAAAGCTAGGAAACGTTCGGTAAATGTTCTCAAATTTTCTCCGGTAACGATATATCGATAAACTAATCTAAAAATTACTTGTACGGTAACCCAAAAAAATGTAACTTCCACGAAAATTATATTTATGTAAGTAATTTTAAATAAATTCAAGTATGTATACCATATCCTTGGGATTGTAAGAGCTATATCCTAGCCAAATATATGCATTATAATTTTTTAAAAAAAGGCTTTTCATTCTTTTTTTTTTTTTTTACAAAACAAAAAAGAGGGGGACTGTGGGCATTTTAAGCGAATCTGAGGATAAACAATGTGTTTCGGTAATTTACGAATTTTGCTATGATTCTGATTGATGTGTATAATTTCTGCAAGTGCACAGATCCTTATAGTATCAATGCTCGTACAGGTCGATCCACAGAGATTAGAAAATTCTAATATTCTTGATATTTAACTCAGGCGAAATAGAAACGTAATGATTTGAGGAGTTTGTATAATTAATCCTAATATAAATAAAACAATAAATATGATATGAATATTTTAAACGAAATAATTTAAACTAACTTAAACATAAATAAATTATAATTAGGAGAGACAATAATAACGAAATAGAAAATCATTGTGACGTATATTGAAATATAAAGCTGTAATAGAAGAAAAGACGAAATAATTGGTAATTGAATAGAAGCAATAAGAAAAATAATGTATAGACGGCTGAAGGAAGAAAGTAGAAAAACGAATGAAAAAATGTAAACTTGAATAAGAAAAACTCAAAACTAAAAGAAAACTCTCTAAATAAAATCTAACTCCCTTAGCCTCTAATTGTACAACTATTTATAGGCCTAACTAGATACATTCCTAAAATATGAAAACTCTAAATTTTATCACTTGGAATGTATTTAGTTTCTTCCAACTTCATCTCTTGAACTCTTTTGATATCATCCAATCTCTATCACTTTATCACTTCAAGTAGTAGAGATTTCTTCAACTTGTCAGGTTCATTCTTGAAAGAATCTTAAATTCTTCAAATTGTATCTTGGGAATTCTTATTTTCACATAACTCTTTTGTTAATTTAATTTCCTGCAAAATA
>CM025786.1:509-12682 GCA_014636745.2 Centella asiatica | reverse complement strand
TAACATTCACCCTTTTGAGATCTTTGAACTTTAACACTGCGTTGGGAGCAGCATTATAGCCCAATTCTCTCAAGAAATCCAGTAGGTCGGCATCACTGGGTGCATCCACCAGATCTTGAGTAGGTAACCCCAAAACAGAGTTAAGTCTGGAAGGAGTTATTTTCTCTTTCTCAGACGAAACTTTGAATGAGATACCCTTGACCACATCCGGCTTGGTGGTGGAGTACATAAATTTAGCACTGGTCCACAGTTGTGACAGTGCCTCCCCCGACATTTCTTCATCGGTAAAGATGGCTTTACTATACTCAGATTTGAGTAGATAGTTTATCATTGGTTTAAAGCAATCACTTACCTCATCAATGCCAGAGAAGCCCACAAAGTTTGTGGATGAGACTGTCAAGTTCCTCTGAATTTGTTGACGTGCCATGGATGCTTTGAAGATTTGAGATTCTATGGTTTCTGTAAAGTCGAGAGAAAAAGAACTCTATCTGTTGAAGGGGGTTCTACATTGATTGGATTGATATCAGGAATGGATAAATTCTCCATTTGTCTGCACTCATCAGCTTCATTCTCTTGATAATCAATATCATCTTCATTTTCAAGACACTTGGCCTTACTTTATCCCTTTTAATTTCAGCATCTTCTAGTTGCTGCTTCATCAAGACACTTGGCCTTGCTTCTTGTTTGTCCTTCGTGGCAGCCATCAGGGCTACTGATTTAAGCTTTCTGGCATCCCCTGACATTTCAGATCTTTGTTGAACCTCAAATTCATATGTCTTTAAGGTGCCATAAAGCCTATCCAAGTCTAGAAGATTCATGTCCTTGGATTCCCTGATGGCTGTTGTCTTTGGATCCCATGATATGGGAAGGGCTCTCATGAACTTTCTGTTCACATCCTTGTTAGCATATGCCTTACCATATAATCTCAGGTCATTTACCAACCTGTTGAATCTGTCAAACATTTCAGTAAGTGTTTCACCATTTTTCATTGTGAACCACCCATACTGTTGTGTTAACAGTTGCAGTTTGTTTTCCCTCACTTCCTCAGTACCATCACAAAGGATTTGTATGGTATCCCATATAGATTTAAACGTGGTTAGATTCATGATACTATTCAGCATATCATCGTCTAAACCATTATACAGGATTCCAGTAACTTTTAGATCCTTTTTCACCTTTTCTCTTTCCTCTATCGTCATTTCATCAGTTGTCTTTGGGACAAGCTTTTCAGGAATACTGACTCCATTAACGACTTTTATAGGAATGAGCTTCTTGGGAACGTGAGGTCCTTCCTCTAGAATCTGCAAATAATCATCATCAATAGCTCTTAGATGAACTATCATTCTTTGTCTCCAGAAGAAGTATTTGTCCCTTTCCAACATGGGGACTTTACTGTTTCCAGCTTTATTAGCCATAGATAGTGATCGTATTTAGCAAGTGAAATCTGCTAAGAGGCTCTGATACCAATTGTTAGTGCAATATTAGCACAAGCGTTTGTAGAAGGGGGGGTTGAATACAAATACCTGAAACTTTTCGCACTTAAGAACTTTATATGGCTTATTGAAAACAGTCGAACAACCAGAAAAACTATATGGAATGAACACACAGATTCAAGTTAAAATAGTTATATTATAACTCGAGATTTTTCTAGAAATCTGTATAATCACAAATGTGATTTACAGCTACAAATTCTGTGAACAAAGTTCACAGCTTCTCACACTCACTAGCTTCTAATATTCTTTGAAATATCTCTCTCAAGATCTATTGCAAAGTTTCTCTCTAGTGTTTTGTGTTTCAGTGCTTGTTTGATCTGTTGGATGGATTCAATCAATCGTTTTTTGTGTAATGAGAGCTCCGTTGCTTATATACTAATCAGTGGGTTGAAATCACGTTCTTGTGACGTGCTTCTCTTCTCAACTTAGCCGCAAGTATGTCACATCTAAACTTTATGTGTCAGACTGCTACAAACTTTGTTGCTGCTTTTCTTCCCCTGATCTGTGTGCATTTGATGTGTGAGAGTTCTCATTGGACCATTAACAAACTTTAAGAAATATCTTTCCAGTTAATATTTCTTGCTTCTGTAACACGTTACGTTGATTTCCGTGTAAGAACTGATGACGAATGTATGCTGTCACAACGATCCACTGACTGCTAGCCCTGACGGATTTTATTCAGTGCTTCTGGATCCCCTGATGGTTATTGACTGGATCAGGGCTTCGTCCTTCACTTGAGTTATACTCAGTGCTTCTTGACCCTGATGGTTATAGCTGACGGCATACACTGATGGCTTCCACTGATGTCATGTTGGTCATTCTCCCTGACAGGTTACCCTGATGGGTTTGCCTGACACTGATATGTCCCGAAGTGTTTCACTGACGGATTGGTCTGCCCTCGTCATACCCTGACAGGTTCCCCCTGATGGGTTCCCCTGATGGGTTCCCCTGATGGGTTCCCCCTAATGGGTTCCCCTGATGGGTTCCCCCTGATGGGTTCCCCTGATGATACTTAATCAACATAACTTTGATTTAGAACTTCTGATGTGCGGAATACTTCGTTTGCTTACAAGTAGCATCAGACATTCTCCTTCACTTTGTCAAGTCCTTTGAATGTTCCTGTTTTCTGACTTGTCTTGTGAAGTTTATTAACTATCCACTGATGAATAAACTTATCATTAGTGGATGCAAAAGTTGTGCTGATCTTAAGGTTTATAAAATACCTCAAGTATTTACAATTGCACAATTTATTACATAATCATCATCATCATTATTTTATCTCTAACAATCTCCCCCTATTTATGTTTATCAATTTGATAATCATAAATCCCTAGATGTAGTGATGATGATGTCAAAACCAATACTAAATATAATTTAAGAAAGAATAATGAATGAACTAATAAAAGAATTTCTGTACAAGTGTTTTCCTATTTTTATTACAAAAAGAATGTTGTGTAGACTTCAGGATTTCCTGCTCCTTTTTGCTGAGACAAAGGGCAATGGTCGATTAGACTCAATTGGTCGAGTGTCACTCCCAAGACCTTGTCTCCTTTGATCATGATTTTGCTCAGGAATCCTTAGTCTTGTGTCTTCCCTGCCAGTTTCCAGTTGCTCCAGCTCCTTTTGTAGAAGTCTTCTGAAATTGACAATGTTGACATTGCTGCTTGATTTCAAGGCTTCAAGGACACTTTTTATTTCTGAAATGTTGGCTGCAGCAAGTTGTGACCAGTAGAAGGTAATGATCTCCCCCTTTTGATTTTTGAACTGTACACCCATGGGGCTTGTGATCATTTTTGGATATTCTGTGAACCCTTTCACTAATGGCACATGCCTTGCTGCAGTGTTCCTATCATCAGCCTTGGTTTCTTCAATCTCCTTCAGCACTTTATGAGTCAGCAGGAATCTGAACTGGATGACATGTTCACTTTTATGATAAGCTATTTGATGTAGAACATTCATCGCTTCCTCCAGGTCGAGACCATCAATGTCATTTGTCCTGATGCTTTTCTCCTGCCCATCAGTGTGTTTGTAGAACAATCTTAGTGGACTTGGCAAAGCTGTGGGCAGTCTCCTTTCGTCATTGATGTCTCTCCTCAGCCTATCAATCAACCCCCTTAAGTCTCTGTTAGCCCGGGATGATTTAGAAATCACATTCAGGCACATCCCTAGCTGTTCAGCATCCATTCTCCTAAACCAATCTGGTGTAACATTGAAATGGCTCCCACTTTTGTCTTCAATAGTAATGAGCTGATCCTTTTTGTTGTTGAACCTAACATCTATGTTTTTTATGGAGAACATAAATGTCAGGTTTTTAATCCTTTCTGTTCGTAGGAATTCAGCTAGTGTTGGTGGTCCATATTTTTTGATTATAGGAGAAGGTGCTTGACTTGTTGCTTCAGACGACTTTGATTTGGTGACATCAGGGTCTTCTTGTTTGTCCTGCTTTTTATCCCCTGATGCACCTTTAGGGATTTGATTCTTTTTAGGCTGAGGTTTCCTGGAGGTCCTGGCCCTAACACTCTTTTTCTTCTTTTCTGCTTCCTCCTGTTCCTTTGCCATTTCCCTATCTTCCTCTTCTTGTAGTTGCTGTGCATAGAGTGCATCAGCTTCCACGAGCTTTTTGTCTTGGGGATAGACCAGCTCCACTTTCCCATCGATTACAGCTTCAACAGGTTGTGGAAAGTGGGCTGTCTTCATGGCGTCTCCAAGCAGCTTAGGCCCTGATTGAGTGTGTGATTTCTTCTTTGAATCCTCAATCAGAATACCATTGCCTTTGTCCTTGGTTTGTGGAGCAGGAACAGGAGTAGTCACATCCCCTGATGGTTTGCTTGACTGTCCAGCAACATCCCCTGACGCATGCTGGGTTGATTTTTCCCCCTTTTTGGCAGCATCATCAGTAGGAGTTGGGTGTAGGGATATGACTTGAAGAATTTGTTGCAGAGTGCCAGCCATGGATTGTTGCAGAGTTGCCATGCTGGTCAGTTGTGAAGTGAGATCTGCAAGCTTGCAGTCAACAATGTCAGCCTGCTTCTTCATTCAGAGTAGAGTCTGGCTAGTGACTAAGGAATCCACAACTGTCTGTACATTTTGAAACTTTGAAGAAAAGTGTGTATACAAATTTTTGTTTTCTATGTCTATGGACTGACCAATCATGATTTGTGACTTTAACACTTTGATCAAGACTGGATCAGTGGTCCTAGCTAACTCCTGCTTTAATAAATGTACAGTATCCGCCATCTAATTCTGCTGAAAATACAAATCCACTCCGATGAACTGGGAAAAATCATCTTGTGGAGCATCAGCTTCATCACTTTCAGAAGTGGAAGTAATATTGACAGTATCATTATTTTCTCTCTGTTTTTTATTTACAAGGATCTCATCCTTATCTCTCTCATCCTCTCCTTTTTCTGTACCTTCTAAGGTAGCACTCATATCCTCTCCTTTTTCATTGCCTACTAAGGCAGTACTCTCTTCCTCTCCTTTTGCCAAAGTCCTCTCAGGGGATTGACTTTGCCTCTCTTCACTAAGTATTTTCTCATTCTCACTCAAAATTGTCCTAGAGGGGCTCCTATGGGCTTGGAAATCATCAACTGTGACCAGTTCAAGTGAAGTATTTACAGTTTCTGGTTCAACAGTTGTGATAGGAGAAGGATTGGAAAAAGAATGTGTATGTACAATTGGAGAAGTATATGTTTCTGTATAGGATGTATATACAATTGGGGATACATAAAGTGTTATTGCAGTAGTATGTACAGTGGTATTTATGTCCCCTGCATGATCACTAGTATTTGTATCAATTAAAAATGAGTCAGTCATCTGAGTGTGGTGACTTTCAAACACTGTGTCAGAGAGTGTTGGCTCCTCCACGAAATGAGAATGTGGAGAATCTGATTGTATGGCACTTAAAGTTTGTGTCATTATATCTGAAGAAATTTGAGGAACAGAGAAAGAAGGAAGTGGTGTAGATGGGAGTGTTGGCTGAATCACTGAATGAGGAGGTGATTCATCAAAAGAAGTGTGTGCCCTCACTGTGTCATTTATCTGCAAGTGGCTCTCAGAGACCCTGATGGTAGGTTCATCAGTGTCTATGGTTACTGTATGTGCCTCACTCAACTGTGTCCCTGGTTGAGGACTATTTTCAATATCTAATCCCTTTTGAGAGGAATTAGATAGAAATATGTTTAATTCCTTATCAAAGGCTGTATCCTGTTGAGAGGATACGCCCTGGTCAGGCTGTTGGGTTTCACTCATGGCTCCCGTCTTCTTCTTCAATCTTCTCCTATAGTCAAGCACTCTCACTCCTTGCTCCCCCTCAATTGATGTGGTAACTTCACTGGCTTTTCTTTTAATTCCAACAGTCTTTTGGGAGACTGTGGGTTGGGCTATTGAGAGTGATTGTGAAGAAATTGGTTGTTCTACTTGGGTAGGCAGAGAGGTGGTTGTTTTCTCTGCCATTGTAGATGAAGGCGAAGAATGTACAGTGTTAGAAGTGGAAGATGTAGAATTTACTACCTGTATCATATGCGTTGGGAGAGCAAATGATTCAGTTGTATAAGATTTCTTCATTATTTCTGCAAACAATTTCTTTGTTTGCTTGTATGTCTGTACAGGTATATCATTCTCAAAAGAAAGATTAGTAATTTGATCTTTAATAATCATAAACAAAAATCTAGAATAGTATACTTCAGTTTTCCTATTATTTACATTACCTAATTTATTTACAAGATCATCAAAAATAATTTTACCTAAATTTATATTTACATTTTGGATCATTGTATATGCTATTTCCAAAGTTGAAGAGGTAATAACCTCAAAGTTAGAACACTTACCTGAGAACACCTTGGTGATTGTATCAAACAGGTAGGAGATCTCCCGTTTGACATTCACCCTTTTGAGATCTTTGAACTTTAACACTGCGTTGGGAGCAGCATTATAGCCCAGTTCTCTCAAGAAATCCAGTAGGTCAGCATCACTTGGAGCATCCACCAGATCTTGAGTAGGTAACCCCAAAACAGAGTTAAGTCTGGAAGGAGTTATTTTTCCTTTCTCAAACGAAACCTTGAATGAGATACCCTTGACCACATTTGGCTTGGTGGTGGAGTACATAAATTTAGCACTAGTCCACAGTTGTGACAGTGTTTCTCCCGACATTTCTTCATCAGTAAAGATGGCTTTGCTATACTCAGATTTGAGCAGATAGTTCATCATAGGTTTAAAGCAATCACTTACCTCATCAATGCCCGAGAAGCCCACAAAATTTGTGGATGTGACTGTCAAGTTCCTCTGTATTTGTTGACGTGCCATGGATGCTTTGAAGATTTGAGATTTTAGGGTTTCTGTAAAGTCGAGAGAAAAAGAACTCTAGCAAGTATCAGGTTTAGATTAAGTGTTTGAAAGTTTCAAAAAGTAGGAGAGATAACATATTAATACCCGCTAAAAGACGTTTGAAAACTTTCACTTAAACACGCTATCAGGGTGTCAGTTCAGTTTCTGTGATGACACGTCATCAGTGAGAGAAGAATTCAATGATGAGTTGTCATCACTTAACTGGCCTCGAAACCCGATGCAAAATAAATTTAAACTTACCCTGATGATTCACTGTATGTACATACCCTGACCCTGATGCACAAGCCGGACAACTTGATCCTGACGAACGAGTTGAGTACCCTGATCCTGACGAGAGATCCAGACACCTTGACCCTGACGCACAGGTGGGAGACCCTGACCCTGACGAACAGGTGGGATACCCTGACCCTGACGAACAGGTGGGATACCCTGACCCTGATGCGTCTTTAAGGAAGCCCTGACCCTGATGCATCAGTCAAAAACAAAAACAAAATAACAAAAGGCAGAATGTACAAGTATTTACATATTTACAATTTTAACATATATAACCACATATCAGTTTGATTTTATCAAGAAATTATGAAATGAGTTAGAGATACCAGAATTTTTAGGATTTTGACTCTGACCCTGATGCATAATTTACCATTCCTAGCTCCCCCACAAGATTTGAAAAAGTGGCTTCATCAAGAGCTTTGGTGAATATGTCTGCCAGCTGCTTGTTGGATGGTACAAATTGTAGTTTAATATCTCCATTCATGACATGCTCCTTGATAAAGTGATATCTGATTTCTATATGCTTGGTTCTGGAATGCTGCACTGGATTTTCAGCAATGGCAATGGCACTTGTGTTGTCACACCTTATTGGAATTTTGGAATAGTTCAGACCATAATCCATTAGCTGATTCTTCATCCATAGAATTTGTGCACAACAGCTTCCAGCTGCAATATATTCAGCTTCAGCAGTAGATGTAGAAATAGAATGCTGCTTTTTGCTGAACCAAGATACAAGCCTTCCCCCTAGAAATTGACAGCTTCCAGTTGTACTTTTTCTGTCAATTCTGTATCCTCCAAAGTCAGCATCAGAATATCCTAGCAATTCAAATCTAGATTCCTTTGGATACCAAAGTCCCAACTCTGTAGTGCCCTTGATATATCTCAAGATTCTTTTCACTACAATAAGATGAGATTCCTTTGGATCAGCTTGATATCTTGCACAAAGACATGTTACAAACATTATGTCTGGCCTGCTTGCTGTTAGATATAACAATGATCCAATCATTCCCCTGTAAGTCTTCAAATCAACTTTCTTTCCATTCTTATCAGGGTCAATCTTGGTTGCAGTGGCCATAGGTGTCTTTGCTACTTTTGAATCCTCCATATCAAATTTCTTGAGAAGTTCTTTGGCATATTTTGTCTGATGAATATAGATTCCATCAGAGTCTTGTTTAACTTGCAATCCCAAGAAATAAGATAACTCACCCATCAAGCTCATCTGATAATTGCTTTGCATGAGTTTGGAAAATTTTTCACACAGTCTTGTGTCAGTGGATCCAAAAATAATATCATCAACATAAATTTGAACCAAAATCAGATGACCCTGGTGTTGTCTGAAGAACAAGGTTTTGTCAATGATACCTCTTGAAAATTTGTTTTCCACCAGAAATTTTGACAGTGTGTCATACCAAGCTCTAGGTGCTTGCTTCAGTCCATAAAGTGCCTTTTCGATTTTATAGACATGATTTGGAAATTTTGAGCATTCAAAACCTGGAGGTTGTTGGACATACACCTCCTGATCCAATTTCCCATTCAGAAAAGCACTTTTCACATCCATTTGATATACTCTAAAATTTGAATGTGCTGCATAGGCTAAGAAAATTCTTATAGCCTCAAGTCTGGCTACTGGTGCAAAGGTTTCATCAAAATCAATCCCTTCTTCTTGAAGATATCCTTTTGCAACCAGTCTTGCTTTGTTTCTAACAACAATGCCAGCTTCATCCATCTTATTTCTGAATACCCACTTTGTACCTATTATGATCCTATCTTTGGGCTTGGGTACAAGTTTCCATACTTGATTCCTTTCAAATTGATTTAACTCTTCCTGCATTGCCAGAATCCAGTCTGCATCTTAAAAAGCTTCTTCAACCTTCTTTGGTTCAATTTGAGAAAGAAAACAAGCATATAGGCATTCATTAGATGTAGCTTTCCTGGTCTGCACACTTTTGCTCGGGTCACCAATAATCAGATCTGTTGTGTGACTTCTGGCCCATTTAGGATTAGAAATGTGTCTTGATGAGCTTGCTTGACTATCATTTCCTCCCCCTAAGCCTGTGCTCCCAGCTTCTGAAAACTCTCCCCCTGAATTAGTGGATAATTCAAGGTTCAAGTTATCCCCTGATGGTGCATGTCCTGATGAATGATCCCCTGATGAAGTATCCCCTGATCTATTGTCCAGGAAATTAGCTCTATCTGTTGAAGGGGATTCTTCATTAATCGGATTGACATCAGGAATGGATATATTCTCCATTTGTCTGCACACATCAGTTTCATTCTCTTGATAATCAATATCATCTTCATTTTCAAACCTAAGTTCTTCATGAAAACCAGGGTCTTCAAGTCCAGATATTTCTTGATCATCAAAAGCTACATTTATAGACTCCATCACCACTTGAAATCTTTTGTTATAAACCCTGAAGGCCTTGGATGACAGAGAATAACCTAGGAAAATTGCTTCATCAGCTTTAGGATCAAATTTTCCTAAGTTTTCACCAAAATTTCTCAGAACAAAACATTTGCAACCAAAGACATGGAGAAACTTGATGCTTGGCTTTCTCCCTGTCATTAGCTCATATGGTGACTTGTTGTGAGCCTTGTTGATTAGAGATCTATTCTGAGTAAAGTAAGCAGTGGAAATTGCTTCAGCCCAAAAATAGGTGGGAATCTTTGCCTCTGCTAGCATTGTCCTAGCAGCTTCTATCAGGGTTCTATTTTTTCTTTCCATTACACCATTATGTTGAGGAGTCCTTGGAGCAGAAAATGTATGATTTATGCCTTTCTCCACACAAAATCCCTCAACAGCTGCATTCTTGAATTCGGTCCCATTATCTGTTCTCAACATTCTAACCACTGACCCTAATTTTGTTTCCACCTTTTTGATATGGTCAATAATTTGTTGAGATACTTCTAATTTAGCATGTTGAAACTTTACCCAAGTGTATCTGGTGTAGTCATCCACTATGACCATTGCAAATCTTTTCTTTGACACTAACATTATGTTGACAGGGCCAAAGAGATCCATATGTAACAATTGAATTGGATCTTTGATCATGGTGGCTTCTTTGCTGACAAAGGATGACTTCCTTTGTTTCCCTTGTTGATATGCTGAACATAAACCTTCTTGAATAAACTCCATTTGGGGTAGTCCATTTACCAACTCTCTCTTCACTAGATCATTAATTGACTTGAAGTTCAAGTGAGAGAGCTTCTTGTGCCATATCCTGCTTTCATCAGGGGATGCCTTACTGTAGAAACATGATTCTCCATTTACTGAATTAAAATCAGCAACATAGAGATCTCCTTTTCTTATCCATGAGAAAACCAGCTTCCCATCACTTTCATTTGAGATTAGGCACTTATCTCCCTTGAAGGAAGTGATGAAACCTTTGTCACTTAGTTGACTTATGCTTAGCAAATTATGCTTGAGCCCATCAACCAGTGCTGCATTCTCAAATGAGACATTCCCATTTGCTGTTTTGCCATAACCAAGAGTTAGTCCTTTGCTGTTATCACCAAATGAAATTACTGGACCAGCCTTTTCTTGAAATTTTGAGAGCAGGGCTTTGTTTCCTGTCATATGCCTTGAACAGCCACTATCTAGAAACCAGATTTGACTGCTTTTGCTATTTCCCTGTGAGCTGCTACTTTCAGTGGATGAGACCATCAGGGCTAGGTTGACATACTCTTCATTTTCTTCTTCATCAGAGTCAGCCCAGTCCTTTCCCTCTGCAATGTATGTTTTTCCCTTCTTGTTTGCATTAAGAAGGTCAAAGTATTTCTTCTTGTAGTCTACAACAGCTACTTTGTCTCTGGATTCACCATCTTTTGTGACCTTGCGGCATTCATTTCAAAGTGACCCATCTCATTACATTTGTAGCACTTTATTCTTGATTTGTCAATAAAGTTTTTCGTGCTACTGGATTTCCTTGCTGAAAATCTTTTAGATCCAGATGGCTTTTGGAATTTCAGCTTGGAAAACCTTTTTGCAAGAAAGGCCATGGTTTCATCCAGCTCCTCTAACTCCTGTGGAGTATATTCTTCCTCCTTGAAGTCAGCTTCTTTATCCCTTTTAATTTCAGCATCTTCTAGTTGCTGCTTCATCAAGACACTTGGACTTGCTTCTTGTTTGTCCTTCGTGGCAGCCATCAGGGCTACTGATTTAAGCTTTCTGGCATCCCCTGACATTTCAGATCTTTGTTGAACCTCAAATTCATATGTCTTTAAGGTGCCATAAAGCCTATCCAAGTCTAGAAGATTCATGTCCTTGGATTCCCTGATGGCTGTTGTCTTTGGATCCCATGATATGGGAAGGGCTCTCATGAACTTTCTGTTCACATCCTTGTTAGCATATGCCTTCCCATATAATCTCAGGTCATTTACCAACCTGTTGAATCTGTCAAACATTTCAGTAAGTGTTTCACCATTTTTCATTGTGAACCACCCATACTGTTGTGTTAACAGTTGCAGTTTGTTTTCCCTCACTTCCTCAGTACCATCACAAAGGATTTGTATGGTATCCCATATAGATTTAAACGTGGTTAGATTCATGATACTATTCAGCATATCATCGTCTAAACCATTATACAGGATTCCAGTAACTTTTAGATCCTTTTTCACCTTTTCTCTTTCCTCTATCGTCATTTCATCAGTTGTCTTTGGGACAAGCTTTTCAGGAATACTGACTCCATTAACGACTTTTATAGGAATGAGCTTCTTGGGAACGTGAGGTCCTTCCTCTAGAATCTGCAAATAATCATCATCAATAGCTCTTAGATGAACTATCATTCTTTGTCTCCAGAAGAAGTATTTGTCCCTTTCCAACATGGGGACTTTACTGTTTCCAGCTTTATTAGCCATAGATAGTGATCGTATTTAGCAAGTGAAATCTGCTAAGAGGCTCTGATACCAATTGTTAGTGCAATATTAGCACAAGCGTTTGTAGAAGGGGGGGTTGAATACAAATACCTGAAACTTTTCGCACTTAAGAACTTTATATGGCTTATTGAAAACAGTCGAACAACCAGAAAAACTATATGGAATGAACACACAGATTCAAGTTAA